>PUFA01000201.1:0-600000 GCA_003508835.1 Eonycteris spelaea
TAGACTCTTTCATCAAGCAGCACTATTTTGAAATCTAAAGCTTCTAGATCTTCATCAAATACATAATCCCCATAAACCTCAGTTTCTCCATTCTAACATGTAAGATATTGTTATGCTTTTATGTCATAGATAAATCTGATATGTGGTCATAATACATGATTGGCCTAAAGGGTAAGCTAGGTCTTTAAAACAGTGAAACATATTTTTAATTGTCAGTCACAAGGCTTGTCATAAAATTAAATTTTATAATTCCCATTAGATTGTCATAGTTTCCCTTCTATAGGTGATCCATTAACCTAAATCAAGACTGAGGATTAAAAGACTACTGAATTTTGATTTTTTCTGCCTTAGGTTTGCCTTGGAGATCCAGTATGATAATAGAAGCCATATATTGGTCTTTATATTATCTCATTCGCTCTTCATGCCAACCATATGTTAATTTTCATTAGTCCTGACAGGAAAGTTGATCCCTGAAGTCAAAAGCTCAAGCACAGAACACAGGATTTTTAACTTATCAGTCCCCACCACTCAAAGCACTTTCTCCTACAGAATACTGCCTCATTAGATTTCATAATATCTCACTTCACTTTTGTCATTAAGATTTCTATCTTGAGACATGCAGTCAAGGGAAATCAATTACATCTATTCACTCTTGATCCTCAGTTCTTACAGTGAAGTTGTATACTGAATCAGGTTTTAAAAATGGCTGAAGATTCTTGACAACTTTTCAGTTAAGTAGTGGAATCTTTGTCCCCTTTCTTGGAATCTGGGTGGGTTTATGACTTCTTTGACCAGTAAACTATGACAAAATTGACTGACACTAAGTTACTTCTGAGGCAAGGTCATAGAAGACCTTGAATCTTCCACCTTGTTCACTGGAGCATTTTCTCTTACAGACTTGAACTGTCAAGGGCTGCATTGTTTAGAGGAAGTTCAAGCCATTTACAGAGGCCAGAAGACTTTCTAGACAACTGTTCCAAGTGAAGCCAAACTTGAGTCGCCCCAGCCCAGGAGTCAGGCATGTGAGTGGAAAAGCATCCAGGCGACTCCAGCTCTCAGCCATTCAAGTCACCACCAACTTTCCATTCTTCTTAGCTAAGTCCTCAGATTTATGAAGCAAATAAAAGGATCTCTGTTATACTCTGTCAAAATTCCTTGCCCCCAAAATCCATGAGTATTATTAAATGGTGGTTGTTCTATACCACTAAATTTGAGGTTGTTTGTTATACAGCTATAATAACTGGAACATTTAATATGAACCATAAGGGAACCTGTAGAGGTGGAAATTCATAGCAAAAAAAGAAACACACTATTTGAGGAATGTGCTGGAAGGACACTGTTGCCAGGAAACTAGATTCAAGTGCTTATTGAGTAGACATATAGCATCTCCTGTCTTTACCTTTTTAATACCAGCTAATGTCATCTTCCTCCTAATTCCCTGCCTCTATCTTGCTGTCCAATAGCTATGTCTCTGAAGCTATGCTGGCACCCCAAAGTAGACTCTAAGACAATTTCCCTGATTAACTACACGTAAGATGCTATATGTGGGAAGAAATTTTTTTCAAATATGGGATAAGAAGAAATTTCTCCTGCAGAGGTAAAGAAGGAAAGGAGTGTAAGTTTGGTAAAGTTATTTTTCTAAGGGTCACTCTTTAACTCTATTATTTCGAAATAAATGATAAAGGTGTGAAAGAATAAGAAAAACTATGAAGTTTTTTTTTTTAAGCCTGGTAGAAAATAAACATGCTTTATAAATTCATCTTGCCAAATCATGCACACAATCTTATGATGTCTGCAAGATCCTGCTATCATCTCTTTGACCTGACATGTCTTTATAAGTGATGTGACAAAATATTTAAGACTCTGCTACATGCTGCATTTTTTATTTATAATGTTCAAGCTCTAAAATCAAAATGCCATCAATCATAAAACTGAAAGTCAGTATAATATTCATGGCTGCAAAATAAGTGAATCTCATATAAATTAAAGTACAAAAATAATAATCAATACATTTTAATAAAAAGCAGTAAGTTAATTTTAAAAGGTCTCTATGACCCTATAGTTCTTTAGAGATATTCCTTGACATAGATCTTGGTAATGAATAACAGCTACAATTCAATAATAATAATGATGATTACCTAATTAAGGCTTACAACAACCACATGAATTGGGTACATTTCCCCTCATTTTACAGGGGAAGAAATGAGTAGGCCTTAGGACACATCACTATTAAGGCAGAGCCATAATGATAAAGAGGATGATCTATTCTCAAAGCCCATATAACAGGTTGGATGTCTGAATAGCACTTGATAATTTATAACAAACTTCCACATGAATCATTTAACCTCATTAAACCTGGAAAGCAATACTGTGAGCCAGCCTGTTCTTTCTATTTTATAGATAACAAATTTTCAGTTCAGGGAGGCTGAAAAAAATTTCTCAAGTCAAATCATAGCTATGAAATACTTTTGTACATCACAGCTTCTCAATGAGTAATACTTGAAATGTGTTCTTCTGTGAGAATAAGGAAATCTGTTAGAAATAATGGTACCTTGTGAAAAGAGAGATTTTGGCTTTGTGGGGGACATTAAAAAAAAATAATACATGATTGCAAATACAAAATAAGTCCCAAAGTGAATATTTTTCAGAATAAGAAAACAAGCCACCATAAATTATGAATTTTAAGAAGCTGAAAAATACCTCTGACATGTGGAAATCCAGAAAATATCAAAAAGATTTTTACCAAATAACTGCTAACGTAGCTCTGTGATAGCTTTTCCCTATATTTTTGATTGCATGCTCCTCTATAATCTTTTTATATGACAATGACTTTTTAAAAAAATACTCTATAGAGAATAAAAATATAATTCATTCTTTTTTCTAACATAACCTATTGAAATCTGTTTTATTATTATTGATAATAAAGGATTAAAACATATGACCTCACACGCGGGCCTTTTCCCTGTTTGTAAGCGACTACGGGTTTTCATCTCATAAACACAGCAACTCTGATACATTCTATTTTAGCAGTTTCTATCTATTCTATTTCAGCAGTATGGTGGGTCAGGAACTGTGTATGCTGCATTACTGAGTATATTCCGAACACAAAAGAACTTCTATTTCAACTGGGAATCAATGAGAACTGAATCCTTTGCTTACAATTGTACACAGCCATTGATTGATATAATCTTCCACAAATTAGCTTTTTGAATCTATATATTTTAAGTCTTGTTTCTCCTTTACAACCCTCCAGCTTTCAGTGCTGGGTACTAATCCATCACAGTACACTTCTGGTCTCCCACCTTGATGTCACACAGCAGTGTTTGAAAACCACATCACAGAGGAAAAGCCAGCTATAATTTAACCAATTTTAAACATTGTAGATACATATCAACCTAAAATCTACTTTCATCTCCAGATCCCCAAAATGCTAACTCCAATGCCTCATGACAAGAGAGTAAATATGACAGAGAAAATTTCATAGAGGAACAAGACAGAGGTCTGGGCAAATTGCAGCTAGATGATGCTTTTTCAAATTTACAAAAACATATGTGCATATGACACTGCTTAGGCCCCTCCAGGGCTTCTGGAAGGAGCCTGTGCCGATGAGGAGCCTTGAGGTTTAGGCTTCATTAGCATTATGGTGAACCACCTCTATCTTCATAAAAAGGATGGGAAAGAAGAGTCCCACAGAAATATTAAATAATTATTAGGACCTCGAAAGCTTCCATTACTCCTTTGACTTAGACATTCTTTGCCCAGTCAGGAGAGAATCAAAATTCTTATTTTTCAAGGATCTACCCACAATGCCTTTTCCTTGCCAATAAAATTTATCTATGCTGGGCTCTAAAGGGACAAACCAGGGCACTTAAGAGTATCCAAATAATTTACCCTGCAAAATCATTTCATCTACATAAATTAAAAAGTGTTCTTAGCTAACTTCATTTGCATATTTATAGTAATTCTCCACTTCATTTGAATTATAATTATAATTTAATTATAACACAATCCTTCATTTATTAACCACAACAACACTAACAGCAAATAAATGTTATCTATTTGTTTAGTATGAAGTCATCATAATCCATAAGGAGCAGGAATCTTCAAGCTGGAAAGGCTTGAATGAATATGACGGCAAGGGAATGGAAACCCAGGGTTAAGTGGGAGGTAGTTGAAAAAAAAGTTCTTTGTGGCTTTAAATAAACACAACTCTCCAGACAGAGATAAATCCCTTCCCGAAGTATTGAGAGAATTTGCAAACGTGAACATTGCTCACTTTTGTAACTAGCATAATTACAGAAAACAGAGATGCTGAGAATCTGGAAGTAGAAAAGTTGCCCACTCCAAAAAAGAGGAGATTGGATGTTATTTGGAAAATGCAAAACCGACGATCTTGGTGTCCATTTCCAGCAAAATGCTAAAATAGATTTTTATTTTATCGAGTAGGAATACCACAATTACCAACTAAGTAATCAAATTTGATTTCTGGCTACTAGCCACAATTCTATCTAATAAGAAAACAATCTACTCATTTCTAAATTAAACTCTGTGCAAGTCAGCCATTTTCTCAATCGCTCAGTTTTCTAATTCAGAAAGGATTAGAACCCTCTCTCCCATTTTTTCCACTTCCTCTCCTCCTTGAGGTTGATTCTAAACCCTAGGGGGTACTTTAGAAACGTCCATGTTGTCTCCCTTCCTAGTCCAGAGGGTGGTGATTATATTTGGAGTTCGCTCTATTTGTCTACTCCTTCCTGTGTGAGACTCCTGCTCCACATGTCTATCATCACAGAAGGTCCTCAGGGACAGGCCACAGACACTGCCCCTTCGCAAGTAACCCAGCTGGTCCACATGGAGGGGGACAGACTACCGCTGTACTCTAGGAAATCTCCATCAACTTCAGCCCGAGATAAGCACAAAGTCCAGGATGTCTTCTCAGAGAGACCACAGGAATTGCTAATTTGATTATTTCAGGATAACATGCTCCATTCTAATGTGTTTCTAAACAGCTTTCAAAGCAATTTTACACTTTCTATAAATTCTAAATTTGTAGAGGTGAAAACAATAGGTCAAAAATTTAAATGTACCAAGATGAGGAATAATGCCATGAATTGCCAGAGAAATTGTAGAATTCAATGAAGTTTTCTTTGATTTTGTAAGATTATGTTTTTCTCTCAGAGAGCAGAATGGGAGCTCAAGAATTAAGTGAAGCTTAATTTTAGAAATCTAACGTTCTGTTTTTGTACAGTTAAGATGTGTGGCCTATAAATTTATACCTGATAAATATACCATTGCCTTTTAAGCACTTAGAAAATGAAGTACTTATCACTAAAAGCCCACATGAGTTTACAAAGAATAACTCCTATTAAACCACCATATTTTTCAGTTAAAAAATATGAGATTTCAGGGAAAAACTATAAATACATATCTTAAATAAAGAAAATTAATACCTTTTTTCAAAGCATCTCAGCGCCAAAAATGACATGAAAGAAGAACTACTTTAAATCCAATATTTCAAATGAGGCTTAGAGAGTTTAAATGGCATCCTCAAGGGCAAAAATTCAAATGGTAATAGAAGCTGAACTTGAAATCTGGGTTCCTGTCTCTCAGACTATTTACAAGCAAGCTGTGTGTAAGATGTTGTGCAAGAAGTTGAGGGCATAAAAATGAATACTCACTGTCCTAGCTTTAGGAAGCTCAAAGTTAAGTCAGAAACATTAAATGGACCCCAAATGGCTCTAATCTCTAAGCCCAGGGAAGGTACTGGAACTTTTCACGACAGGAATATGCAGAACCTGGCTCCCAACCATCCCACAAAAGCCATGTGTGTGCATCTCTTTCCAATTTCATGTTCAGTGACATTATGTTGGTTATATTGAAATTGGTGGCATTCTGGTCAGGATGGTGGAGTAAGTAAACACTATGCTTGCCTCTTCCCCTAACCACATTAAAATTAAACTAAATTATGGAAGACTCAACCTGGAGAACCATGTGAAGTCTAGCTGAACATAACTCCCATAACTAAGGATATAAAGAGGAAGCTATATCAAGACTGGTAGGAGGGGCAGAGACACAAAACAAACTGGCCCCGAATCCACGTGTGGCAGTTAAGCATCAGAAGGGATATCTCAGCTGCCGAGTTCCTCCTAGAGGAGCAGGGGGCCTCAGCTACACACTGGGACTCCCCGCCCAGAGTTCTATTACCAGGAAGCAGAGTCCCCACAAAATCTGGCTGGAAAAATCAATGACGATTTTGACCATTTGGTGAGATGGAAGGCTACTGGAAACCCAGATATCCCCTTAAAGAGCCTGCTCACAGACACACTTGCTCACAGGCACTCTCACCCTGGGCTCCAGCGGAAAGGCAGCAGCTCACAAGACTCCAGAGATATACAGGGAAAGAATGAGTTGTGTGGCTTCAGGGAGAGGGGCTGAAGGGACAGACACCCTCATCTCTGTATTGAGCCTCCTTCTGTGCAGCCTACAGGCGGGTGCCATTGTGCTTGTTGTTAAGCTTTCCAGCCACATGGCCAAATCTTAATCAGCACTGGCCTGGTGATCTCTACTAACTCCACCCTGCTGAATTCCTGGGGCCTCGCCCCACCCATCTCACACACTGCTGGAGGCATGCCTTGGCAACCAGCTCCACCCCTCCTTCTCAGCTGGAGGCTCTTATAACATCAATCAACAAGCCTCAGCTGGTGGATCTCCAGAGACACTTCAGGTGGCTGGCAACAAGCCCTGCCCCAAACTGCAGTATTTCTTGAACAAATCTTGGAGGTCTGCCATCTTTGGCAGACAATAGCTTACTTTAGTGTGATCTGAGACTTGCAAGTAGCCACAGGTTCAGCCATGGCACTGAATCTGAATCTGGACTAACTTGGCGAATGACACTCACCCCATCCTGCTGAACCTTTAGGACCCTGCCTCACCCAACTTGAATACTGCTCAAGGGTCTTTCAGCTGCTGACCCTTACAGGCAGCTGGCAGGAAACTTCAGCCTACGGGGTGCCCTGGGCCTTTTTCTGAGCTGTCCTAGGCCTGGTGCTGGTGGCAGTCAGCCTTGGTTCATTGCATGGCCTCCCTCATATACCTCAGGTTGAGCTCAGGCAGTGACCACAATGATATTAAACTAGAAATCAATTATAAGAAAAAAAAGAAGAAAAATACACAAACACATGTAGCCTAAATAACATATTACTAAACAATAAATGGGTTAACAATGAGATCAAGGAAGAAATCAAAAGATATCTTGAGACAAATGAAATTGAAAACATAATGACTCAAAATCTATGGAAAACGGTGAATGTGGTCCTAAGAGGGAAATTCATAGCCATATGGGCCTATCTCCAGAAACAAGAAAAATCTCAAATAAATAATCTAACTTTACACTTAAAGAAACTAGAAAAAGAGCAGCAAACAATGCCCAAATTGAGAAGAAGGAAGGAAATAATAAAAATCAGAGCAGAAATAAACAAAATAGACTAAAAGAAATTAAAATAAAAAACAATTAAAAAGTTCAATGAAATCAAGAGCTGATTCTTTAAAAAGATTAGCAAAGTTGATAAGTCTTTAACAGGACTCATCAAAAAAAAAAAAAAGAGGAGCCAAATAAAAAAAAAATTAGAAATGAAGGAGAAGTGACAACTGACTCCACAGAAATACAAAGTGTTATAAGAAAATACTATGAGCAATTGTATGTCAACAAATTGGACAACCTGGAAGAAATAGATACATTTCTAGAAACATACAATTTTCTAAGACTGAGATAAGAAGAAATATGAAATATGAATCAGTTGATTACTAGTAATGAAATAAAATTAGTAATCAAAAAATTCCCATCAAACAAAAGTTCTGGACTAGATGGCTTCCCAGGTGAATTTTACTAATCAAGGAGGTAAAAGACTTGTACTTAGAAAATTATAAGACACTGAAAAAAAAAGTGAAGAAGACACAAATAGATGGAAGCATACAGGAAGAATTAACAATGTTAGAATGTCCATACCACCCAAAGCAATCCTTAGGTTTAATGCAACCCCTATCAAAATACCATTGGTATTTTTCACAGAACTAAAACAAATGATCCAAAAATTTATGTAGAACTGTAAAAGACTCCAAATAGCCAGAGCAATCTTAAGAAAGAAGAACAAAGTTGGAGATATCATGCTATCAGATATGAAACTATACTACAAGTCTATAGTAATCAAATAGCATTGTACTGGCATAAAAACAGCCACATAGATTAATAGAACAGAATAGAGAGCCCAGAAATAAATTCATGCTATATGGTCATGTAATCTATGACAAAGGAGGCAAGAATATACAAGGAAAAAAAGTCTATTCAATAAATGGTGTTGGGAGAACTGGACAAGCATATGAAAAAAGTGAAACTGGACGACCCTCTTATACTCTTTACAATAAACTCAAAATGGATTAGAGACTTAAAAGTAAGACCTGAAACCATAAACCTCATAAAATACAGGCAGTAAACTCTCTGACATTGCTCTTAGTAGTATTTTTTTCTGATATGTCTCCTTGGGCAAGGAAAACAAACAAACAAACAAACAAGTGGGACTTTATCAAACTAAAAAGATTTTACACCACAAAGAAAATTATCAAGAAAATGAAAAGACAACCTACCGAATGAGAGAAGATATTTGCCTGTGATATATCTGATAAGGGGTTAATATGCAAAATATATAAAGAACTCATACAACTCAACACCGAAAAAAAAAAAATTAAACAATTCAATTAAATGGGCAGAGTACCTGAATAGCATTTCTCTAAAGATGACATACAGATGTCCGATAGACGTATGAAAAGATGCTCAATGTCACTAATCATCAGAATAATGCAAATTAAAAACCATAGTGAAATATCACCTCATTTTTCTCAGAATGGCCATCATTAACAAATCAAAAAATATGTGTTGGCAAGGATGTGGAGTAAAGGGAATCCTCATGCACTGTTGGTGGGATTGCAAATTGGTGGGATTGCAAATTGGTGCAGCCACTCTGAAAAACAGTTTGAGGTTTCTCATAAATATTTAAACATAGAACTACCTTATGACACAGCAATTCCACATCTGGATATTTATTCAAAGAAAACCAAAACACTAATTCAAAAAGATCTATGCACCTCTATGTTCACTTCAGGGCTATTTACAATAGCCAAGATATGGAAGCAACCTAAGTGCCTATCAATAAGCAATTGGATAAAGAAGAGGTGGTATATATATGCAATGGAATATGACTCAGCCATAAAAAAATAAAAATTTACCATTTGCAATGACATGGATGGATGTAGAGGACATTATGCTAAGTAAATCAGATAGAGAAAGACAAATACCATATAATTTCACTTATATACAAAATCTAAAGAACAAAATAAAAACACATACAAAATGAAAACAGATTCATACATACAGAGAATAAACTGTTGACTGCCAGATGGGAGGAAGGTGGAGGCCTGGGTGAAAGAGTATTGGGATTAAGAAATACAAATTGGTAGTTACAAAATAGTCACAGAGAGGTAAAGTACAGGATAGAGAATATAGTCAAGAATATTGTAATAAGTATGTATAGTTCCAGGTATGTACTAGACTAATAGGGAAGATCACTTCATAAATTATATAAATGTCTAACCACTATGCTGTATACCTGAAACTAATGTGAAATAATAGCCAATGTCAATTCTAACTGAAAAATTAAAATGAAAAAAAAAAGAAGAAATTGGCAGTGGTGGGAATATTTACACCAGGGGAATAAGTAAATGCTAAAAATCAGGGCTATTCCACATCCCAGTTTTGAAACACCAGCACACCACTGCCTCAGGGATTCTCTCGCTTTTCACTCTTCTTGTTGTTGCCACTATCTTCTCTAGTATACTCTCTTCTCCACAATATAACTTCTAGAAGACAAGGAAGGTTTCCTAGGTTTTATGTCCCCTGAGGGGAACAAGTATTACCTAAGGGAAATCAATGCTCTTACAAAGGTAAAAAGAAATCAGATAAGTACATGAGGTAGTTACAAAGATTCCTCTAGCTTGCATTGTTCTTACCATCCTGGCTTCTAGTCTCTTTCCTAGTTCTCCTCTGAGTTCATTAAAGAATACAATAATGTATATAAAGCTCATGGCACAGTGTTTGGTACACAGCCTTTACTGGCCTGAGGTTAGAATATAATCCCCTTCACCAGCCCGCCTTAAAGGTCCCCTTTGGGAGAAATGGGGCCTGAAGATATAATCAATGTGGGCCAATATGTACCCTGTTTCTCTAATGGCTAATTTGCTTATATGGTTTACATCAGGCTGGGATCTACTCTTCCATTGAGACACAATCCCCATAAAGATGACCCCTACACACACTGTTTTAGAGAATTTCTTCATCTAGAAAAAAAAGTTGACAATAAAGTGGCAAGGGCCATAGTAAGGAGAAAAGCTCCGTATGATAGCAGTTCAACTTGGAGTGGAGGCTGGCGGGGGAATGATAGAAGGCCTCATATATTCTTAGCATGCAAGGTATGTTTATGAAGCAGATGGAGAAAGAAGGATTTATAGCTATAGGAAAAGGTGCCCAGTCAATACAGAAGGAGGACCCCAGTGCTGGGCGTATGGTTTTCTACTTGGCCTTGGGCTGTTCAGCCATCTGACATAAGGGAAGACATAGATTTGCTTATCACACTTTTTATGGTACAAAGTTAGGAACAATAAATAATGCACCAAAAAAAGAAACAACAGAAGACCTCATTAGGCTAATAAGATGAACCCCTTAAAACCAAGATGATATTTAGCTACAGTATAAGCAAACTCTGGTTCTTAGGTGTGCACTTAAATGATGACCTGAAAAGGGGAAAATGTGAAAGAAAGAAAGAAAGAAAGAAAGAAAGAAAGAAAGAAAGAAAGAAAGAAAGAAGAAAGAAAGAGAGAGAGAGAGAGAGAGAGAAGAAAGAGAGAGAGAAGGGAGGGAGGGAGGGAGGGAGGGAGGGAGGAGGGAGAGAGAGAGAAAGAAAGAAAGAAGAAAGAAAGAAAGAAAGAAAGAAAGAAAGAAAGAAAGAAAGAAAGAAAGAAAGAAAGAAGGAAAAAGGAAAAAGAGAAAAGAAACAATTTTCTTGATATTCTGGTTTGCATTCATTCTTTTCTTTGTTATTCATTTAAAGTGCCATGTGACAGTCATTTGCTATGCACTGGGGATGTAAAGATATTTGGAACACAGTTCCTAACCTCTGTAGATGCCTAAATGAGCTGAGTCTTGAGTGAAGGAGGAACAGGCGTCAAAATGGGTTTCAGACTTGACAAGCTCATGAATCATGGTGCCATTAACCAAGACAGGGAATAAACAAAGGAGGACTCATTTATGAGAGAAGATAAAGGGTTAGGTTTTGGAGTTTCACCTTGATACTGCTGCCCTGGTTTCGATTGAAATATGGCACAGGTGATGGGCACTGGCTTTTACTTCGGCTAAAGTTCATAACCTGGCTCTACCACATACTAATGATGCATCTGGGCAGATTTCTTGAACTCTCAGAGCTGTGACTTTCTCATTTACAAAATGGAATTGACGATATATACTTCTTGAGTTGTAAGGATGAAAATGTAAAACAGTAACTAAATTTACAATCCTGTAATTAATCTCTCCGCAGATCTCCCGGAGCCCAGTCTGAACCCAAACTGAATCCATTTTGCTTCTGTTTGGTCTTGGTCTCTGCTAATTTGTGGTGCACTTTTTTCTGTTGCCTATAACCCCCATCCTTTGTGCCTTGCTAGCTGGTTCCCTAGTGCCCACATTTTATTTCCAAGCTGAATCCCTTATTCTCAGCGTGCTTCAGAGCCGTGGAGTGTTCTATCTCACTGTTGTCTTTAAGCTTTGGGGGAGAGAATGAGTAAAAATAAGACTGCATGTTATCTCTGCTGTTCAAATATGTGTCACCTGTTGGGACCACACCTCGCTGATGGATTAGGTGTTTACAACTATGGACTTTGTCCTAATTTCCCTCCTTCTTCAATCTTCCATCACCCAAGGGGAATAATGTCCTCCCACAGCCTTGGAGCAAAGCCAGGGTACATAGTAATGTCGTTCTGCTGGACTGCTCACGTGCACTGGAGAGTGACAGCTGGATCCCAGACAGCTGTTGTATGACAAGCTGAAGTGGGATAATCACAGGCTGGGAGGAAAAAGGAAATGCTTTACGGATTCACTGAAGCGCAACTTCAAGAAACAGAAAAACTGGAGACAATTAGGAAACTCTGGCTGACAAGCAGCTATCAGGAACACAGCTTTCCTTTTTAAACAAAGGCATCAGGCTAATCAGTCACAAACAGCAAAATATCTTTCAGATAGCTGTGGCCAGTGGTAATTAAAGCACATTTCCTGTGAGCTCAGTTTAGTAAGGACTGCCAGACCATTGAAAGTATTTTTGGCTACATGCTCATCCAGATTTCAATCCTGCCTCTCTGAGGCGGGATGACTACATGCCTCTCCCCGAACCCCCTGTCTATCTCACAGGGCATAAGAAGCAAGAACCCTCCAGCCACTCTTCATTCAGGCACAAAACGTTTAGCAGCCACCAGTCAAATGAACACAATACATGAGGTTAGTGAGCTGGACTGTTGGGTCAAACAATAGAGGACCCGATAGGTTGACACCTAGGAACAAACTTATCTATGACAAAAAGAGTTGGAGTTGATTCAAATTACAACCCGGCAATAATGTGAGAGTTTGCTTCCTAGTCTATGAAATGGATAGAAAGTACCTTTCATGTTTTTCTGAGAAGTAAATTAAATAATAGTGTGCTCATAATAGATGATGTATTTATAGTGTGTTTTTGTTGCATCTAGATGTTTGACATAGTGTTATCACAATATATCCACATTTTGTTTGTTTTCAGTCATTTTTATAAAGTAAAAATGAGTTAACTCACAAGAGGCTGGCTAGCGTTAATGAGGGAAAAAGATTAATCAATAGGTGAGAACAGGTGTCTGAGCTTCCATGCCTCCTCGTCATCTGACTTAGACAACACACTACCTGCAACTCAGCATGCAATACTTTCCTCATGCGCTTCAATCTGAAAACTATTCAGTTACTGTATACTTAGAAGAAGGGCAATAGATGTATATTTATGATACATGTCATATTTATCTAACCTCTATCTATCTACCTTCCTATATAACAATGATACATGAAGGATTATGAAAGATAACCCACCACCACACACTGCGTATAGCCACTGGCCCTATGAAACTCAACTATCAGTCCATTTCGGGACAGACATTTATTTCCACATCTTCTCATCTTTTTTTTTTTTTAACATCTCTGAAGTTTTTATGACTTTTTTTTTTTAATTTTTATTTCCATCCTCTCCCCTTTGACAACTATCAGCTTGTTCTTTATTTCTATAGGTCTGTTTCTGTTTTATTTTGTTTATTCATTTGTTTTATTTTTTTTAAGGGAGATGACACGATATGTGTCTTTCTCTACCTGACTTATTTCACTTAGCGTAATACCCTCTAGGTCCATCCAGGATGTCAAAAGGGCAAGATTTTCCTTTTATTGCTGCCTAATATTCTATTATATATAACACATCTTGATCTACTTGTCTATCGATGGGCACCTCGGTCGCTGCGTTTGGGCTGGCACTGGTAATGCTGCGATGAGCACAGAGGTACACATATCTTTTCAATTAGTGTTCTGGGTATCTTCAGATAACTACCCAGAGGTGGAATTGCTAGATCATATGGCAGCTCTATTTTTAAGTTTTTGAGGAAGCTCCACACTGTTTTTCAAAGTGGCTGCACTAATTTACCATCCCTCCAATAGTACACGAGGGTTTCCTCATCTCCACACCATTGCCAGAACTTATTTGTCGACTTATTCTGACACGTGTGAGGTGATATCTTATTGTGGTTTTAATTTGCATTTCCCTGAGGATTAGTGATGTTGAGCATCTTTTCATATGTCTGTTGGCCAACTGTCTTTCCTCTGGAGAAATATCTATTCAGGTCCTCTGCCCATTTTTTAATTAGATTGTTTGTTTGGTTGGTTGATTTTTTTTATGTTAAGTTGTATAAGTTATTTATATTTGGGGGATATTAACCCTTTACCAGATATATCATTTGCAATATCTTCTCCCATTCATTAGGTTGTCTCTTCTTTCTGTTGATGGTTTCATAATAGATGCTTTAAAAGCAATTAGTTCTTCACTCTTTGATGTACTGAGAGAAAACAGTCAGGTACAGAAGTAGGATTTCAGCTGTGCCTTCAAGTGTGGCATTTATAACTCCCCAATGCTCAGGTTTTGCTTTCTTGTTAAAAAGATAAACATGATGTTCTCACAACCTAATTTTGTCATTCTATGTTTGAATTCAGTGGTAAATAATGCAATTCCTTTGCCATCTATCTCCCTCCCTCTATGGGGATGTACACTTGTGGAATAATTAGAATCATAGCACAGATTTTTAAAAAGTAAACTCCAAGCCACATTTCCTAACATGATGTCAGAAAGAGAGAAGGATAGCAAGTAGGCAAAGTTCTGAAGCCTTCCCCCAAAAGAAAAGCTTTACTTTGAAATGCTTTCCCATAAGGCCTTTCTATACACAAAGGATTCCATGATTGAAAAAATAAGGTTGAAAAACATTTTTCTATGAAACAGAAGTATTTTTACATCCTGGGTAAATTAGCATATCCACCCCACTCATTTAGTCTATGCAGGGCTGGAAATTGGTGTATAATATAGGAACTGCTCTTACCAGAAATGACTCTGAAATGAACTAGCCCTGAAATGATACAGAAAAAAAAGAACCATTTCAACAATACTGAGTTGGGGGTTCCCAAGACTATCCTTGGGTTTGGTGATTCCCTAGGAAGACTCATAGGATCTGCACACAGGCATACTCATGGTTATAATTATTATAGCTAAAAGATACAAAGCAAAATCAACACAGAAAAGAGGAGTATGGGGCAGAGTCTGGAGAAGATTAGGAATAGGCCTGTAAGAGTCCTATCCCAATGGAGTCACATAGCAATAAGCTGTGATAGCACATGTGAAATTAGAGACTCAGTGTTGATGACTTTTGTTGGGGGGTGGTCACATAGGTGTCCTCTGGCTAGCACCTAAGTTTTCAGTATAAACCAAACTGTTGCATAAACAATTTAAACACAGTGAGCCACTCTAACCAGTTAGAATGGCATGAACCCTCCCCAAATGCAGGTTCCCAGACACCAATCAAGCCATTCATTCTTTTTTGGACAGATATCCACAAAACAGCTTGGAAGTCAATGACATAAGCATGATATAAACATCAGGATGTATAACTTTAAATCATCTGTTACCTTATAAATCCATCAGCAATAATGTAAAGTAATATGGACATTAATCCAAGACGAAAGAGATATGAGAAGGACTAGAAGTGAGAAGATTCTGTATTTACTTATAAACAATGCCATAAAATGTGAACTTTGTGAATTCATGTATCAAGTCACACATTTAAACAAGAAAAAAAGCACATAGCCCACATAATGAAGTGAATGTAATTAAAGAATTTTAGATCATAGTTTAAACTCTTATTTTACAAGTAAAGACATAGAAATCAGAGAGGTTATTTGACTCATCCAAGATCACTCAAGCACTGGGCCAAGCAGAATGTAGAACCAAGATGCCTGACTCATAGTTGCATACTTTTCCTGTCACTTCATTCCATTGTTCATATTTTGGGGTTCTTGGAGAAAACAGTCTCTACATTTAAACACATTTCTTTAAAGGTGTTACATCAGGGAAAATACAATAATGCTATAGGAATAACACTTATGGTCACAAAATTATTTAATCAATAAATCAACAAATACTGTAAAACCTACTAATGATATTGAAAAATGAACTCCAAAAACTTTCTCAAACATAAAATATGAGGGTGATTATGACAAGGTTAATGAAATGAGAGCAGGAAAGGCCCAGAACAAGTGACAAATGTTGATTGGATGGTAGGTGAATCTGTGTTACCCCATGGTATGCTCTCAGAGAATTTTCTCTATGTTCAAATAATTTTATCTTTATATGTTCAGTATTTATATAAGTTGTACTTTCACATATTCTACATTGATTTTCACAAATCTCCTTTCCTTGCTGAATTTCACTCTTTCATAAGTAATTTTACTAACTCATCATCTCTGACTGCCAGCTGGACAATTAGACTCAGGCACATAGGCAGAAGTGGTATGTGGGAGAAAGTGTTGGTATTGGGATCTGAGTTGAGAAGGATTATCCTTCAACTCTTTGCTTGTTCTCTCCCCATCCTCTTGTTTCTCAAAAGGCATCACCTTACAGGTATGAGAGGACATTGCCCAAACTCAGAATCACAAAAGCCCTCACTCCTCCTGGGCATGAGGGATGGGGTGAAGTGGCAGGCAGAGAAGGTATCACCTTAGAGAGCTTTACCATAGGTTGTTAAGAGATGAAAATGTTGAACTTTGGGGAATAAACAAAAGTAAGAAAAACACAAGCCTTGTCTTTGGGGATGAATGATATACAGTTGACCCTTGAACATGGGAGAGTTAGGGGTGACAACCCTGTATGGTTATTTTTTGATACCAGCAGGGATTGGTTCCAAGACTCTCACAGATACAAAATCCAAGGATGTTCAAGCCTATTACAAAATGGCATAGAATAATGCATATAGTCAGCTCTCTGCATCTGTGGATTCCCAGCATTATTCTTCATCTGCAGTAAGTTGAGTCTGTTGATGCAAAACCTGGAATTACATAGGGCTGACTGTATACTTATTGAAAAAAAAATCTACATATAAGTGGACGTGCATAGTTTAAACCTGTATTGTTCAAGGGTCAACTGAAATGAATGAATGCTCATTCCACTTATGTTTCTCTATCAATGTAAGCAATAATTATTGGAGTAAACTCCAAAATAAGAGGGGAAATTATAAATTTCCATGCAAGTCTCCTTGATGTCCATGCATTACATCTCCTGTTGAAAAGAGCATGTAGCACCTATAAGAAAGCTGGCGATGTTGTAGGGAGAAAGAGAAATGATATGAAAAGTCCAAAGGTCAGCAAATATCCTCATTTTTAAAAAGAAGAGAAGGTAGTTATGGGAGATAAAGAACCATTTATTTTTAGGTTCATTCTGAACAAGATTCTAGAAATAATAATAATAGAAAATGTAATATTATACTTCCTACATGCCAGGCATTGTTCTCAGTGCTTCAACATTTGTTAAATATACCTTAACATTTCATGCTCATAACAGCCTTCTGAGGTTAAGTAGAAAGAAGGTCCTGACTGGAGGTCTTTGGGATCTCACCTTCTCCAAATAGGTTAATTAAAAATCTTCTCTGAAGATCAATTCCTCTGCTAGAAAGGAATGCTGATAAATACAGCTTTTTTCTACCACATTCTATAGAAGACAAGGTATAGGTGAAAGAAAATAGGCTTCTTTTCTTAACAGTTGAAAATTTCTATTAAAATCCTATTCTGTGTTCTGAAATTGCTGCCTTTCTCTTGCCTGGGCAATTTGAAGTCCATAAGAGAATCACCAAAGAGCCAGATCAAGGGTACCAATGTATGGGACCATTACTAGTCAGCCAGTCCCCCTGCTGTCCTTGTTATCTATGGTACTGAAATGTAGGGCTGTTGGCTCCTATTCCCAAAGTCTAAAGCCTTTCCTCCAACTCCAGTCCAGGGGTGGGGATGGTGTCCTTTAAACATCTGTGTTGAGATGTATATGGCAGTTTTACCAGGATTAGGGATTGGTTGTATAAACCTTTGTTTATCCTGAATGTCAGAGAATTTTATACTATCCTTTCCAGTTCAGGTAATTCTTGGTTCAAGCATTTCTCCTTTCCCATCTTATTCCCATTCTTATTAAACCAAGACTGATAGCGAGAGCTCTGTGCAGCTACATCTGGCCCTCAGATACTGTCCTCTTTTCTTCACAGGTATTTGCAGATTCGAGATCCTAATTCTATACTCTTAGCTTGATGCTGTTTTTGCTGAATTATAGGATACATTTGACCATAAAAAGCTTTTTCTTCTTGTATAGTTTTGCCCTCTGATCAGATTTTGATCTAGAACAGTAATTCTTATTTCCTTCATTATTAAAACTTGATCCTAACAAGAAACTAGGTTAAGACCTGCTTTTTTTTTTTTTAAGCAGAACAGGACTTTCAAAAGCTATATAAATGGTTAGATTTTTAATTTTATAAAAGAGCAAGAGACTAGGGTAAGGGGTGAAAAAGGTATTTCATTGCTTTCATTTGATTAAAAATGATACTATTCGAATGGTTAATATACATGACTGTTGTAGAGGAAACTACAGAAAGGCATACAAAAAAGTCTGAATAACTCAGTTTTTTAGCTTCATTAAGGACAAAATAAGTTAGTGGTTCAGAGCATGAGCTCTGGGGTTTAGACAGGATTGGCTTCAAATGCTGGCTCCTTTACTTACCCACAATATGACTTAATGACTTTAATTTTTCTAATACACAATTCCCTCATTTATATACTATGGTTATTAAAATACCTCATTGTGAGGTAGAAACTATGTAATACATAAAATACGCTTAGCACTTTGCTTGGCACATAGTAAACATAAAAATGGTAGTTATTATTTTAGTAGGGACTAGATAAGCTCCTGCATTGTTTTGGGGCCAGCTTCATGAGTAAAAAGAGTAGGCCCTATGGTTTAATATGTTATGCCTTCATGATCTGTTTGATCATTCTCCCACTGGCCATAAGTCAATAAGGCTTTTGTGTCCAGTTTATTAAATAAGCTGGATTCAATAGCATACAAACAAAAAGCAACCTTTTTCTTTTTTTCACTATCCTTCTGAATCTGTTCTCTCAGCTGGTTCTTTCTCTGCCCCTGGATGAATACTTGGCAGGTCTCATAGTTCTCCTGGTTACTGTTAAATAATGTCACTATTAAATGGGTAGAAATTTAATCTTATCCAATAGCCACTCCAAATCTACATTCAATTCCAATCTCCACCATACCAGTTAGGTGCCCTTTAGGTTTGTAAGACTGGAGGTGGAAGAAAAGCTACTTCTCTAGGTATCTCCTTGTTCCTCATTAAACATTGTCTGAAAGAAGGAAAGATTAAGTCAGTCCTATTTCCCAACATCTCCATTCAAATTAGCTTATTAAATTAGGTCTCAAATCCTGACTTCTCCATGGCAGGCTCAGTTGATGTCACTGATTCCCTCTAGCTGTGGGTACATTTTGGCAGGGAGAGAAATAATAGGAGTCTCATCTCCATCCGTCTGGCCTCCCTCTGCACAGGGTCTTAGGCCATGCCGGTGTATCAAGGGAACCCATGGGAGTGCCAGGTTGGCTCATGGCTATATGTCATAGACAGGACAGGCTACATAATCTGTGGTGTCTTGTGCAAATTGAAATTGCAGGATCCTTGTTCGAAAGTTGTTAAAGAACTTCAAGACAGCAATAGCAGAGCATTAAACTGAAAGCAGGGCTCTCCTGAGCACATGACCATGTGAGAGTGAATGTGTCACATGCCCATGAAACCAGCCTGCTCATGGATAAAATCCAGGATAAGAATGTGACAGGAAATCACATGAAAAACTGGTGCTTCTGTTTCCAGGCAGAGGTGGAGACTAAGAACAAAGTCCAGAGGAGGAAAGATAAAAGGAGGTGATTCAGGAAGAAGAGACTAAAAGATTTCCAGAAAGAGACTTGAAGGTCCCTGAGCTGGTTAATAAAACCACTAACTGGAAGCCAGGTGTCTGAGGTGAGTTCTGGGAGCCTAAGGATAGAGTGAGAGGTGGTCTTCCTGCTGACTTTGCCTGGGTATCCCTATGGGCACAGGGTCCCTGATCAAAGTGCCAGTGATCTATGTATAGAGAAAAACAATATTAAAAAGGAAAATGGAATGCTAAACACTAATAAAGAAGGGCAGAAGAGAAAGTCTCCAATCTTACTTTTAATAATAGGCAAGAAGGATCATAATGTGTAGAACTTCAGACTTTTCAAAGCTATTCTGCACTCATTATTTCACAGATATGGCATCTGTACCTATAGAATTACAAGGATGAGTTCCAGTTAAAATACTCCTGGTGGATGGACACATTTCTGAGAGGCAAAATTGAGAAGTCTGGCCACTGGCTACCATAACTTCACTGAGCCACATGTCCACAGCAGGACCCTCCCCTGCATTGTGGGGAGCCCCACTTTCCCTCCTCATAATAACATTCCATGGCAAGATGGAGCAGAAAATGTGAAGAAAGGGATGGTTACTTACCTATAGGATTAGCAGTACCTTTCCCTCAATCGGAGATTTTATCAATTTTGTAGACGTGAAAAACACCTTCCAAAATCCTAAAATGCTGTGAGTTGCATCAATACACAATATCCTGTCATATCATCATAGCTCAGATTAGTTCAAAAGGGTCAACAGATGTGGAAAAATATCAGAGGCCTCTCTATGTAGTAGTTCAAATACTTGGCACTTATTAACTGAGAATGTATAAAACATGACAACCCAGTATTTTTAAATTTTCTCCTGGGCTGACATCTTTATTTAAATCTAATATTGTTTACTTAATTATCCTCATTATAGATATTTACCAAAAAGACACTTTAATACTGAATACTACATTGTCAATAATATGTTTTTAAAGCCTATTTTTTAAAGATGCTATATTTTATGTATGAGTACATATATAATAAATTATCACATATTAGTGTTATTAGTATTAATATAATACAATAAAATAATATTGTGTGTGTGTAAAAAAAATAGCGAGAAAGAATATTAAAAGAAAATTCACCATAAATGTATAGTAATTCTCTGAGTAGTGGAATTAGAAATAATTTTCATTTTCTTCTTTATATTCTTTGTGTTTTCCAAATATTCTATATTGATAACACATTTCATATTATTAAGAGAGAAAATTATTATTTTTAAATATCCTTTGGGAACCAATAAGGTAACACATGTTTATTTAAACATTTCTAAGTTTACAAAACAGTCCTTTAATACAGCCATCACATTTTCTTGCAATATATGTGTTTTCATAGCTTCTTTCTCTACTAGACATTATTTTCTTAAAATCTGTGATTTATTTATTTTTATATTCCTAACTATTTAGCTATCTAGCACACATAGTAAACACTTAATAAATTTTTGTGGGATAAATGGATGAATTCATGAATGAATGCAATCCAGCCATTTTCTAGTTTAGGCATATAACTATTTTTGTTGCCTTTTTCTCAAAATTTTATGATTCATTTCATATACTAATTCAACAGTAATTTTTTAAGTGACTCGCTTTTTGACTCCATAGCATTTAATTTTACTTTCATGAAAGTAATTTTTTTTCTTTTATACTCATTTCTTCTTTGATTTGCCTAGTAGTCAATTAAATTATATAGTTCCAAGGACAAGTCAATTGGCATGAATAGGCTCAAGTTTAAAAATAACTGACCACTGAGAAAGCACAGAACTCGTGGAAACAGAAGTGAGGAAGTGAATTAGAAAGTGGCCCAAGGGGAAGTAAGCATTAAACAAACAAGGGACATTAGTAGTGTGCTTTTTTTAGGAAAAACAGAGCAAGTGAACTTAAGGGGAAGACAGTCAAGAGAGCTCTGACATGCATCAGGCCACCTTAGTTTGCCTACAGGATCTTCTAAAAGGCAAAATCACCCTATTTTCCAACATAACCTTTTTGTCTCCTGCTTCTGATAAGCAAAATAAAACAACTGAAAAGCAGTGAACAGCAGATGAACCTAAATCTTTCTGTTCAGTGTGTATGCGCGTGCGTGTGTGTGTTTTTGTGTGTTTCTGGTGGCAGAAAAGGTTAAATTTAAAAATATAAATCAAATGTGAGAGGGGAAACAGTTTCTAAAGTTACTTTGTTACAAAAATATCCTAAAATGTGGGACACTAGCCCAAATCCAAAAGGATTTGGATTTCATATTAGACAAGTAGGGTCAATCATAGAAGAACTTTCTAGTAAAAATGTGTGCACAAGAACATGATTTAAATTAGTTGAAAGAGAAAAATTGAAAATAAATGGGGAAGGTAAGAAATCACAAACTGTTCTTGGTTTACTTCAAAGTTACCCTCAAATTTCATTCATAAATATAGTGTTTACTTAATATTGCTTAGGTTTAAATGACTTAATAATGAAATTTTTTCAAAATAACAGTCTAGTCACACCTTTATTTAAGCACTTAAACCTGTTGTTTGAATTTCTACGACCCATAGTAGTATATTCCTGGAGTTTGTAGGCCACTGACACTTCAAAATTTAATTTTGATGAGTAAATAAACCAAAACCTAGGTACAAAGTAATCTTAGACTTCATAATGATATATATAAACATATATATGTAAATATATATGCAAAAGCATAGATAAAGTTTCCCATTCAGTTTTCCTTTCAACACTGAACTAAATGTACTTATTTTTTCTTTACTATCCCCAGAATTTTCCTGGATGATCTATGATTATGTTATATTATTAGAGAGTGCTTAGAGTATCTGAAAAAGTGTTTTGAATGGTAAATTATTTTCTAATTCAGTCAGCACTATTTCTTGCAGCAGATTACTGGATATTCCAGATGTTACTCATAAAATATCTACCAACAGACCAGGAAGGAAATCTAATTGTTGTAATAGGTTGAAGATACATATATCTTGGTTTGTATAAAGGGACTGTATTATGTGAAATGAGAGTTTAGAGGAAGCTTAAGAGTTTTGTGTAAACCAGGTGTTATTTTTGTAATAATAGATACATAAAGGTAAATTAGTTAAAAATAAATACTTAACTCTTATATAAATATATACAGACAACTCATTTGTCCTAGTTGTTTCCATCTTTAAAAAGAATTTAAAAATCTAAATGTAAAATATATTATTTGATGGATAGACTTTGCTGATGTAGTATGTTTGTACTACAAAGACATATGGCAATAAACATTGCTAGTAATAAGTCATGGTTAAAATTTCAGTTTCAATATTTCCCTTACCAATACTTAATCTATCCTTCTTTCAGTATTTTCTACCTTTTTTCTTTATTTAGGTTTTCTTTTCATCACTATGCAAATTCCATGAAAGCAAACACTTAACCTCTGAAACTGTCCTTTCTTTATACTTACTGCAGAGTAATAATATTGTTTGGACATCTAATCAGTTTTTCCAATTATGCAAGAAGATTCATGTGTACACCAAAAGCACAAGCAACAAAAGAAAAAAATAGATAAAATGGACATGATCAAAATTAAAAACGTTTTTGGTTCAAAGGACATCATCAGGAGAGGGAAAAGACAATTCACAAGGTGGGAGAACATTTTTTTCAAATTACATATCTGATAAGGGACTTATATCTAGAATATATAAAGAACTATTACAATTCAATAATAAAAAAACAAATAACCCAATTTAAATGGACAAAAGATGTGAATAGACATTTCTCCAAAAGATATACAAATGACCAACAAGCATATGAAAAGGTGTTCAACATCATTTGTCATTAGAGAACTACAAACCAAAACCACAGGGAGACACCACTTCATACGCACTAAAATGGCTGTCATCAAAATATCAGATAATAACAAGTGTTGGAGGCTGAGGAGAAATTGAAACCCTCATACACTGCTAGTAAGAATATAAACTGGTGCAGCTGCTTTGGAAAGCAGTGTGGCAGTTTTTCAAAATAGCCATTTGGTTAGCGTATGATCTAGCATTTCCACTTCTACTTACATACCCAAGTGAATTGGAAACCTATATTCACACAAAAACTTGTACACAACTGTCCATAGAAAGCACTATTTCACAATAGTCAAAAAGGAGAAACAACCTAAATGTCCAATCAATTGTGAAGATAACCAAATGTGGTGCATTCATGCAAAAGAATATTATTTGGCAATTAAAAGAAATAAAAGGAATGATACATGCTATGACATGAATGAACCTTAAAAACATTATGCTAAGTGAAAGAATCTAGACACAAAAGACTACATCCCATATGATTCTATTTATGTGGAATGTTAAGAATAGGAAAATCTACAGAGACAGAAAGTATGTTGGTGGTTTCTTATGGGGAAATTAAAGGAAATTATTTTAAAAACAACAACAACAACAACAACAACAACAACAACAGATCATCCTCTATCCACTAGGCCCTGCTGTGGCAAAATAGCACAGGCTGCAAGTTTTTGGAAACTCTATCTCATCAGTCTCCATATTTGTGTACTCACCCTCTCTGGTAGTAAAAGAATTCTGGATTTAGCATCAGAAGCCCTGGGTTTTGTGTCCTGTCTTCCTCTAGCTGTATGACCTTGAGCAATTCACTTAATCTTTTCAAACCTTAATAAAAGAGAGATCATCATAACTACCTCACAGACACATTGTGAGAGTTAAATGAGATGACAAAGGTCAAAAGGCTTATAAACTGTAAATTCTTATACAAATGAAAGTGGTTGTTATTATCAGGTCTGAAGACCCAGAGCCTTGATTTTTAGTTACAAAAAGTCAGACCCAAAGAGGCCTGACTCACATCATCTACGTCATATGCAGGAGCCAGGGTCTTAATTTACAGAGAGAAATCACACTGCCAAGTAGATTGGATAGTCATGTCAACCTGTCCACTCATTTCCTTCCCAGGAGAGAAATCTATTTGGGAAACTCAATTACCATCGGAACATTGCTTGGAGAATACAGAATCAGAGCTAGGGGAGTTGGATTATCCTGGCAACATTATCATGAGGATATGACAAACTGATGAGTCCCCTTCTTTCTGTCAGAGATTAGATCTGTCAAGCAGACTAAATATCTTTTCTTCTTTAGTGCAGGAAACTGCTCATAAAAATGCCTTTTCACTTCTGTTTTTCCAGGTAGTCCTCTCCTCAGGATATTTGTAATCACCTCAATTTCATCACCTTTCTTCATTTCACTATTTGTTGTAACAAATCAATTCCCAATTTCAAACTTATTTTGTATTTATTGTATCTTGCAGGCAGATTGCTTTCCTGGCGACTATTTGTGACCTACAATTCCCCACTCTTCCTACGGAAACACTGATCCAATCAAGATTTCCCAGAGAAAACTAATCTAATCTACATGGAATGGCTTCTTTTCTGATCCAGTTAGTCATCTTGTCTTCTTCCAATTTATTTCTGGCCTAAAAAGTTGAATTCTCTATAAATGTAAATTATTATGATCACTGTGATATGATAAATACCTGGGTGGTCTGTCATGATGGCATGATTAGAACCTGCTGGGAAAACACAGTCCTCAGAATTTCTGTCTTCCTTGTCTCCCAGCTTGTACTTACCACCATTTTTTTTTTTTAAATAGACTTTGCTTTGAAAGAATTTCAATAATAGAGAAATGAAATGACATTCAAGTCACTGGACCACTAATGTCCATTTTTACTCTCATTTGAGAATTTTCTACTGTTGTAGGATGAAAAATTAATTATTAATAGATTTAGTCTTTCCAGAAAAGCAGATATCGTTATGGATGTCACATGTATAATAGCGGAAAGAATGTGAATTGTAGAGTGAGAGAGTGAAGAGTTCTGACCCAGTCTCTCGTTAGTAATCAATGTATCTTGGTCAAGTTACTTAACTACTCCAAACCTCACTTTTTTCATCCATTACAATTATTTTCATTGCTGGTGCCCTGCAACGGTAAAAAATAATGCATGATAGCAAGGAATGTGACTGGCATGTTGTAAGGACAATGTAAAAGATAGCTATTATTATCAAGACCTTTGCGTTCTTTAAAAAGGCCTCTATCATTGTGAGTTTAAAATCAGGATTGGTCATGGCTTGCTAAACGGCCTTCCAAAACTCTTGGCCTTTCTGTTCATTAATTGAAAAGTAAAGAGAAAATGACACTTTCATGTGTAAAAGTAATAACAGTGTGGTTAAATAACATTTTCTCAGCACACTGAATTTTTCTTATACATTTCATAAAAGTAGCTCAGTGTATTATAGAACCTAAGTAAGGTTTATAGGGCAGATTCTTAAGAAATGGTCTTTTATGTAGAGAAACACAAACAGTATCTGTACGAATTTTCTCATCTGATCTCACCTACTATTTCAGGAGAGAAAGAAGAAGCCCACAGCATTACCAGCCTCTGACTTCAAAGCCTTAGTTTTTAAACTGCTGTTTGACTTGGAAAAGCCATGGTCAGATGCTTAAGCTTTTAAAAAATCAAACACCATTTAAAAGTCCTAGTAACTGCATTCCCAAGCTTTTATAACCTGATTCTTTTCCAGAAAGGAAAGAATGATCTGTAAAAGGAATACTATGTAATGAAACATTTTTAGTGAGTTGAATTTTTTACTTTCTAAAAATGTTCTAAGTGTTGATGACACTACTGCAAGTCTTTTACCGAATAAAACAGATGCAGGAAACAAAGAAAAATCTAAGACAAAAGGCCTGGTACAGAACGCCAGATATAACACAGTCCTAAAGAAAGCAAAGGTAGTTTTTCAGATTTTTTCTCTTTAAGATGATGTTCTCTGGGCTGTTCATTTTCTCGGGATGGCCTTTCAGATTTCTTGAGCTTGTCCTACCCCACCAAACCCTCTTTCAGTCACTCAAAGAAAGGTTGCCTCTCTGTTTTTCATTGACCCCTTGTGTTAGTCTGTTCAGGCTGCCATAACAAAACACCATAGACTGGTGGCTTAAACATACAGAAATTTATTTTCTCACAATCTGGAGTCTAGAAATTTATGATCAGGTTGCCAACATTGTCTGGTTCTATTGAGAATTCTCTTTTTGGCTTATAGATGGCTGTCATCTTGCTGTGTGCTCACATGACCTCTTTGTGAAATGTGTGGGGGATAGGGAAAGAGAGAGAGTGAGGAAGCTTTCTGGTGTCTCTTCTTATAAGGGCACTAATCCCATCATGAGTCACCCCCTACTTTTGTGGCCTCCTCTAAGCCTATTTACTTTCCAAAGGTCTCATCCCCAAGTACCATCACACTGGGGGTTAGGGCCTCAACATATGGACTGTGGGGTACGGGGACACAATTTGGTCCATTACATCCCTCTGAACCTCTTACCATATCACTTCATTGAAATTCAATGGCTTTATTCTGCCTTGCAGCATGACAATTACTTGCCAGATAAAGTGAAAGAACATGCTTATAGAAGTTAAGAAAAAAAGTTGGTAGACAATGAGAAATAACACTTATAGAAGTTAAAATGTTGGTAGACACCAGAATACTCAAATTGGCACAGATTCCAAATTCTAAGGGGTTCTTTTTAGAAAGTCAAAATATAACCAGAAAGCTGATTGCTAACCAAGAATTCAGAAGACAAGAGATTATTTGCATAATTAAAATGTTTACCGTTGCGAGGCTAAAAAAGCCTAATACATCTAGCCCCACCACTGTGGCAATAGCTATAAACAAAAGGGACCATGAAAACCAGAATTTATGGACAGGGCTTTCTCTCCCTGAAGAGTGCCTGAATTGGCCCTCCCAAGTTAGTCTGATTTTCCACACTTCTGTCACTAAATAACACCACATATGATGGAACGCTCCAGTCTTGTTTGGGTCTGGGAGCCACTGTACCTCTTTAGTAAAGAGATTATAATGTTCAGAACAGGAGCTTGGAAGCCAGTCTCATTTTGAATCTCATTTCTGCCACTTCTTGGCCATATGATCATGATGACTTTATTGAAAATGCCCTAAAGATCATTCCTCCATTGCAGTCCTAAGAAAATATTTAGTTTGCAAGGTTGTTGTAAGTATTATGCTTGTAGTGCTTTTAGCACATTAATCTTAGTAAATACTAAACAAATCTTAGTTATTATTTAGTGAGAATTTGCTAATCTCTGCTTTAATTCATTATCTGATTGTATAGTTTAACTCCCAGGGTATAATCTTGTGTCTCTTATTTCTACCTTCTCTTATTTATACCTACCTCATGTTTGTTCCTGGAACCTACCACCTAACGTATTGATGGTCAAGACAGGTGATATAACTCTTTCTAGAGTGTACACTGACTCCTTTTCTACCTGACCAAATGACATAAAATTTAGCAGAGGACTTCTGGGAGAATGTTATTCACCTCATTTTTAGAACAAAAGTTCAAGCCATCACTGTATAAAGTTTGTGATGTTATTTAAAGATGACAGAAGGAAAAGATGACTATAGAGGTCAAAGGCAAGCTGCTGGTGTCACGGATTTGCCAAAACCCATGGTTACCCCTTTCCTTTATACTTTCTTTATTGCAAAATATAATGAATCTACCCCAAAATAAATACACTAGCTTTGTTAATAATTATTTCCTTGCTTCTATTTATACTTTTACTACCTAAATATCAAACCCTAACAACTGGAGTTTAGTCTGTTTTTGAACTTTATATAAATGTGGCCAGATATTTTTTTGCATCTGACTTTTTTGTCTTAATTTCTTGTCCTGAATGTTCATTCATGATATTGGATATAGTTGAAGTTCATTCATTTCATTACTACATCAATACATTCCATGAATATAACAATTGATTAATCCATTCACTTTTGATAGAAATTATTTTGGTTCCTGTTTTGGCTACTACAAATAATGATTCTTTAAACATACTTGTACATAGCTTTGGGTAAATTGATAAAAAAGAAAAAAAGAACCCAATGAACATTTTTATATTGAAAAATATAATATATTGAAGAAATTAATAGATTGATTTAACAGCAGATGGGACACAATAAGAGACAATATTCATACAAAAAAGCTTTGATGTTGGATTGTGAGACCTCTCCTAGTACCAACCATTCAGAGCACTCCTCTTCCCTTGGCCATATGATTGGCTCAAGAGCTGGCATGTGATTCAGATTGGTGCAATCAGAGCTAATCTTGGAGCATGGGCTTGAACCACCAGAATGAGATGCTCTCTTCTCCATTGGACTTGAACCTGGGCCTCATATTGACCTGGAATTTCTGGGCTTATGTCTAGTCCAGGCCAAGAGTAGAGAGTAACTGAGTCCTGATGACATCATTTGAGACTCTGGAGAGACATATACCATTCCTGTCCCTGGACTAGTCAATTCTATGAGCAAATATTTCCCTTCTTGCTTAATACCAATTAGAGTTGGTTTTAGATTTGTCACCTTCAATGAGAGTCCTAACTATAAATATTCTTTCACTCTTATTCATTTCCAAATGGCCTCATCCATGCCTTTCAAAAGGAAAGGTAGAACTCATGTTATGGAGACCTTTAGATAAATTCTCTGGTCTACCTCCCAACTTGTGTATGATCTTCCTTCTGGGCCTTTCCCAGTAAAGCAACAGCATTGATCCAGGAGCCCAAATGCACACAGGACATCTTTATAGTACATTTCTTCCTCATTGGACCCCTATTGACTTATATTCATCCAGAAAACCTTTGCATTCCTCTGTCCTTTGTTCATTTCTTTAGGAGATAAACTCTTTGAGAGCTGTGATTATGTCTGAGTGAGAGGGCTCCTTATTACTCTTGGAATGGAATCATATTCAAAGTGAAAAGCTGATCGTAAAGTTCAAATGCTTCTGCTTTTGAGTCTGAGGATGAAGCTAATGCTTAAATCTCTGCAAGATGACTTATCTGAGCTTCACAGTCCTCTTCTCTTGCATTCTCTTTTTATTCCTCTCTCCTCTTCAGACTACTCTCAGCCTTGGGCTCTGGGCTCTCAACTCAGGATGGGGAACTGCTCATGTATGGCTAATTATTTTATACATAGGGAGAAACTGCCCTCACTTGAAACTAGACTGAAATCTCTTTTTCTTCAAGTTTTATATTGTTTCTTATTTCTTTTTCTTTACAGAGATAATATTTTTTTGGAAAATGCATGGATAGGTTTTTGGTTCCAATATTTCTTTTTATTCTTTGCTCTGCTTTGCCCTTCATGTTCCCCCAAAATCCCCATACACTGAAAATTAACTGAGTTAGAACATACAAACTGGCAGGCTGTAAGGCCAGCCCACAGATATGCTTTGTTTGACCTTTACAATATACTTTAAAATACTGTGTTTGTTACATGCAGTTAAATTAGGAGATTCTACATAACAATTCTCACTTCAGGATTCTCTTGAAATATAAAGATGTCTGGCACCCCAGTCCATATTCCCTCCGGGCAACAATTAGCTAGAGCACAATAACAACTGCCTCTGTTGTCTTAAAACTGGTCTGCTTCACTTATTTACTCTCCCACTAGAAACCTTAAGCTGTGATCTATGTTGATGGACATGGGACCAAGGATGGATCAGTGGATGCCAAAGAGTGAATACGTAATGGCCAAGATCAAAAGTCCTCAGTGCCTCAGAACTGCAAAGGAATGGAATAAGGAAAGGAATAAGTCAAGTTGCATTATCAAAAAAGTTATTTCTCCTAGATATTTGAATACGCAGACTGATATCCAAGCTCTCCACATTATCAAGGGAGGCCTCGTATAAAAAGATTTTTCCTCTGTGTTTAATTACTAACCATCTTATTTTAATAGTTTCTACCCCATTCACTTCTGTAAAATCTTCTGACACACCTCATTATTGGAAAGAGGATTTTTCAAAGTTCATGAGCCCTATACTTAAGCATTACCTGAAGAATTTGTTGTGGTGGTTAGTATTGTTATTCAACAAACTACCCCCATAATGTAGTGGCTTAAAACAGCAACAATCATTCATCATTTTGGGCAAGACATGGCAGGCTTGGCTCACATCTGCTCTAAGAGATGTCAGTAAGTGCTGGTTGAAGGTGACCTATACCCAGGGACTGAAATCTTTGAAAGACTGGTTCACTTGTCTTAGGGTTGTGGCTAGATGTCAAGTGGGGCTTCAGCCAGAGCTGTAGGCTGAAACACCTATGAAGGGCCTCACCATACAGCTGCTTGGCTTCCTTATAGCACAGTGACTTGGTTCTAACAATAAGCAACTCAAGAGACAGGAAGTGAAAGCTACTGGTTTCTTAAGTCCTGGGCCCAGAAACCTGCACAGCATCCCTTGTGCTGTATTCTATTGGTCAAGCAATTACTGTGCCCAGAGTCAGGAAGAGGGGACATAGAACTCAGCTCTCAATGCCAGGAGTATCAGAGAATTTAGGGACATGTTTTAAAACTGCAACACTTATTAAAGGTACAAATACTTGGATTTTACCCCAGACCCATTGAATCAATATTTTTGACACTTGAGACTGAGAATCTAGTTTTAATAAATGCCCCAAATTTTTCTTAAGCCCAAAATTTGATTTCTATATCATCTTTTAACCTCTTGTTTTAACATAAAATTTCCACCTCCATATGTTTCTTTGGCCAGGAGCATTTTGTGATATCCACAACCACCACACCTCATTTGGTGGGAAGAGCCAGTGTTAAGTGGCCTATTCTAAACCTGAACTCCTCCCTCAACAAAGAGAGCAGAGAACAAGAGAGGTTCAAGGGACTAAATAATGGAAGGGTTGATAATCTTAAAGTCATCACGGATATGCATCCAGTATGTGGCTGACAGGAGACTTCACCTAATTTTGATCTGCAGGACCCCTCACCTGTGAGATGTGCTTCTTTTCCATTTAAGTAGAAGAAAGAAATTATTTCAGTAGGGATGGGCATCGGTTGGGTTCTCCTGAGATGTGGACTAAAAGCACATAGTTTATTTGGGAGGTTCAGAGATAGATGAGACAGATGAAGTAAGGCAGGCGATAAGGGCACATAATTAAGTCAGTGTCCTCAATGGGCGACCAGAGCTTAATCCAACTGGGAGCCTCTGGCGAAAGGCATAAACACATATATATAAGAATTATCTTGCCAAAGGACAAGGGAATTATCCTTGCCCCTCGGCAGGATAATTTGTAAGGATGCCCCTGTGGAGTCATGAATTTCCAGGCATTTCAATGGGCAAAGTGGGTTGAGCAGCCCAAGAGCAGGTACTGGCCATTGTAAATCAGGCTGGCATGCATGGAAATGGTAAGGATCCATGAAGATATGAGTAGAACAGACCCACAACATGTCAGAAGATCTCACATCCGTGTTCTGGCTTAATCAAAACAAATCAGACTGAGGAATTTAACATACAAGAATTTCCAGCCGGTCTTTCTGATTATTCTCTGTTGGTTTTGTTGTCTTAGATTTTATGTGGAAACTCCTTAGCTTTCTTAGAAGCGAAGAATCTGCCTACTGAGAATCCCATGCTATTTCATCTTTTTCCAAGGAAAGCAACTTCTTATCAACGAAAGAACTAACCTTTGGAACATTTGTGACATGGTTTCCAGATGTGTGCTTCCCAGATGTGAACTGGCCCGTGCCATGGCGCACAACTGCAGATGCACAAACGCTTTAGAGATGTCTTTGATTCCATTAAGACCCCGGCTTTGCAGACTGCTTTGATATCATCCCTCCTGGTTTATTGTGTGGTATTTTACTTTACAAGCAGGGGGAATATGTGGGCTATTTCAGCTGGCTTTGCTCTTTTAGGTAGTGTTTGGAATTTTTGTTTAGAGAGGGCTATGCTGGAAATTACCAGCGATGGCATATGTGCTGGCTTTGTACTTCTTAATGTTCTTCTGCGTCACTCTGCCTCACATCTGAGCCAGTCCCACTGCTGCCCAGATGACCCTTCTGATGCTGGTCTCCATATCCAGTCTCTTTAGAAGGCAAGGAAATTTCAAGGCAACTAATAAGTTCTGACAATGCTCTGGACTAGAGTGAAAACAATTATCTAATCATTATTCACTTGTAAGGTAACCTGCAGGAGACTCCAATTATTTGGGCTACATTTCTTTGATGTATGAATTTATCCAGTTTACTGAATGTATATCATTTTCCTCCCCCACAGAAGCTAATCTTCTTTATAAGCCCTTTCTATTTTAGCAAGGTAAGGCCTTAGTATCGAGATTTGTATGTGTGATGATCTCATGGACATAATGACATTGAAATAGATGGGATTTTATTTCTCCTTCTGGCATTTTCACATAGAGACACTGCCCATGTGTTTCTTAATGAATATGTCTGTTTGTGTGTTCTTTCCTTGCTTTGCCCTACCCTATTCATTGAAGCCTTTCAAGTTCATATTGGCAGTCAGTAAGTCAAAGATAAATTAGAGTGTGTTTTCATGGAAGTGGACTGCAATATTAAATTAATTTCTCTAAATCAGAGAATGCAAACTAAAAACTCAATGGTTAAATTTACTATAGAGATAGACAGAGATAGAGATAGAGAGAGGGAGGGAGGAAGAGGGAGCAAACGGGAGGGAGAGGGAGGGAGGGAGGGAGAGAGATATATTGTTATATAGATATTGACAAATACATATATAAAAATGTATATACATATAGATATATTTTGTTTGGTCTTGACAAAAATCCGAATTATCTATATAGATATAGATAGAAAAATATATATATAATTCTACTAATCACTATTCTAATTTTTAATATAGGAACTAATTAAAATTATGTTCTATTTATTCTTTACAAAAAGTTAAATTACCACCTACATTTCAAATATAGTATATTTTGAGTAACAGTATAGATTTCCTACTTCTTTCACAGGTTAAAGATCTCAGCAACATTGAGCCCTCATTACACAGCAACCATATGCTAAGGTAAGTAACATCCGCCCCTTTTTACCAGTAAGTATTCTGTACTTTGCCACTCACCCTACTACTCTGTGTTGTTTACCCAACACTGGGGCCCAATGTCAGTTACTACTTTGCTTACAACAGCACTCAACCACTCTCATGTATTTGTGTGAGCTGCCTAATCCCTGATGAGATTTGAAATTCCAGTTCTATAGACTGGAAGTTTCACAAAGACAGGAAATGTTTGTCTACCCTTGTTCATTCAGTACCTACCATATAGTAAGTGCTCAATGAATATGAGTTAAAAGAATAAAGGAAAGGATAAATCTAGTCTACCAAAATAAGGTACTTGGCTATAAGAATTCTATCTCTTCTAGAATGATAGAATGTTATAGCCCAGTCACCAATAACTTTGCATAACCCACACCCCCTCCTACCTTGACTATGGACTAAAGTTACCAGCACCATGCTGGGGGGCATAATGGGGACCAAAGTGATCATGGGCTGAGTTTATTGACAGAGACTCTGAAAAGCCTCCCCTTTCCAGATCACTTAATATGTCATTAATGAGAGAAAAGTGACCGACTGTGCCTTACAGAAGAAAAATACACCCACTTAAGATTTGAGCAAATCATTTGATGTGGCTCCAGATGCTAGGAAACTGAGATGTCTCCTACCCACTCTTCTTCCTCGCACATCTCCTAAGTTAGCTATTGGTGCTGCTCAGCTAATAAAGGACATTTCATTTGCTTTATTTTTTAAAATAAGCCTTACTTGTAATGGAGAAACTATGTGGCTTTGCTTTATTTTTACAGAAAGTCCTTGCTTTCTTGTATTTCTTCGTGCTCAAAGAGAAATCCCAGGCGCTCACACAATCGAGGAAACTTGTTAACCAGGATTTTGGCCCTGAACCTGCAGATATTAGAGAGCTCTTGACACAAATGGTCCAAATGCAGAGTGTGGCCCCAGTAGAAACCCAAGCTGCAAAATAGATAGAATAAAATATAAGATATTATCTATGACACTGAAAGAGAAAACATCTTCTTATGGCATAAAAGCACGCCTCTTTTGCTTTAGAAGCAAATTCAAATTCTGTTCTGGCCTCTGAAGCCTGACATGATGAGCCAACCCCTGATACATCTCTTGCCACTCCCCCTTTTCCCACGTGAACCTTAGTTCTGCCACCAAACATAGCAAGCTCACTCTGGGGCCTTTGCATTTGCCTGGAATGCTGCAACTGTGCGTGAATAGCTTATCTTCATCATCATTCAGCTTTTGCCATCTCCTCAGAGAAGCCTTCTTTGACACCCAATCTTATACACCTCAACCCACCTTTACCTGCAATTTAACCACTATCTTATTTGTTCATTCACTTGTCTATTGTCTATTTTCCCCCACTAGAGAGTATGTTTCATTAGAACAAGGCTCTGACCTCCATTCATCACTATATTCCCAATATATGACATACGCCGTGTCCTCAATAAATATTTGTTGGATGGATAAATAAATAAGAGACGTTGGTTGGTAGAATAAACAGTTTGATAAGCTTAGGAAGCAGAACGTAAAGAAGAGAGAAAGAAGCTAGGAATTCCCAAGGGGAGTAAGAATAAAAACAGGAAGCAGGGATTTTCTCCAAGGCTGGGCAGGCCTGCTCATCTATCCTCTTTACCTTTCCGTCATTGCAGCCTCAAGCTCAGCGGAGCTTTTTTTTTTTTTTTTTAAATAAAGGGGGTAAAGGAGAATATAGTTAATAATATTACGATAAGTTTGCACAGTGAGGTGATCATATTGTAAGGTATATAAATGTTGAATCTCTATTTTGTACTCCTGGAACTAATGTAATATTGTATACCAACTATATTTAAAACAAATCATAATATAATTGACATATAACAGACATATAACATTGTGTAAGTTTAAGGTGCAGAACTTATTGATTTGATACATTTTCACTGCAATATGATTGCCATTGTAACAATAGCTAACCCCTCATTCATCACTATATATCACTCCTTCTAGTAGGGGAACAATTAAGATCTAGTCTGCTAGCAAACAGTGTTTATAATACAGTGTTGTGGGCTATCATCACTGTACTGGGTGTTAGGTCTCTAGAAATTATTTATCTACTAGTTACAAGTATGGACCCTTAAACAATCTCTCTCCCATTCCTCCAGCCTTTCGAAACCACCATTCCACTCTCAGTTTTTTGTTTTTGTTTTTCTTGATTCTAGGACTTTGTTTTTGTTTGTGGTTGTTTTTTTTTGGGGGGGAAGGATTTACATATAAGGAATATCATATAGTATTTGTCTTTTTCTATATGACTTCTCTCACCACTACATCAAACTCAAAAGTTTTTACACTGCAAAAGAAAACAATAAACAAAATTAAAAGGCAACTTAGGAATGAGAGAGAATATTTGCACACTAACCCATTCATTATTTGCAAGGAGCCTGGAAGATAAAGGCAATCACTGGCAGCCACAGCGTCCTGCCTGGAGCATGGCAGCCTGCTGGAGCCCCCGGGAAATGAGAATGTTAGCCACAGTGTTTGCATTTTCACCTCTCCCTCCTTCTCCTGCTGGACCCATTTATTCTTGGGCCCTATATCTTTCTTAGGAGCCTGAGCTTGGCATTTAAAAGACTTGGGAATGGCAAAGATTATTTGCAACAATAATCTGTGGGATCACTTCACTCATAGTCAGAGCTTACACCTATGAGGGCTAAATAGCTGAGTTAATCTCTCCCTTGTATTAGGTAGTTATTATTATTATCCCCATTTCTCAGGTAAGCAAACTAAAGCTTAGAGAATTAAACAAATTGCCCAGCATCAGAAAGCTCCGTAAATAATAGTGTTAGGTAGCTAGTCAGACGTGAGAAACAGGGAAACAAAGGAATAGAGGCCCAGCCTAGGGATCACCCAAAGAACACCCCATCGGTAATTAGAGAATCCCTTCTGCATCCCAGGAGACAAAGGACAGGAGAACCAGAATCTATAGCTGGTTTAATGCCGCCAAAGATGCATGCGCAGAAGTTATTACCCTAACCTGCCCACAACCTCAGCCTTGTTATGCCATCATTATAATACCATATTTATTCCTACAAGTTCATGAATTCTGGGTAAGCACATACACATTAGGCAAAGAGTTATATAGCAGCCAGTGTCAACCAAAATGATTACAAGTGCCAATCACCTAGGAATGCCTTTGCAACCACTCATCAAGGCCCTACTATAAGGCAGACCTCCCCCTCTCCTAGGTTATAGCTCTCTATCTCTGCACTATAACCCACTCCCCATGGGGTGCGGAACCTCTTTTCCATGTGGTTTAGGCATGACCCATTTTTTACCTCAAAACATGCCTTTAATAAATCATACCTCTCATGTCGCTGATTGGAAATTCATTTCTTCATCAGTGATAAGGACCGAACGTGTGTTACAGGAACTCTGATCACCAGACTTTTTGGGTGCGGTGACTCAGATTTCCCGGTAAGTACCACAGGCTCCAGCTCTCTCTACTGTAAGCTCTATGATCTCTCCTCTCATGTCGCCTCTCATTTTCTCCTGCGGTTGGGGGATGCAGGCGTTTCCCTTCCCAGCGCTGGCACTGTGAAAACAGCATGGTACCCTCTGCAATTTGCTGGTCGCTGGTCGCTAGGATCCAGGGTCTGAGCTTCATTCACCTCTTCTGCGGGGAGGGGGGCGGAGGTAGGGGGAAGCAGGTCTAAAAGTGCTCCGCATATATATCTTTCCTTGGGCGGGGTGAACAAAATATCCACCAGTGCACGGTTTGTTTGTTTTTTTTAACTGGCGACAAGTCCTCTTAGTCTTTCTCTCGGTTACTCTCAGTCTCTTCTATGGAAGTGGAATAAACATCCATAATTCTATCCTCGGTTCAGCGAACCAGGCACACCTCGGAGTCTCTTGAGCACATGCACTTTTCTCACTGAGTCAGTCGATGGGCAAAGCTCCACGGGAAAAAAAACATAGCGATACTCGGCTTCAAGTGCTGCAGGGCGCATGCGCGCACCCTTCAGTAGGCGCGCACCCTTCAGTAGGCGCGCTGACGCACTTCTAGGCCCAGACTCAGCTTTAATTGCTTTTTCTCCTGCTGTTTCAATTGATTTCCTTTGCCTCTAGGCACATGGCCATTGCCATTTTGTCTTTAGGCCCTACCCCTTCTGCGTTATTTTCCCCTGTTCCCCTGGTACGCAGAATCTGTCCCCAGAAAGTATCCAAGGAATTATATAATTACGGGCGGTCTCAGAGGGAGGCCACTCAGAAACTTAAGGACTTACTCACCAGAGCCCCTGCTTTAGGGCTCTCCAATCCATCTAAGCCTTTCCAAATTTATAGCCATAGAAGGCATGGCATTGCTCTTAGTGTCGCTATCCAACAGTTAGGCTACTCGTCGAAGGGATTAGCTCCCACCCCTGGGGGAAGGCCTGCTTGCCTAGGAATTCTAGGAGCTCTTTTTCTTCTCCTTGAAGAGGCTCTAAGTTCACTCTAGGAGCTCCTATCCAAGTTCATATAAACCATCAAGTCACAAGTCCACTCACTACAAGACAAAAGTTACCTTCAGTTGTCTGATAGTAGACTCCTGAGATATCAGGCTTTACTTTTATTCATTCATTCATTCTTTCTTTTTTTTTTTTTTTAATGTCTATAGTACCTGGTCTTCCTCGGTGGTCTCCCATCCAAGTACTCACCAGGCCCAACTCTACTTAGCTTTCGAGATCAGACTGTATCCTGCTTGTTAAGGGTAGCACGGCAGTAGATATAATTTACTTTTAGAAAACTCTTATATAACTATACTTACTTGTGGGACTTTAAATTGAGCAATCTTATTGCCATCACCTGAAGAGGATACTCCTTTTCCTGTCAAAAAGCTTTCTCCCTTTCCTACAGCCCCAGAGCCAACTTAACAGATAAACCTTTAGAGAACTCCGATGACATCTGGTTCACAGATGGAAGTAACTTCATGACATATGGTAACAGGTAGGCAGGATATTCGGTTGTCTCGCTCTATGACATTCTGGAGGCACAATCACTATCTGTTGATACGTCTGCTCAGCTCGCAGAATTAATTGCCCTTACCAGAGCTTTAGAACTAGTGAAAGGAAAAGGTGTAACCATTTACACACAAACTCCAAATATGCTTTCTTAGTCCTGCATGCTCATGCTGTTATTTGGAGAGAATAAGTAGGTTATCTTACCTCTTGAGATAGCCTCAAGAAATCAGTAACCTCTTAGAAGCTCTCCACTTACTTCAACAGGTGGCAGTAGTCCACTGTGAAGGGCATCAAAAAAGAAGACTAAAGTTGCCAAAGGGAACCGAGATGCAGATGCAGCTGCAAAGAAGGCAGTCTTACTAGGCCCTCCCTCACAGGGAGCCCTTTTACCTACTTCCTGTCCTTCGCCATTCCTAAAAACTCTAGAGGAGGAAACTTGGGCTGTTTAGAGACAATTTCAACCCATACCCTTAGGATGGCTCCAGAAGAAAGAAATCCTCTTCCTTCCCTGAAGTCTCCAATGAAAAGTAACAAAATCCCTACATGATACTACTCACTTAGAAGGGGAAATCCTTTCCCCCTTAATAACTAGGATATTTAAAGGGAAAGGACTCTCTAAAACTATTGAACACATTATGATGGCTTGTTCTACTTGTTACACTAAGACCCCTCAAGTGGCCCAAGAGTTTTCTTTCGTCCAAACAGTCCAATGACATGGGGTTTATCCAGGTGAAGACTGGAAAATAGATTTCACCCAGATGCCCCCTATCAGGAATCTTAAATATCTCTTATTCCTCATTGACACCTTTACAGGCTGGATTGAAGCCTTCCCTACTTCCACCGAAAAGGCTCCTGAAGTAACCAAGAAACTGTTATGTGAGATCATTCCCAGATTTGGCCTTCCCTTGTCACTCCAAAGTGACAATGGGCCAGGTTTTACATCTTCTACAAATTCAAACAATCTTGAAGGCTCTAGGAATTAAATACTATCTTCACTGTTCTTGGAGACCCCAATCCTCTGGTAAGGTCAAAAGAGCTAATCAATTCTTTAAGGCTGCCATCTGGAAAATCCCCAAAGGTCTCTATAAACTGGTTAGAGGCTTTGTCCATTGCCCTTTTATGCACCAGGATGGCTCCCAAAGTGGCACTGGGCCTAAGCTCTTTTGAAGCCTTATACGGGAGGCCATTCCTTCACTCAGACCTATTTTAGACAGTGACCATAGCCTTAGGCTCTTATACCAAGTCACTTAGTCAGTTTCAACAGGCCCTTAAGGACTATAGGATTGCAATCAAACTCCAGGAGACAAAGAACCCTCAACTATATTCTCCTGGCATCCAAGTAGTAATCAAGGTATACAAGGACACATCTCCAGCCTCTTAGTTACAGCCAATTTGGAAAGGACCTTATCCTGTCCTTTTATCTTCCAAAACTGCAGTAAAGGTCCCTGGAATTTCCAGTTGGATCCATCACTCACAAGTCAAACCTTATCTTAAAACTCCAGAGATCCCTGCAGAGGCCTCCACTTACACCTACGAACCGATAGATGGGAGGTTCCTCTTCAAGAAGGAAAACCAGGATGAGTTTTATATTTCTTTTGACTTTCTCCTCATCTTTTTTTAATTCTTACTATGGCTTTTCCTATTCTACCTACTCCTTATCAGTTAGTCAACTGAATTGTCTCCTTAAGTTTTCTCAGCTCTGCTGGCACTGCCTACCGACTCAGAGTTATTTGTCTCATCTTCAACCTGGCTGGAGGAGTTAAAGCTAACCTAAATCTTCAAAGATATTTTACTTGCTACAAAGATAACCTTAAGCCTCTTCTCACTAATCTAGTTTACTCCCCCTCTGGAGCTATATCTTCTTTCCTCAGTAACAGAGATTAAGTCTCTTTTCCTCTTTGTAATCTCAGTAATCTTCTTCAGGCCCTTTTCTTGGCGAGCTTTCCCCTTCACAAAGTGCACTGACATTCCTAATCCATGCCCAAAGATTTAGGGATCTGTCACCAGGGAATAATTCCTCACCAAATGGCCAGGCCAGGGAGTCACCTATAATATCTTTTTCTCAAAGGCAATTCCACCCGTTCCTCTTTTTAAACTTATCTCCTAAGACTGACTTTCATAGAAGCAGTTTCACCGTTCACACTTTTTCCAGCGAGCTACTTGAGGTTGCTAACTCTGATTGTCTCTATTTTGAATGAGAAAAAAATCAATCTGATCTCCTTTGTAATCCCAAATGGGGAACTGTATTCTACAGGAACTTTTTCAGCCATGACCACCATCACTCTCTCCTTTCCCCTTTGCCTGCAGCAAACCTTGCCACCCAGGGAAGTGTCCTAAAGGGACAAGGGACAAGAACTCACGGGGGGGGGGGGGGGGGAGAGGGGGCAATACTCCTTGAACTCTTATCCAGACCTCCATTTCAACCAAAACAGACCCCTCAAAGGGAATCTATCGGATCTGTGAGAAAAAAAGCATATTAAGTATTACTGCCAGGATGGACAGGTCTTTATTCATTAGGATATGTTACCTTAGATATACCTGTCACATAGGACAGACTTTTCAATCCCACATCCTGACCATTACCCTTTCTGTTTACAAAAAGCATCTTTCATTTATTCATCCCATTAGGTACTGCCATTTCTCTCTCAGGTGTTGCAGGGCAACTACAGGAGGCACCGCACTCCGCCTTCCAAGAGAACTGTCGGAGGAAACTGCCAAGGCTATCAAGGAGGCAGCCTTTGTCCTAACCCAAGTCCAGGAACAACTAGATTCCTTAGCAGGTGTGGTACTTCAGAATCGAAGAGCTTTGGACCTTCTGACAGCAAGACAAGAAAGAATCTTTGAGGGTTTACCTCAAAGATAAATGCTGTTTCTATGTCAACTGATCAAGAGAAGTTTCCACATCCATCCAAAATATCCTTAAATCCACAGACCAGCTAAAACACTATGGCATTGGCATTCTTACTGGAAATTGGCAATTGGGGTTACAATCCATTCTCCTGCCACTTGTTGTTTCCCTAATCTTACTTTTTATTCTCCTTTTTCTAGAACCACCACTTCCAAACCACCTATTTAATTTGCTTTTCCCAGGGTCCAGGCAACTCATCTGCAGATGGTCCCTCAAGGAAACTATCACCCACTCCAGTCAACAGATCCTATACCGCACTACAGTCTCCTAGATAGGCATCAGCAGCAGTTGCCCTCTGTCAACAGAGAGCAAATGTAAGGGGCCCAATCCTCCACCTTCGTCCCTTCTCAGCCTGAAGTAGCTAAAGCAGTCATTACCCAAAACCCCAATGATTTTGGGTACCTAACATTTGAGGGGGAAAATATTAGGTAGCTAGTCAGACATGAGTGCCAGGGGAACAAAGGAATAGAGGCCTAGCCAGAGACTGCCCAAAGAACACCGCATTGGTAGTTAGAGAACCCCTCCTGCATCCTGGGAGACAAAGGACAGGAGGGCCGTAACCTATAACTGGTTTAATCTGGCCACAGACGCATGTGCAGAAGGTATTACCCTAACCTGCCCACAACCTCAGCCTCATACCATCATTATAATACCACCTTTATGCCTAGAAGTTCATGAATCTAATTATAACAGACTGAATTCTGGGTAAGCACATACACACTAGGCAAAGAGTTATATAGCAACCAAGTGTCAATCAAAATGATCTCAAGTGCAAATCACCTAGGAATGCCTTTGTAACCACCCATTAAGGCCCTACTATAAGGCAGACACCTCCCCCCCCCCCTTACGCTTTTTCTCTTCTGTGGCTGTAACTTGTACCCACCCCCTCATTCCCCACCCCTATGCACACATCCTCATTTCCACGTGGTTAGCCAGTTTAGTCATGACCCATTTTATACCTCAAAACATACTTTTAATCAATTCTATCTCATAATTGTCGCTGATTGGAAACTCATTTCTTCATCGGTGATAAAGTCGGAGATGTGCGTGTTACTGGAACTCTGATCGCCACACAACGGTAACGATAGAACTGGGGTATACTAGGTCAATCTGCTTCTAAATTCTTTTAAGTGTCATTACCCCTAAATAAGTAAAATTATACTTTAAATTTCCCTTCTGATTTTGGTACCTAGATCTCAGTTTGAGTAGCTGATTCCTTCTTCCGTTACTGGTATGGGGGATAATTACCTAAATAGAATCGTCTATTTTTCTCTAGTTAGCCACCATGAATTTCAAAGAAATGTAGCAATCTTTGAATATCTGTTTAATTTTTTTCCACAGGACTATTTGTAAAAGTTATTTTGGGGTTGTTTATTTTTTGAGGACTCCCTCCTTGCCTGCCCTAGGCCTCCAGAAAGTTTCTCTCCCTTTAAACCAGACAAGGCCTACCTGAGCCACACTCTCTGTGCCTTTCTGCCCCCTAGTGGCTAAAGTAAATGCAGCTTTGGCTCAAGCAGCACTTAAGTCCTAAGCTACCTCTCCTTACAGGTCCAGAGATATACACTGTAGGGACAAATCTACACTCAATAATTTGCATGCATCTATTGAATGGCACAGGGCAACCATACGCTATCTCTGCTGAGTCACCCAGGAATGGAATATGGGTTCAAAACGACTGAGAAACACTTTCAAATGAAACATGCTTCACTTCATCAGCTTCGGGTGCAGAAGCAGTTCTAGCTGAGTTAATCTCTTCCTCTGCATTACTGTGTCCCTCCCTATCGATCAGAAATAAGGTAGAAGCTGTGCAGTGCATAGAGAAGACGTGCTGGTGATGAACGTGTGGTCAACAAGCATGGCTTCCTTTTACATGTCACAGAGGGAATGTAAATCAGACAGCACTGTCGTTTTTACAATGAAATAAATATAAGTGTGGAATGCAGCCCACTTCTTAGGAATTCTGGCATTTTCTTTGGAATCTGAGGGAAGAAGTGGGGGCTTTGCAGGACGAATGGAAAGGCCGGCAATAATTCTCTAAAAGTCTCGTGTTAGATGAAGTACAGATGAAAGTTGTAAGTATGCTCAAAAGACATTGTTTGCTTGCTTGTTTGTTTTGGCTTCTTTTGGAATTTGAGTATCAGAAAAATAAAAACTCTGATGTTGTATCTACATAAGTTTACAAGATTGACAAGGATAGCTGAATTAACCCATGGTTCAGTCGAATAAGTTTAACTGATTATTTTCTCCACTGAATCCATCAGTTGTTTTGATGATTCAGACACAGCAAAACCAGCTCAATGAGTTAAGCCAGACCACAAAGTCTGGTCTAAGTTTGCAAGAATTCCAACTTGAGCTCTGTTCAAGGTTGCTTTTACTCTGGTTTTGTTACCAAAACAGCAAACAGTGCAGAGATTATAGATGGCATCAAGGACACAACTGGGGAGAGGCCCTTTCTGATGCCTCACGTATTTATCCCCAAGGCATGTCCAGCATTGGGTTGTCAGTACAGCCCATGTGGGGCGATGAACCTCCTGGACCATGTAATCACACATAGATCTGACAGGGAGATCTACATATCACCTGGACATCCTGAAAGAATGCAGTAGCAAGGGGAATTTGAGGGTGTTTCTCTTGGAGAGAATGTAAGTGCATTCCATATAAAGTGTATTTATGTGAGAAGGGCATGGATGGATGCCAGTTGTCCAAGGGGCATAGAGGATTCAGGGATCCTTTAGCAGGTTTTCCCTATTAAAGGATCTATAGACAAACACAGCTTTCTTTACAGATCAAAGTGGTCATGTGACATAGTACTAGCCAATGAGAGGTAGAAATCCCTGGCAAGGGCAACCTTTCATAAATGAAACAGCAAGGCCTCATCAGGAAGACAGGACAGACTGTCAAGCAGCTTTCACTCTTTTGCTCACACCAGGAACATAAAGAGAAGGCTTGGAGGTGCTGCCACCATCTGTGACTATGAAATGAAGGCTTAAATGCGGAAGATGGTGCAGTGGCTCACTGATGGCACACTGCTGCGCCACCACACCTGTGTGGACTGGGTACCCTCTCTGCATTTTTTTTGTGAGACAGATACACCCTAATATTTAAGCCACTTATTATGCCAGCCCCTGCCTATTGATGGACAAGTTCTTAGTTAGGAATGCCTGAAGCACTGGCCTATGCCATTTTACTCCTAGTGAGCCCTCACAGACATTGCCCATTAGAGACAAGGTTGTAGCTAGATCAGCCCTTGTGGTTCTTATTATAATCACAGGATGAACTTTAGCAGAAAACCATAAGAAACTTTGAGGAACAAGATTTATTACTCATAACTTCTAGAGGATACACATCACATCTAAAGGCCATACACTGAGGCCTAGGAGTGAGGATGGGAGGTTGGGGGGTTAGGAGTAAGGATATGGGGCTCTGCCTTTATTAGAGTTGAGGATGGGGCGTCTGGGGTTTTCTGAGGTCACTCATTATTGGCTAATTTGAAGCATATGAAGGGAAATTAGGGCATCAGAGAGTGGAAGCAGGGTCATTCAAGCACTCAGTTATCTAGATGGCCCAAGGTTTTCTGAAAAGGCACCTTATGGGTATGGATGGCCAAGTCCTTGTCTGGTTGTTTTTCTATTAGCTGTGTCATCCAGCTAGCAATATGTTTATTCGAGATAGATGTCTTCGAAATGGTTGCCTCAGCAAAAGCTTAATATCGGCATTTATACTGCACCACTCTCATACAGTTTTCTGTTAGTTATAACTGAATAATACATTCCTAACAGACTTAGTCTGCTCAGGCTGCCATAACAAATATCATAGACTGGGTGGCTTAAACAACAGACATTTATTTCTCACAGTTCTAGAGGCTGGGAGCCCAAGATCAAGGTGCCAACAGATTCATTGGCCTCCTCCTGGCTTGCAGAAGGCCACCTTCTTACTGTGTCTTCAACATGGCCTTTCCTCAGTGCATGGAGAGAATGTGCTTTCCTCAGTGGAGACAGAATGAGATTTTTCTCTCTCTTCTTATAAAGGTGCTCATCCCATCATAAGGGTCCCAGCTTCGTGATAAAATCTAAACTTAATCACCTCCAAAAGGCCCCAGGTCCCAATATGATCACATTGAGGGCTAGGATTTCAACCTATAAATTTGTGGGGAGACACAAACATTCAATCCATAACCCAGATACATCTACAAATCAACATAAGTTATGGAAGTTTACCAATATTACTTTAACTGCTCCCTTTTTACTTGAGATATATAGCTGTCATGTAAGTCATGGTGTATAGAACAAGTACATAGGTATGGCTATTCTTGTGGCCAAGAATCAAAGGTTAATATCTGACTCATTTGAAAATTTAGTAAAATTTATTTTATGAGGCTGTGCCCACTTAAAGAAATAGAAAACTGTTTGATAAAAAGTATTGAGTTAATTATTTGATTAATAAAATCTAACTTTTCTCTTTTTTAGATTCAGGTTGTGAGTAACCAAAAAATAACTTTTATTGGCCACCAACTTTAGAGACATATATCAGTTTAAAAAAAAATACAATAGACATACAGAATTTTTATCTTTATTTAATATCCAGCATATTTCTTGCTTCTCTCTGTTTCTTATTAACACACTCATCTGAAGAATTGTGAAGGAATAACCCAAGCCGTGAATAGTCACAAAGTCATCAGTCTACAGTGTATCATTAGGAACTGACCTTTGATTGTGAATTAATAAAAAGTTGTAAGGGAACGGATTGAGGTAGTATACTTGAAAAAAAAACTTGGCAGTAAAACACAAGATATCTTTGTGTTCACTCAGCAGAAAAGTATCTGGGTATCATTGAAAGAGCTATTAGCATCATGCAAGATACATAAATTGCAATTTTGGGTCATAATTTTGTCTTGTGTTATTGTGTTTTTATGTTTTCTAGTGCATGAGTACTTTTATTAAAAAATCAAAGAAAAAAAAGCAGGGAGAACATTTTAGAACATTGCATTGGACTCCTGAATTTTTTTCATTCCTAACAGTTACAGAGAGCCCTAAATAGAGAATACATTTTTAAAATTTCCTTTCACATCCATAAATCATTGAGCATTACATAAGAATTTTCTAGGTTTGTACACTATGGCTTTATATCCCACAAGAGGTTGGTTTTTTCTTTACTCAGTAAGCTAACACTTTCCTGAAATTTGAGCTGGGATCCCAGCAGGTATCTGAACACAGTGTAAGGTAATGAAGTGGGGAATATGTCTAGTTTTGTGTTAGAAATTATGCCCAGGCAGAGAGAGACAGAGATTGAAAACATTTAAACACGTTGCATTCTTTTTGAAAAAAAAAAAAAAAAACCCTTTTTTTTTTTTATCATATTTGGGAAACAGGTCAAAAGATGCCACATAGATGTGCCAAATGTGACCATCTACAGCCAATAAACAATGCTGAACTTTGAACAATACCAATGAGCCATTGAGGTTTATAGTCAGAAGTCAGTGAGCCTAGAAGATATGTCCTGCCCTATAGGGATTGTGAGACCTGTCCTTTGCCTCATCTTCTTCTCTCAGACATTAGAGAGATTATCCAGATTTCCTATTGATATCTGAAGGCTGTCCTTGGGATCTAAGTCAAAGTAGATTTTCTATGACCACTCTACAAATATTTAGAGCTACATCTATGTTGAAAGGAATTAAAACTTCAGGAACTCTTTAGATTTACAAACAATGCTGCCACAAATAGAAATCATAGGTGATCGAAAATGCACATCCCCATCCCTTTCCCACGTTCCCTTTCTTTCTTCTACTCCCACACATACCTCCAGTAACCAGAGATATTAATATAGACTCTCTCTCTAAAAAAAAAAAAAAAAAAAGATCTCTCTTAGAGGATTTGGCAATTAAGGATGAAGTAGTAGTCCATTTTGATTATCCAGAATATAGTCTCTCTTTTATAAGTGTTTTAAGGCTATTCAAATAAAAATTAATAATCTGAAGTTGCAGGGGGAAAATAGGAAGAAGGGAGTAAAGGGAAGAAGGGAAGAGAGAGTTGGGAGGAGAGAGGGCACAGCAGGATATCTAACTACAAATGACATACCATTTCACAATAGAAGATTTGAATTTTGTCAGTTTATTTCTTGGCAGGAAGACATTCTTAATCCCGTAATTTATATCATGCCATGAATTTTTGCATCTCTAAGAAAGTTTTGGATCTCTAAGAAATCCCCCTGAATTTCTTTCATGGCTGTCATTCTAAGCGGTAACTTTGAGGCAGAAGGAGCTATTAGGACTATTGCATTAATTCACAAACTTGAAGACTGTAGGTTCTTCCTGACTCTTGCTCTGAAAAGTTCATAACTTTAAGCCCTTGAAAGTGTGTACTTCTTCATTTATATCTCACCTGATTGTTATCTGACACTTCATCTTTATCTGATAGTAAAATTTTATATAATGTCCCCCTCTAGGAAACATCTGAAAATAGAGTGATTTTAAAAATAATAACCTAATCTAGTGAAATTAACCTCGACAACTATGTATTACATGGTTACAATGGAAACTTCAAGTAACAAATGTATATTAGAACTATTCTGTTTATAAAAGAATTTCAGTTATACAACTTGAGAATAAAAACAAATATATGAAGTTCATTTTGCTGTATGTACATTTCAATAAAACATCTTTAAAAGAAATATAGGAACTATGACAAATTGTAACTATTTGAGTTCATTTCTGTTAAAAATATTATCCTTGTCTATTTAAATATTTCCCAATTAAATCAAATTCTTTGGGGTTCACATACTTCTGGTGTATGGTTTAAACAGATTTTCTTCATTGCAGCTATGATGACCACTTTTTGAAACTATTAGGTACACAATTTTTATTCTGTGCTTGTGGAATACATTGTACTGACAACAATAGAGAGTCCAACCCATAATTTATTCTTATAACTGGTACCACCTGCAAAGTGGAAACACGACAGCCCCGCCCATGGCTCTTTCCTGGATTTCAGTACAGACAAGGACCCTGAGAATTAAGGAATTCTGATTTGCAACATACAAACATGTGATTTAATCACAGTAAGAAAAGGAACCCTTACTCATATGTAAAAGTCAAAAATGGTTATAGGGATTCCCAGTGACATTTTCCATGAAGTTATTATATACTCATGAGTCTCAAAGTATTGATTCAGGCATTCCTTATTTCTTCTCCTCTCTTACCTATGTGTGATGTGTGTATTTGTGCCTGTATACATCTGTATATTTTTTTATTATACAGTCAAGAGGGAGTTGCTGAAACTAGCATTACAAATGTGTGTTTAAGCAATTATTAACCAGAAGATATAGAAGCATACAAGGTAATCTTCCCATGGACTAGCCAGTATTTTTCAAAGTATGTCCCATCTCCCCAGATCTATTAAATGAGAATCTCTGCCATTGAAGCCTGGGCATCTGTATGAAAAACAAGTTGCCCAAGTGATTGTTATTCATACTAAAACTTAAAGAATGGCTAGGTTTGACTATTTATTCATTTATTTATTTATTTATTTACATACATTTATTGAGCTCCTGTTAATTACTGGAGGATATAAAATGAACAAGTCGATCACAGTTCCTGTCCTCATGGTACTTAGAACCCAGCATTTGCTGAACTATATTACAGATCCCCAGTGTCTGCAAGAATTTAACAATTGTTACATAATGTTCAGCAGACGTTTTGCTGAACAGGACCCAAACTCAGGAACAGTCCACATTCTAAAGAGTAAAGAAAATTGTAAGCTCTTGGAAACCAGATCCCACTATCTCCAGAGCTTAGTAAGTGGCAGGGGAACTATCTCTAACTCACAGCATCACCCAAGTCCAATCCCATTTTCTGTGCATGAAGAATAGGGAGGGAGAAGGAGGAAGAGGGATGGCATAGATTTAAGGGCCTGAAGTACCAAAGCTCTTCCCATAGTACATCGCTCTTTCCTCTCCTCTGTTTGAAGAGAAATGTTGTTTCCTCACCCCCAAAACCAAGTAAAGAGGGTGCTAGTTGAGACTCCCTTAGAAATTGGCAGTACCTGTAAGAAGGAAAGATAGACATCTAATTCCCTAGCAAATGTCTATGTATGCAGTAGACTTGCTGGTCTACCACCTGGGGCTATCTGAGCCAGGTTGAAGAGAATTAGAAAGAGAAGGCAGGATAGAGAGGAGTGGCAGCAGAACCACCTAACCTACACACACCATGGAAATCGCTGAATGCGAGCCATAGTGCTGGTACCCCACCTAAGACAGTAACTAGTTAATAAGGAGCCCCAGAGGCAAGACTCTATAAGGTTCACCATGTAGTGAGAATTGAAGAACATTGGGAGATATCAATGCAGGGGCTCATCTGTGTGTCATGTGGTGAAGAGCCATGTAAACAAGGGCTCCGTGAGAGAATTAGAATTTGGATTTCTGTCATGTCAAGTCATGTCACAAATAGGGTTTCACAGTAAACCAGGTTCCCAAAAAAGTGATGCACAATATTGTATTAAATTGCATCTCTATTTATAACAAAACAAAACAAAACAAAACAAAACAAACAAACAAACAAAAAACAACCCTCTTAATCTTTGTGACCTTTAATTTTCTTCCCTATCCCAACATGGTTAAAATAGAACCCAGAAAAAATTAGAGAAGATAGGTGAAAGGGCAGACCAAGTTCTTTCCCTACTTTTCCTGTGCTGGGGAAAGAGAATAGTTTATAGTACTGCACTGCATAGGAGATTGAAGTCTTTAACTGGGCTAGATTGGACTAGAATGATCAAAAAGCTATGGGTTCTCACCATATCATTATGGCACAAGGTATGTAGTTAAAGGAGGTGACTGCAAATAATTATTTCATGTTTACACCACACTGCTATGGACTGAATGTACCCTCGCCCCAAAATGCATATGTTGAAACCTAATCTCGAATGTATTGTATTTGGAGGTGGGCCTCTGGAAGGTGATTAGGTCATGAGGGTAAATCCCTGATGAATGGGATTAGTGGCCTTATAAAAGAGACCCCAAAGAGCTCCTTGCCCCTTCCTCCATGTGAGAATGCAGCAAATGACTATCTATAAACTGAGAAATGAGCCTTCACCAGACGCTTAATCTGCCAGTGCCTTCATCTTGAACTTCTCAGCTCCCAGAACTGTAAGAAATAAATTTCTGTTGTTTAAGCCACCAGTCTATGGTATTTTTGTTATAGGAAGCCAAATAGTCTAAGACAGACACCAGCTTCAGATCATTTATTTAATAAATCATATACATGGGTATTCTGTGAAAAACAACAAAAAATATGTTCTTTGTGCAAAGAAGATTGGGAAACAATGTAACAATAATCCCTACCACTACTACCTATGCTGAAATTTACTCTGACAATCAGTATATGGAAAAAAAAAACCCAGGAAATTTTGCAGGAAAGACTATTTAATTGAATTCAACCCAATATTTTTCTGTCTGTTGAGAGAGAGAGAGGATGCTAATGTTCTATAGAGTTCAGGAAATGGACCGTGAATACTGGGATTAACACTAATTTGTGCTGTATAGTTTAGGATGCAGTGCTAGGAGGTGATAGATCAAAGAAATTACCTGTGATATTCACATTTTAATAGTTCATTATATGATTATCATGGTTTAAAAAGTAACTGACTATATTATCACCTATAAAGATAATAATAACTAATCTTTATTGAGTGCTAACTACCTTCTGGAAATTTTTCATGCATTATTATATTTAATCTTCTCAAGAGCCCTGTGAGGTAGATACCATTTATATCCCCAGCTTATAGTTGAGAAATTGGAGGCCAGGCCACATAGCAGCAGAAGGCCCTAACCTCATGTCTGTAGGATTCAAGCTCTGCTCTGGACCACTAAGATATATTGCTCTGTGTTCATATTTTTCTCTGCACTCTTAAGAAATTATCCAGATTATGATTGTAGCATTACTCATGACCACAGTGAATAATCAATCAGTCATAGCTGTGAACCTTGTGGCAATTAAATGATCCTCACTTTTCTAACCAACATTTTCAGGTTAAACAATAATGTAAGGATCTACATAAGTGTGTTAATGATTTAAAATTGACATAAACTGTAAGGAAAGGCCAAAGGGAGGCTGAGCAGCTGTACACTTCGGAAACGTTAAGGTTCCTCTGGGTGGCAGATTATATGAGTCTCTGTGTGTGCTGAGGGGGTAGGGTGGGTATGGGGATAACATTTATCTTCAATACACTCTGAGTATGAGAAAATTGGTTGCAGATGGCTCACAGCTGTTAGGAATACCTTTGTTTCATTTGAAACTTGTTATAAATCTGTTCCTTAAACTACCTGTTCCAATGACTTTTAATTTAGAGGATGTCGGGTAAGTCCCTGTATATGACCCTCGTATATCATCATAAAAGGCAAGGGGAGGTGGCCTGGAAACCCCTGAGAGAGTCCCTAGATTTATCGAAGGGTTTGGTTACCATGGGTACTCTGGGGAGTTTTAGTAAAGGCTTTTATTGATTATCAACACTGTAAAGAAGAAATCAATTTTTACAAATAGTGGGATAGAAAGGGAAAAATCCCCTTTGGTTATAATTTTTAAAAAGTTATTTTAGAATTATTCCTTTTTCTCTGAAAGCATTTAGGAGTGAAAATATTATTCCATAAATTAAAGAAGTTTGGGCTGAAATAGAAAAGATATGTTTTTGGGGGGGAGGTTAGCAGTTTAACTTGCTTTTCTCTATGAGGGCAACTAAAGTTGAATCAATGTCCCATGGTACATTTAGCAGAGGTAGGGAGAGTGATTGAGGGGTAATAAGCAATGATAATCAAATGAGTTATTTGGTTTTAGAAAGTCCAAGTTAATGAATCTCATATTTGGAAAACAAAACTTTTTAATTATATATTTTGCATCATACAGAAATTTCTGTTAAATCCTATAAAGTGGCTTTATACTTAATAAAGAAAAAATTTTTCTTAAAAGTTGGGAGTTGCTATAATTTCTGTATTACTATTTTTTAAAATTATTATTGAAATTTTAAGAGTCCTTTACACTACCTCTCTGAAGAACAAAAGCTTTGAATTTAGCAATTTCTTCTGACTCCTTAAAAGTCTGGAAAAGTCTTTAGTCAATAGATTCATACATTCTGCCATAGTTTTTCTTTTTTTCCAACAGAGCCAACTGAATCAGTCTTTCTCAGAGAACTGCCTTTGAAGTCAGTGGCCATTGAACTTCCCCTAGAGGTGGATCTATAAAAACCTCAAAATCCATTTGTAACCATTCCTATTGCACATAAGCCGTGCAAAGGAAAACCAAAACTCACCTTAAAGACTGACCAATGAGTATAAGGTTACCAAGGATACCACTTATGCCCTATCATTTCTCATTCAAAGATTTCTCCAACTTTCATATACGTCAAACTGGTGACAACATTTTTAAGAGAAATTACCATCATTTCAAATAAAATTTAGAAGTCTGGAGCAATAAAGGATATCTCCATTTGCAATGCAAAGATTTCTCAGGGAGGGGAAAACCTATCATGTTCCTAACTTCACTGGATGTGTACTTCAAGAAACATTGCCAATGAAGTCTCTATAGAAATATCCAAAAAGACAGCAAAAGATGCTTGGTTTTACCAAATAAATGTTTTTTCCTAATAATCTAATTTTTAAAAATTTTCGTTTAATATCATGTTCCTTTATTTTATGATCAAATTAGCTACAAAAATTTTGTGGTAGAAATGAGTTTCTAAGGACAAAATTTTAAAGTACATTACTGTGTTATAAGTAATAAAGGTTTTATATTATGGCCCAACTTATAATGATTATCCAGTGATTATTTAGTTATATTTTGGGGAAAGCTATTATCAACCAATTCAATTCGAGGTATTAATACATGTTTTTATTTCCTCTATTATGACCATTTTTAAAAATGGCTACCACATTGCAGGAAAAATGATCCAAATGTTTTAGGACAATACTTCTCAAATTTTAATGTGCCTTAAACTGCCTGGGGATCTTGCTAAAATACAGATCCTGATTCGTTAAGCTTGGAAAAGGCCTGAGATTCTGCATTTTTAACAAACAAACTAACAAGGTGATGCTGATTTTGCGAGATTTTAGAATTCCTTGTATTTGGATGAGGGAAGAAGGAATTTCTTAAATAAAGAAAAAAAAACACAACATAAAACTCTTAGCACCTTGATATCTTAGTGGTGGCCATCTAGAAATGTCTTAGAAGAAAATGGGTAACAAATATAGTTAGAGCCATAATGATAGTAAGCAGCATGTAAAGAATTATAGCAGCATGTAATGATAGTAAGAAGCATGTAAAGAATTATAGCAAAAGAGCACCAAATTGGAAGTCAGGAGAGTCAGGTCTAACTCTAGCTCTTCCATGAATTATGTGAACTTGGGCAACTCAACTGCATGATCTGAATCTTGATTTCCTTATCTCTGTAATGATGTAGGCATGTGCCTCAACTAAGTATCATACCAGAAACAACAAATTTTACTGCTTTCATGAAGGTATTAAGTGCTTCCAGCAAGAAAGATAAATTGGCACCCACGTATGCTTTATGGAGTGTATTTTCTGGAAATCAGATTAATAATCCCTACCTCTCAACAAGAATTCTACCTCTGGAAATTAATACTGAAATATAATCAGAGGAGCACATGAAGAGAGCTAATCCCAGCTTGATATGTCATAATAAAAATTCAGAAAATATCTAGATGTGCAAAAATATAATAAAACTATTAATTATATTTAATATGATATAATTAATATGAAATTAATTCTATTCAGCCACATAATGGAGTACCATAAAACAATTAAAAACATTAAATATTTGTGATAAGATGTGTAATTAGTATATGAAAAAATTCTGGAAGAAAATGGACCAAATTTAAATAAGATTTTGTCTGTATTCATTAAATTTTCTTTAGTGAACATCTAATAGTTTTATAATCATAAATAGTTTTTTTTTTTAAGATTAATTCTCCCCTTGGGAACTGGGAAAGCATCATAGGTAATGTGTCATTTGCTCACATTCTTAAAAAGAAGAATGAAAATATGTCTCAGGTTCTTTCCATCACTAAAATGCAACTATTCTCTCAATGAGACACTTTTTACTAACAGAACAAAATGAAGAATTGAAACAACAATCCAAATAATCATTTAAAAGCCAGAGGAAAGTTTTTCCTTATAACAGAGTTTTTAGTGAGTAAACAATCTCCTTATGAAGCTTATGTAATACCTGCTATTTTTACTCATTCAACCTTCTAGATATTAATCTTCTGAGAATTAAATTTTTATAATCTTGTATGTGCTCCAAAAGTCCCAGTTTTTTTCCTCAATCTTGTAATTACATGAGTGTTATTTGATTAATACAAATATTGTAATTTGTATTAAAATTTAAATATTGGTAAGAACACAGAATGAATCTCAAGTGTTAAGATTCAGAGTAGAACTACTGGCACTGGGCTATGCCAACAGTGGTATGTGTAGTAAGCTTTTCCTTTTGTAGTCATCTATGAAGGTATGTTTTCGTGAAATGTATGACGGAAACTGTGCAGTAATGAAATTTGTTATGAACAAGTGTATATGTTTTTCAAAAACCCATTGAACTATAAATGCACTATAATTAAAACTAAATCCTAAGATGCCATCTGACTTAAAATATTTATGAATCAACGTTAACCTCTCCCTTTGACTGAAATACAGTATCATGCCTACAATAATTGTTAGTTTGGGTTGAAGATACTAGGCTTGTTCACTTCCCTGAAGTTAGGCATGCAATTCCTCTCTGCACTGACCACATTATTGGGGTTTCTCAAACCTCAGCATGTTTGCAAGATAGTACGAGTGAACAGGTTGAGAAGTAGTGTAGTTAAAATGTTCTAAATTTGTATGTCATTTAATGTTTGCCTATTGTTTTTATTTTTCCCTTGAATAGAAAGAGGCCAAGTAGAAAGATGGGTGGGTAAATCCAAGATCTGTTTTAAAAAGCTTAGAAAATTAGCAAGGTGATTGACATCTATTTGATTTCCTTAGGTTAAAGAATTAGACTTCAGTTTTCACTTTTCAGATGGCACAATCATGTGACTTGGCCTCAGAGATGAAAATGTTTAAAAATTCTTGCAAAGAATTTATCCTAAAGACTTTGCCACTGTCACACAGAGTCATTGTGAGTCATCAGAGGTGGCATTGCATATCTGTGACCTGCATGCTATGTGGCACATATAACTCAGACCATCATTTTGCAACTTCCTTTCAAGTGACGTTACATCTATGATTTTTTAGAGTAAATGATTTTATTATTTTTTTAAAAAATAATACATTCATGATTAAAATTTTTAAGCAATAAAGTACAAAAAGAAAACCACAGGTGATCATAAATCTTATCACCTGAAAACATTTTAATATTTGATGAACATTATTCTATATCTCTATATTTATATAAGAGAGAGAGAGAGAAAGGGAATGAGAATGAGAGATCATACTATACAATGTTTATGAATTTAAATTTAGGACTGCCTTTAAGGTAAATCCTGATTTTAATTTTTTTAAAATCTAAGTCCTATTTCCAAGTTGTCCTAAATAGTTTCGTAGCTTCTTTTCTCACTAGTCTTCCCCAGTCCCCTCCATTTTAGACAAAGTGTTTAGAACATTCTATTAAAAAAGGTCTATGCTTTTTTTGTCTTCTGATCTTTAATGCTGACCTCTCCCCTGTACCCACTCAGCCCACTCGGAGCAGAAATACTCTCCTCCTTCTCTGGTCTCTAAAACCATCTAATGATCACCATCTCTCTATTTGCACTTGCTGTCTACTGCCTTTAATTGTAGTGTCCGTATGAGATTGTAATCTTCCTTGGAATAAGACCTATGTTTTATTTATTTACTTATTTACTATTTGCGGGGTGGCGGGGCACAACAGGCTTTCCACAGAGGATGATATAGGTAAACGCTTTATCAATAGTTGTTGATTGATAATTCCCAGACCACACAGATGAAAAGTCTGCATTTTGCAATAGCTCGGTGATTGTGACGTGCTGCCTACATGCTTTGCAAGGCTGATGAGGGATCTGGAGATAACACAGAGTGGTGTGGTGTCACTAGAAGATTCGACAATGTGAATTTTTAAATATGTTTTAAAATGCCGCCCGAGGGAGACTGGGAGTTTGTTTAGTCCGGGAATGACAGAAACGTGCCTACCAACATCATGGCCAAATTACAACCCTGAATTGCTTTATACAACTTCTAATTAAATGAAGTTAAATAACTAAGCGTAACATTTATAGGGAAGCTAATACATTATGACCCCTTGGGTTAAAAAAAAAAGAATGAAGAAAAAACATTGCAAAGATGAGACATAAAGAGGAAATTACCAGTTGAGAGAGGGAAAAGTAATTAGAAGTTCTTCTAAGGGAAATATGAGAAAAGAGAAGAAACTGAGGGCAAAGCAATGATAGGGAAGAAGGTGGAGTTTTTTGTCTAGCAGAATGTCACAACCCTGCTAAAGAATTCTGTTTACATAAAAGGGAGAAAAACCTTCAAGTGACTAAGATCCATAATTGAAACCATCTGCAACCCTATTTTCAGGCTTTTCAAGGACTGAAGAATGTATGTACCGTCGAGATCATCTTAAGAGCCCACTTGCATTGTTAAATAATACAAAGCAGTTCCACTTTGCCTATATATGAAAACAGATTTTGTTCAACACGGACAAGAAAGAAATCAGGACAATTTCTGAGCCTTGACTACTTCTGGATAATATTTTTTAAATGTGTGTGTGTGTGTATACATACATACATATACATACATACATACATACATACATACATACATACATACATACATATATATATATGTATTTAACATGCTCCTGAATATATTCATGGCTCAGCCACTCTCAGAGCTATAGGAAGCTTCTGAAATCAGAAGGTGCTATGAATACCTCAAAAGCACTACCCAAGTGCCTGCTACTCTGGGCCAAGGGCTCTGCCACCTCCTTTTGAAACAAGTCCCAGAAAACATAACCTTTAATTTCTTCTCATTCTACTTTGGGTTGAGATAGGGAACAAAAGTAGGGAATGACAACTCTATCATCACAACCCTTATAACATCAAATGAACAACCAGTCTACTTTGCCCAAGTATGTTACTGTCTCTCATTGGAAGCAAAACATTTTCTAACCAGGAACTGAGAGAAAATAGATGAGAATTGGTTTGCAGTCAGACTTAATCTGATCTTGACTCTGTGATTTAGAGGAAGTCATTTAGTCCTTCTGAGCCTCAGTTACCTCTTCAATAAAATGGAAATAATAATACCTGTCTCATAGAATTGCTGTTTTACTAAATGGCATGAGATAATTGTAATAGACAAGTTTCGTATTTCTTTATTCCATCCACACAGGACAAAGAGGTTTACAGTAGCCACGTTTGTACTGTGTGACATTAACCCCATCTCCATTACTGAATAGAAAGTAACATATCCAAACAAATCTTTCCACAATTTTGTCCTAGAATTTAAAAACACCAGGAGAGATCTTTCTTTATCCTCAAGATGGCGAAGTAGGTAAATGCTGTGCTTGTCTCTTCTCATGACCATATCAAAATTACAACTAAACTACAGAACATCATTGAGAATAACCTGAAGTCTACCTAAACAGAAATCCTATAACTAAAGGTATACAGAAAAAAAAAAAACCCAGTTGAGACTGGTAAGAAGAATAGAGACATAAAACAGGCTGGTCCCACATCTGTATGTGGGAATCAAAAACTGGGAGAAATATCTCAGCTGTAGAAGACCCTACTGAGAAACAAAAGGTCCCTACCCCACACCAGGCTCCCCAGCCCAGGATTCCAGTGCTGGGAAGAGAAGTCCTTATAACTTCTGGCTGTGAAAACCAGGAGGGATTGTGGGTGAGTGAGAGAGACGGCTGCTGGAAACCCAGTCATTCCTCTTAAAGGGCCCACACACAGAATTATGCAGACAGACTTATTTTCTCGAGCTCTAGTGCTGAGACAGCAGCTTGAAAGGTGCCAGGAATATATATATAGGGAGGAACTGAACTGTCTGGTTTCAGGGCAAGGGCTGGAGGAGCAGTTTCCCCCCAGACAGAAGTGCTGGCAGAAGCCATTGTTCCTTTGCTGAACCCTCCTCCAACCCAGCATCAGATACAGGTGGGCACCATATCTGCATCTCCATCAACATGGCTAATACCATTTGCCCTGCCCTGGTGATTCCCTGAGACCTCACTCCACCCAACTTGTAAGCCCACCCAAGCAGCTTCCAGTGGTTTTTCCATAGAAACAGTCTTGACTCATGCTGCTGACTTTCCTAGAACCTCCCAAGGGTTCACAAACCCCAAACAAGCAGCATCCGATCTCAGCGGGCCCCAAGCCAGGCAATAGTGGTAACTGGCCTCAGTTCACAGCTTGCCCTCCCCCAGGACCTCCAAGCCCAGCTCAAGTAGCAACCATCTTCCGATTACTTCATAGCTCATACCAAGTGGCCCCAGGCAAGACACAGACAGTGGCTGACCTTAGCCTGAACCAGATTCCCTAACAGAGGCCCCAGAACCAACACACCTGGTGGCCAGTTTCAGATCACATCAGAGCATTACCTGACCACCTCCACCAATGACACGCCCAAATAGCAAATACAGTGGACACCAGAGTCCCAGCAAAGTGGATTGTGCTCTGTAAGGTCAGCCCCCAAACAACAGCCCTTTCACTGTAGTCACACCCAGTCCTTACAACCAATTAGCATAAGGGGTAGTCCCTCTCATTGACATGCCAACAGCAATCAAGGCTCAACTAAAATAAAAGGGCATATAGAATGCATACAAGGGACATATCTGGAGTACCCAGTGCAGGTGACCAGAAGGACTGCACCACTGGGCCCCACAGAACACCTGCTACATAAGGCCACTGTACTAAGACCAAGAGATGCATCAACTCTACATAATACATAGAAACAGTCAACATGAGGAAAAAAAAAAATATGTTGCAAATGAAAGAACGGAACAAAGCTACAGAAAAAGAACTAAACAAAATGGAGACAAGCAATCTATCAGATATAAAATTCAAAACATTAGTTATGAGGATGCTCAATGATCTCAGTGAGAACTTCAACAAAGAGATAGAACACATAAAAGTGGAGATAGAAAACATAAGAAAGAAGCAGTCAGAAATGAAAAATATAATAACTGAAATGAAGAATATATTAGAGGGAATTAACAGTAGATTAGATGAAGCAAAAGAGCAAATCAGTGACGTGGGAGATATGGTTGCAGAAAGCATCCAGTCAAAACAGCAAAAAGAAAAAAGAATCCAAAAAATGAGGATAATTTAATGGGCCTGTGAGACAACATCAAGCATACCAACATTTGCATCACAAGGGTACCAAAAGAAGAAGAAGAGAGAGAGAGAGATCTTGAAAACCCATTTGAAGGAATAATGACGGAAAACTTCCCTAACCTGGCAAAGGAAATAGACATACAAGCCCAGAAAGCACAGAGTCCCAGATAAGATGAACTCAAAGAGGTCCACACCAAGACACATTATCATTAAAATGCAAAAAGTTAAAGACAAAGTAGCAAGAGAAAAACAGTTAGTTACTTACAAGGGAGCCCCCAGAAGACTGTATTTAAAGTGATGAAAAGCAACCAAGATTACTCTATCCAGCAAAGCTATCATTTACAATTGAAGGACAGATAAAGAGCTCCCAGAAGAAGAAGAAGCTAGAGTTCATCAACACCAAACATATTATAAAAAATGTTAAAGGGATTTCTTTAAAAAGAAGAAAAAAATTAAAAATATGAATAATAAAATGGCAATAACTACATAACTATTAACAATTACTTTAAATATAAATGGATTACATGCTCCTATCAAAAGACATAGAGTAGCTGAATAGATGAGAAAACAAGACCCTTACTTACATATACTGCCTACAAGAGACTCACCTCAAATGGAAAGGCACACAGAGACTGAAAATCAGGGGATGGAAAAACACATTTCATCAAATCAAAATGGGGATAAAAAGCTGGGGTAGCAATACTTATATCAGATAAAAACAGACTTTAAAACAAAGGCTATAATAAGAGACAAAGAAGGACCCAGAAATTCCACTTTTGGGTGTTTAGTCAAAGAAATACAAAATACAATTTTTGAAAAGACATATGCATTCTTATGTTCACTGCAGAATTATTTACAACAGTCAAAATACAAAAGCAACCTAAGTGTTCATCAATGGACAAACCGATAAAGAAGAAGTGTACATGTGTATATTAGAATATTACTCAGCCATAAAAAAGAATAAAGTCTTGCCTTTTGCAACAACATGAATAGACCTATAGGGTATTATGTTAAATGAAATAGAGAAAGACAAATACCATATTATTTCACGTATATGTGGAATCTAAAAATGAAATAAATGAACAAACAAAACAGAAACTAACACATAGGTACAGAGAAATTTTGATGGTTGCCAGATGGGAGTACGGTTGGGGGATGTGTAAAAAGGTGAAAGGATTTAGAAGTACAAATTGGTAGTTATGAAATAGTTATGGGATGTAAAGTAAGCATAAGGAATATAGCTAATAATATTGTAATAACTATGTATAGTACCAGGTGAGTACTAGATTTATCAGAGTGATCACTTCATAAGTTATATACGTGTCTAATCACTATGTTGTACATCTGAATCTAATATATCGTATGTCAACTGGAATTGAAAAATAAGTTATTAAAAATGAAAAGAAAAACAAACCAGGAGCTCTAGGTTGGTTACTTGACCTGAGGAGATAAAATGTGAGTGGTGGTATTTCGCCTTCTGCTTGCAAAAACAGTAAAAGCTGCCTGAGGGGAAGAACAAGAAGGAAAAGAAAGAACAAAAAAATTAGAGAACACCTCGCCTTAATTCCTGGTAGCTGTCCAGTTCCTAGTTCCTGTTCTTCACAATATTTAACCAACTTCCTGATCTTGCAACCATGAGTTAATTCAATGTGCTCATGCTATATTTCTTTTACACATGAAATAGTTAGAAATGGGTTTCTGTCACTTGGAAAGCAAAAGGAATTTAGCTACAACCATATCTTAATGTTCCTAGGACAGCACCCAACCTGTGGTAATGAGCTCATTTGGTGACCATTTTATGTGCTTTGAGTGTGAAGTCTTTAGAAATCCTTAAGAAGCTTCTTAGGAAGTCCTAAGAATGAACTGAAACATCAATTTCAGTTCATCAATTTCAGACACTAGGTGGGCCTGCCAAAACAATTGATGGAGATATATCTTTCAGATGATGAAAATAAACAAAATAATAAAATCCAGTTTATAATACGAAACATTAACTCATCCAATTTAGCACTTATCTTTTTCTTGTTTTCCCTATTCATGTTTAGCCAAACCTGATCAGCCAAACAACATGGACAAATTATAGCAAATGAATAATAAAATTATTCAAAAATACTTTTAGTCTCCAAAATTATATCAGATTCTCAGGATGCAGATAATTAATAGTACTTCTCTTTCAAGAACACATTAACTTTTTATTACAGGGCGCTATACATTGTGCCCTACACATAAAGGGCATCACCTAGCCCTCTCAAAGCATTTCAAAAGGAATATGGCAAGAGAAGCAATAAACAAATAAATAAATGAAAAGCAGATCAGATGAATGGGGACTATTCTTAACTCATGTTACAAGTTATCTTAAGCTCATACACCATACAAAGTATTGAGTGAGTATATAAAATGACAGTCAAGACTCTACTCTTAAAGAGATTGTAGTTTAATAGCATACAAATATAATACTTGCATACAAATATACAAATTTCACATATAACTGTATACAAAAAATAAAGCATACAAATATAATACTTCTAAGAAGCCTATGGGAGTATACCCTTACTCTGGGGGCATAAAATATGCCCCCCAAAATATACTCCTTTGGTATACTGATTATTTTAAATTGAAGGTATTTGCAGGCAACAGATGCAGGGAGAGGCTTTCTCAGTACCCCATGCCCATTTGCCTAAAGACATATCCTCCAAAAGGAATTCAATTCTCATAGGTACCCTCCCCAGGAGTTCCATCAACCAGTGAAGATTGACTTTCATCACAAAAGAGGGGACTAGAAGTCGACATTATACCCAGCCAAACTTTGTCACAAACTATTATACCTCCTACCTATTCTTCTAAGGATATTCTTCTATTCTTCTATTCACCTATTCTTTTATTCTTTTCTAAAAACCATTTACTCTTCCCTAAAAGATTGACATCCCTATTAAAGTCTACATCTCTCCTCTTTCCCTATTAAAATGGTATTTAATTCTGAATTCTAAGCCACCTTGGCAAGTTACTCATTTTTCCATGGGTGTCTCCCATGTATACACAAGGTATTCAGGTTAAAAACTTTATCTTTGTTTTTCTCTTGTTAACATGTCTTTTACTACAGGGTTCTCAGCTAAGAACTCCAAAATAAGTTCTCCTTTTTTTTTTTTTCCCTCCTTTGCCAAGGTCTACAACAGTTGAACACAGCAGAGAGCCATCACGTCCGGTTGAGGTATAAAAAAATTTAAACCAAAATACAGCATTTGAGCTGGGATTTTAACAGCAGGTGGGTACTGAGGCAGGAGTATGAGAGGAAAGACAATAAGATGCAGAATTGAGCTCAGAATACTCTGTTCCCTCTATCTGGGATGGCCTTCCATCCTCCTTCTCATCCTAATCAGCTCCTACTTTAAGAAATGGCTCACATGTCTCCTCCGTCAGAAAGCATTTTATGATCAGTCTCCTCTTCCTAAGTCCAGCTGAGCTGCTCAGCTCCACGTTTCACCCCATCACAGCATTTATTCCTCACATTACATTGGCCATTTATTTACTTGAGTCTCCCAACAGACCAACACTTTTTAACATACTGACATGGATCAATTACTTCTCAGATATGTCACCAACTTGTTACTAAAAATCATTCAAATGCCAAACTTTACCCTTTTAATTAATTAATTTATTTTTACTTTTAGAGCCTATTCAAAGTATTCCCACAATATTCTCCCCTCATCACTTACAGTATGCTGTATTTACTTGGTTGGAGGAAATAAGGTGCCTATGTGAAAATTTAGGACATTGCTCTAACATTCCAATTCCCCATTTGTACAATGGTCCTGATGCTGCTAAACTTGATGTGCCACCCTAATCTGTTTGGCTTCAGCAATGCTATGACACATCATAGCAAAAAAGACATTTCTTAGTGGACTATGAAATAGATGCACTCATGCTGAAATCTAGATAATGATATTCAAAATATTTAACAAACCCATAGGGCATGGGAAGTGACTAGTCAGAACACACGCTGGTAGGGCTGGAGCATAATTCTAGAGCCACTTCCCCCCTAATCCTCAGCAAAATATCCTTTATTTATTAAAATGAGCAGAGTCTGGAAGATCTCAGGGAAGAAGCCAGGATAGCCAGGGCTGCAAGGCTATATAAGGGCTCAGAGAAGCTGCTATTTGCCAATTGGTAGAGAAGTATTTCAAGACATTTAACAAGTGGGCACGCTGTACTGTTGTGTACCCAGCAAATATCAGCACTGTCAGCTGGAAAAGAGAATTGGAACAATTAATATTGAAAAAAGAAAACACTAAGATTTCAGGCGTACTGAGACCCTAGAGAGAATTTCTAGACTGTATTCCATGAGAAAACATAGCCCATAAGCTATTTCTAGATGGTCCAAGAGAAAGAGTTTCTATGGTCAAATAAGATTGAGAAATACTGTGCACATTATACCCCTCTTGTATTCCACAACATATTAATGAATTACAAGTCCTGGAGTAAAGAAAGATCTTGAACTTTGTTTAGCCCAAGTATTTAATACACTTGTTTCCCAGATAGAATTCCTTTGTCATGAAATGATTTAGCTTTTGTAGGAGACTAAAGTTCTATGCAAGAACATTTGGGAAATATTATCTGAAATATTGTCTCCATGTTTAGATATACCCAGGGTGGTGAGTTCTCACAGACAGCTCACCACCGATACGTACAAAAGCCAGATTTGTCCTGTTGCCTTCATTTTCAAGAGGTTTATCTTATACTTTGTTTCAGAGGTTCAGGAGTCTTGGCCACCTGCTTCCTTGTTTCCAGTAGCCAAGGTGGTCCTCAGACACTAAGCCCTAGTGGTCAAAGGTCAGCAAATGTTCTCTAAAAAGAGCCAGAAAACTAACCTCTTCAGTTTTGTGGGTTGTCACAACTTCTTAACTCTGCTATTATAGTTGGAAAGCAGCCGCAGACACTGTATAGTTGAATGAGCATGGCTATATTCCAATAAAACTTTATTTAAAAAAAAATAGGGAAACTGCCATATTTATCCTGGGGTTTATAGTTTGCCAAGTCTCCATCAAGGCTGAAAAAACAGTAGCCTCCTGAGCCTCCCTTCTTTTGCCTGCAGAATGGTCTTTGCTCCCTCTATTTGAGTCCTGTGAAGGAAACGATCTCAGAGATGACTCAAGATTTATAATTAATAGAGATAAATTAACCTGAAACAAGTCCTTGTTACTACTCCAAACCATAGGAGAAATGAAGGTGGGTCACAGAGGGCAAGAAAAATTTCCCAAAGGCAATACAAACCATGCTCCAGGGAGTAAAAATAGGAAAGACCTTTCACTGAGCCCCAAGAGATATTTAAAATTAGCGCTTAACTTTAGCTACTTCCATGAAACATTTGGGACTAAAAGCCTAATGACAATTCTTTGGCTAAAATCAAGTAGCTGTCACTTCATGATCCTGCTGCTTGCTACTATTTTTATTTGATAAGCAGAACCTTACACTTGGTCCTAGATTTGAGCAAGATCATCAATAATTCATTTTAGAGATGAGAGGCCCCATCTCCAGGTTGGCCTGTATTCGGTTTCCTTGCAAAGTATGTAGATTGTTTTCAATTAGGTGAAAACAAAACCTCCAGAGAGTATGGCTTTAACCCAAATAAAAACCTCTCCTTGAATATAATTTCTCTCTCTTCTTCTGTATGTGTGGGGGGTGTATGTTGTGTGTAAATGGTTGAACAGCTGCATTACACAGGTGTATCCTCGCAGTAAATAATATGGCTTTTATAGATGGCTTGAGACACACAGTCTCAGAACCAATTAATTTTTACCACTACACATTTGACCTAAGAGCACTTTTATCACAGCAGGATATTCCTTATCAAATTCTCAGGTGCAGGTCCCCAATAAACACTTCGGAGGCATATGGACCTCATAGCCAAGATGGCTAGTAACTCGAAAGAATGAAGTAAGAGGTGGCCTGGAAGAAATAGAGACATAAAACACTGACCCCAACTCAAAAGCAAACCCAAATATCAACCCTCCCTTCTGTGAAGCTGTATATCCCATAGCTGGTCATAGTGCCAGAAAACCCTTGAGAATTTAGAAGTCCAGCCATAATACGAAAAGTTCTGTTTTGTTGCCATAAGGCATGCATACTAGTTATTACAATAGCTATATTTATTTACATTTTGAAAGAACTGCCCAAAAATTTCCAAGTCTAGAGGACAAAGGAAGTCATCTTGCTTCAAGTCAGCGACTGTGGAGTACTCACCAAAACAGCTAGTCAGCAAGAAATTTCATAGAAAAAAAACTCATGGAATTGGAAATATATAAATATTTATGTAATATATCTTTAAATATAATATATTATTAAAATGGGTGAAGGGGGGTGTCAATGTATACAAAATTCCAGTTATAAATAAATAAATCCTGGAGATTAATGTACAGCATTGATTATAGTTAATAAATATTGTATTGTATATTTTAAAAGTTGCTTAGGATTGATTAGACTTATTGGTGGTAACCATTTTCACAACACACATCCAATCAATTGTATACCTGAAACTAATCTAATGATATATATCAATTATAGCTCAATACAAAAAAGGAGTAAAAATCAAATATGTTGATTTGGAAGTTCAAGCTACTGAAAGTAAAGTTCAACCCAAGTTCCTGGTTGGTGGAGTAGTAAAAAAGACAGAGAAACCAAGACTAGATTGATTCCAAATTGCAATCTTGTTCAGAATATCAGTAAATTCATACACGATTTTACTCTTAATCATTGAGGTTGATTAGAAGGGCAGAAAAAGCAACTCATCCCAAAGACCCACATTTGAACAAACGGAGAAAATTTTGTACTGATGAATCCCAGCATGGTGATCTATGGCAAGCCTGGGTGACTTCCCAATCCTTAAGAACTGTACCCATTCAGGTATGGATTTACCAGCATATTCAGAGCAAGTCTCAGTGGTGCAAAAAATAAAATAAGAAAGGGAAAGGAGGAAGAGAGGAAAGGTGGGAGAAAGGAAGGAGGAGGAACCCCCTCCATCTCTGATACCAGTGACAATTAGTTTTATATACTCACAAATTAATTTATTTTTTATCTGCAGAAAACTCCTAGTCCAATATTCTCTACTTGATTAGCTAAACAAAAAAATTATTCAATTCAGACACACGATCTGCAAATTTGAGATTCTATACAAACTTACATTTCAGGATTTTTTTGTTGTTTCTTTCTTTTTTCTTTTCGTTCTTTCTTCCCCTTCCCTCCCCCACAATAAATGGCTGCTGGGGCATGATGTTAAAAAAAAAAAACCAGGGGGGAAAACTAGTATTACAATTATTTTTGAGACTCATCAAAATCTTGACACTTTTCCAAGTTCAACAAACATTTTAGTAGGCTAACAGCACTGAATGACAGTTAAATGAACAAGTCATTACTGTTAAGACAAAGGTACAGAAGAGCATTCATTTACTAACCATCCTTGACCTCTCCTGAGACAGAGATTCTTATCTTCTGGGAGACAGGAGAGAGTTGAAGGACAGGAAAAAGCATTAAATGAGAAAAACCTGACAAAAATTATTCTCCTGAATCTGAGCTCATATGTAATTTTCATGCAGAATCAAAATTTATAGATTTAAAAATGCTTTTTCTGCTTAAAAATGGTAAGGAGATTATATTACACTTTCTAACTCTCTTACTTAAAATCCTCTTTTTTATTACATCTTTTATATCCACTATGTCATTATGTCATTGTAAATAAAATTGCCTCAGTTTCTTCCTGACCCCAGGATCCTGACTTTGATGACTAAAAGCCTGATCCAGGGGAGGAATTGAGTGGTTGGCATGGAACACACATAATCAACCCATAACTAATTAGAAATAATTAGAAAACAAAATCTCAAAAGCAGCCTTTAACCCAGGTCTTTTTCTAAGAAAGGTTTATTCTTCTTTAAATGCTTATTTCAAGTACTGTATCATTACTTGTCTCAAAGTCTGAAGTTTTTGTACCTCATAGGCCTCCCAGTGCTTCCTTTCCTTTCAAAGGACAAAACATACATTTGCTTTTAAGGAAAAACTGTAAATAAGACAAAAATGACAGAATTTTTAAAATTTAGTTGGTACTTGGGCATCTCCCTTTTCTCCACAAATAATGGGGAATGTATTTGAGAGGACCACAAATACGATAAACTTTAAATTTATTTGATCCAAAGCCCAAAATAGTTGCATGTCTGCCATGTGAGTGAAGTAACTGAACACTCCAGATACTGAGACTTACAGCTCAATTCTACAGATGTTCGCTGGAGAAATAAACCACTCTCCATTGAACTATGAATGTCATGAGAACACCCCATAAATTTTTTAACTTAAAAAAAAAAAAAGTAATGGTGAGACTACAACGGTGTCCATTATACTTTAAAAACTGGAAGAAAAATCTTTCTTCCTGAGGCAGAACATAGCTGCCCTCCACAGGATTGAGGAAGCCACGGAGCCTTTTCTTCTCCCACCTGCACTCTAATTTCTTTGTCTCCCGAAGAGTTTTCTGATTCCACTGTATTTCTTCTGTCTCCCAGATAATCAGAGAAACTTCTCCTACACATTGGGTATATGGGAACTGGCTCTACCTGCTACATGAGCTGATGATCTGACTCTCTTCCCAACTTCACATTCAGTGACATTATGATGTAGCCAGAAATTGGTCATGGTGTGGGTTATTTACACAATGGAAATGGGCAAATGTTATAGATCAAGGCTTTTTCTCCCTGGAGACCTAGCCAGTTGTTAAATTGTACCAGCATACCAGGTCCTTGGATGCATCGGCTCACCTTTTCTTCCTCCCTTTTCCCATATCAAATCCTATCCTCAGATAACCACATACTTGAAATACTCCAAGAAACAATTTACTAAGTTATTCAAGGGAAAGAGGTAGTAACTCTACTATAGCTGTCAAGCATCAAGCATATATTTAACAGTATCTGATACCTTAACCCACAGTAAAGAATTTCTACCTATTAAAGTCTGGATATCAATGAAGGATAATGCTTTAGTCTCAAACTTCTCAGCATCCTTCAAGTTATACTATGAAGACAGCTAGTGACTACTACCTAAAATCAGTGTTGACAAAGGGATGGGTTGACAAAAAAACAACTACCCAAGTAGAGGCCCAGTGTCGCTTCGAGTGCAGAGACAAACTTGTTGAGAAAAAAGGGAGAAGCTAATTTTCAACAAATAAGTATCTTGTTATCACAGAGGAAAAAGTAAAAAAAAATAAGTGTCTTCTTTGAAACTGTTTATCTCAGATCTACAGAAAGAAGGCTAGACAAATCAGTTTAGCATTTAGAGCTCAGGTTCCTCATATGGAGGATAAGTCTGTCATTACAAAAACACACTAAGCCAGGGATCAACGCCCTTTTCTATAAAGGGCCAGATAATAAATATTTCAGGTTTATTGGACATACCATCTCTGTCACAACTACTTAACTCTGCCATCGCAGCACAAAAGCATCATAGATAATACTTAAAGGAATGAGTGTGGCTGTGTTCCAGTAACATCATATTACAAAAAGCCGGCCTCAGGCTGGATTGGCTCATGTGCCTTAGTTTGTGACATCTGCATTAAATCACATGAAAGCACCATGGAGGTGGAGCAACCAGATATCACCAACCTCCCAAGTCATGCAACAGGCACCACGTCGCACCACTTATAATTTTACACCACCACCACCACCACCCACCACCAAAAAAGTATGACTTAATATTATAAAACTAACTCCAGTTTTCAAAAAACACAAAAACTAAAGAAGGAAGTTAAATGATATGATGAGAAAAACACACAGACAAATCTAGAATGTAGACACTCAAGGTGTGCTAGGCACTGCTCCAGATTCAGAGGGATTAACATTCAATGCCATGGGTGGACTTTGTCTGAAACCTGAGTCCAACTGATTTTTTAAAAAACTTAAAAGTTTTTTAGACATCAAGAAATTTGAAAATGTCCTTGTTATTAAATTAATATCAAGACATTAACTATATTAGGCATAATAATGACATTGGGTTGATGTAGGAAAATATATTTTTCATGATGTATCCTTAAGTATGTATGAGTGAAAAGATATGAGCTCTAAATTTTCTTTGAAATAATTTCTTCAGAAAAAAATTAAGATAATGAAGCATATATGGTATAATATTTTCTACATCTCAGTTAACCTACCTCTGGAGTTTCATTGAATCAGCTTTTTCTCAAAGCAGAGCTAAAATTATTTTGACCCTTGAGTTAAATTGCATACAGTTAAAATGTAGATAAACACAGTTGATTGGAGAAATTGGAGAGAAATTTTGGTGCAATGATTTCTTGAAAACTGGCTCTGACATGTTACCTATTTTATAGTTGTCTCTATTTTAGTTCCACATGGATATGCATACCTAAAGATTATAATGAACACATTTGCCGGCATATGCACACACACAATGGTTCTGGAAGCGTGAACAAAAAAATGGTGATGTGTTGTCTTTGAGGAAGGTAATTGAGTGGATTAGAATCAAGAAAGTGAGGGAGATTTTTTGCTGTGCCATTCGCTTTTTATTTTTAAAATTCATATTTGAATTTTTAATCCTGTGGATGTACTGCCTAAAAACAAATAAATACAAATTTAAAAATAAATAAGATTACCTTGTACATAAGTTGGTACTTCAGGTTTTGTTGCCACAGACGTGTCAAACATTCTGCTCTCAAGTAGAACACCCATCAAAGGTTTCAGGATGGCCAAATGCGATGTTGTAATACTGTGATCTATAATAAGAAATGTATATTTGGTCTTTACCCAGTTTGTGGCACAGAGCTTCTAAAACACTTGGAATTTCCTAAGTGATGAGATCTAAAAGGGTGCATTTTGTTATATTAATGAGATGACTATGGAAAGCACCTAAGAAAACTGGCTGGTTGCCAGGGAACCAACTTTCAAACTCACCCCTTGACCTCCAGAGAAGGGACGGGCTGGAAGTTGAATCAATCACCAGCGGCCAAATATGTATAATCAATCATGCTTCATAAAATCCCAAAAGGCCAGGTTTCAGAGAGCTTCTGGGTTGGTGAACACATGGAGTAGCTGGGAGGGTGGTACACCTAGAGAGGGCATAGAAGCTCTGCACCCTTTCCTGATGCCTTGCCCTGTGCATCTCTTCCACTGGATATTCATCTGTATTATTTAATATCCTTGGTAATAACAGTAATCTATTCCCTGAGTTCTGTGAGCCACTCTGACAAATTAATTGAAAGCAAGGAGGAGTCATGGGAATCTCTTATCTATTTCTGGTCAGTCAGAAATATAGATAACAACATGGGCTTCCAGTTAGTACCTAAAGTGGAGGGAGATTTTGTGGGACTGAGCCCTTAACCTGTGAATCTGATGCTATCTCCTGCTACATTCTGACAGAATTGAGTTGAATTGTAAGACATCCTGCTGCTGTTAGGAAACATGTTGCTTTTTGGAAGTGTGGGAAAACCCCGTATACACACACATTGGGGATTAGGTTACCAGAACCCAATTAGTATCATAAAAAAATTGGGAGTAGTAATTCATTTCTTTGTTCATGGGGTCATTACATGTTTCACCAGGGCACATTAGCCTTTCCCCACTCACTCACCAAAACCAAAGTCAGAGTCCTATGAAAACATAAGGTATCAATTAGAGAAGAGATGTGTTAGCAGGAAGAAAGGGGATTATCAACAGAAATATACTAGGATGAATGTGCTCATCTTCTCTAAACCCTCTTTTCCTTTTCTTCTGTACAGTGAGCTCTCTTTATGTCTTCGCTCCCATATGCATGACCTGGAAAGGCCAAACCTAAGAACGTCTTCTGATCAGGGTTCCTCAAACTGAGATAACAAGAAGGAAACCAGCATGGACCCTAGGACAAAGCAGGGCCTGAGGAAGAGAATTGATGCGGATCTCCCACATGCCCCTCATCGGTAGCATATTGAGAACAAAGACCATGATGTGGCTATTCCCATACCTGGATCTTGCCCTCCAATAAAATCATTTATTTAGTGTTCCCAGAATATACCTTTTATTTTTCCACTTATCTAACTTTACTTGAATTTTTTCCCCTGGCTGGATAACTTTTCCTACCTTCCTACTTTCCCAAAGTCCATCCATCTTTCAAAACTTGATTCAAGTCTTCTCCTGTCCAAGTGCCTGTGCCAACCTTTCCTACTCATCCAAGGGACATCCAGGATGGCAGGTTTTGGGCTAGGGTCAGCAGTCCTCTCACTCACTGGCTATGGCCTGGAAATGCTCCCTTACCATCCTGGCTCTCATGGCTAAAGTGTGAGGATTCATGGGTGCAGAGGAGTAGAGCAACAGAAAAAACAGGACCAAAGTAAATCATTTTCTAAGTCTACTTTGGCTCAACCATCTCTCCCTTGTCTAAATTCATAGAATGAATTGTCTATTTATTCATTTTTGACTTTACCTAGCATCCTATGATTGCGTATTCATAGTTTCTAGCACATAGAATACAATAACTGTCACTGATTAGATGATTGACATGTCTCTTTCTCTTAAGAAAACACTTAAGTTATTTCTTTTATTTATTGTTTTACTGGAAGTTTATTTGTGTGGAGTTTATATTGTGGAGTTTATTTTAAAAGAAGTAATTTCACGACTTTTAAATAGGTTACTATTTTAAAGACATGGAAAAACTATTTCTGAAAAAGCAGAGGATTATGGAGGGTCGGTAGGCACTGAACCCTGTGTGGCCCTAGCCCTGCTGCGTGGTCTTTACTCTTCTGTCATTAAGCCTGGAGCCTACAGTTTGCTTTCTAGCAAAGTGGAGCCTATACATCCTTGGTGGCATAAATCCTGGCTGCCAATCCTGCCCATCATGCCCTTGAATGCTCCTGCTTTCAGCTAAGAATTTCACTTTTCCATCTAAATAGCAAACATATTAAACCCTGATGACTCATGGACATTTAGAAAGCTTATTTAATGGAGCAAGTGACAGCTCCTCATTACTTTAGATTGATCTCAAGCATATCTAGAATCTTGTATTAATTTTCTTCACTAAACTTGCTGAACTTGTCCACTAAAAAAAATGGGATTCAATTATATTTAACAAATAATTGTTGTATGTCTCCAATATTCCAGATACTCTATTAGGTATAAGATAAATAATATTTCATTTATGAGCTTTAATTATGAGCCAGAGTCTGTGCTAAGCATTTTATCTATATTATCTCATCTAATTATTATGATGTTTATGTAGTGATTTATTATCCTCATTTTGCCATTGAGGGAACTGAGTGGGGCTATTAAGGGCTGGAGAGATGGCTTTCCTCAGACAGAAGTGCTAACAGTATCCATGGTTCCTTTGCTGAGCCCTCCCACCTCCCACCACACAGACATAGGCAGCCACCATATCTCAGTCTCCATCAACATGGCTGACACTGGTTGCTCCACCCAAGTGATTCCCTGAGACCCCGCCCCTTTCCACTCACAGGCCCACCCAAGCACCTACAGTGGTTTTTCTGTACAAATGCCTATCTTGGCTCATTCTGTGAACTGTCCTAAACTCTCTCAAAGGCTCACAAAACCCAAACAAGCAGCATCTGGCTTCAGCATCCCTGTACCTCCTACTGAGGAGCCCCAAGCCCTGCCCTAGCAATAGCCAGGCTTGGTTTCTGACTCAGACTCTCGAGGCACCTATAAGCCCAGCATGGGGGTAGCGGTCATCAGGATTGCTTGATGACTCTTACCAAGTGGCCCTGGAAGTGCACAGGCTGCAGCTAAACTTGGCCTGCAGTTGGACCCCTCCCAAAGGTCCTTAGGCCAGCATACCCTGTGGCCTCCTTCAAACAGAGCCAGAGCACCACCCAGGGCTGGATCTGGGAAGGACACACCTAAAGGGCAGACTGGGAAGGCACTAGAGCCCTGCTAAAGTGAGTCCTGCTCCAAAGGGTCAGCCCCTCATGGGCTAGTCCTCACAACCCAAGCCCAAGGGTCAATCCCTCCTATCGATGTGCAAACAGCAACCAAGGCTCACCTACACCAGAAGGGCACACACTATCCACACAAGGGACACCTTGAGCACCTGGCTCCGGTGACTAGGAAGATTGTGCCACTGAACCCCGCAGGACATCTACTACATAAGGCCACTCTACTAAGACTGAGAGATTTAGGAGCTCTACCCAATACATAGAAACAAACACAGGGAGGCAGCCAAAATGGGAGACAAAGAAACATGTCCCAAATGAAAGAACAGAACAAAGCTCCAGAAAAAAAACTAAACAAAATGGAAACAAACAATCTACTAGATGCAGAGCTCAACACACTTATAACAATGATCAATGAACTTAGGGGAAGAGTAGATGAACTCAATGAGAACTTCAATAAAGCAATAGAAAATAAAAATAGAGATAGAAAACATAAAAGGGAATCAGTCAGAAATGAAGAATATAGTATCTGAGATGAAGAGTACATTAGAGAGAATCAACAGACTGGATGAAGCAAAGGATCAAATCAGTGATTTATATGAGGGTAACAGAAGACACCCAATCAGAGCAGCAACAAGAAAAAAGAATCCAAAAATAAATAATGATAGTTTAAGGGGTCTCTGGGACAACATCAAGCATAAGAACATTTGCATCAAAAAGGGTACCAGTAGAAGAGAGCAAGAAATGGAAAATCCTTTGAAGAAATAATGATGGAAAACATCCCTAACCTGGTGAAGTAAATAGACATACAAGCCCAAGAAGCACAGATGACCCAACAAGGCCCACACCAAGACACATCATAATTTAAAGGTCAATGTTTAAAGACAAAGAGAGAATCTTAAAAGCAGCAAAAGAAAAGCAATTAGTTACCTACAAAGGAGCCCCCATAAGACTGTCAGCTGATTTCTCAACAGAAACTTTGCAGGCCAGAAGGGCTTGGCACAAAATGAAAAAAAAAAAAAACAAGACCTACAACCAAGATTACTCTACCCAGCAAAGCTATCATTTAGAATCAAAGGACAGATAAAAAGCTTACCAAACAAGAAAAAGCTAAAGGAGTTTATCACCACCAAGCCATTATCATGAGAAATGTTGGAGAGACTTCTTTAAGAAAAAGAAAAAAGATGTATCAAAAATATAAAAAATAAAATGGCAATAACTAACTACTTATACATCAACAAGTATTTCAAATGAAAAAGAATTAAATACTGCAATCAAAAGATAGGGTAGCTGAATGCATAAGAAAACAAGACCCTTACATATGCTGCCTATAAAAGACTCAATTCAGAAAAAAGACATACACAGACTGAAAGTAAAAGGATAGAAAAAATATTTCATGAAAATGGAAATTTTAAAAAGTCTAGGGTAGCAATACTTATACCAGATAAAATAGACTTTAAAACAAAGGCTATACCAAGAGACAAAGAAGGACCCAGTAATCCCACTTCCAGGTATTCATATGAAGAAACCCAAAACACTGCTTTGAAGAGAAATGTGCATCCATGTGTTCGTTGCAGCATTATTTACAGTAGCCAAGATATGGAGGCAACCTGGGTGTCGATTAATGGATGAATGGATAAAGAAGAGGTAGTACACATATACAATGGAATATTAATCAGCCACAAATAACAAACAAACAAACAAATGGATGAATGAATGAATGAAATCTTTTCATCTGCAACAATATGAATGGACCTAGAAGTTATGCTGAGTGAAGTTAGATAGAAAAAGACAAATGCCATGATTTCACTTACACGTGGAATCTAAAGGACAAAATTAACAGAAACAAACTCAAAGATACAGAGAACATTTTGAGCGTTACCAGATGGGAGAGGGATGGGCTGGTGGGGTTAAAAAGAGAAAGGGATTAAGAAGTACAAATTGGTAGTTACAAAATAGTCATAAGGATGTAAAGTACAGCATAAGGATTATAGTCAATAATATTGTAATAACTATGTATGGTGTCAGATGGCTACTAAATTTATTGGAGTGATCACTTTGTAAGTTATATAAACGTCTAAGCACTATGTTGTACAACTAAAACTTATTACATGCCAACTATAATTGAAAAATAAAGAACATTTTTTAAAAAAGAAAGAAACATGAAATTTGAGAGTTCTGAGAGCTGGGTTATATCCAAGCAACTTCCTGTTAACCCCACCCCAGGAAGTGGTCAAGAATCAGATTATTCAGTCTCCCCTGGTCTCACCTATTTTAATTGTTGCTACTGACACTTCCCTTCATTCAAGTTTGATAAAGTTCTCCTAAAAGATATTAGATTCCAACAAGGGTCTCACTTTGATGGAAACATCAAGACCCCATTGTATGGAGGCACCTACGACGTGGGGGAGGGTGGGAGAACGAAGCAACTCTCTGTTGCCTCACCTTGCTTGGAGCCAGTGCCTCAGCTCATCTGAGGTAAGATTACAATGTTTCTGAAAGAAGTTCATTACAAAACAACAGCAGGAGCACAACCAAAGATCAGAAAGGAAAACACAGAAGCAGAAAAGGATGAGTTCACAAAGCATGGGTTGCTCGAGCTAATGAAGCACCACGTGTTTTTCAGCGTCTGTCCTTCCAAGTACAGATTCCAGTTCCTTATCAACCATATCAAGACCTGGCCGGGCCATTCGTTTGCATTTGGCAACCATGCTAGGCAAGGTCAGGGCAGGTTCTCAGACCATTCGGGAAGCTGTTTTCTCTGGCATGGCTCCAGGCATCAGATTTGAAGCTACGGTTGGGGTAGGAGATGGGGAATGGGACATTTGTCCAAAGTGGGCCTTTCCCAATAAATGTTTGAGGATATGTGGTGACATAACTATCCTTAAGTCAATGATGAAGAGATATTAGAGAAGTAAAAGTAAGACCTGTGGGCAAAGGGAATCAAAGGATTGTGCCACTTTTACTTGCACTCTCTTTCTCTAACCAATTGTGCAGACCCCAGTTCGAGTTGGTCCTTCCTGGCTTAGCTCCCGCATGTTCTGTCCACTGACCACTGCGTATTCCCCATACTTATCTCCTGGGTAAGAAAGATGCTTTTCCTTCCAGCCTACAACAGTCCTCCCAAATTGCCTATGAAATCACCTTCTTCACTCTTCATAATGTGCCTCAGAATCTGGCTTCCCAGTTTTACTCATTAGTCTTTTTTGCTTCCTTCTGCTCATTTGCTTAATATCAAGTGTCTGCAGTAGCTGGTTCTACCTTCTGAGCAAGTTTAGAGTCTTTACTTGTTCTAAGAGAGTATCCAATTCTAATCCAGTTAAGACATATGTTGGCTTCAGGAAAGTCAACCAGGATGCAGCCTGTACAGTGAAGGCAAAAAGACAAGCTAGATGGCACTGCAATGCTCTAGGAGAGCAATAGGGGGAGGAGGGAATAACACAGGACCAGTGGGGCTAAGAGACTGGTGCTATCGTGGCAGACTACTTTACCTTTGCCACTTACCTTATAGGACCGAACTAGGACTAACATTTAGCACACCTAGGACAGTGCCTGTTATATAAGAAATGTGTGATAAATGTTAGCTCTTATTTTCATTATACATACTGAGTTTGCCTTTGTGGCTGAATAACACACTCTGTCATGGGTATTTACTGTTCAGTCTGGAAATCACATCTTCATTTCCTAAAAAAGCAACAAGTAATTTGCTGTAAAATGTGACAGTCCCATGCACTGCATCTACTTGATATTGTACCTACTAAACCACAAAATTAATTCATATTCAGGGGCAGATTAGAAAGACAATTTGCTATATTGGAGCAGAATTTGTAACATCAAATTTGTTAAGAATGAGTACAGGATGGGGAAGTGCTTCAAAATGGAGCCTATGATAGAGGCTCTGTTCATTCCTCTGGTGACCAAATCAAAGTTGTGATGGGAACGATAAGCAACAGCAAAAAAAAAAAAAAAAAAAAAAAAAAATTGCCTGGGATCTAGAAGAACAAGCCATACAACCAGAGAGAACTTCAAGAAATCACCCTGCAACAGCAGAAGGTAGTTCAGGGCGAGGAGATAGGATGCCCAGTCCCCAGCGGCTGAGTGAGCTGAGTGAGACCGAGGCAGCAGCAGTGGCAGACGCCTCTTAAAGGGGCCGAGTCTGCAAGCAGATTTTCGCAACAATGGACCTGCTCCCTCTGAGCACGAGTGCTGACCGGGCTGCACACAGAGGGCATGAGGGACTTACAAGGAGACATTGTCAGAGAGAGCGTCAAGGTGAGACTCGCTCGATACAGAAGAGCCAGCGGTATCCATTGTTCTGTTGAGCCCTTCCCGCTCCCAGTGCACGGACATAAAGCTGCCATAGCCGTGAGGTCATCAAACTGGATAACAGAGGTCGCTCTGCCCAGAGGATTCCCTGAAACCCCACCTCCCCCAACTCACAGCCCCACCCAAGCCACATCTAGGTATATTCTCAGAGAGTGAGATGTGCCTAGCTGAATAGCGCCTAGACTCACACTGGAGGCAGCTGGCCTCGGTTTCTGGTGTGGCCTTTTGAGGCAACTATAAGCACAGCATCTGTGGATTGCTTGTTAAATCTTGGCAGGTGGACCCAGAGGGGCAGAGGCTTGGGCTAAGTTTGGTCTGCAGCTGAACCCCTCTCAGGACTGTGCCACTGGACACCTATGTCACAAATCCACACTAATAAGACGGGGAGACTTAGGAGCTTTGCTTAATACCTAGAAACAGACCTGGAAAGGAAGACAAAATGGGAAGACGAAGAAGCAGAAACCGTTGAGAGAACAGAACAGAGATCCAGATATAATAGAGTCAAAAAATTTAACAGATGCAGAGTTCAAAACACAGGTTCTAAAGATGCTCAATGAACTTTTGAGAAATGTAGAGAACTCCAACAAAGAGATAAAAATAATAATAAAAAATAGAATGGAAATTATAAAAGGGAACCAACCGAAATGAAGAACACATTACCTAAGATGAGCTATATATTAAATGGCATAAACAAAGGAATAAACGAAGTAAATAAACAAGCAGATCACATGTCCTATCTGGAGGACAGGAATAGTACACTCAAACAGAATGGCAAGAAAAAAGAGGCTGAGACTATAAAAATGATTTAAAGAGGATATGGGGCACGATTAAGGCTCCAAATATCCATTTCATTGACATAACTGAAGAAAATCAAGGCATTGAACAGCTGTTTGAAGAAATAATGATGAAAAACTTCCCTAACCTGGTGAAGGAAATGGACATAAAACCCCAGGGAGCTCAGAGGACTCCAAAAATCAGGGATCCATAGAAGCCCACACCAAGACACATCATAATTAATGCCAAAGGTTAAATACAAAGAAAAAAAAGCAGCAAGAGAAAAACAAATAAATATCTATAAGGGAACACTCATACGACTGGCAGCTGATTTCTCAAGAGAGACAGAAGGGCTTGGCAAAAAAAAAAAAAAAAAAAAAAAAAATTCGAAAGAATGAAGATTCAGAATATAGAACCAAGAATAATTTATCCAGCAAAGCTAGCATTTATAGTTAAAGGACAGATAAAGAGCTTCCCAGACAAAAATAAGCTAAAGGCATTATCAACACCAAGCCAGAATTACAGGAAATGTTAGAGGACTTCTTTAAGAAGAAAAAAACATGTATCAAAATCAGGAATAAAGAATGGTAACAACTACTTTCCTATCAATAAATACCTTAAAGGGAAAAGAATTAAGTGCTCCAACCAAAGATGGAGTGGCTAAAAGGATAAGAAAACAAGACCTCTACATATGAAAAGGAAGGGGATGGAAAAAGATATCACTTTGATGGATCTAGAGGTATTTAAGTCAGACAGAGAAAGGTAAACACTATATGATTTCACTTATATGCAGAATTTAAGGAATAAAAAGAACGAACTAATCAAAAACAGACTCACAAATATAGTGGACAATTTGGTGTCGGACAGATGGGAGGGGGACTTAGGAGGCTGGGAGAATGAGGTGAAGGGTTAAAGAAGTACAAATTAGTAGCTGACGGATGGTCATGGGGATAGGGAGCACGGCATAGGGAATGCAGTTAGCATTAATACATTGGCTAGGTGGAGGGCCAGGGGAGGAGGGAGCAAGTGAGGGGGTCATTTTACTAACTATATAGATGTCTAACCAATATACTGTATACTTGAAACTAATAAGAAAAATTTTAAGTTATATAGCAAATCTTCTAACATCAAATATTTTATTTTCAGAAAAAAATTTATAATCGTAAAATGAATATAGGATTAATAAAATAAAATAGAAAATAGGGGGAAAAAGAATGAGTACAGGATGGTTATTTGGAACTAACTTTCCACATTCCTGGCTTAAAAATTTTCCCTGGTCCATATCTCTAGTCACCTCTGCCAGTTATTCAGCTCTAGTCTTTATAATAACCATCACACACACTCCCTGATTCTTCTATCTGCCTATTTCATGAGTTCATGTCATATCCTCAGGCAGGTGACAGAATTATACTTACATTTCCTACAGAGGTAAAAAGAAGCATGTAGCTGTTTGCCATGCGATGCTTGATTTCCAGCAGGCTTTTGTTATCATTAAGAACAATTAAAACTGTGCCTTTGCCCTAGGAATAAGGAAAAGATTCTTTTTCATGTTCGACTTTTGTCAGTTTCGGGTCTGTCTTAGTCAATATTTACCTTTCAGCCTGAAACATGTTGATGTTGAGCTCAGAGGAATTAAATTGATCTATTTTTCATCTACCTTGTTGGACCTTTTGTTAGCCATAGCTTTTTGTAAGCTGAATATTTGTGAGTGACAGACACAGTAGAAACCCTTTATACCACAAAGGGGCTGGATCCACACTTAACTTAGGAGCTTAACCATTGTGCTGCATTAGACTATTATCTACAGTTGCAATGATTCCAAAAACATCATTAGAGCTATGGGGTGTTGAACCTATATGATCAATAGCTGTTATGACAAGATCCTTCTGTACCTGAAAAAAAAATTGATTAAAAACAAACACATTTAGGCAACCATAACTACTACTATGTAATCAAATAATTTTATTGATTTTTTTTTTCTCCTCCTCCTCTTCTTCCTCCTTCTCTTTCTACTTCTATTTCTTCTTTATTGAAATGGCACATATTTGACTATAGTATTTCCCTCAGGAATGCAGTACATCTTTTCGGCACGAATGTGATTTTTTTAACGTATGTGGTGACTTCGGTTGGGGCTTTAACTTTACTTGTTCTCTCTTCACCATTTTTTCCAGCGTCAAGTTGTTTTCTACCTGCTCACCCTCTGCCTCTCACCGTGCTCACACAGGGACTGTTTGGAGAGCAGAACACACAAAAACTCACGATCTCTTTCCTGAACCTCCCCTTCTCAATGTTCTGGAGGGCTCGGCGGAGGTCCTTCCTATCAGGAAGCAAGAACAAAGTAGCATGTACATGAAGAACAGATTTTCCCATAAAACGTTGGCAGGGGTATTCCAAGAAATCATGTGTTGAGATACGATCATCTCCAACAATACATATGTAAGAAAATAAACCAACACAGACCTTTTGGGGGGAAGAGACTGTATCAATTATATCAGTCTTAGTAGCCCTTACTAGTCTGCTTTAACAAACAAAAGCAAACAAAATATATTGCACCTTCATCTTTTTACGATAATCATCACAAGTGTTTCACAGTGGGGTCCTCTAAATGATTTTTCCCTGGTGTATTTAAGTGATTATTTTATAACAATTTAAGTTACAAAGAACTTGAGAAACACATACCATTTGCCTAAGGTAAAGCTCACCCTATTGCAGTCCAAGATGAGAGACCAAGCCAAGCTGGAACAAAGGAAACCCCGCAATTTCTAAAGTCCTAGTGACAAGACAGCCCAGTAGTTAACAGTCTAGGGTTGGGTGCTTGCTCTGTGCCAGACACCACTCTTTATCCATATGTGAATACAGCAAGAAATATAAGAGGCAATGTTACTAACCTCAGGTTCACTGGCTATATTTAATTTCTCACCCTTGGGTTGCTTCATTGTATTTGTTTTCCTTTGAAAAGAACAATGGTGGATAATTCTGCGTAACTAAGCCGGTCTACAAATAAAGTGTTTTGTTTCAGTTTTGCCCAGAACAAAAGGATAGTATGCCCCAAAGATAAATTCTGTGCACCGTTTCTAATATGGTAGAAAATACTTTTAGAAAATTTTCTTGGATTCTCCTCAATCAGAGTTTAGAAAAAAACAATAAGTAAGGTCCAAGTCTCCTTCAGGGTATCCTATTATGTTACTCTGAAGAAGAAAGAAGAGATGGACATATAGGAAATTAAAGTGAGACAAGTTAGGTAGCAAAAGGGCCCTTGTTAGAAATAGTTTTTGAAACGATGGATTTAGTGTCAAAAAACTACTAACGGAACACTAGATGACATTTGCCACTCACTCTGAAAAGTCTTGCTCCAGGGGCTGGCTGAGAGCTGCGGAAAGCTTGAGCATGCGCACAACTAGGGCTCCGCCTTTCCTGGAACCAGCTCGTACCGTTCAGCTGACCGTGCTCAGTTACATCTGCTCCAGGCCACCTGTCCCAGTTCCTGCTCCCAGGAATAAAGTCACCGAGAAGTCCATGGAACGGTCCACATATCTGCCTATCCAGTGGGGCCTCTCTTGAAGAGACAAGTTCATAGTCTTAAATAAAGTCCCAGAACCACTTGTTCTGTATTACTGTGCCACATCCATAACTTCTTACTTCGGCTGAATAAAGGAAGCAATTTAAAGATAAACGTTAACTAAACTGTCATTGCCATTCAAAGCTTCACCTTTTTCCAGGTTCCTATTAGGTGATTCTCCTTCCTGTTAAAGAACTGTTGTCCCAAAACTCATGCATCGGCAAAGTTCTAGGTAGCTCTCAGGGGGAACACAGGGTGGAAATTAGTTACCGTCAAGCCTGCTCTATGGCTACAGTCAACTACACACTCAGCTGGCCTTGAGTTGGGGGAAAGCTGTTTCTACTTTGGTTGCTGAGCAGATTAAGCCTTGAAGAATGTGAGGCAAGCTGGCCAGATCGCATTTCTGCGGTGTGGAGACATTTGGCAAGCCTTGCAGCTGAAACAAGTGCTTCTCAATCCCCAAAGCTGTGGCTACAGGTGTTCCAACCCAAGCAGCCCTCTGGGTACCCAGAACCTGGTGGGTCCGATCTCAAGAACACCACATCTAAAACGCAAATGAATCTGCGTTGGGTCTGGCAGTAACAATGGTCACCGGGCTGCACATCTAGCAAGTAATGTCTCCTCATTGAGAGTTAAAAGTGGAATGTGTCTATAACACAGTTATAATTGGTTTGTTTTTATTGGGCCAGACTTTTATTCCCTGAACAAAGTAATAACTCTCTCAGAGAGCTTCAGAGGATAGGAATCTGGAATCTGGCCTTGGGTTTAACCTTTCCTGAGCCTGCGTATTTAGTTCCTTACAAAACGTTGCAGTGAGACTTCTGAAATCCTTCACTCCTACATTGGGGGGATGGTGTTAACTTGCCCTTAGGTAGCACAGCAGAACAAGCCTAGGTCAGCGTTGACTCCTCGAGGAGTTGGCTACGTCACTGAACACTGGAAAGGGCTAACTCATGGGTAGGTAGGGTGGGGTAGACTAGGGAACTTGCACCAGCACCTGATCCTCACAGCTGTTGGAATGCTTACAGCTCCCTGAATATCTTTGACCCCAGCATTTGCTGCGAAGTGTGGCATGGATTTATCCATTAATGTCAGAGTGTCCTCATAGACATCCGTGTAGCTTTTGATTCAGAATTATAAAAGAGGTTCCAGCTGTAACTATGGTAACAAACATTACCAATAACAAAGACCCAAACATAATTCCAAATAATTTTTGCATTTACCATTCTCCCATAACCCTATGTTTTTTTCCTGTTCTGCGGAATCTAAAGACTATTCCTTGAATTGTAATTATTGTACATGTGCTATTACACTGAAAGTCCCTTGGACTCAGCAGCCATACTCCAATCATCTGTCACAAACACACGACAATGAGAAGGCCATAGCCTTTGATACCAAATTGACTTGTGTTTGAATGCCAGATCTTCCCAGGTTGGTGGCCTTGTGTAATTTAATTAGCTTCTCCAAGCCTCGATTTACTTCTGTGTAAAATGGGGACAACATCCTCGCCATAAAGTTTTTAGTTCTTTACTTTGCATCTCCTTCCCTCCACCCCGTGTCTACTACGTGTTTTATATGCTCATGGTGGATATTCAAAATATTTCAACTGAATTCCTTAAAATAAGCAGCTAACATTTCCAAAAAAGGAGGAAATATTTTACTTTGAAGACCTACATGTGAATATAAGTGAGAGAGAAAACAAAGAAACCCGATGAACTGTCTAAGACCATAGAATACGCATTGGTGGCAGGTCCTAGGACAAAATCAAGACTCTTAAATCTTAGATGAGCTCTTCAAGGTCATGTAAAGCCTTCCATAAATGCCTGATTTCACAGTGAGCAATGATCCATCAGGAGACAGAGCAGAGCAGGCAGAGGGCAGATGTCTGGAAATTTTATCAGAGCTAATGCAATTCCTGGACGCAGCACACGCCAGCTTCATAGCCTCAGTCAAGGCATTAGGAGAACAGAGACAGGCTCTACATTACTTGAAAGTACATTTTATTAGCTAGGAAGGTACTGTGCATATCGTGGTTTACAAGCTAAGGGAAGAGTTAAGAAGAAACCACAGGACAGATAATTCTCCGATCCCACCTGCTCCTCCATACATTGTGCTTCCATTTTCACACCACACTGGAAAATAAAGAGAAGGAAATGAGAAGCACTTTCAGACAAATACTGTAAAAGATATGTGGTAGACGTATTAAAGAGGCTGCTGCCAAAGGATTCCCCAGTGGGGACTTCTCCTGGTTCAGGTGACAGGGCACAACAGGAGGACTTCCTGCCCGGGAGCAACCCCACTGGGACATTGCTGTGTTCTTACACAAGATTGGCCCATGCAAGAGCTCCCACTCGTGAAGATATATTATGGTATCTCAGTGATCCTCAACCTCTTTTAAATCTAAAACATGATCCTTTAAGTCAGTACAGGCAGTGCAAGTGCTCTGGCCTCATGCATCAACTTAGCTGCTCTCGGTGGTCCTCAGGTCTTAAGGGTGACGTCATGGGATGAGCCGATTGCTTTAAATGTATGAAATATATCCATGATGAAAAGTATAATGAAAAAAATTGGTATGGATAAACTTAGAAGTAAGAGCCATTCTCTACTCTAGATCAGCCCAGATATTAAACTTTCTGAAGTAAGATGCTCATTTCCAGTAGGAATATAGGTCTTCATTCACCAAACCACGGAATGACATACTATTTGGGACGATTCCATCGATAAAGAGTGGAGTACCAACAGCCACACTGTGTGTAAAGTTGACATGTGCAGGGATGACAGAGCTGCGGGGCTTTGTGAGTTTCTTCCTGAATAATACGTGCCACCTTCCCCCTTGAACTCCCCTTTCAATTGCTGACCCGGGTGGAGGATTGGTCCTAGAGAGTGGGATAAGTGTACTTTTGCCAAGGAAGGGAACCCTTAATACTACTCCATCCCTCAGGACCATCTTTGCGCTTGTCCCCTGCCTCCCAGTTGCAAGAGAGAAAAGGAGACCTGTTGGAACTTTAACATAAATTATACTCAGTAAAATATCTGTAAAATGAGCCACACAGGGAACATCTAATCATATTAGCTTTGAAAAGCTTAACTCAGAGAGCGGAATGTTGAAAACCAAAAATCGTATGTCCAGTGTCACAGAAAAAGCTGATGCAGCGCAAGAGCCACAGTGTCTGTGTGTCGGGAAGGAACAGCAGGCGCGGAGGAAATCAGGCAGTCACAGCTGTTTCTCACACTGTTCTCTCCAAAGTGACCATTTTGCAATGTTTTTCTGTTTGTCTGTTTGTTTTGAGAGGAGAGATAGTTGGATAAAGCCAGCATCTAAGCATGTGCGTTCAGTTGTCCTCTTCTTTCAAAGGGAAACACTACACAGGAGATAGTACCTGACCGGGGGAAGCCCTCGGCCATTTTTGCCTGACATAGGATCTGAGCCCCCTCAGTCTCAGACATTCTATCCATTTTCTCTTGCCATTAGTCCTTTCTTAGAATTATAGGGGGAAAGAGAATGGAGATGAGCATGAAAGAGAAGGGCAAGGAAACCAAGGAGGAATAAGAGGTGTTTATTGAGGGAAGGGAGAGCCCATAGATGGGTGAGTATGGAAAGCAGAATGAGAAGAGGAAAGGAAGAGAAGGGAGAAGCCAGGAGCTGAACATGCAAGATGCCAAAGGCCCCCTCGGTGAGCGATGCTCGGGCCAGAGAGGAGAGTGCGGAGTGGCGAGGGGGTGGGAAGGGGAGGGCTTGCGCCCCATCTACTCAGCCCCAGTCTTCATTTATCAAGAGAGGAAGTGAATCTTCTGGTTTTTTTTTTTTCAAAGTGGTTTTAAATCCAAACTTTTATGTGAATTAATCCAGTTTCTAAATATTGGTAAAACACTCTTCATCATAAAAATACTGCAGGATAGATTTTGACCCAAGTGCCACCAGTATGTGACCTGTGTGTAAGCAAAGAACAGGTGAGGAATGGAGCAGACACCTGTCAGAAATAGATTGATTTTCTCAAAGCAGAAGGATGCTTAAAGAACAAGAATCCAGGAGAAGGGAATTGGCGAAGTCACCGAGCAAGACACAGGATAACCAGTGCACTGGGGTCACTGCTGGGTCAGTGCTGGGACATGCATCCTGAGCCTGGAATGTGCTTTCAATGCCAGGTTTTGCTGGGCAAGTTACCTGGGCTCTGTGGGCTTCCACTTCCCCACCTGTGGTCAGGGGGGTGATGCTGACCTTCATCGTTGTTGAGATCATGAGATGAGCTACTCTGTACAGACACACCTGATAAATGCTGGTTAACTTTCCTTTAGCAGATGGAATAGTTGAGTCTCAAAAGATAAGTCACTGTTCTAAAAGACCAAATTCTTCTTATACTCTGGAAAGCCATTTAGCTGGCCACTGAGGAGTCAAGAACCCTTTAGAGAACTCTAGGAAATATGTGGACTTTCTACTCAGAAAAAAAATAGCATAACACATACAAATACACATACACATATGGTTTACATTCTGTTTCAGGAGGTCACAGGTCCCCTGAAGCCTATCTGCAAACTCCGGGTCAGGATTACTCATTTATAATAATTCTGTCCCAAAGTATCAGAAAAGAGTAAGTGTCATGATCATTGGTCTTCATGATCATGACAACAGATTCAGACCCAGACCCCAAATCTGGGATGCATGCGAACACTTGCGTACAAGTTTATGTGCCTTGCTGACCTTCTGGCCCCGGATTCATAAGAAAAGAATGATCTATACGCCCTGCTTGGGTGACCCACATCTGACTGAAACGTTTCTAGGGAGCTGGGAGACCCTTGGGCCACAGAGAGATGGAACCAAGTGGGAGGCAAACTTCATCGTCACTAATTAAAATGGATGCTCTAAGGGATGCTTCCCCATTCAATTTGTGAGTGGCTGAGGCTGAAGGCAAGCGGGCAGACCGAGATATTCCAAAACATCTTGTGGAAACGTGGGAACCCAAGGCAATAATGGAGACCAGGTCTCTTGTTCCTGAAAGTCACGCCCTCTACCTGTACTAATGAAACACTAGCAGGTAACAGGTAGCATCACACTACCACAATATTCACCCACCTTAGCTATTGCTCTAAACTCTGTGAAATAATTTTCAGAGACTTTTTGGAAATCCCAAATCCTTGACACATTCCTCACCTCTCAGTAAGTACTACACTTGACACAGAAATGGCTCTAAATATGTAACTGCTCTTTCTTCTGCATTTACCTAAAACTCCAGGCTGAGGCCTTCTAAGTGTTTCCTAAGAAGTATATTTACAAATATGGCTGGTCTCGCTCAAGCTGAAAAATCTATGATACTATCGTCTTCTATGGTGTAAACTGAAGATAAACAAAGCTAAGGATCAAACAGAGAAAGCTCTGCGCAAACGGAAAGGGGGTGGGTCTTAGATCCCAGACTGAGGCGCAGCGGTCCTCTCGCGGAGCAAGCCACAGGCCGCCCCCTGCTGGCCATGTGTGAGGTGCGGCGCACTTGCGCGGGAAATCCAGCACCCTCACTGTCGGCTGGATAGGTTTGGGAACCTGCTTCTCCGTAACTCCAATACCGCTAAAGATGGCAGCAGGAGCACTTGGGACCTGCAGAAAATGAGCAAAATCTTTCGGGAAATTGAAGTCATATAGGACCTTCCCAGGTTTTCAGTACAAGGGTTACCATCTTTCGAGTTGTTTACTTTGGAAAGGAAAATCGATGGCCCTGTTTCTTATTTATTGTTTAAAAATATGACTTCATAAAAATGCATTTTTCCAGTTTTATTATCTACTCTCCTTTGCCACTGTAAAGAAACAGGAAGAAAGGTAATACATAAGCGGGTGTTCCACATCTTTAAGTAGGTAAGATATAGACAAGGTCCCTGGACTCTTTTCTGGGAAATACGTGTTTCGTGGGTCCTTTGGGCTCCCCTGCATTCGAGATTTGCCTTGAACGTAGGACGAGTACCGAAGTCAGTGATGACCTACACAACATGGCCTGTGGGAGGAAGCGGTGAGAAAGCCTTGGAACAGGAACCGAGATAAATAAATCTTAAATTTGACTGGAATTCTAGCAAAACGAACTGGAAAAACCAGGAACTGCCAAAGAGAGACGTGTCTAGAAAATTGTGTTCAGTTATAAAAACAAAATCTTATTTTCATATCCTTGCATTTTATGGACGGCCATAACTATAAAATAGTACAAGAGTACACATGCTTACTGTGAATTTATGTAAGCGGGGAACTTTCTTTCCATCTGGGGGGCGGAGGGTGGTCAAAAAGTACGAGAAGCTCTTTGAGAAAAGAGGCAAAATAATAAATGAAAATAATTAAATTTATTGTGTTCTATATGTGTTGTTAAGTCCATTTACAGATAAGAAAACTGAGGCTAGCAAATTAATTTACCTATAGTCACACGGAAGTGACCACATCACAATTCAAAATAGTGTTGCCCTTTCTTTACAAAAAGGAGGACGGGAATGTCAAAGATGAATTCTGCTGACTTCACAATTTTGCTTAGAGAGAGAAGCTCCTGCTTTAAGGATGCGGATTTTCTTCGCAAAATTAAACCTTTTTGTTTGTCCATCCTCAGTGCTTCTCTTCACATCTCCCACTAGGTGGCAGCATTTCCCCAATGATACAGTGGTCAGCAACTAACGCTAGAGGAATCGGGCAATAGAGCTAGAAGTAGAAATTAGAAAACTGATACAGAACATAGAAAAGAAAGGTTCCAAAATTTGATGGTGCCTTATCAGAATACAGGCTTTCAAACCCAATCATTACTTTGAAAATTTGTAGCTTCCAGCCTCTCCGCTGCTTAGAAAAAATTCCTTTTGGTTATTTTAGAGCGATCCCAGTTTTCACCGCTTGATGCAATAAAGACCCCTTAAATGTAAAATACACCAATTTTTTTTTTTTTTTTTTGAAAGTTGGCAATTGTGTTCCAAAAGTTTGGCAGTCTATGCCTTCATCCATAGTTCGTAGTTCCATCCCATTCAGATGCTGGGTAGGATGCCCTGACCGCACGTGAGGCCTACCACGTCTGAGCTGTCACTAGGAACTAGTGTGGGGATCCACAGATTCATGTTTTCTCTTGGTTGGTCCAAGAAGCTTAGCATTTTTCACCTCTTTTTCCATCCCTCCACAATTAACTTAGCCTTCTGAGCTTCTCCTTTACATAGCTTCTGAACAACCGGCTCCCTCCTGTTTGGCTCTATCTCATCTAGTCACGCGACTCCTATGATCCTCCGTTACCTGTCATTCCACACAGGGCCTTAGACACTGACACTTTATAACATGCGGTTCCTAACTCATTGTACGTAGTGGCACCCCAACAGCTCCTTGACGCTGAGACCACGTCTTAGTATTCTTTGTGATGCCAGCTTGAGGCTTTCGTTCAGCAAAGAGCCCAGCACAATGTCTGCACTCCGCGTGGGGTTATTGAATGAATGGGTTAATTGTGAAGTTGTGAGCGGCTTTGCTTCAGTGATGCTGATGATAAATTCCTAAGAAAGGACACTGTCAATACCTCTGCTTTGATGTGGGCCTGCTTCTGGCCCTGGCGATCCAATGAACGTGATGTAGTAGGGGTGAGCTAATGTCACATGAGAGAAAGGGAGAACTAGTGAATGAGGGGAGAGTACTGTAAGCACAGTGTGCCCCTGAGTCCATGACACAGCCCCTGGTGGCTTTCACAGCAGTGGCGACGGCCCACACTCAAACTTTGTCTCGCTAGGCTGGTGTCCCTCCAGGACCAGCGTCAGCTTGAACACAATGTCAGGCCTGCTGTGGAATTTTTTTTTGCCTACGATGAGTTAAATTATATATCAGGATGCTCTTGCTTTGGCCTTGTTAGCAATAATCTCTTGGCGGAACATTGTTGGAAGGAAACAATGGAGAGGATCCTGTCACACAGGAAATGAAGGAAAGGATAGAGGCCGGCACCTCTGCAGTGTGAACGGGGAAAAGCCGAACAGACAGCTTCCTTTACTCCTCAGGTACTTACGGTTTGCTGGAAAAAGACATGAATGAATGAATGAATAGGAGTTGTCCTTAGAGAAAGGAAGTAGTCTTCATGAAATCATTTCGATCTCTACCCTTCTTTTTCTCTAACTGTAATTCAGGATTCACTATCTCTTTTGCCAATCATGTTACTCCTCAGATTGCATCTTCATGCCGAACGAAGCGATGACTTCTTGGCATTCACATCATACACGCTTGGTGTGTGTAGACAGTTACCATATCATTAGTCATCGCCTGGTTAGTTCTACTTTTCGTGTTTCCACATAAATGAATCCCTCCCACTCCCTCGGTCATGTCTATCCTTATTCTCTGATCTTCTTCCAGTATTTCCATCTCTTTTCAGGCCCCAGAGCACCTCATGACAATTACCAGACAATACTTCTGGGTAAAATATCAGAGGTATCCGGAAGAAAATATGCTGTGCCAACTCAGGAAAATTATCCCTTTTCACATGGCCCCAAAATTGGAACCAGGGACAGAGAAATTTTATTACTAGACATCTTGTTTGTATAAAATATCTCAACTGGATTGAAGGGCTTGGCCCTGAGAGTTAGCTCCTCAAATTTTGTGTCCTCGGTGCCTGACTTGCCTTGCCCTGGGTCCTGACCATGTGTCGTTGGTTACACAGCCATGGATAACTGATACAAGGATCTTCTTGATTTGGCTCCTGGAAATTTCATTCTGGACAATCACAGCACCAGTACTGTGGCCAGCACTCCTTTAATCTCCCTGCTGTGTCCTATGACATGTGTCCAGGCAGCTGTGTCCTGTGACATATTGTCTTATATATTTCAGTGACAGCTGATGGGCATCAGGGTCAGGCACCTGCCCAAGGCTTTACAGCAAATTAAGAAGTGTGCTGATGCAAAACCTTGTGTTCAGACAGGTCAGTGAGTTTAGTTAGACCAAGAGACTCCTGACCTTGGATTTTGCATAAGGAACAGTAGAAAAAAAATCTGCCTGAGAACTAAAGTAATAATCCATTGATTTCTGCCTATGAGCTCCCAGAGCACCCTTGAATTCTGGACACCTTCCAGAATCAGCCTCCATGAAGCATTGACATTCTCAGTTCTTGTCCTTAGATTTCCTTGAGATTCCTGCCTCTCTTGAACTAGCTTGCTGGAATTTTTTCCCTTGCTACCACGAAAGTATACCACCCGAGCTTTTCAGACTTCGCTTCCTTATGTTCTATTTACCCTTTCTGTTGAGTGATACTGCATCTTGTCCTCTAACCACACACCATTTTTCGCACCTTTGCTCAGCCAGTTCTTTATCTAGAAGGCCCTCCCTCTCGTGCTTCTGAGAGAGAACGCTGTTAGTGCGGAACCAGATCCCTTTAACATGTGTGATCCTTTCACCATATCTTGCACTTTTCCTTCAACTTCTCCATGCTCTGCTGCTAATGGCTCACACCAGCACCTACAGCCCTCAGAAGATTGGACTGGAGATGCCCTGCCTGCACCTGCTCCCCCCACTTTTCCATCAAAGGAGCCCATAACCAGTGGCAGGCTAGTGCAGAAGTACAAAAGCACAGCTCCTTTGCCCAAAGGGGACACACTCTGAGGTGTAATTCATGCTCCAGTGCACCCACGGGATCAGGCTCAGGCTGAACCAGGGACTTCACCTGAAATTACAGTCTTATTTGGCTTCTCCACATCCCTACATGCACTTCCCCAGCCTGTATCCCCTGCAAAACTCACACCTGTGCTTCTAAGTGATGCTTAATTATCCTTCTGTCACCTAGGGAGGGTAAATCGATCATTCCTTCCTCAGTGCCACTGCTGACTTCTTCAGCAAAGTCAATGGTGGCTTTTAAACAAGTCACATTTATAAGTCAGCAAACTGTTTGTCTCACTGGTCGGTGTGCACCTTGAAGGCAGGGGTATGGCTCCATTACCAACCCACTGGGATATCTCTTGTAACCATAGGGACACCATACATATTTGTGGGTTAGAAAATTCTTTGCATTGACTTGAAATCCACCTCCTCGTAATTTTCACCTTTTGGCCCTAATTCTTCCCTTATACAATAGAGTGAGCCCCCTGATGGTGGTTATTTCCCACCAAGTCTCCCCTTCAGGTTTAGTAAGTCTCGTATGGCTTTGATTCCTGAGACTTCACTATCCTTAACACTGTCTGCCTGGTGCTCCTGAATTTGTCAATATCCATCTTAAAATCTGGCAGTCAGAACTGAAAACAATAGGATGACAAAATGATGGAATGAAATAAAGCAGACACGGTTTAGCAGTTGACTATCAGCTTCTAGTTTTCTTCCATCTGGATATAGCATTTTTCTAAATGAGCCGAGATGGCTGCTAAAAACACGTGTATAATGTCACACAATTGGTCCAGCAGAGAAAGGGGTGAGTGAAAATCACTAGAGTCCTCTCCACATGAACTTACGTAAGACCTATTTTTTCTTTCATCTGAATTTCCAAGAGTAAGTTTTGCACCTAACTTCAGTCCACGAGTTTCGTCTGATTTGTTTACTTGGTAATTTCAGCTAAACAAAAAGAGTTTTGAACATTGATGCCACATCAGTTTTGTGAGCTTTCCAATCTTCGTGCTGGTCTATGATAAAATGAGAGCAAGACCAGGACAGAGTCGGAGGGCTGTCATTCCATTATAAACTTGTATCCAGGCAGACATGGATTATTTACCCATATTCTATGGGAACCACTGCTCAGCCAGCTGGATTTTCCTGTGCTACGATCCAGGCTGAATTCGTTGGCCAACAGGATGACATAAGTACTCGTTTATAAAATAGCCCAAATCAAGTTTTAACATGTCTTTAGAGTCTTCCTAATCTATGAAGCAAAATTACATAGGAATTAAGAGGATGGTTTTTAAGTCTGACACAGATAAATCTGAGTTGCAGCGCTTACTGATTTGTGACTAAACAAGTTTCTAACATTTCTATGCCACGGTTTCTCTATCCCTTAAATAACAATAATAATGGTTTTGTTCATAGAAAATTGTAAGTAAATGAGTTTATATCTATCAAGAGTTTAACAGAGAACCTAGCAGGTAGTAGTACATTCTTAGAAACTATTGGCGTTGTTGGCAGGGGTTGCTGCTTTAAGGGGGATCAATTGAAAGGCCTCGCTGGGAAGGCGATGTCTCAGCAGAGCTGATGAAGGCGAGGAAATGATCCGTGGTGCGGACGAATGCTCCAGACCAAGGGCTGGGCAAGGCTCAGTGTGTGCACAGGCCAGCGAGGAGAGCAAGACTGGATCTGAATGAATGCAGGGGGAGGATGGTCGGAGACAAGGCCAGAAAAGCAGCAGGGCTAGGTCTTACAGGTCCTCAGATTTCACACTGAGTGAGATGAGAAGCCATTATAGGAATGAGTAATGGGATGAGTCACATAAGCAGACTTGTATTCTAAACAGCCACCTAGCTGATATGTGGCAGATAAGCCTAGGAGGGCAAAGGTTTAGGAGACTGTCGCAATAATCCTGCAAAAGATGGATTTAGTGTCTAGATATATTTGAGGGTACAGTCTTCAGGACTGTTGATGTGCAGTGAAAGCAGGATGAGTCAAGAATGCTGCCAAGTGTTTTGGCCTGAGCAACCCAGAGGACTGAACTGGTGTTTATTGAGATCGAAAGATGGGAAAAAGCAGGAATTTGGGAACTGTATCAGTTCTAATAGGCCAGGTTATGCTTTAGTAACAAACCGACCCCAAGTTTCAGTGGCCTAACCCACAAAAATCTCCTTCTCACTCACAGTACACACCTGTTGCCGGTAGACAGAGAACACCACTCAGAGTATTCACTCAGGGACCCAAGAGGACCGAAGCTTCACCTTGACACCCTTCCGCCATCACCACAGCGGTTGGAAGGAAGGAAGTGAAGTTACTTCCACTCACAATTCCTCAGACGAAGCTCTGCCTAACTTCAAAGGGATGGTGGGAACTGCAATGCTAGCACATGCCTAGAAATTAGAGCGCTGGAAATATGTGGTGACTAGCACTAGTGACCACAAACGATGGGAACACCAGGAACTCTTTTGCTTTCCTTTTTGGACAAGGTTGTCCAAGTGGAGTGTAGTGTCTAAGTCTGAAGTCCAGGAGATGATGGCACTAAAGGGTGGATCCAGGCTTGTAGAACTCAAAACTTCTAGCATTTTAGGGGAAGATTCTTTAGGACAAAGATTTCAAGACTCAGTACAAAGTTAGATACAGAGTCTTAGATGGGTTCGTACAAATGAGAGGCCCTCAAGTTTAAGTTTTGCAATCTTTAAGGTGACTCTACCTCTGGGAAAGAAGTCCTAGAGCTATAAATGGAGAAGTCAGCAGGTAGTGGAGGCTTTTAAAGCAACAGGACAGAAAGGAATCACCTACAAAGTGAATATAGACAAAGGAGCCCTGACCCCTGACATAATCCAGCGACACGAGGGAAGACTGAGAAGTGATCAGCGGAGACTGAGAAGTGGCCGGTGAAAGACAGTCAATTACAACATAATTTTTTCTCTTTATATTTACTTTGTGCTTGCTCTTCTGTAAGATGCTATTTATTTTTATTATCTCCCTTTTCTTAAATGACTTCGGGATGGAGAGTCTCAGGTTATTTGACTTTTAACATTTGCATTAAAAAACAGGGGGTAGTTGGCATTAGACCAAGTCAGTTCAAAGGGAAACTCAGCATTGCGCCAGCAGTATAAGGAGAAAGGACTGACTATAGGTCAAGAGATTAAATCTTAACTTCTGGCCCTGACACTGATTTGTGGAATCACTAGCCCAAGGTCACACAAATTCTCCGGATTTTAGTGTATGCATCTGTAAATGAGGACATTTTTCTTTTTCCAGAGTCCTCTCCAGTTCTAACATTCAGCCCACATGTTGCATTTCACCGTGGCTGGGCCTCGGGCTAAGTTACATCAGTTTCCACTACATATCTTTAATTGCATTCACTGATTTGTGTAAACATTTCAAGTTCCCTATTCATTTCACATTGATTAAGATATGACATAGTCAAAGGTAATAAATGAAATACGGAACCTGAGAACAATGTCTGGAAGTAAAATGGAATGATTATGGTTGTGGAGTTCAAGGTAACCTCTAGAAAGTATTACCTAATCCTTTTATAAACCTCTTTATGAGAGGGACTTAACAGCAGACTTCAGCTATTAAATAATTTAATGATAAAAGAGACGGACTGTTCGTTCTCTAGAAGAAACAAAGAAGCACAGACCGACTAGCCTGACCAACAGAAGTGGATCGTCTTCGGGTCGGGAGTCTGGAAGTCTGGTGTGTAGGCAGGTGTCAGCAGGGCTGTTCCTCCTCTGAAGACGCACGGAAAGGATCCGTGCCAGCCTCCCTCCTGACTTCCGCCGTGCTGTGGCTTGTGGCGGCATAACTCTATCTCCCCTTGTGTCTTCCCTGTGTGCATTTCTGCCTCTGCGTCCGCACTTCCTCCTTTTCAAGTAGACCAGTCATGTTGCCTTTAGCCCATACTAACAACCTGATTTTAACTAGATTATCTCTGTGAAGGCCATCTCTCAAAACGAGGTCACACTCCGAAGTACTCCTTATATCTCAGGACTCCCATATATCTTGTGTGGTGGGACACGATTCAGCTTATAACGTAGGCCTACTTACAGCTGCTGCTCCCCAGCACATTCAGTCACCCCCGCCCTGGGGGTGTCTGTCTTCTTAATACTTTACACATCCATGTCCTCCTCTCTGTCCTCCCTGTTTGGGCTCAGGTCCTCCTGACTAGTGTCTGGTGTAAGACCACAATCTCCTACCCAGTTCCTCTAAGTTGTCCTCCGGATCATCACCTACCCGCCCTCCCCTCCCCACCCCCGCCCGCCACAAACCACCCACTCCAATGCATCCTCTACTGAGTAGCCGGGGCTATCTTGCTAACAATGCACCCCCGACCTTGGCACCTTACTGCTAAAAATCCTTCAGTGATTCCACGTAGATCATTAGTGTAAAGTGCAATTTCTTAGCACAGAGCCCGAATCTTTTCTCCATCTGGAGCCTGATTACTTCTCAAGCCTCAGCTTAAACCCTAACTCAGCCATAACAAACATGAAGCGGTTCTTTGAAAGGGCATTTGTCTGTGCCCTTTTGCAGGTCTGCTTGATATGATGTCAGCATATCAAGAGCCTCTGTGACAATTAGGAAAATGTACCTTATCAGGGACAATGAATTACAACAAAGCCCCCCTCCCTCCAGGGAGAGGCTACTTCAGTGCAAACTCCATACATAACTTGGTGAGTGAGAGCTGGTTGGATTTCAGTCCTAGGGCAAAATAAAATGATACACCCATATATGGCTGCCTGGGCCTGCACTCTCATGCAGTAGGCATTCCCCAGGCAAACATTCGTAAAATCTAGGTTTGCATCTACCATGACAATTCTCTGATCTCCTAAGATGATTAGCTAAGAATAGAGGACTGAATGGGAGCACCAAGGACAGACAGACCTACTCCCAACACCTGTTGTGCTACATGGGTGATTTCTTCAGAAGGTGAGCTCCTTTAGTGTAGGAGCTGGGTCTTATTCACACCCCAGTGTCTCTGGCACTTTACACAATGTGTAGCATACACAGGTGCTCAGTAAATGTCAAATGAGATCTCCCACTTCTTTCTTGACAATTAGAGAATCTGTAGATTCAAAGGTGCTGGGATGGCTGAAAAATACCATGGCTAACTGAGGGGTATGAAACCCAGGCCGAGCCCCAGGCAGGGCGGCCTGCTCTAGAAGGTGTCTGCTTAGTGCGAGAATGAACCCAGGCCGAGCCCCAGGCAGGGCGGCCTGCTCTAGAAGGTGTCTGCTTAGTGCGAGAGGACAGTCCTAGACTGTGGTTCTAGTCCCAGGCCAGTCACCAACCAGCTTGATGACTAATAAAGCAGTCACTTGGCCATACGTTTAAAGCTCTTATCTTTTTGGCTTTACAAGGTCTCCTTGCCACACATTTCTCCTCTCGCTGCCTAAATTTAAAAAATTTCACTCTGTTTATAGACCTTCGTAAGCCAGCATGAAATGATTCCCAGTCAATCACAAAATAGTATAAAATTAAACATTTAGACCTTGGAATTTCAAGCTAAGATCAGTGGGCTCTGAAGAGAATGGATGTCTTGATTTGGAGAGAGGAGTGAGGGGGAAATTCTAGGACACAGCGCATGTCAAGGAGGTAGAATGGAAGGTGGGAACTTACCAACGTGCTGGAAATAGCGTTGTTTATTACTGGCAGGGCTGAGTTTCTGCTCTTCATCCTCCGATTTTCTGTAGGTGTGCGGCAGGTGACCACTGACCTTTCTGAGGCCCAAGCCCTTCCCAAGCAAGAATAACTGTAGGACTCTTGTTAAGGCAAAGAAAGGAGAGATTCTCCAGACACAAACGCCTGAGAATCATGCTGAAAAAGGTGCCAATCATTATAGTAATAGAACTATCTTTTCATTCTATTCCGCTGGAACCAGTAGTTCAATGAGGAGAAAGAGTCAGTGAAGTAAAGGCCCAATGGCCCACACCTGGGCCTGGATGAGGGCCGAGTAAAACTCCTCAGGGTCATTTCACCTTGACAGAGCATAGACTGAAAAAAAATAACTCAGGGGAAAAACCCAAATAACTGTTTGCGCCGTACTCTGAACTCCCTGAACACAGAAATTCTATTAGTAGGAATATTCTGGTAATAGGCCTGCACTTACCTTCTTTCCCATTTGTTCCTGGCCATCACAGCAAGCTGGATTTATCTGTAAGCCGAGAGAATATCCTGAAGGAAAGAAAGCATTTTATAATTCTTGAGCCTTTTGGGGGGTACCTATGGACCCCTTGAGTTATCCTTATTTTTTGTTTAAATCTCAACTGGCTGAGACAGCAAGCACTCCAGCCAGCTCCTCTTTGCCCTGCACAAAAAGGCCTCGTTAATTTTTGACTAAGTGGAGAGGGTCAGTGATGCCTATTTTCCAGAATTGTATAAAATTATTTTATGGAGTTAGTTCAGTAAGGACTGTCATTGAAAATAATCTTCCTCGTTTATCTAGTTCTATTCACTTACCCAATACCTATTTGTATAGCAAATAGTTTGTAATTTCCCAAGAGAACATATTCCTAGCTGCATTGTTGCCTTATTAGATTTAAGTGAGTTTGAGGATTTCAGAAGCCCTGACACTGCTGACCCACAGCTCCTCTTAAACTCTCCCACTTGGCAAAAGCTTTGCTATTTACATATCCCCTACATTTCTCTTTCTCTTCTGAGTCCTTGTTTGTCTTTTCCTTCCTTTTATCTTCCCTCTTTTGCAGAGGTCTTCCTGGATCAGAATTCACAGAGCATTTGTTGCCCAAGGAAAGAAGGTATCCCTCTCCGGGACTGGAGCATGTTCTTTGTAGAACTTCCCGTAACAGGTGTGTGCTACTGTCTGGAAAACCAGCAGGAGGTCCCCCTTGGCCCAAGGAATGAAACTTGGACAAAATGCAGAAGCGGACTCTGATCATCACTTGTCTGAGTGTTGGTCTTTTAAGCCCAATAGTAACTCATTTATAAATGAATGACTAGGTATGAACAGGGGCTGTATATGTATTTTATCTATATCAACAAGAGCAATTACAACAGTTGCTATGGCAAAGATGTAATCTACACAACAAAGTTATTTTTAGATTTTGGGAACTATGCTTTCTTAATCTAGTCTCTTTGAAGTCATACAACAGGTCTTACACAAAATGTGTTTCATGGATTCTGGTCTGGGTAGCAATCAGGCTTCACTCTAAAGAACTCTACCCCATTGTGTGGCAAGGATGCAACTGGAGAGGTGAATGAACCTTTATCATTCCTTTGTCCTCCTTTCTAGTAGCGATTAGCCTCTTTCCATTCTCTCTTCAAACACAATGAAACTAAACACAAAAGAGAAAGGCGGAATTAAAAATTGGGGCACAAATGCAGGATGCTTTGTTCACTTGGGAATTCACCTTTCAGTCCAACAAGCTGAGAGAGTGCCTTCTCCAACCACAGACTCTTAGACCCAGCATGGCCATTCCACGTCACTTAGTCCAGACCCAGTACTACGGATGAGGACACTGAGGTGAAAAAGTGGGGGGACTGTCCCAAAGCCTCAGGAATCTGGGAGAGCGAGTGTTAGCTGTTGGTTCCCACATTCTACATCTACTACTCTCATGAAGTGTATTCAGAAGTCCTGGGACCCTAAACAGCACTGGTTCCAGTTTTTTTAATGATGGATTTGTACATTATTTTAGAAGATGGACTTCTTGTCATGATTATTGGCACTAATAAACACATAACTGAAAAGCACTGGTAAACACTGATAATTGGGAGTGTTACCAATCTAATTGATAAAATAATAATAATAATAATAATAATAATAATAAGGCAGAGCCATTGATTTCCTTTTCTGATCTCTGGGTTAGTGCAATCCATGAGAAGGGTCACAATCACTTAACTTTATACTCATTCCCAAACTCCAGATATTTTAGGGCCACATTTGAAATTTACTCAACCCAAATAAAGAAAAAACCTGTGAATCTCCAATAACTAGACTGATAACTGACCTGCTGGTGTAGTCAGCACACTCACTACCCACATAGTTCACTTGCACTTAAGAAGAGTCATAATCACACTGCAAAAAATTTAACAATGCCCACGGTCCTCCATCTGCCAGGTCTCAAACAAGCGACAACACGTTTTGCTGAACTGACTTTCCCACAATGATTCACCGAGAGAAAGATGATTTCACACCAACTTTTATTTTTTTTCTGAGCAGTGTAGGTGGAAAGAGGGAAAGAAAGCAAACTTTGTTTCAATGTAGAAAACCCACCTGTTTGGCACTCCTCAAGTAGTGTATCATTTTCTTGTTTATTTCTAAGAAATGTCAGTTCCCTTCTTCTTCTTATCTACAAATCATCACTTAGAAGTCCTAAAATGTTGGATTATGTGGCCATTTAAATTTGAGTATGCTAATAGTTAATATTCTAAGACAGCTGCCTCATGGTGTCCAGAATGTGATTATGTACATTTGGATGTTTCTTCTCTCAGGATGTGGAATCTTGGATATATGAAGCAGGGCTCAGGCAGGAGAGTAGGATTTCAGCCTGCTGAAGGCTGCCAGCTCTCAACAGGGAACTGGCTACCTGGGAATACCTCACTGAAGAAAGACAGAAAAGAAAGAAAAGAAAGGAAGAACAAAAGAACGAAAGAACGAAAGAATGAACAAACGAATGAACGAACGAAAGAAGGAAGGAAGGAAGGAAAGAAAAAGGAAAGAAAGAAAAAGGAAAGAAAGAAAAAGGAAAGAAAGAAAGAAAGAAAGAAAGAAAGAAAGAAAGAAAGAAAGAAAGAAAAAAGAAAGAAAAAAAGCAAGCAAGCAAGCATCCATCAAGAGGTATTGATTCTTAAGTACGGAATTAAGGCAGTGGTCTATTTGGTATGGAGTCAGCCTTATTTATAAGTTTTGAATGACAGGTCCCTAACCTACAAAGTTTGTATACATAAACCTCAAACCCCAGCATCTCTTTTGTTAGCAATGAGCAGAATCTGAGTGATGTTATTTCATGAAACAAAGAATTGAGGCAATAGTCTGATCATTCAAACACAAAAGAAAATTTTGGCTTGAATTATCCAGGAAGTGCCCTCATTAGAAAACTGTCCATTCTCTATTATACCCCTAGAAGACCAAGTCTGACAGAAGTCATTCGTTTTAAGTAAATGTCTTAAGGGTAAAGCTAATAGAATTGCCAACAGAATATCTTTGAGTTGCATATGTTTAGTTAGTAGTTTTCAGGTCACTAATATATAAATATATATGTATTCATACATATATATGTATATAAACATATACTTAAATATATATTTAGACATTTAGATAAAAATCTATATTTATATTTTAAATATAGATACATATTTAGAAAACAAATCCAGGAGTGTTTTTAAACCCTTACCTCCAAAAGAAAATTAGCCTACCCCTCTTTTCTACTCCCAATTGTACGTTCTCCATCAGAATAGTAAGCCACGTTTGGAACAGAGGCCGGCAGTCTTTTGCTGAGAGGGGCCACAGGGTAAACAAAATGCACCCAAGCAGAAGGTAGAGAATGTTAATAATCTATAGTTCGACATTCCTACATAGCTTAGCAACTCAGCTTCTAAAGGAGGCTGCCATTTCTTGAGATTCGAAGCACAGGATGTATATGGACAGCAGTTAGAAAAAGAAAATACGGAGAGGAGTGTGCTAGAAGTACACGAGGGCTGAGGAGACGGGCGGGCGTGCCCCAGCTGGGCCAGGTCGAGAGGCGAAGCTGGAAAACCTCCGAAGACCAAGGCAAGACAACCCGTTTCCGACGATGTTCTTAGATGAAAGGCTGGCCACCTCTGGGGAACTTGGGCCTGTGCCCTGGAAAACAAGGGCTACTTCAAACGGTGAAAGGTGCAGTCTCCTTCTCCTGCCAAGCCCAGCGTGCTCTGAGGCTCCCTCCAGGCCTCAGCTCACAGCCTGCTGCTTTGGAATGCGAGGCGTGCCTGGGCAGTACACATCCTGAGTGGAAATCTTACTGACATCGCCTGGTGCTGTTTATGCTTGTATTTATCCAGGCTCCCAGCCAGCCACATAAATTATAAATGCTTCTATAACCCGCTGGGGAGTCCAAATCCACACACGGCACTCAGAGGAGAAGAGCAAATGATTTCCACAGACAAGTTAATACGTGGTGTAAACCTCTGGCTGATCTGAACATTAAAACTGGGGGCTATGTATGAGACGCTAACACTGTCTGTGAAAACTTTTTGATGAAATCGCCTCAGAATCCCATTTTTTTTAGGCCTAATAATATTAGTGCAGGAATTTTTTTTTTCAGTAGCCATAATAAAGACCTGATAGTATTTTTGCAAACCCTTGATAATGTTCAAAATAATCACTCAGATCAGGGGTCAGCAAAGTTTCTATAAAGGGACAAAAAGCAAATATTTGAGGCTTCGCAGGCCATTCAATCTGTGTCACAACTCTGAGACTGTAGCAAAAAGCAGCCTCAAGAAAATGCATAAATGAGTGTATGTTACAGTAAAACTTAATGGACAGTGCAATTTAAATTTCATAGAATTTTCATGTGTTATGAAATACTATTTTTCTTCAGACTTTTTTCCAACCATTATTAATTACACTGTGGGCCGTATGAAATGGGCAGATTTGGCCAGCAGCCCATAGTGTGCCAAACCCTGACGTAGACAGCTGAAAGGTAAACATTGCTGCTGTCACCAAAACAGTTACAGGGGCACAAAGTTCAGGGAAAGGCAACGCAGGGGAGAGGAGGCAGGATTTGGGGTGTCTTGCTACTCTAAGCAGATTCTAGAACCAGCATCAGCACCACAGCCCCACCCCAGACCTACATACAGAATACAAATTTGCACAAAAATAAGACCCGCAGGGGATTTGCAAGTTTGAAAGTTCTAGCAACATTTGAGAAGGTTTGGCGGTGGGTTTAAAGCTTGGGCTCTGTAATTAGAAGGCCTCCTTCAAGTCACTGGGCCTCTCATTAGCTATGTGTTGTTGGGCAAATCATTATTTTTATTAATATGCCTGTTTCTACACCTAATGAGTGCGGGGGGAGGGGGGGAAGGAGGAGGAGGATCTACGCTAAATGCTTAGAAAAAGCCTGGCAAGTAATGTTTATTAAATCCTTACTGATTCATTTGCAGAAAATCCGTGCCCACACACATACTCCTAAAGGCCACTTCCTTGAGGACACACATAGTTTCAGCCAGTCACTTGAGCTGAACTTCTGCGACAACAGCCCGCCCCGGCCCAACAATTCCATCCATAAAAGAAAAGAAAGACGCCACCACTCCTAGCTGCAGAGTGTAAAATATATTGATGGTTGCAAAGGGAGAACCTGGAGACATTTCAGGTCTGCGGAGATGGCGTGCAGCACAAACACATGCTCTGGTTTTTGAAACCATGTCAGTAAGTTTTCAAATACATCTCTGTTTTGAATGGCGTTTTGTTTTTTTCATTATCACGGTTTACTACTCTACAGTTTCTCCTAGAGTCAATAAATATAATGGCTGTTTGCAGAGCAACTACAGACTTATTTAGATGTTTAACAAGGTGAACTATTTCACAATTAGATCCACCTTTAACAGCAAGATGTTTTCATTTGCTTTGTTTACTGCTGCGGTGGGGGTGGGGGTGGGAACTTTTCCAATTTATTCTTTGTTCATGTTTAGTCACAACAGCCTCCAAAAAGCAATGAAAAATAACAGTCTGTTAAAAAAATTAAATTGCAATTAGGCCATGGGTTTTTCCAAGACCCTTAAAGACAGATCATTTAAATTTACAAGAGAAAAAAAAAAAGGCGTCATGGAAAACTAACAAAAAACTACTGAAAAATGTATCTGTAGAACACAGTGGTCAGTTGTAAACAGCTCAAAGGGGCAAAGAAAACAAAAAGTCCTCCTAGAACGTTCAACAGTCCAATGACAAACTCTGCTTTTTTTCCTAGTGGCTATTTTCCTACCACAGTGTTGAGCTTCATTATTATATTAAATAACTTATAAGGGTAAAAAGGAGTTTGCTAACCAGCAGCCAACTCAAAAACCTAGTCGGAAGAGGGAGGAGAGGAATTCACAACACGGCACATACTAAGGGAAACAAAGTCCACAGTCAGCTTTCAACCAGTCTTCCTCCTCCTGGCAATACCACTGAGCTGAAATTTGGGATCTCACTGGAGGGTTCTTTCCTCTCCCTCCTCTCCCTTTTTCATTTAAGTTAACAAAGAAACCTGGGCTTCCTAAGAACCAGCACTCAGCTGGGCAAGTCCCAATAGCAGCAAATGTTCAACCAAATAAAAAACACACACGCACAAAAGAAAGCTCCATCCAGGTGCAGAGCTGTGATTCACATGGAAATTCCAGGAGATGAATCATGTGCAGAGCTGGGATCTTTAGAGGATTCTTTCTCAAGTGTCTTCAGTGAACATTTCAGTCTCCCAAAATCTGAGTCAATCTGTCAGCTGTGGGAAATAAGTTCCCCATCTGCTCTTGAGTGAGCGTGCTTGCCGGACTTCGTGACTTTTTGTAGTCCTAGATGCCAGACGACAAAGGCCAGCCCCGCAATGATGCGTGATGCAGAAGCAGCAGCAGCAGTCCGCATCCCATTTGTTAAACTCTGCCCAAGAGGCTTGACCTGAGTAATCGAAAAGACAGTATAAGAATGAATATGAGATTATCCAACATAGGATTAAAATGCCTTGTTTTGTTTTTCCTGTGTTTTAAGTTCTTCTTTTTAAATAGTTAAAAATAGGAAGAAAAAAATATTGTGTTAAAATCCTGTTTTGGGGGGAACTGCTAGTCACTACAATATTGATTAATGGAGATGGCAAAAGTTTTGTTTATAGGTAAATCTGTATCTTGAGTGGCTTTATATTAAAACAAACAAAGGTCACTAATGCTAAAAAGCTTTTAGATATGTGTGGGTCTTATCACAGATGGGTTTATTTAGAAAATATAAGCATCTCACATTCCATGCCCACTGAGAGCATTTAAAATAAATATCAGGTGACAAGAAAGGTGTTTACCCTCAGAAGTATATTTGTCATTACCACTGCTGAACCTGAGAGTCTGAATGAATGGCTATAGAGCCAGCAGAAAGGTAAAAAATATTGCCTTCGAAGCTAACGTATACACAAGTTTTCAGGTGGATACTATCATTCTAGAATAATGTCTTAGTACCACTAACATGTGGTTTTGCAAATGATCATAGCCTATTTTCTTTATCTTCTGTGTGGCTGCTATGCCTTAGCCAACACCTGCATTCACCCAACGTCTTTCCTCAACTCTGCAGGAGTGTGTGTCCAGTGCTATGGCAGACACACCATATGGCATGTCCCTATGGAAGACCCTGTGCTTGTTCTCAAGGGACTTACATACTAAGAGGAAAAAGCGGCATATACACTAGAAAACAAAATAATAACAGGAGAGGAAGATGGCCTTAGAGTGCACGAGTTCAGGAGGGACTGTTTCTGGGACAAATGGGTCAAGGAGTGGGAGGCATTAGAGCAGGGCCTTGAAACCGGACAGGATATGGAAAAAGCAGAGTGCATGGCTTAAACCCAGACTCGAGGGAGAGTTTCTTCTTCAAGGTCCTTACAATTAATTTTAACATGGAAACCAGTCTTTTATACCAAAAACACATCTTCACTGGGTTTATATACATATTTCCTTATATACCATCCCATCTATTTGTGCCACTGCTAGTCCCTCAATGAATTCTTATCAAAGCATTGCTACTGAGCACTTTTGCATATGAATTAATGGACTCATATCTTTTCCACTTCACATTTCTAAATTCTCTATGCAATTCTTTGGTCACATTTCAACCAATCAAATGTTAAATGTTATTGTATACTGCGTGTACAGTACATACAAATATGAGAAGAAATCATGAGCTTTTGCTATCAACCTATTGACTTAAGAACCCTTCCACTACCCAATATGAATATGGCATAAAAGAATAACAATCAGAAAAGAATAACCAGAAAAGTATGTGATAGGTTAGGATTATTTTAGTATGTCTGGATTTCACAGGTAATGCAGATACCACGTATTATTTATGTATAGTGAATTTATCTGCTTACCAATTTTTAAAAAATCTATAAGGAAAGTGACAATAGCTAAGTTGTATGCGGGGGTTGTACCAACTTAATGTTTAAAAAAAATAGAAAGAGAGGACTAAAAATAGGAAATTTTTGGAAGGCAAATTTTGTCTAAAAAGGATAAAAGGAGTAATTCCAAAATCTTTTATCTGGCAAGATGTCCACTCTGAGGCTCATGTTTTACACATGAACAATATTTAAGAGTGTAGTTTTTAAATTCCAACATAAAGTAATACAAGATTTTAACATAAGTGTGCCACAAGGAGGTACAAAATTTGATATAATTTGATATAAAACACATATATTATTTTGCTTATATTATTATTATATCCTGGGCTGCTTTTGCCTATTAAAGTATCTCAAATGGTTAAAATACAAATTTATCTAACCTAGTGTTATTTGAAAATACATTTATTTGAAAATATTAATAAACGAAATTTTTAAATTTGAAAAGATTCCGAGTTATGTTTAAAGTTCCAACTAACTCTAACTCCCTCTCTCAAAACAAAGGGCGACCAGCATTCAATCGAGAAGCGATACACTCAAATTTACTGACCCATTTGGCATTTAGACCTCTTTCATCTCAGGTCACATAAAATTTTAGTGTTAGAACTATTCAGAAATATTGTCTGAACTTATCTTTTAGATGAAGGGAATGAGTCAGTGCTCTTTTTACCACAGCATGGAGGTAATTTCAGTTCCTCATTCCATTAAATTATAGGAGATAGAAAGAAACAGAGTCACTGTATACATCTGCCAATATAAAGAAATGAAAGGCGATAAAACTGAATGATAGCAATGAGGATTCTCAGCCGCAAAGGTTCAGTTAACAGAAGCTAAGATGAAGAGGACTTGGAACATGCAGGCAGGGACTTCCTACAGAGAGCATTTGGCTTTCTTCAGGTAAGGCCAACATCTCCTTTAGATTTGCACAGCAATGAGAAGCAAAGAGACTCACCTTAAAGACTTCCATCTGTCTTTCTCTATATGATTTTCAGGTCCTTCACTCTCATAGGAAGCCAAGTACAGAGCTATAATCAACCAAAAGTGAGAATGCATTAACACTAAAGCCTTCTACTGATATATTATTCACCAGCACCCACCCTTGTTCAATCTGAGCCAAACCCTATTGCAAAACACATTCCTTAAAACCAAATTATGGCAGAGAAACTTCATAGTTTCATTAAGAACACAGAATATTACTTTGCCTCTGATTGACCACCTCAAAAAAAAAGGGGGGTGGGGCTCTAGGCCAAAATGGCACTTAGTGAACTAAGAGACAATTTACCAGGCAAAAAAAACAGCTTACAAATACAAGTCACATGACGCTGTCACACACTCACGGCAATGTCCTTTACAAAGAAGGGGATGAAAGGGGGATCTTTTCCTGATAGCTTTGATATTTTAAAAAGTCCTTAGAAAAAAGCCAGATTTTCTAGGCCAACTTTCCATCCTTCTAATAAGTGTTATTTATTTTTAAATCAAAAATTATCTTCATACAAAGATTTATAAAACTTGTTATTAATCCTATGTAGAAGTTTACAACAATCAAATCCCTCTAGAATGATAATATTAATTGAAAATGTTCTTCAGTCATTATTATGGATATATCCATCTACTATAGGAAATTATCAGTTATTAGGTACTACCGATTTATATAATATTAGGATATAACAAATCAATAGGATAAATCTCCAAGTCTTTTAAAAACTCTCTTCTGGTCAGTTTTTTCCCGTACATCATCAATCACTTATCTGCCTCAAATTCCCTAATGTCTTAACAGGTCAGGACTTTCTACTACTTTTTCAAGCAGCAGGAAATAGCAATTAATTGATTGTTTGTTATTTAAATTACCTTGACTATCAACATATCACAAAACATCTTTTTTTTCCTCCATTGAAGCAAGCCCAAAGAAGGAAAAAACAATCCTTCAATAACTTCCCATTAATGCTCAAAGCTCTGCAGATCTAGTCACATAAAGATATGTTTAAACCCAGAAACATACGGTTTATGTGTGACTATTAAGTACCTGACAAATATTTTAGGAATAAGTTACAAAGTTTTCTGTGCAACGGAAAACTCTTAAGATGGAATAGGTCAGAAGACAGGCTTCATACTATATGAAGAACTAGACACCAAGCACTGATACACTGATTTCCTAACTGTTGGGTTTGGGGACAGTGGTGGCAGCTCCAGCTGAATGGCCTACTCACCATCTTCACTGAAGACTGGTACTGTGAGCAAATACTGCAATATCTTCCGGTCCCTCTCAAATGGACACTCCACTTGTTTCCACGTCATGAATTCACTCACTTGTTTGGCCAGTTCCCAAAATTTCTAGAAAAAAATAGAAGGAAAGGACTTAAAAGCAGACATTAAAAACTATAAGCTTGGAAGAGCCCATTCCATTTCATTTTTCCCTCTGCCTTCTAATCTTCTGAACTCTATAATTTTTTAATTTAATAAAAACTAGGTATAGGTATTTGTTAGGTATAGGTAAAAATATACTCAAGGGCTTCTAAATAATTAATAATAATGGTGCAACTAATTTATCCTGCTCAGTATTGTTATTTTCTTATAAATAGTAGGGAAAGAGAAAACTTGGTTCTAGAACTTCAGAATCAGCTTTGGCCGCCTGGCCTGGGATGCAATGCTGGAGACGCTCGCCCTCCTCTGTGCTTAGATTTTTGCCACCTGCCCTTACCTCGAAGTTGACGTGGCCGTTTGGAAGGCGGTTGGCACAGCCCTCATTGAGGAAATAAATATCTTTGATTAAAAGACTGAAGAATGGTATCACAATCTAAAGAAAAGAAAAGATTCTGGTTTGTTTTAGGCAAATAAACATTGAGCCTCTTATCAAACAATACAAGAAATTAATGATCGTTAACTCTGGATTACATAAGAAACCAGAGTGAATCAAAATAGGGTTTTGTTTAGCTCCTATGACAGCAGTTTCCTCCTTTACATAATTTTGCTTAAGACACAAATGCTGTTAATAACCAAAACGCAGCAAAGGCCAGAGGCACGGGGAGATGGAGGGCTTCATGCTGTTCCTACAGTTTCCCCTGTCGTTTTTCTCAATGCAAGACGAGAGCATATACAGGCATATCTCAGAGATATTGTGGGTCCAATTCCAGACCACCGCAATAAAGCGAGTATCACAATAAAGTGAGTTGGAATAATCTTTCTGCTGCTGGAGGGTCTTGTCTTCCATTTGTAAAAAATGCAAAATCTGTGCGGTACAATAAAGTGAGGTGCAATAAAACGAGGTATGCTTGTAATGAAGTCTGAATGTTCTAACTATAACCAAAGAGAAAAGATCTAAAAGAACTCTAGCTTTTTCATTTAGCAACCCCTTACCTAGAGCAAAATATTAATACAATACCTGTCATCGCAGGTACCAAGATTTTAAGATGTGTGACCCACCTCCCTGCTAGGACATGTATTGCTATATCATTCAGACATCTACATTTTAGATAAACTTTTTTTTAGATGAACATTTTAATGAACCTCATTTCTTTGAATACATTGCTCAAGGTAATGTGAGAGAGAGTTCAAGGTTCTAGGTAAGAGTTGCTACAGACTTTGTATTGAGTAAACCTGGCCTTCTTATGTCAGAACAAGTTAGCACCTGTTCTCATGGGGAATCTCTGAAGTAGTACTTTATACAATATGAAGAGATATGCCTAAGTGAAGGAGGAATATAAATGTGCATTTTAAAATTATTATGAAAAACAATAAGCTTTCTTTAGTAAGAATTTCTAGCTTTATATCTTTGGTTTGATGGGGTAGTATTTAATTAATTAACCTACAATAATAACCTCTCAGAAAGTTGTCAAAATCTATTTTAATAAGCCAATAAAGAACAAAGAACAAAGCTCAGACCAGTAACTTCCAAATGCCAACATAAAGATTCTACATTTGCTATAAATGATGCTCCAAACACAAACTCTGGGCCTATGTTGTTTACCCAAGAGCAGGTTCCCTAAACTTATGACTCATGTGGTACATCTCTACTAAATAAATGGGATGTCTAAAAAACACACGGTTTGGCTCACGCACCAAAATAATAAATATCAATTTCTACTTCTAGAAAGAAATTGAGATTTTCACCTAAAGTCATTAAAAAAAAAAGCTTAGATTTTTTTTGTTTGTTTCATTAATCTCTGAAAATAGTCAAAGTAATCTTCAATTTTGACAGCCCCTTTGAATATACTTTTAATCATTTGCTATTGTCTGTGGAGGTCTCTTAAGCTGAATTGTTAAAGATACTTTGCTCCACCTAATATTACTAGTGTTTCTGTTATTTTAGAATTAAACAGGCACAGTGTCGATGATAAAAGCACACCTGAACCTCATTTCTTTGAAAGACCCCTTGTGACTCTGTCAAATATCAGTTTAAAATCTGGCTCCACAATTTACTGGAGGCAAGAGCTAAGGGTCTGCAGACTGAGGCCCACGGGCCAGCCCTGGCCCACCACGTGTTGGGGATAACCTAGGAGCCACACAGTTTACATTTTCAAATGACTGGAAAAATATCAAATGAATAAGACTTCATGAGCATGAAAATTATATGAAATTCAAATTATAATGGCCATCTAGCTTTACTGGAAAACAGCTATGCTCATTCATCCACGTATTGTCTGTGTCTGCTTAGTGCTACTCTGTCAGGGTCGGGTAGCTGCAAAGAGATGGTGCCGCCACAAAGCCCAAAATTTATGATGTGACCCTTCGGAGAAAAAGTCTGCCAACCCTTGGTATAAATCTAATATACGGAGAAATCCTACTGTCCTCACCTTAAAACGGCAATAGCAGTAACTACCTCATTGAGCTGCAGTGAGAATGAAATCAGATCATGCAGGCTTCACTTCAATTAAGCACTCCCCCAAAATCAATAGGTTCCATACAAAGGAACAAATACATTATTGATGCACCTAAAAGATAGCGAGGCTCTATCATCATAAGACAGCCCTGGGGAAACGAGGCAATATTTGCATAGTGTAACCGCTTTTAAGCAAGAATGCTATTTCTGTGCTCTATTCTATAGTGCTGGGCTATAAGATCCATGTGGGGCTGATGTTTACAACTCCATATTGATATTTAAACTTTTCTTAAGTGTGGCATGTGCCTTGAGCTGGGTGGCCACGTCTGTATCTTATATGATTTTTGCATTCGTGGTGCCTGAAAAATGCTCCACCACTGATTGAATCACTCTCCTAAGAAAACAGAAACATAAGTAATCTTCATTAAGATACTTCCCTGCTCTATTCCTTATGCCTAGATGCAAGGAAAAAAGCTCACAGGCTTCCTCAACTTCTCATTTACTCATGGATAGTTCCCTTCAGTTCTGTAGACCCCATATAAACCTAACAGGAGATTCTAAGGACTTTGCATTTCTGTGAGCTAAAGTGCATGTATGGGTCACTAATAGGAGAGAGCAAAAGTCTAGTTTCCAGGAGGTCTTGCCAATGTTGTCTTCAGTGGGAGAACTTCTCAAATAATAATGCCTTCCAACTCCTCTCAAAGTACTCTTTAATTCCGAGTTGCCCACTGCACCTCAAAGGCATGATCAGTTCCACACCTAGAAATGCCAAGGAGCAGGAACAAGTGCCCATGAACAAAAGTGAATGGTAAAAGGACTGAAAACCACAGAATCATATAAAGAGTGGTTAAAAGCCTGAAGACATGTGTTCCTATAGGGAAAAAAATAACTATTTAAAGGTCATTTAAGACCCCTATGTGGAAGACAGATTTGATTTGTTCTGTAACATGGTATTAGATGTGCTACGTTGGCCCCATAAACTGGAGATTTGAAAGAATACCAAAGATTCTATTACTCTACTCACATTGCCAGGAGTTTAAAATAGGAAATTACTTAGGAATACAAAGAGTTTACTCTCACTTCATAAAAGAAAACGAAATTCCAATTCTCTTGAATAAAGATGGATTTTACCTAGAAATGTTTTCATTCATAGCCTTTGAGACCAATAGTGAAAAAGAAGCAGCCTATTATTTCAAATGATGGTGATTCATTCATTTTATGAACTAGAGAGTACAAGTCATATGCTTAAACAGAACCAGTTTAAAAATACAACAAAATTAAGCTGACATAATTTATTCAATGATGTAAAGGGTAAATACCACCCCCCACTCCCACTCCACTGGAAAAAGTTATGAGCCCCAAGGTATAATATTCAATGAGATATTTTGGGGAGTGGTAGCTTCAGAATTCCTTTCACCAATGCTGCAACTCCCTATTAAAACAGGTTTCTACGGCCCCCTCACTGAGGCAGAGCCCACCAAACTCCCTGAGGGCCATGCAGACGTGCCAAAGGGGATGTGAATGAGAACAGCAGACAGCTCCCAAAGCATCCTCACACTTCAGGGCCCTGGGATCCTCCCATGCATGTGCTTAAAAATTTTCTGATTAGATCTTTTCTCAATCTAGTAGTCATAGGAGTACTTGGACTGGGGCAAGTAAAACTGAAAAACTGGTAAACTCTGTTGGGCTAAGTTAGAGAGTTATTCCTGCTTTATCCCCTCTCTGACCTTATTTCTTTATTTAAAAAAAAAAAAGATAATATATTTATATATCTCTCAAACACTATCAGAATTGATATTTCAGTTTTGTTTGAGAATCAACACAGCTTTTTAAAAAAATGTGAGGTTTCTTTTTGTGTTCATTTTCTTTTATTTGTTGAAGACACAGTTTAAGTTAAAAGATAAACAGAATCTATGCAGAAAATAACTTCCATCAAGAACCTCCATCAGCCCTTTGCTATAACCAGGTATTTACTTCTCAGATAACAAATCTCCAAATGTTGAAAAGACTTACCCTTCCTATATAAGGAAATATAAAACTGAAATGTGCCAAGAAAAGCCCTCAGAGTCAAGATTATGGTAGACCCAGGATAGCATGAAATTGTTTAAGGGTAGGGTAGACAGAGTGAGGATCATTAATTTTTCAGACATCATTCCTGTACTTTTTCTGCCACCCACGTAACCAATTAGTAACAGCAGGCCTAATGCTACAGCAACTAACCTACTTTCTGAAAATAAATGACTTAACCATGGGACGTAAGCTAATTCTTTTAAGAGAAAAGGTTACATCAAGTCAGCTGCCTTGTGCAGAGCTTAAATGTCTATTTTTCATTAAGCCATATTACTCTCTAATGCTCTTAGTCATCTTAACATGACAATTTATTGCTTGAAATGCAACTAAGAGACAGGACAAAATAATCATTTAAATAATGCAATAATAACACAGTGATATACATTTGCAAAGTTCTACATCGAATTACCTTTTCCACAGTCCAAATTCCCTTTAGCACTCCCCTTCCCTATGTGGCAAGTGATAGAATTTCTAAGTAGATCAGCTTTCTTTCTTAGAACTAAACAGGTAAAAGCAGCTCAGTGGAGCAGTTCACATTACATTTCAGCGGAACACATGGCAACTCTACCATGAATATAACTCTTCTAAGCACGTACCTTCTCTCTGCTACTATGAGCAGTTAAAGATCTTTGCGCTGCCCCACGAAGAGCTGTTCGATAATTATAGAAATTGCTAGAAGGGTCCATCTGGTGCTGTAAACAAAAGAAAGGAGAGGATGAACTGTTTACTTCTCACCTAGAAAAAGTTTACAAGATCATACTTTTAACTCTACATAAAAAATTCAAAGTAAGTTAGGGAATTCACTAAGAATATGATTTATCCCTCTTCTACCCACACATAGGCATGAAACACATTGGAACACAAATATTTTCTTTCCTGAGGTTTGGTTTGTTTACGTAAGCTGATGTCAACTTTGATAATATTAAACCCAGACCAAATTCTTTCCAGATTGACTGCTGAGATTAGACTTAAAACTGATTACAGAGTCAAACACCAACATAAGAAACTATTTCCTGGTTTCATGTGAAAGTTAATGTGCCAGTTGATGGTTAGCCACATGCAGTGATCCAACACTTTATAGTCAAATTGTTCTTTGCTTTTGGTAACAAATCTTCACAAATAATTGTAGTATACCAATCTTATGAGAAGGAAAATAAATTTACAAGATAATATGAATAAAGCAAAATAAAACATACCTACAAAGAGTAGATTCAAAGAACCTACATATCAATGTAATAATAACACGAATACAATTCTAACACAAATGCCTTTTTGTACAAGTCTTACTACCCTGAGAATTATATTGAAAGGGCTTTTTCACAGGTTAGCTCTATTTGTTGAAAGGATAGTGAATGACTATTTCTATATGGATGGGGAATCCCTCCCCTGGGACACTGTAAATAAAGTAGTTGGCACACACTGAAGTAGAACTCCAAACTATTCAGGACCCATATTCCATCCTGGCACACAATGTGATATGACTGACAGGTCATCATGTCTCCAGTCAATTCACTGCCAATGGACACTCTCTCTATGAAAGGACTGGTCCATAACCTGATTTACCCATCTCCTCCAACTCTACTCCCTTTCCCTTCCCTGGATCTCTGGGTTTTCTTCTCTGTCATACTACGTAAGTAATCAAGAGACACATCACATAGAGGAATTCTACTTTCCAGGTATAAAATGTTACTTAACAGCAAAACATCAGCTTCACATACCTCAAGGATGTCAAACTTCGCAGTCTTCACTTTGGCCCAAGTTTTCTTTAGTCGAGAGACTGGGCTCATATTCATGCCAGCTTCCCATGTGAAATGGGCAAGGGGGAAGAAAGTTGAAAGAGAGAAATAAGAAAAACCATTCTAACTTATACTCTAACTTTCATTTAGCAGTGAAAAAGTGTTCACTACTAAGATAACTTTATAAAAACCTGCCAGTTTTGCAAAGCGGTCATACCATTTTACATTCCCACCAATAATGTTTGGGAGTTTCAGTTGCACTTGCTCCACCATCCTCACCAATATTTGGTTCAACTAGTCTTTTAATGTTAGTCATTCTGGTGTGTGAAAGAGTAATTCACTGTGACTTTAATTTGTATTTCTCTGATGACTAATGATGTGGAGCATTTTTCATATACTTATTTTCCTTTAGTAGATCTTTTTTTTGTGGAGTGTCTATTCAAGTATTTACCCTTTATTTCACTGGGTTCACTAGGTTATTTGTCTTATTATAATTTGTAGGGACCAGTGCTTCTTTAGAATCTAATGCCTGACAATCTGAGGTGGAGCTGAGGCAGTGATGCTAGCGCTGGGGAGCGGCTGCAAATACAGATGAAGCTTCACTCGCTTGCCCGCCGCTCACCTCCTGCTGTGCAGCCCAGTTCCTAACATGCCACAGACTGGTACCAGTCCACAGCCCAGGGATTTGGTACCCCTGTTTTATAAAGTCTAGATACAAGCTCTTTCAACTATATATATTACAAATATCTTCTCCCATGATATAGCTTACCTTGACATTTTATAATGGTATAAGAGGGAAATTAAATACTAAACGTATTCCATGAACTCTTTTATACTTAAAATTAAGTCATCTTCTATTACCTAGACTGTGGACCTTTTAGGTTCCTGATTTAGATATCATCCTGCTTTATTTTCGCGGAGTAAGGCAAATAAAGAACTGAAACTTAGCCAGTATTTTTATGAGGGAGACAAGAGGAAATGATACACCCACACACAAAAAAGAGGGGCGGGGACGGGAAGAATTGGTTGAGAGGGGAGATTAGGTTCAAAATTATTTAATTAAATTTGGTGGATTCTCTGGCTTCAAACTGACCCTGACTCTAAAGAGTCAGGTAAATATTCAAATATTTGCCGAGTCCTTACAATGCGTAGGATGGCCATATTATTTATCATCTATATTAGGACACTTTTAAATAAAAGAGTCATTGTCAATAATTGTAGCAAGACAACAGGTTTAATCTGGGAAAACTAATACATAGTGTTGTTATCCCATGCCCACTGTTTATGGAATTAATGAAAAGATACATGGTCACTGGCATTTAAATCCTCATGATAAAGATGAGGAGTGAAGTCTATATTCCAAGGTAATAAGGTCTGCAGGTGATAAATACTAGTAGCATGGGCAGACAGAAAATGTTCCAGTTTCACAAGTCACCCTCTTATTCATGCTGATGGAATCATATAATTTAGTCTCAGATCAAATATTTCTATAATGCTTGATAAACAAGCTGCCTGAATCCTTTTTAAACTCTTCGTTTATATAAATATACTTTGCTTATAAACTTTTATAGACATAGAGATGAGGATAAATTGACTAAATGCATTCCATGAATTCTTGTATATTTTAAAAAGATTATACATAACTTGTACCAAATTGGTTTTAAAGCATTCTAAACATTCTGAAACAATCAGGATTATAAAGTACAGTTTTTAGTAATAAAACTAAACTATTTGCAAATTTTCAGTGGATACATTTCACAGAACCTATAAAAATAAAAGACATATATCTTCCAGAAAACACTCACAGATTATTGCCATCAAGGAATTAAAGTTGCCAATGTTAAAACACTCCCGGGCAACGTCAATGAAATACTCAATCATTCTTGCCCGGTGTTTCTTCTTTACAGGCTGTATAGAGGGGGGAGGGGGGAAGGAGAAAAGTTATCCAACATGTGGGCTCAACGAATATAAAATAAGCATAAAAAAATAATACAAAGCTAAGAGATAGAGAAAATTCATTTTCTCACCATGCAGATCTCTGTAGCAACCAAGTAGCTGAGGCGATTAAACCATTCCACATAAGCCTCTAAATTTCGTGTTTTCTTCCGTTCACTGTAGCAACTCTATAGGGAAATCAAAGTGAGCAGATGAGTTGGACAAAAGAAAGCATGCACTAGGCTCCCATTTTTATTAGATATAGGTCTTTATTTTCAGTTTATGGATCAGGAAAGCTTTCTAGGATGGAGGTGTTGGGGGAGAGAGGGAAAGGGCAGGAAGAAAGAAGGGTGGAGGAGAATGTTAGTGGTACGTTCATCTTGACTCTCCCAATAGAAACATCAAAATCCCATAATGCAGTCCATTGAACCCTTACAGTCTAGAAATGTACTTTTATGCATTCATGACAGAGCCCTCCCCCAACTCCCACCCCTCCAAGAAAACTATTAACTCTGGGTGAAACTGTCCTCAGAAGCGTAATTCAAAGGAAGGGTTTGGGCTGTATTCTAAAACAATTGACTGATTAACGGGATGTAAACACAGACTGCTATCAGCACAGCAAGGAGAAGATGAGCATGCAGGAGACTAGAAATTTTGTTCTTAAAATTAAGTCTAGGACAAAATTTTGGAGCATCATGTAGCAAGAAACAGAATATCTTCCAGGGTAGATAAATGGAAGTCTACACCATCATGGTCCTTAGCTGAGTAAATGACACATCGGTCAAAGCCAAAGAAGTTTTAAGCTCATCTTGGAATTCAAGGCCAAGTGCAAAAAGGTTAATTATACGCCTCTTTCCTTCCTTCCAAAAATAACAAATAAACAAAAAAGTGCACTAGCTTTCTATTGATTGCAAAACCTAATCTTCACTTCCTGTATGAGGGAAACTATTCTAAGGCCGGAAAACAGCTGCTGCTCCACTCCTAAAGAGGAGTTCTCATTAGTGGGCGATAGGAGTCTCTGCCTGATAATTCGAAATGCTTCTGGAAATCACTGGGGTGGAAACTTTATATATACGTACACTGATTTTTACAGTCCATGCCCAGTGTTATTGTCTTTAAATGTAGGCTTCACTTGGGCAATAAACCTGTCATGAGGATTCACCTTGAAAAAGAGGCCAGGCCATAAAGACCTTTACTCACCACGCTGGTCGTGCATCCTGTCTTTACTGCCCCTGCTATTGTTGAATCATGAGCAGCGTATTTTCTTTCTGACTTAATCTGCTAAAACCATTACGCTTTCATCTCATACCCTCATCACCACAAAGGTCTGCATCTACTTGCTTACTAAATTTCCCAATAAGGAGGAAGAAGAGCCCCAGAGTTGGTCATAGGGTAAGAATATTATAAAGGCACTTAGAGACCTGACAAGAAAAACTGCAAATGAATCGGACATAGATGTTGAAAAAAAAGCTGTGATTTTAAAACCTAAAACAAAATAGTTCCAATTTCTGTCTCCTGTACCTACTATATCATAGGCTAAGGAATTCCAGTTTTGATTTCAGGGGGCTGGCATTTGGGGTAGACTGATTACCTTATCGTTGTCCAAAGGGTCCTTCTGCACAAATGCCTGAACAAATTCTTCTGGCCCAATGTAATTGAGCCTTTCCTGAAACACAAACAGCAGCAGGTCAACAAGATTAGAGAAAATGAGAAGAAATGGGCTGTCAACTCTGTTTATCGGCTTTTAGCACTACCCCACCCCCCTTTTTTATGCAGTTTGTAAAATGAGCCTTTAACCCTAAGCAGAGGCAATGTTCTGTTTAGGTCAACACTACATTAGACTGTGAAAGGCTAAATGAGTTACAGAAAAATTAATTAGAAGGGGAATATGAGGAAGATCAATCAACTCTTTGCCCTTCAGTCTTGCTTAGTATTTACTTTAAAGCGAATTCCCAGAATATCAGAAACATTTATTTATATTCAAATGTCTAAACAAAACCAGTTCTGGCTATTTCATAGATTATTTCCCATTTGGATTATTCTAACCTCTCCCGTGACATTACTGCTGACAAACACACTGTCTAGTTGCCAAGGCAAACCAAGTCTGTGGTTGAAAAGAGCAAGGATGTCAGCAGTCTTACCAGCTCTATGTGAGTCAGCTGTTGGGCCATCGTGTAGGGGTCACTGCAGACGGTAATGATGTCCCTTTGTATGGACTGTGGCTTGGTCTTGAGAACTGTGAGCCGATCTGTAGACGTGGAGCTGATTTTTGCCAGGACTTCTTCATACTGGCTGAGTGCAGCAAGTTTGCGGATTAGACATTGGATCATCTGCTGGACATTCTTCCTATACGTCTGCCAGGGAATAAGCAGAGGATCATAACCTGGCTCTGCACACCTATCTTCACCACTATGTGAACTCCGACTATGTACTTAAATAATGTTACCTTGATGGTGGAGAACCACCTTGGTCCAGGGAAGTTACAGGAGGATTCAGCCTAGTTCTAACAGTTTAAAAGATATGCGTATACGTAAGGCGTCTTTTCATTTCTATAAGATTTAGTTATTTTCTCAGGCTGCTCTGAAGAGCACAATTCAGGCTGGGCCATGAGAACACTGCGATGACCTCTGAGGTGAGCTATTAAAGGAATCGGGTGTGATAAGAACCACATATAACTAAATGTTTTCTGGGCTGGCGTAGGAATGTACTGGTTTGATTTTGGTTTAATTTAAATTTGGATTAAAATGCATTGATCTCAAGTGAGAGCATCCTTTTCCTAACACTTTTTCTTTAGGGTCCTTCTTAATGTCCTCATCCCTATCATTCCCAATCTCATTAGGCACAGACGGCTTCCTGACAAAAATACACATTACTTCCCACTCGTCCCTGAACCAACTTTCTGACTTTCACTCACAGCATGGGTGACCACGAGGGCAGAGTGGATATTCACTTTTGGTATCTGACCTCCACTTGCCTCATGTCCATTTCTTTTGCATTCAGGCATCAGTGCTAAAGTTCACAATCAAACTCTTCCACATGGCAATTTTCCCGGTAATGCTCCTACTATCTGCTACCTTATTTGCTATTGCATCATGCTAAAGCCACAATGCTTAAGAGAAACTGATTTCAAAAGCAATGCATGTATTACAGATCAATGTCAGCTCCTTGAATTTTTAAAAAACTTGTTAAGTCAAAAAAATAACTTCACAGTCAATCAATCCCTGGAGCACAATTATCACGACATGAGTTATTAAGTTCTTTTATTCTTCCTTTTCTATTCCAAACAAACAACAATTATCCTTTTTGGTAAATTATCAGAGAAAGGCGCAAGGGCTGATTCAGTGCCAGAACAGTCTTTAGATTCACAGCTTCAAAGGAGGGCAGTCGTGGGGAATTTAGAAAGGCCTGTTCATGCTTCACTACCTAAACAGCTCCTTTTTAAAGGTTACCACAATATCATTTTCTGAGATTAATTATCTGAAAATTAAATGGCACCTTACCTACAAGTATAAAACCCACATAATTTTACAGAGGCAGTTTGGCTACCAGAGTATATCACAAAAACTAAAATGAATAGATATTAGCATACTTGAGCCAAAGAAAATTATGAACACATAAATTAGAAATGATCAATTCTCACAGTTAAGACAAAAAAGCATACACAGCCTTCTTTTCCTTTTCTTCTTCTCTACTTGTCTGGTGTATATTCCACTGAGTTCTTTTAACTGGCCCATTAGATAACAGACCACCCTAAAACACTAATGAAATACCTAAATGTTTATAAAAATTGAACCGTCAAAAAAAAACCCTCTCTTTCACATAGCATTAAGGTTATCAGTTTAGAAGATGGTATCTATTTGGTAATATGCTCATCACTGAAAGAAAATGCCACTTTTTTGGAATTCGAAGCAATTCGAGGTTGAACTGAGGGCTATTTTAAATCCCTCGTAGGGGAGTGGCGGCAAATGGGTGAAGAGAGGCAAAGAGTACGAACTTCCTGTTATGAAATAAGTCAGTCATGGGGATGAAATGTAGGCCATGGAGACAATAGCTAATAATACTGTATTACATATTTGAAAGTTGCTAAGAGAGTAGATCTTGAAAGTTCTCTTCACACACAAAAAATTTTATAACTGTCTTGTGACAGATGTTAACTAGACTTATTGTGACCATTTCATAATATACACAAATACCAAATCATTACGATATATACCTGAAACTAATGTGACGTTTTATGTCAATGATACCTTGATAAAAATAAATAATTAATAATAATAAATCCCTCAGCCCCATTTCCCTTGTCTCTTCTACCTTCATAATTTGAGTCACATTAAAAACCTATGAATGTAAAATGATTTCTTCAGTCTCCTGTTTCAAACATCATCATAAATGCTCCCCCATAAATCTGATTTGCAGCAAAGTGTGAAAACCAACGCTCTACTAGCATATCTGGTGACAGATTCTTATTCTACACTGTAAAAATTGCTTGTTTAGGGAACAGGTAGTAGAGAAATGTACAGTTGAGCATTCAGCTAGTGAGCAAAGTGGGGAGATATCAGGGGAAAGTGTATACTAGAGCATGGGAGGAAGCTGTTCAAATAACAAAGACCTAGTCTGTGTGTGTGAGAGAGAGCATGCATATATATGCGTGTGACCTCTTTTAAAAGTTTCCTGCTGCCATTTGACTCCTTAAGAAACAAGGCTTTCTGTTGTTAAGCATGCTTCCTTACTGAGTCACGAATTGCTAAATATGTACTTATTTTTTTTTATAACTTCAAATGCTGGTGACAGTAATTACCTGGAAAATAAAGATAGAACAAAGACCAGACCCTTAAGAAAGAGAAAATTGCATCCACTATAGTCATTTGTCATGTAATTCAATCATTAATTTTATTTCATGTTTCTTGCAGGCAAGTCCTAATAAACCACTTCATTTTGGGCAAATCCCCAGGGGCTAAACATATTAAGCCACATTATGTGGAACTGTCCTAGCAGATTCATAAGAACCTGACTAAATTACATATGGGGCACACCTGGATTCACTGACTGCCAAAAAAGAAAAAAAAAAAAAAATCTGTAAAGTCCCAGGCAAGAAGCAGCAAGTCCCAACCCAAGCCCATGCTCCCTCCTTCCTGTAGAGGGAAATAATTTTTCAGTGGAGGAAAATATTTTTTTCCTATTCCAGTAATTGAATAGGAAACAATTTGTTCGTTCATTCATTTATTCATTCAAATATTAATGAGAGCCTTTTAAGTGCCAGGTACTGAGCTAGGAGTTAAGGAAGGCATGGTGGGCAAAGGGGATACAGCATGGAGTCCAGTGGGGAAATATAAGCCATAAAAAAGCAAGTAATTACTAATATAGAGTGCCACAAAGGAAAGGTGGTGAAAGCCTATAATGGGAGGAGGTGTGTGATCGTTTGGGGTTGTGAGGGAAGGTCTCTCTGAGGAGAGACACTTAAGCACATGACAAGTAAGTGACATGCCAAATAAAGAACTGACTAAAGAGCATCCACAACAACATTTTAGAGCTGAAAGGGACATTAACGCAAGACAGCTATCTCTATGACTTACAGAAATTAAGAAGGAGCGAGGCATTTAGGGATTTGCCAAAGCACACACAGATCAACCAGATGCCAAGCGTGGACCCGATTCTGAATACTGGATAGAAGTAGAAAGAACAACATCTCATTGTGATACCCAATCTGATCAAAGCAGGTGACACCTCACCACTCAACCCTTAGTTTAATCAATTCCTTGGTTAGACTTGCCTTATTTCTCATCTCTTTCCATACCGAAAGCCATCTGAAAATCTCAAGGGTTATCAAGGATTTGTTATTAACACAGGAATGCTGATAAGACTCCAGGTCAGAAAGCTATTTGGTCCTCAGTACAGTTCCACCCAACCCTTGAGTGGCTTGATCTTGTTAAAAAAAAAAAAAAAAAAAATCCAACTGGCCAATACAGATAGAAATGATCTCCCTCTCTCCCATGACAAGAAGTATAAGAAATCATCCTTTTGGCACTTTCAGAACACTAATTTTTTATTTATGTTTATAAAAAAAAAATTTAAGGTGTTCCTCTTGGAAAAGACCAAGTCAGCATTCCATCTTTTAAAAAAAGCAAAAGAGGGAAAATTAGCTGACCACCATATCAGGAACCTACATATGGCTTAACTGAAATGAAGCACGGACTGACTCAGGGCTTAGCCTTCATATGAGAAACGGTTCTTGTGAAGTCACTAGTCTTTTGAGCAGCTTGTTATAAACTGAGGTCACTGAGCCAGCATTGACCCTGCCCAGCAACCCAACAGCCAGCCCTTCTTACAAGAGATTTACTACAAAACTGCACTGTGATGCTTAACTTTGCTTTTGTGAATAAGGGACTGACCAATTCACACCTTGCTAGAAACTGTCACACAAACTGGCAAAATGATTATAACAGAGATAACTTGCAAAATGACTACGGAAACCACTCTCAAGGCCTTATGAAAATATGCTGTCTTCAGCACCAGGGCTTAATATAATGTCATAAGGGGACAGTAAAAGGGTTAATTCCATTTTCATGAGAGCATAATGCAGGCAAACAAGTACAAATTTTTCAAGTGCTAATATCTTATAAAGTTTTTGTCAGATTTTTTTTTTTTTTAAGTTAGGGGGAATGGTATTAAAATGAATTCACCAGAAGTATACAGAGTAGATAGGGTGTCCTATTACATGATCTCTACAGCACACTTCTGAAAAAAATAAGGTCTCAAGGAAGATTATCTGCAATTGGAAAATGCATTTTAAGATGAACTAAACAAGACATCACCACAACTGCCGAATGCTTCAGCTATCTTTTTCTATGTGAAAATTCTGTATCTGTGCCTAAGTGACTTGTTCCCAGGAGCTCACCAGTAACACAGAAACTACAAAGACAGACATCCTTGCCCAACAAACCTCAGCACAGAATACCAGCCCTCCAGGCCTTGCTTCAAAGAGGATAACCTTGAATTTGCCACAGCCAGTTAGCCCTTATCAAAGGCTCACTGAGGGAAGCGATATTTATGAAAGGTTATCTAAGAGACTGACCTTCCATCTCTACCTACGGTAGGTGCTATCCTTGAATCAACTGCCAAGCACCAGATAACCTGTCTTTGTCTTCTCCTCGCACAAAGACTCACTTTTGCTAATTTACACATTAAACCTGTGGCCTCCATTTTTTATCAAGGAACATTTGTTACAAACACTGTACAAAGTAGTTTCCATGATTTCATTCTATGCCCCCTACACGAAGACTCTCATAAAAGTTCTTTTAAATTGCATTTAATTTAATGCCCTGAAGAATCATTATGCTTTCTCTTTTCTGATGGTGAAAATAATAGAACCAATTGCAGCTCCCTTCTGTTTGGAGCTTACGCTCAAATCACAGCATTCCCGTCCTACTCGGCCAGCTCTCAATATTAGCATATTTATTTTTCCTTTCCATGGTACAAACTGTCTATGTCTATTTATAACATATTAACATACTACTTATTATCTATTAATATATCAGTGTTATTTATTTTATTATATCTACTAGTGTTTATATCTACCAATATGATATTTATTATCTAACTTGATATGTCAGTCCTTTTTGGAAGGAAGAAAGGTGTAAGGAAAGTAAAATTAAAACACACGTGCAAGGGGGTAGGGAGAAGGACAAAGAGGGTAAAAGAGGTCAAATATATGGTGACAGAAGGAGACTGGACTTTGGGTGGTGAAACTCATATAATGTTATTAACCAATGTCACTCCAATAAATTTAATTTAAAAAATAAAATTAAAAACATAAGAGACCCAAAAAAGCACACTTGGAACATGAATCCTGTACATGAACTGACATGAATATTCCCCCAAATTAATCACATAAAACTCCAGATCATTCCTCTTTGAAGTAGGATTATAAAATCATCTCCTTTAACACCCCAAACAGACCGATACCTCTGTGGAGAACTTGCCCGAAGGTAAGACAGAAAGGAAGCAGGGAGATTCTGATGCCTAACTCAGCATCATTTCCCACCAAGACTCTGACTAGAAGTTCAAGAGGCTGTGCTAAATTCAGATTACCTACCTCCTCACCACTGGCTATTCGGTGAGCCAGATCTTTTAAGTTTCTCATCATTCTTTCATCCCGAAAATCATAAGGAAATGTTTCTGTCCATTCTGTCAGGAGTTGAAGGATTTTGGGTGCAATTTTTCTTATCTGGTTCTAAGGAGAAAAAGTAAATCTAATTAAGTAAATCTATCACCATGGATAGACTCAAATAAATAATTACAAAAAAAAAAACCTAAAAATAAACATTTACAAACAGTGTTGCTGATAAAATTCCACTGCAAAATCTTTGGGTCTGAAGAAGGTCTAGTCCCCCCTCACTCAAGTCAATGCCAAGTGCCACCAACTTAAGGCAGGATCTAGGGCTCTTTCATGGTATTAGATTTGTATTGTGCTCTTTAGGCCATTCCCAACTTCCTTTGCATATCCATGATACGAGATTTATGCACCTCACCCTGGGGATAAGCCAGGGTTACTTAAGGAAACCAACTTCACAACATCTAAGCCAAAGAGTTACCAAACCTAATAGAAAAAATTGTACAGTTCAAAACAGAGCATTACCTTATCGCTGCTGGGATCACTTAGCCTCTGGTGCTCAATACATAAGTGGCAAACTTTGGCCATTAGCTCATACGGATGCATAAATAACCGAGAACTGAGTAGAAAGGTAAATATGTATGTTCTCTGTGGCAAGAGAAAAAAAATCATCATGGTTAATTTTCTCTAAAGCGAATATCTTTCCACACGTTATACATCTTACTTCATTAAGTTCTTTTGATCAAAGTTCATATGCTGCAGTTTCGAAAGTGATGCTTACAAGTAGTAAAAAACACCGTAAGATGGATGTCTCCTTTACCTTCCTGTGTATCTTTTTCTTTAAACCATACTAAAAATAACAGAAGTGCAAGATAAGTTTAGCTACTAAAATTATTCACAGCACATTTTCACATCCATCCTCCAGAAGGCAGGACACCAGGACACATAACTTACTCTCACAGAGAAGAATGAAATTCAGCCCCAAGAGGTAAATCTGACTTAAATACACTGCCCATAAAGAATCATGTTCTGTGTCCAAATATTACGGTAACTCAATAGAAACAAATAAAAAACACCCAACCAACATCAGCTCAAGAAGTTACCAGGGTGTCCAGTGTCACACACTGAAATGTGTCTGTGCTGTAAGAAAAAATGAAAGGCGGGCTTGCAATAATCTATTTACTTGTCCAAAGACCAAGCGATCAGATAAAATACAATATCACACTATATGCTTTTCTTTAAACACATTGTCTCCCAAGAAGCCAGTAATGAAGTAGTGCTTATTTGTTATAATAGTTTCAGACTCCCAATGAAAAGAAAAATTCCATGGGTTCTTTTCCCTCCTTAGGCGCCTTGAGTAACTCATAAACACTTACAGAGCTGAACAAGGGACTCCTTTTACTTTTGATTACAAGTTTTCCCTGTGTGGCAACATATTTGAAAGTGCTATGTAACAAATCACACACAGAGAGATAACTCAGTAAGAAATGTTATGGTGAATTACAGTGGCAAGCACAAACTATCCTTTGCACACCAAGGTCATTATTATATTTATCAAAACATGAATTTAGTGTCTAAATATTTTCATGAAATATTTATCAACAACCAGCTGTCGGTTGACAGGATCAGCTGTAGCACAAGGGAAGGGGAACAAACATCACTTGCCCCAGAATTTGAAAAACTGGGTTTGATTGCTGATACTAGGAGTGAGACCATGTGCAAATTACAAATTTCAGTTCTCTCCCCTGCCTCTTGGAATTGCTGTGGAGACTGAACAAATGTAAATGAATTGCCTAGATTAGAAAGTATTATCTATACAAATGCCAGTTATCAAAGTAAAACATAAACAAGTATGTCATCTGAGGTCCATTCTATACAGAATTGCACCTTGAATGTAATTCTTGTTCTCTTTGTTATACATTTTCCCTAACTTCACTTTTCTCAGCCTAGTGATGATCTTGGAAACAAAAAAGCATTAAATATTCTGGGAGCATCCAATGTTCTCTGCCACATCTATTTAAGGTATATGCCTGAATCAAGCCTACAGATACTCCTTCTAGATGGTACCTGATTCCTACAATGTGGTACCAACCCTGAAAAGAAATTGGTATGCAGACAACAACTAAAATCTGAATCATACCCAGGCTCGGTTCGATCTCAATGCAGTCAATAATCATATGCTATTTCTTATTAGAAAAATTCTTAGCAGCCCATATATAATTCTGTAGTATCTAAAGCCCCTGACTACTATACCATAATTTCTGCCGAATACCAAGGATGTGTTTGAGAGGAACACGGATACCTACATCCGGATAGTAATCCACATTAGGTACTAGGTGCTGGATGAGTGCTTCCAGAGATCCAGAGAGGAGGTTGTTGTCATGGTAATATAACCCTCCACAGCTGTCTTCTGCAGACTGATAGAGGTTTCGGTTGTAACCGCTGCTGTCAAACATTGCTGAAAAGGGAGGCGTCTGAGGCATGCTTTCCTAAAATAAATAAAAAAGGAGAAAACATAGTGTCAGTAAAATGCAGTCCAAAAGAAAAGTAAGCTGTAATAGGCACTAGGCTTTATTTAATAGTAAGGAGGGAACAGGCGGTGTTAAAATAAGTTAGGTTCTGATACAATATCAGAACCCATCAGGAAGTGCATCGCTCTTTGAGTAACACATGTGTGTATACTTTTGAGTATCAAGCTCACTAAATTAAATACCATAAGATGCTTAGATCAAAGGATCCAATGTGGACTTAAATTCAAGTCTCTGGCTGCCATATTTAGACATCAGTCCTACACATTCGGTCATAAAGGTGGAGAGGAGAACGGCACTTCATTTCGCCGTACCCCACTGAGGCAAGTATTATGCTAAGGAGGAAATGTGTAAACCTGCAAAGTTCTTTGAGCTGTGTATTAAATAATACTTAAGAAACACTGACCTAATCCTGGCATGCTAGGAGATAACTAAAAGAAAAGCTGAAAAAGTACAACTGTACAAGAGGCCTAGAATTAAAGCACACAGTGTGTGTGTGAGCGTTTACAGATGTACGATGTCTCAAGAGATTTAACACTGACTCCCCAGTTTTCACTGGAAGATGGGATGCTATTGATTTTCACCCCTTTTTGTCAAATTCTTTTGGGGGTGGAAGGCTCTATAAAGCCTCAGTTCTCAGTAAACACATGGGATGAGAAGGCATCTGATCTGGAGAACAAGGAGTGTTCCTCTTCATCTGTGTGCTCTGCAACTCACAAAGCCCTTGTCAGAGGGTGTGCTCAGCAGAGGCCAGAGGCTATTAAGTTATTACTTGGATTCCTAGGGACAGAGCTCCCAGCCCTGAGAACAGACTCCTGGGTTCTGGCAGCTCTTCTGGACAATGGAGGCATTCAGGAGCTGCCCAAACTGAGGTTTTCAGAAGTCAAACAGTGAGAGGAAGCCAAACTCTAGCCTTGGGTTGACGGAACAGGGTGCGTGGAGGCTGCAGGATGATACAATCTGGGCTAATCCTTCTTTTCAAGATGTCAAAAGCCATTTGAATCCAAACGGGGGAGGGGTGTGGAGCCCAGTCAAAACTGGCACATCCCTCACTCCTAGCTCAACTGTTCCAGCTCCGCGGAATGGGGGCCACAGCCTCATATTATGCGCACATGCCCCCTGCATTGGCAGCACGTGGCCAGGTGTGGGATGTTGGAAAAAAGCATCCAAGACAAAGCTGACCTGGCAGGTGAAAAGGGCATTTAGGGAAAGGAGCATCAAGAAAAAGAAACAGAGAAAAAGCTTCAGCATTTGGTGCTCTGTCCCATCCATCCACACACCAGCACTTGAGGAAGACTGTGAAAGGATCCCTAAAAACAAATGGGAAGAAAGTGATCACTCTGGGGAGATTTGATAACATCGGGGTCACTACTGCTATGCTTCTCCCCTGTGCAGGACACAGTCACAGCCAAAGGACAGGAACTACGGAATGTAAACGTTAACACAGGTGCTCCACACTTCACCGGTGAGACCTCCCACGTGGGACTGATGGTTAAATAACTAGGTGTTACCATTTTTATAAGGCAATGGACAAGGTATGTTTCTGTCCTCTTCAGGTTTCAAACTTCCTCTGCCAGTTTTCTTTGAGTACAATTCATGTGCAATATAATCGTTACAAATGGGTTATCTTTGGTAGGAAGAAGAAAAAGAGCCTGTCTACCTTTGCCCAGAGAAACTCAAAATGTCCTTAAGCTGGGACGCTGGGACCTGAGATGAGAAGCACCTAAAAGTTGGTTCTGAAAGCCTAGAGGGAATATCGGTCTGGATTTGGTTACCTGCCTTCAAAAGCTTTAGATGGTTAAAACCACACAGACCACATGGTGTTCTTCATGTACAGGATGACAGAGTGAAACTCACTCTATCATCCCCTGGGAGTTTTGTGTTTTTTTTGTTGTTTTGTTTTATTTTGTTTTCCTGCTGAGAACTATGAATTTTCCTTGATTTCTATAGTTAATTATTCATCACTTCTGAAACCATGGTAATAAATTAAGTGCTTTTGGAAGCTGGCTGACCAGAATTTGGAAATTTCAGAAAATGTTAAAGTTCAAAAGGATCATAAAAATCATCTGGTCCAGGGTGGAAAATAGATCTTATTTCACTTTCTAACAGCAGTCAACTAAAAGTGCTTGCCTAGAGGCGTGGGGATGAATGAGAAGGATTCAGAAGCTATAAGTAGGTGGAAGAGTGTGTATCCTAAGTCAGCGGTTCCCCCTGAACCTTTTTGGCACCAGGGACCAGCACTCCTATGAGAATCTAATGCCTGATGATCTTAGGCGGAGCTGAGGCAGTGATGCTAGCGTTGGGGCGTGGCTGCAAATACAGATGAAACTTCCATGGCTCACCCACTGCTCACCTGCTGTGTGGCCCAGTTCCTAACAGGCCAGGGACTGGTACCGATGTGCAGCCCGGGGGTTGGGGACCCCTGTCCTAAGTGATTAGCAATGACTTGATTAGCAATGACTATAAGACAGTCATGGGAGAAGCCAAAGCCCAGTGCCATCACTATCTGGTCCATTTCCTCGATGTATAAACGTGCAGACTGAGACTATGGACAGCTGAGTGAAGACCAGGCTGAGATCACACAGTGATGTGACCACGGCATCAAGTGAGCCCAAAGGAATGCCCTCGAATCTTGCACCTCTGCTGCCTTCAGGTTATTGACTCCACGCACTACCCCACAAAAAATCATGGCTCACTCACTCAGAGCTCCCTTTTAAGGAGTTGGCACGAGAAGACAACAAGTATTTGTAATTTTAATTATTTACTCCCATAAAGCAGATAAGGACTCAGATTTAGTGAAGTCCTCACCTGGCTCTCAACAGCCACGAAAGCTTTGGAATCATTTACCACCGCCCACTCCCCACCACTGTGTTTTTCATCTGGAAATTTACTTCCAGTTTTGCTCATCCCTTTCAAAATTCGAAATTAGAACTATTGATTTTCTTTATAGCAAAGTTATTCTTAGAGGAATGGCAAAGGCTTTTGTATTGGCCCTTGGAACTGTATCATGCACAGGATTTGTTTCAGAAGGTACAAAATCTCGACACTTAGAAAACCCCCTCCAACCAGGCACCAAAAGAAAATACTACAAATAGCAATGGAAACCAAACAGGTAAGTTAATTGGAGTTACAGCTTATTATAGTTCAAAATCAATTTTAAGAAGGTAGTATGTCAAAGGTCATTTTCTGTCTTCTAATTTGCCCAAAGTTCTGTTGCATCTGATTTGCACATATCAACTGCTGAGACTCAAGTCATTCTAAGAGATGCTTATTTATGCACACTGGTAATATTTTTCTACCTTGCCATGTACTCAAGACAGCATCTTTTCAATTCCTTAGGCCCTCACCCTTCCTTAGCTGTACATTCTTCTACTATGGAATCCTGCGTGCTGGCAAAGGTCTCCAAATTCCACAGTCCTTTACTTCTCTGACTCCCCCTCAAGGGCCCTCGCCTGTGTAACATGCTGGAGAAGGCTCTGAGAATGTCAGCAGCCACCACCTGTGTAAGGTTTCCTGCCTACAAATGCCTTTTTGGATTCTATAGCCACCCTGTTTGGGAGACCTTCTCACTGTTTTGACTGCACAAGAAGCTGAGGTTCAGAAAAACTAATAACTCACTTAGGGTTACACATCAGATATGGGACAGATAGGGCAGGGTTTCAAACCTAGGTCTTCTGATGTCAGGTTCAAAATTTATCTCTCCACATCATGTTATACTGAAAATGGTCTTCTCTGAACTTCTAATGTTTAACCATAAAATGAAAAGCCTGTCAGTTTGTCCCAAATTGTAGACTATTAGAAAAATTTATATATTTTACATGTTCTACATAAATCCTGCCTCCAAAGATTTATTAAGGCCATTAATTATTCTTATTACAAAGTAATATTATCAACAAAAGTATTCAAGCTACTGAACTTTGCAATCAAAACATAATCCCATCTAAATAGAGATTTCAAAGATTCCTTTTTTTTTTAACAGTAGAAAAGTATAGCTTTATTAGAAGTGATAGTACTCTTCTAGACGTGGAAGCAGGCCTGAGCAACAGAAGACTGGCTCAAAGGCCCAGAGATTCTAATAGACATTTCTTTATATTTTCAAATCTTTGAAATTGAGTTGTACATAGTCAAGTGATAAGAAAACATGTCTAATTAACAGTCTTTTTTGGCAAAATCTGAAATAAAAGAGCATCTTATAATGGATGGCATCTTAGGGTCAATGAAATACAGTGATATTTGCTTGCATGTACTTTATAGATTTCCGGGAAAAAATTTAATGAGACAAATGACCAAAAGAAAGATCATGGGTCACAGTATTCATCATTTCTGGACAATCTCTAACAAGTGGCCAGTCCAGCCATTTTCTGGAAAAATCAACTTCCTGGTAAAATAGATGTATTTGATAAACAGGGAAAGGTCAGCAGCATGGTATAGAAAGTGCTGTTTGTGAAGCATATTTTTAAATACCTAAGAAGATAAACATAGTAGATTTTTTTTCCCTCCCAAGTATCGCCCACACCAAGAACTATTGTTTGTTCAGTATTACTCAGATTGGACATCCAGGACTTTAGTTCAACCTGCTTCAGTTTTGGAAATGAAAAGTAAGGCTCAGAAGATTAATTATTGGCTTGGTTCTTGTTTAAGAAAATGAATATGTTATTCAAGTATTGGACATGAGAATCCAGAGCAGTGTTTCTCCCTGGGCTATTAATTCTAGGAATCCTTAGCTAATGACTTCCTAGAGGAAGAAGGGCTAAGTGTGAGGCTGCTCCCATTTATTTATTTTTAAATCTCAATGTAGTTCTGATTTCTTCTTATCTGCAGCAAACCTCTTTACAATTAATATTTTCCATCTCTGGGGTCCTATAAACTCTCAATTTACTCTTCTCTACCCTTTCCAACATAATCTCAAAATCAACATCTCAAAGTTTGCCATGCTTCATTAGCACAAATTTTGCCCAACCCAACATACCTATCTACAGAGACCCACTAACTCAAAATCTTGTTTAGGAAAAACAGACTCTTTTGCCAAAATTAGAATGCCTGACAGCATGAACTTAAATACTAGCATTAACTGTTAAGTCAAACTTCAAAGCAATTCATTCCTTTAGAAAGAAAGATTTGTATTAGACACTTAAAAAGCTGCTGACTTTATTCAAATCACTACCAGTAAGATAAGGCAGAGAGCAGGTTAATCTCACAAGCAATGCTCACCTTACAAAGTTTCATAACCAGTTCCTGGAAACTAAGAATATATTTTATTTGTCCGATGACACAACTTTTTTAGGGAGATCACAATCCTCTCCCCACATTGCCCCCAGAGAAATGCAACAAGTTTGCATATACTTTCAAGGAACTCAGACCCCAGAATTAGACTCACATGTGGTGGCCTGTATAGAACCTAGATATTATTTATCTACCCTGCCTCAAAGGAAGAGAATTTGGTGGTTCTGAAGGGAACATGGTCTTAACACATTCAAGACTGGCTGCTTAGAAATCAAGGAATACTTGTATTTTCAGGTAGTACCAATCCAATGGAGTCAAAGATGATTAAAAAAAAAAAAAAGATACCTCTTTTGATTTGGGAAGAGAGCTTTAAATAGTCTTTTTTTCCCCCTAAATTGAGGCAGCCCTTTGGGATACAGAAGATGCAATGAGACAACGAGAAAAAGACTGTGTTGTGTGTTTTTTTTTTTTTTTACAATGAACCAGGTTAAGAGAAAGTTTAGCGGCCACCAAAATCAGCATGCGAATTACAGGTTCTGCTGGGAAACGTCTCAAACGGAAGTAAAAGATATATCCAACCAAGGTATGCAAGAGGAATGCTCTTAAAGTTAATTTGGTAAGCTGAAAAGTTGGTTGACAGACAAGATATCTTACACGGGCAGCTAATTCAGTCACAAAGATATATTATGTTCTTCCAAGGAGCCTGAAAAAGTTCAGCCTGACATTGATCTAGCAGCAAGGAAACAAGCTCTGGGTGATTTAAGGGATGAATGGATTTGAAAGGCATGCCTAAATGGTTTCAAACCAACTAAAGCACCAGATGAAAAGCTGCCTTTTTCTAAACAGCAGACTGTGTTTGAATTAGCGACTGCTTCTGCAAAATGTTATTTATGATAAGGCAGGTGCATCAGGATAAGGTGGTTTCAGGTGACAATTCAAATTGGAAAAGAGGTCGAGGAAAATATGGGTGTAGTAACTAAATCAAAAGCTATCCTTCAACGTCTGCTAAGGGTGCATGTAAATCTCTACCTGAATGTTAAGTTAACATTTCCTTCTACATGCAAGAAAAGGTAAGAGTCAAAAAAAAAAAAAAAAAAAAGGTGTTTTTCAATCCTTACTTCATTAGTGCTTCAGTGAAATACTTAATAAATCCAATGTCTTTATATTTATCACTATTTTTAGTTTCTGTTCAAATGCTGGGCATGTGTCCCAATGGGAAACAAACAAACAAACAAAAAACCCACTAAGGTGGAGGAAGGCCTCCCTTACCAAAGCTAAATTTTGAAAGCATGTTTGTTTAGTAAAAAGAGGCTTAATTAATATCCTGGAATTACTGGTTCCCCAATATCCATCTAGGTTCCAAAGGAACCCTGCACTTTGGTGAGATGCAACTTCTTCCTCTTTTCATTTGAGGTTCCAGAGTTCTGAATGAGAAAGACTTCATGAAGTTCAGCTCTAAGCTAGTTGGTATCTCACTGGCACTACTGGATCTTCGAATACAAGGACTGGCTGCATGCTCTTAGAGTATATCTAACTATGGACTTGAGTCAGGGTGAAAGGCAAAGTCAAGTTTCTGACACTATCTAAAAATATGGCTTATTTGGAGCTTGAAAATGTCTAAAAAGATTACATTCTCACTTCTCTCCTCAGCCAGGCGAAGTCCTAAAAGCAGAGATTTCTAGCAGCAGCTCTGAAAACTGTAGAAATGCTACACTTCTGCTAACCTCCTTGGGAAAAAGAGGCATTGTGCTGAGAGTATAACATGCAGAGCTGACGAACTCGGACTCAACTCACCTCTTTGGCATGAGAACAAAAACTAACTCCCAAACCAGTACATTCTTTGAAACTGAGCCCCAAATGTTTAGTAGATTTCACAATCAAGGGTGGGAAAATAATCAGTGTTTTTATAGAAAGAAGGCCCTAGTTCTCTCCACAATAATGAAATGGTGGTATGATGTTCTGATATGTTGTACAGGCTTCTGTACAAAAAATCAATTTGCAATTTGCTTGATTTGTCCTAGACGCTACTTCAAAAAAGTCCTTACTAATGCCTAATTGATAAAGGAAGGGGATTCTGACTCAAATAATTACTATCTTTGCTTTCCCTGGAAGAAAAACAAAGCTAACATCTGTCATCGTTTGTCTTGGGGCTATCTTACTAGCAGTTTATTAAAACACAAAATGACATTTTAGTACATGGTAGCTGTAAATGGGCCTGGATAGTCATTTGAAACTTCTCTGTGAGATAAACCTTTACTGTGTGGGAACGGATCACAGAACGTGTTGACATTCTTTATGCATTGTTTTTAATCAGCTACAACTTTCATGAAGTTCCTGAGTTTAACAGTAGATGGCTCTACATGCCTTGTCTTTGAAAGGGTTGGTGCTTTCCAGCAAAACAGTCCATGCTGTGTAGAAAAGTAAAAGTACAGCTAGAGTGCTGGAAAAAAAAGAAATGAGAAATTTGTGTTCATGATCTCGGCATACTAGACTTAGGAAAGTGGCATTGTTCATTCTATACAGTTGAAAACATATACTGGCTGATAATGCCAATTAGTCTTATTTCCTTAGGTCTTAGGTGCCGTCTATGATGAGATTAATTATTTCATTTTCCCAGAGGAATAAAAGTGATTCTCTATCTAGATAATCAAAATCATCATTATCTAATTAAGTGCTGTCAAAAAGAACTTTCTAGGTATTGAAATTTTTCCCCTTCAGCAATGTTCAATACAGTAGCCATTAGCCCCATGTGTTACTCACTGGGCACTTAAAACGTGACTACTGCAACTGAGAAACTAAATTTTGTATTTTGTTTAATTAAACTTAAGGTTAAATATCTCACGTGGCTCTTGGCTACCACACACAACAGCAAAGAAATAAGCAGCTGATTCATCATGTATATATGATAGATCTCAAGGCAAATTATAGAATATCATATGGGGTGAATATCCTTTACTAAAAAGATGTATTTTTCTAAAAGCATTTCATCTCAGCAGGAAAATTACCTGATACTTAGGATATTTAGTAAAGAAATAGAATTTTCTTTTCTTTTCGCACTTCACTATAAAAACAGCTACTGGGATAATTTTATTTTTGGCTTCAAGTTCTTGGAAAACTACACTCATGCCTCCCCCTTCTATTCTTTTAGATAAAGAGAAAGATACTGGTGGTCCATATGGTAAAGTTTCTTTGTACTTTCCCAGTGTTAAACTAATTTTCATACCAGGGTTTCCTGATAAAATGTATATCAATTGAATGATTTCCCAATACAGACATACCTTGAAAGTTAATAGGAAATATATAAACCTAGAAAAACTGACTAGTTAAAAGTTTAGTAAATAGTAACACTGACTGACTTAATAAGTCAAAAAAAAAATTCCTGACTTGACCTTCCTAATAATTAGTATTTTAAAATATACTTGAAGGAGAAAAAAAAAAAGCAAAACACAGTTCAAGAAAATACTAACTCTACAGAATTTTCGTCAATGAAAAGAAACTTCACTCTCTCCTCATTTCCATGCACTCAGAAAGTAGCTGAACATCTAACTACAGATCACTTCATTCTTCATTCTTCCCCCACTAATATAGGGTGCATACGCATGAAGTGATAGTACAGCAAAATAAATCAGTTATTATAGAGCTAAAACAGACTCATAAATCATCTAGTTCAACTCCCCATCAAATTTTACAGATATTGTAGCTATAGGGAGAGACTGAGTGACTTATTAGAGCATCACGTCAGCTACGACCTTAGTATCTATTCCAAAGGCAGAAAGCTGCCTGCCACAGCACTAGGCTATGATATCTGTCATTTTAGGAGAATGGAGGGTTGCACAGACCTAATTTTTTGTCAATTTCTCTGAAGAACCAAAAAAGGACAACTGTGGTTTTTGAAAAGTGAAAGGGATGGGAAGGCAACACCTGAATTCAACCACTAGCAACAAAAATACCACAAATCTTAAGTATTTATAGTATTTTCAACAGTACAACTGGTCTCTAAAATGTTAGGACGGCCTTTCCATTATTACTTGTGGCATCAGAATCAAGATTCTCAATCTCTGCTTCAGGGATTCCCAATTCTTCTCCCACATAAGGGAGAATACCTTCCTTTCCCCAACTCCCATCCAAGGTGATCATCTCTTTGGGGTCATTGAAATGCTCCACAAAAGTCCAATTCTTCCAAGTCACCTTTGGAGATTGATATAGTTGACCTCATCACTTCCTGTGCCATATTAGGTACCTTGTATAGCACAGACTGTCACCTAGCTCTTCCTCTTCAATATTCTGACCACTTCTCTTTTTTCCTAAATAGGTGTTACTCAATTGATTTTTTTTTTTTGCCTATCGTAGTTTATTAACTAGTAGTTAATTTTAGATTGTAAGAATGTGATGTTAGTATATACAATATACTAATATTACATATACTATATACGAAGAAATATATATTATTATGATAACTGATAAATACTTAAAAACATATCCCTAGGAATAAATTAAATTAGATGCTAAGCGAGAGGTGGAAAAGATGATAAATGTAAATGCTTTCTGGTGATTTTCTATTCCAAAGACACAGTATGATCCCCAGGTATCAGGTGTGGTAGTACCAAATTAACTGTCTAATGGAGCACATAAAATGGAGCAATACTGAAAATGCACATGGGAGAAATAAATCCTAAGAATTTAACACTCCGTTAGACAATCGAAAAGTCCAAGGCCAGTATGCTTCGCAGCCAGAAACTGCCACCTCTAGGAAAACAAAGGATTGACGGACATGTAGTGGAAGAATGCCAAGAAGAAATTTGCTAATCAGCAGCTGATCTTCTCATCCCTGCTAGAAAATCTGCTCCAAAGGCATAATATATCTTTGCTTAGGAACTCTGATTTCTGTCAAAAGTGCCCTGGGTCGTCATTGGCTCAACCACTGTCTCCCTCTGCCCACTCCCCCAATAAAATAACTATTAATGATAGGGTCTAACAAGCTGCCACCTTTTTTCTATGAATATCTCAACAGCCAAGAATTTTTATTTTTGTTATTTTTTTTAGACATCAATTCTACATTTGCTCTAAACCTCATTTGATCTGTTATTTTCCTCCCAAATCTCCCATCACCGTATATACATACTCTGGTTAACTGTAACCTCCCTATTGCTTAGCACAGTCTTCTCACCATGGTCCAACTATGTTTTAAATTAGGGCAGCCATCACATGCCAAGCTCTAGCGACTCTTTTCGACAGGAAAGAATAATTATTCACCCCATCTGAGTCTGACTGTACCAGACACTTTGCTCAAGAGAGCAAAACCCTAATCCCTGGACTCTTCCCCTTTTAAAAAGCACCCAGTTTAGAGACCCTCCCTCGGCCACAAGAGATCATCCAGGGCTAAATATAGATCTCTGCACACCAGCAGTTCCTGATCCTCCTCACATGGTGCTGTTGACGAAAGACTCCTAGGAGACTCGTTCGGCCCAAACACGCGTACACAACTTTTAGTGTATATTCATCTGTACACACTGTACCCACGAATTAATCAGTCATGACAGACACATCAACATTCACAAGAGAAATCGCATCCTAGAGAGCTCCGCCTGCTATTTACCACAACCGTGCGACCCTCTGCACTGTCAAGGACTGAGCTCCGTTGCTTTCGCCTGAATTCGCCAGTTCGGTTGGGGTAAGATGCGAAGCAACATTCAAGTGGTACACACACACACACACACACACACACACACACACACACACACGAGAGCATACACCACCACCACCACTACCACCTCCGTTTCGCCTTCTTTAGTACAGCACTTAAGTTTTTCCCACCGTTGCCCTAGAAAGAGGAGACTCCCCGCAAGCTAGCTGCTCGCGAGGCTCCCAGGTACCTCAGTTCACGTTATTATCTCTTGGTCGGGTCACCCGCGGCGACTCACCTAAGCTCAGGCAAGAGCAAGGCAACTCGGTGTGTCCCACGTTCGCCAGTTCAACGGGGGATGAAAGAATATCACCTCGTCGGTACCGAGCACATGACTTCTGTTCCCTCGTCCCTTCCTAAGTCGGACCCTAGATTTTCAGGCTCCAATATTAAATATAAACAATCCCCCATCCACACGAAAACTAGCCAAGAAGTAGAAGGAAACAACCCAGCTGTGCATAGGAAGGGAGGATAAAGAAAGGAGAGACATGACTAGAACTCAAATCTTCAAAAACTGTACCAAACTAGAAACAGAGAGCTTGGCTGCGGGATCGGGGCAAGAGAAACAAGGCAAAATCCAAATCTTTCCCCACCTGAGCTCCAGAGGCTGGACCCCGCACCTGTTGGCACCGGGTCAGCTCCCGGGACCGCCCCAAGCGCCCTCGGTGGCGGGTCAGGGGGCTCCCCGGTCTCTGGCTTTGCCAGGCGCTGTGCGCCAGTAAGAGTTCGCTAGCCCTTGGCTCTCCAGCGTCCCCGCCCGCGCCGGTAGCCGGGGCGCAGTCTGCGAGCCGGGCTGTTTGGGGGCGCAGCTCCCGGGCCGCCCGGGAGAGACGCGCGCGCAGCACGATCGCGCGTTCCCGCTGCGGGTCTGTGTCCTGCCTAGGAAAACAGCCTCACCAGCGAGCAACCCACCTGCAAATGAACCCCAGGTCTTCGCCTTTCCGGCTGTTTGTCTCGCGCTCACAAGTGCCACCAAAGGACAGGGAGCGAAAGCGCGCGGGAAGAAGACGGGAAAAATCCCGCACAACCAGTCGAGCTCCTTGTTTACACTGGAACTACCGCGGGGCCGCCGCGCACACCCCCTTAGCGCCAAGCGCCCGCCTCCCGCCGCAACCCCGCCCAGCCCGGCGGGCGCGGACCAATCGCGGCGCAGCTCACCGCCCACCCGGCCACCGCCTCCCGTGCGGGGACCGGCCCACGCGTCCCAAGGGGCACGGGACTCCCCCGGCGCGGTTGCCAAGCTTCCCTCCCACGCTGCGGAGGCCGGCGGAGCCCAGCGCAGCGGTGTTTGCCGGCGCTGGTTCGGTTCTTTCCGACCGCCTGCGTTTCCGCCGCCGTACACCTGCGTGTGTGTGTGTGTGTGTGTGTGTGTGTGTGTGTGTGTGTGTGTGTGTGTGTGTGTGTGTGTGTGTTCGTCCACCTGTGTAGTACCTGTAAATACCGGCCCGACTCGTTATACAGTATCTATTAACATAATTATGAGCTAAGATTTACTGTCCATGTAACTTTCAGAAGAGAGCTGGGAGCAATCACAAAAACATTTGCTCAGCAATTATTTACGGAGAGGCTGGGTGCTAGGCATTGTGCAAAATGCGGGGGACACACTTCAGGCACACTTCAGGCAAAAACAGGCTGGTCCCAATGGTTACCCAAACAGAATGTAAAATTGCGGCTGTTAGAAGTTCCACAAAGGAAGGGAACCTGTGCTATGAAACATGATTCTGGAGGCAAAGACAGGAGGTCAGTCCTCAGTAAAGGCTGTGTTGTCATGGTAACCACATACTCTATCACTGGATACTTGATAACTATTTTAGAAAAAAGGTAAAAACCTCAATACTTCACCTTGTGCAAATAAAAAGAAGCTAGGAGGGAAGAAACAATGGAAACAAATAAGGGAAGAAAGAGACTCAAGGAAAGAAAAAAACTTAAAACATCAGGAGACTCTCTTGCCAGCTATGTGACCTTGAGTAAGTATAGTAGCTTTTCTGAGCTTCATATTTTCCCATACATAAAACAACACTATTCAAACCTGTCTTGTAGGACTGTGATTAGGATTACTGGGATACAGAAACCTTTTATCATTCCTGCTCTATCTCCTCTCCCTCCTTTCTCCTTCCAGGGGTTGAAACAGTCATCTTGAAGTTCACCTTGCCTATTCTTAGCTGATTCCTACCCTCATTTTCTTTATCTGTGTCTCCTTTCACTTTTCTTCCTCTAATTATAGTCCTTCTTCTCTCCTGCAAAGTGGGTCTCCCTGACTCAGTATTTCACTTCCAGCTCTCTGACCCTCTCTGTAGTTTAAAGAAGGCAATACAGCCCAAAGCGCTTGGCTGGGCCAGCCATGCAGAGTAAAGCACAAAGGCTCGGGCAACCCGGCTCAGCTGCTGTGGTTGTGCTGGTTGATTAGTCTTTCCTGCTGCTTTCCATTCTGATTCTGCAACAAACAAGCCTTAGGAAGTTGGAGAAGTCATTTACAATCTTGAGACTCCTAGTCCTGTAGAAATAAATTGAAAGGGTTGGACTAAATCAAAATTTCTTAATGGAAAACAGTTGACATGTCTTTTGTAACCACTGGGTAGACCCACCAACCCTGGAGATTTTGCCCAGTTTTATTTTCTGAAGTTTTTCCCCACCCAAACAAAAGATGTTTATTTTAGTCTCTCAAAATATAAAATGGATACTATGATAATATTGTGCAGTGCCTCACCAAACCACATTCCTGCTCCCCGTTCTGGTGGACTCCCCCAGGGCCACTTCCAACTCCCTGAGTGAGAGGTGATACATAAGGGGACAGCTCCAGACTAGGTGGCCCAAACCCTAATCCTTTCTCTGTGGCTTAGCCTGCTATCGAACCTTAGAAAAGGCACCGAAAGACTGGGCTCTAGTTTACTCTACTGAAAATCCCAGTCGTGGTTTATATAAGTAACTTCTTCAACAGGGTGTTGAGAAGATTAAAAGAGATAATACATAAAATGGGTTTGGAACAATGTCATTCAGAGAAGCCTTCCCGGACCTCCTCATTTAAAATTGCAGTCACCCCTACTCCGTATCTTCCTTTCCTCTTTTTTGTTGTTTCCTCCAGAGAACTTACCAACATTTAATGTACTGTGTATTTTACTTATTATTGGCACTCACCCCTCAGTAGGATAAAAGCTCCAGAAGAGCTAGGTCTGTTGTTGTCATTGTAGCTGTTGTTTTCTTGCTGTATTTCCAATGTCTACAACAGTGTCTCACACATTATAAACACTCGATAAATATATGTTGGTTAAATTAATTAATTATTGTCCAGCACATGGTAAACACTCAATAAATAATAGCTGTTATGATTAGTATCAATTATTCTCTATCATGAAAAGATATTATTTCTATTCTCTACTTCTCACAGTTTCTAGTCTTTTGATTCTGTTGGCTCGACTCTTATCTCTGTAAATGTTGGTAAGCTCAGAAATACTAGTCAAATCAGTACAAATAAAGCCCTGCTGAGGAGGACCTTACTCGAGTAACAAAAACAGCCACCTATATTGAGCTTCTGCTATATGGCGGGCTTTGTGCTAAACATTGTTTTTCTTTTCCTTTCCCCTTGGACCTCAGATGCACAAAATTCAAGCAAGTGTTATAACTAATCTGTGTCTAAAACTCTTTAATTTTAGTCTCTTTCATTTCCCATCTAAAATCTCAGTTTCACCATCTCAATGGCACTTACTTTTTCACACAATATTTAGTGTGTTTTTCAAACCACCTTTCATAAACAATGATGGTATTTTTGGGGGTGGGTGCCACATGAGTATATTTACCTAAATGTTACTGTGCAATACATCTCATTCTGTCTCTTACTGGTTTTGCTCTAGATTTTGATCATCTATCCATGTTGACATATGTTGATGTTATTCACTCCTTTTACTCCCTGTTGAGTATTTCACCATACTTGTGTTATGTTTTTTATTTACATTATCTTTTATCCTCAGCAAAACCCTAAGGTATAGGTACTATTCTTTCATTTCTGAGATGAAGGGATAAAGCTGAGGAAGATAAGCAACTTGCCAAGGCCATTTAGCTGGAGAAGGCATGAATTAAACTTATATCTTTCTGATTCCGATGTTCCTGCCTTCTTACTCACTAAAATATATTTAATTACTTACTATTGAATTTACAAAATATTGCCTGAAAAAAATCTTCTATCATTAATTGAATTCACTTTTCATGCCTAAGATATTGCTGTTAAAACTAGCAGATATTTAATTTAACTAAAGGCCAGTTATTTTCATTGCAAAACATTTATTATTTGTCTCAGATACAAGTTTAGAAAACACTTGAACTTTAAACACTTTAATCTTAGCCCTAGTTTATAAGAAAAAATAAAGGCCTTGGTCATATTACTTACCAACAGTCAATCTAAACCACAGCCTAGACCTTCTCACTTTCAAACCCAAGGACACCAAGCCCATTTTTGATAAGTATGATGCATACTGCCACTCCTGTATGTTGACAAAAGATCATGAGTATTTTATAAAGCAAAAACATAGAGGACGAATTTTTGAGAAAATCATTTAACAGTTACTAAGCAAGGTATGTTAATATGACTTTGCAGCTGGTTAACTGTCCGATAGCATCTCTGATCTAATCACAACTTCTCTAAAACACCTAACCACCTAACTCATTGTTTAAAAAAAAGTTAAGAAGTAAACAAAAACCCATAATATCTATGGCACAGATACCAAGTATTTTATATTATATATTGCTATATATATATATATTGCTATTGAATAGAAATTAGAGTTAAAGGAAGGGGGAAAAATATAGCCATTCTACTTCCACTCTACCCTGTTCACAGAGGACAGACATTAGAGAAAACCCCTTATCTTCCTCTTGCTTGTTTAGTGTGCTTTTCCTTGACTTCCCTTTTCTCATTATCTGAGAGCCTAGAGTGAAAGGGGGAAGGAGGCTCCTTGGTATGTATGCTTTGTTTTCACGCGCTCTTCCTGCTACTGGCCAGAATTACAGGAATTCTGCTCACAAGGGGAGACCGTATTGGGATTTCATAGTAATAAAAAGCATGTATGTATTTGGCATTAACCTCTGTTCATACATTTCTTTGGAATCTGAGAAAAGGATGATGAAGGCAAGACATGAAGGTTTAGATATTCAAGATCCTAAGTCCCTGCCAAGTTGCATCTATCTCTTCATAACTATAAAATGAACTCTGCCACTTAGAAGAAATTTTTGTGATGAAACATAGGATTGGGTCAGCCTTGGAATGATCATCTCAATAATAAGTTCCAAAATTTATTATAGTTTACTATGTTCTTTCACATACATTATCTCATGTAGGGAGAACATTGGATCTGTGCAAGTCAGTCATTTCTAACAGTGGTCATTACAGAGGCATACATCTTCCTTTCCTGGGATTACACAAAATCATACATAACCATTTGTTTAAATTTGCTAAGAAAATACTCTTAAATAGAACAAAATTGACTAGAAAAGATAACTTTAAGGAAGTCTCTTCCACATGTCCATGTGATCACTGTCACTTTTTATCTCCCAGACCTTAAAGTTGTATAAAAGAATGTAACAGCTGCATGGAAAATTCCACAACTGATAAAGTAGGTCTTCAAAGTCCTCTAAAAAGATGTAAAAAATTACTGCATCTTCATTTATAATAGACAAGAACTATTGAAAGGCAAATTTATTATTTTCCCTTTATAAGCCCTATTATTTTGTTCATTTGTCAATTCTTATTTACTTTTACAAAATAATTATTTGCAGTATCCTCAGGAGGAATACTGATTGAGAAATTAAATATAAGTTGGCCCGATCACAGGGTCAGGAGACAGTCTCATCATCTTCATTGATTATGTAATCCTAGTGACATTTTTCTGCACCGACAAAGATATATTTCATAACCTTAAACATGCATCATTTTGTTGATATATCACTGTTTTGAGTAGAAATTCAACTGTTTAATATAAGTATATTTAGATAAATATTCTTTATTCTATAAGATTTTATGTGAATAGAAAATATAAATATATTTCTCTATTTCTAATGTCTCTTTTTAGTGTTTTTGTCTGCTTCCTTATCAATGAGTTGATCTTATAATGAATTAAGAAAAAGCTTTTCTGTTCCAAGTTCTTATAGCCTTTAACATTAAGTCTGATTATTTTGATAGATGATCCCCTCAGTTTTGACTAATTACCAATCTATGTCTTAGAACATTGAATGGGAAGGGAGAAGGAATAAAATGAATAATAGAATAATAAAATTTTAGAGCTGGAAGAAATATTAATGATCATCTCTTTTAATCTTTCCCCACCCCATGCTACCAACCAAGAAATATTTTAAAGGCATTTCGAGATGAGGAAATTGATTCCTAGTGAGATTAAATGATCTCTCTCCAAGGCCATCCAACAAGATAATAGCAAAGTTACAGGAGTCAAAGGATGATAAGCCTCGGACTATAAGCCTAAGATTTCAAACACTACATGATTTTACTTTTTAATTATTCCTTCAGTGGTGAAATCTATGGAGCTACAGTGACATTGTAGAAATACAATTTGTTTTCAAATATTGGTGACAACTATTCTTTATTAAATACTTCTTAATAAATAATAAAAAAATTCTCTAGATATTGCCAATGCCCTTTATTAGAATCCTCTAAATATTACTAAAGCAATTTATATCTAATATTCAAAACAGTAAACTGGTAAACTCTTGGTTGCTTTCTCATTAAAATGTCATGGTCTAGACTATTAAACAGACTTCATAAAGTATATTCAAGAAATTATGTTGATTAAAAAAGAAGCTTCTCTAGTAAGCATTTGCTCATCATCACAAAAAACATATCCCTAAGGTATTTTCTCTTCCATATTATAAAATAATTGATTTTCATAAGAGTTTATCTTTTTTTTTTAATACCAGAGCATTATTGTGATTTCTAGATGATTCTGGGAAGTTTAATTTTGTAGTGTCCAAACATTCATTTTCATACATGGAAATCATTATTTCTATAGTGAAACCAGAATTTCTGTACAATATATTTAAATAGATATTTTTATGGAAAAACACAATGCTAAATACATTTTCTGCACAAAAACAAATGGAATAGATGATGTAGCTTAACTGTATTTCTCTAGCAAATTAGAGAAAATGGCTGTCTCAGGGAAGGGGTAGAGGTAAAACTGGGGATGGGAGATAACAGGAACTTCAACTTGATTTCTTTCACAAAGAAAGACTTAACTCAGATGTGACAAAATGATTATTATCATTTGTGCATGGTGGATACACAGGTGTTTTTACTTTTTATTTTGTGAATTTCTTCCAAAAAACAAAATAATTTTATAGTCAAAATGAATATTTTCAGATAGCTATAATACATAGCCTTAAACTATATTTAAAGCTTACATTGTAAGGCAATATATACTGGTTTTTATTGTTTTACCTTTTCGCTCACTGATTAATCACATTTATAAAGTATAACTATCAATCAAAAGTGTAGAGAATTTTATTTGGTCCCACTGTACAAAATTATAATATGTGAAGTTTATTAAAAAATACTATGCATCTCACATAGTTTATGAAAACTATCCCCTCTTGCTTTGTGGTGTGATTGTGTGTACTCCCTCTCAGACAATAATGTGTATTGTGAATTAACACACAAAAGAGCTTTGATTCTTGACTAGAACCTGCTTTAAAGTCAAATCTCCCATAGACTAACACCACTAGCATATGATTAATGTTTCTAGGGCCTGGAATTAACTGGTGATAATTTTAGAATCTACAATTATTCACGTAATTGTCTATAATTAGCTGTCTCTCAAGAGTGGTCAAGAACTAAAGGAAAACGGAGGTTGGGTAGATGGATGAAATATTTCTCTATTAGTGAAATGGTCCATTTACTTAAGATGTGTTGAGAGAGTCAAGGTGTGTGTTTTGAGATGTGTTTGGACGAGAAGGTGGGGTAGAAGGTCATGGCTGTTGCTTGTAGAGGTAGAGTCTGGACAGAGTTGGCAGAGAAGAAAAGAGGAATTTTTCTGGCCCATATTATTGCTCAATGATTTTAAAGAGATTTCCTCCTAAGAAAAAGTATATAAGAAATAGGCCTAAGCAAGACCAATGCCTTTTCTGCAGAGGTATGAATTAATACCTCTCATGCCGAGAAATTCATAACAAAGGGTAAAATAAAATGTCTCGCTCTGAATAAAGTTCCCCGGGTAAATAGAACATATGCCTTAAATTTTGCTTTGTTTTGTCCTTTTTCTTTAAGAACTCATACCAAACTCTTTTTTAAAATGCCCTGCCTTCCTGAGTTAAAAGTCAAGCACCAGCTCTTACAAAAGCAGTCATGAACCCAAACTTTCTAATTTCCAAAATTCTAACAAGCTGTATATTTTTCACAAAATATTTGAACTAGGACATACTGTTTTGAAAATACCTCTAAATAGATGCAATTTTTGTTAGCCTTACTGTTTTCTTGCATTGAGGCTAATGGCAGTCTGTGTCTTTCCATTGGTAAGAAAAAAACCATATACATTGCCAGAACCAATCTTTTAAAGCATATCACAATATCACCTAGCACTCCAGGAACATCTCACCTGACAAGCAAGTTTCCCATTAGGCTTCATAAACTTGTACAGTTTGTAAGGTTCCTTTCCCTTCCCTCCCTGTTCCTTCTCTTTCCCTTTTTAAAGATCTACAAACTACATAGTGATGAAATTTTTTCATCAACCCACACTTCAAGAAAAAAGGAATGTTTAAACCTATTAAACAAGAGTTCTTTTAGGAAAAAACAACCATATATTGAAATGTCATTTGCAAAAAAGCTAGCAAAACTTGTTTCAGAGCACACAAAATGAGGGAGAAAATGCAAAATAGGACAGCCTATAGAGAGCAAACAATGAAAGGGACTCTAGAACAAGAGAAGTTGGCCAATATTTCAAAGGGACTCTGGCCCATGTAGGAACAAATACAAAGATCCTATTAAACTTGCCCCTCCTTTGGAGAAGCTAACATCTCAGATTCTTAGTTTCTTCAACTGTACAATTTGGGCTGGATTGGATTACATTATTTCAGAGGTGTCTTCTAGCTGTCAAATGTTAAAAGACTGTTTTAACTGTTAGTTTTTAGACCAGTCCCATCTGGATACTTAGGCAGCCAGCCAAGAGTCTTGAAGAGGCCCAGAAGTGATAGACTTGACCCAACCCCACTGATTTTATGATTATTGGCATATTCTTTCCCTGGAGTTCAATGTCTGCATTACTGTAGTGACTGTGATGCTTGCAAGAGTCCGTAGGGATCTGCTTTCACTGTTCCCTAAGGCTTAGCCTATTACTGGAGACAGAGGCTGCAACTAAGCATATCATGACATAGTGATACCTCTGGTTTTCGTTAATGAGAACTGAGATTTAACTGTGATGATGAAAGGCCTATTTATGGGACTAATTTCTTATCCAATGAAATACATTTCATATGATGTTACCAACTATTCCCAATTTGCCTGGGACTGTCCTGGTTTTAGCATTGAAAGCCCTATGTCTTAGGCAAACCTTTAGTTCCAGATAAACTGGGATTGTTGGTCACCTTAACCCACAGATATTTACTGAGAATCTACTGTGGGACAGGCACTGGGAACTCAATGAGAACAAAACAGAAAAGGTTCCTACTGTCATGGGACATCTGGGTGGGCAAGACAGACATTAAACAAGAAAACAACCAGTCGTTATAGAAAGTGATCATTACCAGGATGGGGGACAGCTGTGGGGCCCTGCTTAGTGGCAAGGAAGGCTTCTCTTAAAGTAAGACCTGAAGGACAAGGAGCATGAGTATTGCTGTGACAGGTTAAGTGTAGGTAATTTGTAAGAATAAAGAGGCACTTCAAGAATACCTAATCACTCTTCAAAATTATTTTATTTATCTATTTATGTATTTGCTATTAGAATTATATTTATAATAAAGATTCTAATAAAATAATTAGAATAAAAAGTACATATGAGCAAAGACTTTATATATAACTTCAGTGCCCACAACATTACTTGGTATTTAGTAGGTACTTAATATCCACTGAATAAATAGATGAGTGAAAATATTGCTACTTTTTGATCTATTATGTAGCTCCCCATACTTTCCCTGAATTATTCACCTTTTCGCAACCAGCCTGTCCATAAAACAGATGGAGTTGTAGATACTATGGTCCATGCAACACCTGTAAGCTTTAGGCTAGAGCTCTTCTGAGCCAGTCTGTGTCTATAGACTCCAAGATAAATTTTTGAAGCCCTTTCCTTTGCTCTGTGCCCACATATTGGGTCATAAGATGTTAGGTGCTCTGCTACCTAGGTTGAGGAGAGATTTATCTCATAGTTTTAAGCCTTCAGCTTTATGTGACCGGCCTCCAACAGTAAGTTCTAGTGTTCCCAATTAAAAGAAGCAGAGGTTTAACAAACTCATTATTTCTATCAGGAAATTTATCGCCTCCCCTAAAACAACTCCCCATATGACCTTCTCATTCTGATCATGGGGCCTTTATTCTCAGGCTTGTTGCCTATATTCAGTCAGCAACTCTATTCTCTCATTTTCTACACCCCAAATTCTCCTTCCATTCCCTTGCCATTTCTGGTCCCATTGCATTCAGAGATTAGAGAAACAAGCACCTACTTGATCGCCACCCCCATCCCACCTCCAAGACACATGCAGATACGCATATACTATATTGCTAGAATAGACTATCCCTGATATGCGGTATCTCAGGAACTTGCATTGCTCAATTTCTCTAAAACTAACAGTGGTTTACTCTATTGAAGCGATCAAGGTTCTCAACCCAACTTCCCAATGTTATCTCTTATTTTTGCTTTTACGTATATACTAATCCAATTGAGTGAACCACCTGTCTCTAGGGGGAAAAAAAATCTATGTCTTCTCATCTCTATGACCTTACTCATAGAGATGAGAAAGTTACCTAGAACGAACTTTCACAGTCCCAAATATATTACAAATAGCTGTTTCTGTCTGCAATTTAGAAATCCATTAAAAATATCTTAATTTCTAGAAGGAAATTTTAATACCTGGCACACAGCCTTACTAACGAATCATAATGACTATTATACTGATGATTTAATACTACAAACACATTTTTGAACACTAGTCGAGTTCTCCTATCGTGGGTTTTAGGGATTCAAAGCTACAGTTCCTTACAGTTGATGGATATGACTAAGAGATCCAGAATTGACGATTGCTCTGACTACCAGAGGGTTTTTTATAGAACCAAGAATCATTTGTGGCCATCCAAATTAAATTTAAGGGAAGATGGTGGTGCGTGACTAACATATATTGAGCATTTACTACATGCCAGGGATTGTGCTAAGTGCTTTCTATATACATATTTATTTAATCAGCAAAAACAATTCTATAAAGCACTTAATATCATCTCCAATTTCATAGAAGAGGAAACTGAAGCTGATGGAAGTTTTTTTTTAATTGTCTAAGAATGAACATCTAATAAATGACAGAACCAAGATTTGGACCTAGGTGGGCCTGACTCAAAGGACCATGGTTTTTACATGACAGGAAGAACACAGGCTATATAGGAAACACATAAACCTTAGGTGGATTTGCATTGTGGTAATTGCTATAACTAAAATAAATCCAAAGCTTGTGTGCTTTCCATTACCACAAAGTGGTTACAGTACACTTTGGGGGCGGGACAATGGTACGTAATGATCAAGGTCACCCACAACGGAAACAGGAAGAACTTGGTTCAAATCCTGACTCAGTGTGAATTTGAACAAGTTTAATCATTACAAGCTTCAGTTTTCTCATTTGTGAAATTAAAATAGTAATGCTTGTTTTAAAAATGAAATAATATCATGTACATAAAGTGATAAAGCTATTAGTACAGTATTTAGAACATAGAATTCACATGATAAATGGTAGTTAATTAAATATGATGATCATCACTATTCAGCAGACTCTTTCATCCTTAGTACCTCAGCCTCCCTCATCCTTAAAAAAGTATGACTGTAGTTTCTGTATGTGTGGTTTAAGTTAGTGTTGTTGAAGAACCATTTGAAAGTTGCTGACAGCCTCAAATACTTTAGCATTGATCTCCTAAAAATAAGGATATTCTCGTACATAGATATTTACTACCTAGGTGCCTAAGAAAAATGAACAAATTAACTAATATCATCTAATTTCTTGTACATATTTAACATTTAAACTTCCTAAATTGTCCCCAAAAATTATTCAGAAGGGTTTTTTTGAACCAGAATGTAATCAAGATTGATGTGTTATATTTGGTTACTGTTTCTTCTCTTTTAATCTATGTGAGACCCCATTCCCCTCTCAGCATTTTCTGCTTTGCTTGACATTGCCTTTAAAAAAGAAAAAAAACAAACAAAAACAAAAAAAACCCAGACCATTTGTCTTAGAGAATATATCACTTTCTGGACTTATCTGATATTTTTCCTTGAGGTGCCCTTTAACTTGTTCTTCTATCCTCTGAGTTATCTGTACATTGGAATGCAGCTTTTAAAGCCTTATTGCTTTTAAGTTAAACTTTGTGGCAAGGGAACTTCAAAAACGATACTATGTTTGTTGTTCATATTACATCACATAAAAATTTCCATGACTACTTCCTCTTCAAAATATTTTGTGGTTTTGTCGCTCTCTCTGGGATATGGCTAGACCAGTGGTTTTCCACTCCAGCCTCACTTAGAATCATCTGGGGAGTTTAAAAATGTATTTGTTACTGAGTTACACCCTACAGTTCCTGGCCTGGGGCCCAGGCATTGGTCTTTTTGTAAAGCCTCCCCAGGTGATTCTCATTGTAATCAGGGTAAAGAGGACAGGTTTAGAACAAACTCTGAGAAGGCAAGAGGCACACCTTTCTGGTTTACTACTACATATTTTCAGTGTTCAGTAGAAAGCTTGGCTCATAAATATTGCTCAATAATACATGCTGAGTTAATTTTCAGCATATAGGCGACTCACCTTTCTTTCATACTCTAGCTTTTCCTTTTTTTCTAAACATGTACTATGAAGCCAATAGGATAATTTTATAGTAGGCTTAATGAGAACTATTTTCCAAATTTCTAAAAACTACATACTGACTGTAAAAGAATCATTTTAAAACTTCTGAGGGAGGAAAAGTTGCAATCACTTTGCTATAGTGTTAAATTAATTCTGTTTCTTTTCTTTTCACATTACCATTTCTTCCACTTCTTATTGTAAGGACTACTAAAAAATTATTCTAAAATTACTTAGAGAAGAAGAATGACTGGCAGTTTCTCTTAGTTGTAATTGCTTCTTTCAAATATACTGAGCAAATTCAACCATGTATAGGAGCACAATAGAAAAAGAAGGACTCTGGGTATAGTTGTGCTTCTATTGGTCAAATATGACTTTGGACAAATCTTAAACAGTATAAAAAGATGTATCATCTGTTAGGGTTTGGCAAAACAAACTACCTGTAGTTTCAAATACTGAGATAAGAATGATCACCTACTAAACAAGAAGCCTATCCCATAGCAAACTTAGGAATAGAGAATAAGTGCTTATTTATTGTACTTCTACTAAATGGAAATCATCAACAACATAAGAGAAAATCAGCCGAGGATCTGAATACACAATTTGTATCTGAAACGGCCTTTACACAGATGAAAAATGCTCAATCTGACTCATATTAACAAAAGTGTAAATTACAACTCTATTGAGCTCTTTTTCTTTAACCCATCAGACTGGCAAAAATCCACCGTTGTGGATTACGAAGGTGTGTACCTTTTGATCCAGCAAGAAAATTATCCTATAGAGACACTTCACTCACTATGTGAAATAACACTTGAACAAAGTTATTCATCTCTTCAAGTAAACAATAAGAAGCAACTAACTATATGTACATCATTAGAAAACCAGATAAATAAGTTTGATACATTCAGAGAATCAAACATTTTTCAAGTATAATAAAAATAATAAGGAAACTATGTACTGACATGAAATGTTCATATACTGTTTAGTGAAAAAAGGTACAGATTATTATGGAGTGTATGCTATAATGTATGTAAAAAAGCAAAAAAGAAGAAATACACATTTGTACTATATTATTTTTTACATAAAAACTTGGGGGGGGCAGATCAGCAAAGAATGATAAGTGGTTTTCTATTTGGGGGAGGAGATGGGAACTAAGTGGGTAGAAGATTGAGAGGCAGAGACAGGAAGGAAACTTCACAGGAAGGACATCTTTTTGTGTTTGAAGTATATGAATATATGACATAGTCACAAATTTAAATATTCCTTAAAAGCCCTATCAAAAGTCCTGGGGAAAAATGTATTTTTTTAAACATAGAAAATATCCCAATATTCTTACAGTTCTTATTCTTGTTGTGGAGTTTCAGAATCAATTCTATTCTCAGTTTCATGAAAAATGAAACTGAAACTCTGCATACTTCTCATACACCCAGACCTGAAACACAGACTCAGGAAAAAACTCAGGAGAAAACTTATCGAGATAATTTCCAATCTTGAGTCTTGTTGTTCTACAGAAATTCAGTTTTAGAATATATTTAAACATGCACTATTTATAGTCCAAACAGACCACTGTTGGAAGATATCCATTCCAAGGCTAGTGCTTGCATAAAACTGGAGTAATGAGGTCAAAATACAATTAGTCTCTTTCCCCCATGGACTCTCTGTGGAATCCACAAGAGATGGGGCTGACACCATGATAGGAGAATGCCATCTAAGAAAAAGAAGGGATTCTTTCTTCACAAATAAATCAAGAAGATAAAAAGAAATTGTGGTTTACTAATTCGGCTCTTAGCATCTATTACTTTCAGTCACCAGCTGTCTTGTGTGTGCATTCTATTACAAACAAGTATGGGACTCTTGCTGTATCGCTAGCACTTTGCCTATTGCAATGCATACAGCAGGTATACCGTAAAAGCCTGACGGACCACAGTAAAATTCGTCTGTGTTGTAAGATTTCTGTAAATTTATCAAGTCAAATACCCTCTCCCTGTCTTAGCTCAATTTCTTTATCTGGAAATGAAGCCATAGTGCCTAACTTGAATACCACAGAATTTTGATATGGTAACTAAATAATACAATAAGTGTAAGAGATTTTGGAAAATGTAAATTGAAAATAGGACTATTGTTATTGCCATGATGATACAGATATAAACAGAAAGGGCAGAGGAAGAAAAATGTGATTCTAGAACGTGTTGCATGGAGAATTAATCTCATTTTTACAGATGAGCAAAAGGAAACCTAGAGAGGTTAAATAGCTTGCTCAAAATCAAGTAGCCAGTCAAAAGCAGATCTGGAGACAAATTCCCATCCAGGTGTTTTGGTTGACTGTCTCATTTTTCTACTACTCTATTTTTATCACTTTGAGAGCACATGAAAAATGTGAAGAAGGAAAAGGCCACATGATGACCTTGGTCTCGAGAATACTGGAGAAATAGTGAAGAAATGATCAGAGAAGACACCAAGTGATAGCAGGGGACTGGTCAAGTCCCGGTTTGATAATTACAAAAAGGAAGGGAGTGAGTAATCGAAGCTTTTTCTGAGCATTTCTGATTTACCAAGATCTCTAGATCTTTACCTCATTTAACAATCAAAACAATATACTTATTGTCATCTCCATTTTCTAGTTGAGGAAACAAGACAAGAAGCAGTTAACAGACTTACACGAGACCAGAGAGCTAACAGATGTCAGGGCTGTGATGAAATCTAGGACTCTGGGTCAGGCCCCCCATCACTCTGACTCATTCCACAGTTATCAGTAAAGATTGTAGAAGAGGTGGGCCCAACGGGAGAGTATTAAATATTTTTAAAAGAATATTGAGAATATGTGTTCAAAATTTTAAAATCATTTGTTTTCACTAACTCTTTTCTTTCTGAACTTGTAGGGTAAAATATTAGTAAAAATCTCAAGACAGATTCATGTTGGGTGTTTTCTGTTTGAGCGTGAAAAACCTGGGGTCACTTCTTTCAGGTTAATACCTTTAGGACTGTCCTCTTAGAAGGATCAGAACAGAGACTTTCAGTCAATGAATAAACACTAACACATAGTAGTCTTTGGATGAAATTAGCCTGGGATGTTTTATTTCTCTGTATTTAGCAAGTTCCTGAATAATGATAATATCTAACACATATGACAAAAATTTCTGCCTCCCATGCACTGTTCTGAGAGGTTACACATTCACTGAATCGTCATAACTTTATGGCGTTCTATGATTACCTCCACCGCAAATGAGGAAACCTACACACAACTCAAATCCTTTGTCCTAGATTGAACGGTTAAAGAACGATAGAGCTAAGGTTCAAATCCAGGCAGTTCGGCTAACAATACTCAACATTATATAGTGCAATATTATATAGTACTTTGCATAGTCTGTCACCTGGGACTTCACCTAGAAAGCAATATTGCTGCCGAAAGTAACACTCTTAATTATGGAGTTGGATAGATAAGGATTCACTGATTCTTTCAGTTGGCAGCCTCCAAACTTTTTGGCACCAGGGACCAGTGCTCCTATGAGAATCTAATGCCTGATGATCTGAAGTGGAGCTGAGGCCTTGACTCAAATACAGATGAAGCTTCCATCTCTCTCCCACAGCTCACCTGCTATGCAGCCTGGTTCCTAACAGGCCAAGGACTGGTACTGGTCTATAGCCAGGGGATTGGGGACCCCTGCTTTAAGTCATTCAATTATTCATTCATTCATTCACTATGCATTATAATCCTCAGTAATAGCAAAAATAGATATGATTTCTGTTATCCTAGAACTCAGAGTCTAGTGGGGAGAAATGCTTTAATCAAATAATTACAGAAATAAATGTGAAATTACAAACTCTCATATGAAGCATAAAGGAAAGGACTAGCTGTTATAAGATTATAAAAACTTTAAAGAGGTATGTGTTCCAGTTGAGGGCGGTTCCTGAGAAAACGACCTTTGAGCTGGGATTACAAAACAAGAGACCTCGAGTTGTTTAACATTTCTAAATCTCAGTCCTCACCTGCAAAATAGGGGTAGTGACTTGTCCTGAAGTCTTAGTGAGGTAATGCAGAAGTTATTCCAGCACTTAGTAACTACTTAATTAATTATAGTTATTGGCCTGGTTATTTTTATTCTTCTCATTACTCCTTGACCAGTATCCAGTTAGAGAACAGAAGTAAAGAATAAAGATTTAGGAGACTAGCAATCATAAAAAATAAAAAGGATAGGAGAAAAAAAAAATATTTTGAAAATGCTATAGATTCTAATTAAAAAAAAAGAGTGCTCAGTAAAATGAACAGTATGTTGTAAGTAACCAAGTGGGAAAATAAACGCATACAGAAAACTTAATGCTTTGTTCATGGTTTTCTGACCTCCCCCTGCCCCAGGATTTTGTCATGATATTGCTTATGTCTGCTGATAGCACGTTTTTCTGTGTTTTTAAGTATTTCTTTCATCTTTATTCTTGGATTGACTGATTAATTGAAATGCTCTTTTACCCAGAGCTTAATATGGCACCATATAGAAGAAAGAGTTAGATTGACTTTACCTGGGTGTAAGAGCCTTGGGGGTGAGAGTAGAGAACCTGTCGCTCCAATGAGGAAAGGTGTTTCCAAGCTAATATGTGGATCACAGAGAACTCCCGGCCTGACTGCTCTCTGCTTTAGCTTGGCAAGGAAAAGAAGAAAAGCTGTGAGTTAAGTTGATAAGAAACTTACTCTTTCCTGAAAAAATCCTTGAAAGAATCTCTCAGGGGGGGGCGGGTTAAGTAACGCCGCATTTTTCAGACAGAAATTTGCTTTTGCCCCCTTAGGGAGAACATTTCAAAAGTCCAGAGGACAATTCAAAAGGCCAGGAGTCTAGTCACCAACTACTGTTGAACTCAACGGAGGTCTGGGCCCTGGAAATCCGGGGGTACACACAGCCAGACCAGCAGGGAGGCCAAGTGCTCATGGGAGGCTGTGCTGATGTGGACACACGCACATTCTTACCCAGAATCCAGGCTCCAACTGCTTGATCTAGGGGCAGGAGAGAAGCTGTACAGGACAGGAAGGTGGCAGGGAAAGAGGCCCACAGGAATCGTCCAGGGCCATCTCTTCATCCAAGCTAAGTCTGGACTTTAGCTTTCACCCCCATTTGGCCCAGCTAGTTTCCTCCCCGTGGAGTCCAGTCCTTGCAGGAGCCTCATCTCTGAGAAGTTTTGTTGACCCAGGTAAGGTACTCTGGGGAAAAGTTCCCTGTCCTTGTTTCCTGGGTACCTTTGGCCCTGGAGTTTCCATCAGTAAAAAATTTGCTTTTCCTTAAGTAGTCTGAAAACAACTAACAAATGTGCCTAACTTCCTCTCTTTATTTCTTACGGGAGATATTAAAAAATATTCAAGAGAGCTAAGTTATAATAGGAGATATAGGACATTAAGTGTAGAAAACCCTAAAGAGCCACCATTAACTATGAATGGAATTGCCGTGTTCTCTTTAAATGCAATGGTGTTTTTCTCATCGTCAGAAATAAACATTAGAGGCATCTTGTTTCCAAGGTGATTCCTAGGGCCTGATCTTCATTGAAAAGGTAAGTTTTGTAACCACGCCTGCATTTTTCCTCTTGTAATTAGACCGTTGTATCTGAACATGGACAGATGACAACAGAATTTTTGCCCCTCCTTTCTAAGCACTCACATACATACACACACTGGAGGGATGGGGCAGGGGATATAAAGACAAGTAAAGAAGTGAGACAGGAATAGAGCTTTACAGGCATAAGGAGGCAATAAATAGAATCACCATGGCGAGTAAGGAACTGAGAGAAGCTTTTTAAGGCAAGATTACCCCCAAGCCTCTTTCTCCAGAAGCTCCATTCTTCAAGTCTCCTCACCATGCAGGCAAAGAAGGCAGGCAGGTGCTGTTACAGTTACAAGGACGGTACTCTACTTATTTCAAATCCTTAATCTTAAAACCACAGCAAAGAAGATGAAGATGCCTTTTCTTCTCTAGAATTTAAAGAATGTGTTTAAAAATATATTTCCTGTGTTCCTGTAGTCATTGGGTTATTTACCATGTTTAGCACATAGTAGGTAGTGAGTAAATAGTTGTTGAATGACATATAATGTGAGGAAAACAATATGCATTTCCAGATGACCAGAGAACTGATTCCTGCTGCCTTATCAGGAAAAAGAATAGTTTGTCGTGCGTGTCGAAAACAAAAGGCCCCAATCACACAGCCCTTATGGTTAAGGTCTGTAGAAATAGAAAACCACTCTTGTTTGTTTCTTGACCTGTGACTGCTGTCTCTGGCACTTAGCTCTAGAAATAAAGAGAAAATATAATATCTAAACAATTTATTTTAAAAAGGCCCCTCCCCCAACACTGTTTGCTGCCACCTTCTTTTTTTTTTTTTCTGCTTCCTTCTTTTCAGCCTTGACATCCTCTCAAACGCTACCTGACAGACTGCCGCAATCACCCTGTGAATGTAAGTAATTTCCTTATTGACAGCCTCCCATTCTCTCTGACATCTGCCAGCACTCCCTGACACTTGAATAAGCATTAAGACATTAACAGTCTGGCACAGGTTTAAGGACTGGAATAGTAATGCTTGGCAGGCCCGCTGCACAAAGCCACATGCAAAGAGACCCCCACTCATTCAACTCTGCTGTCCTTCTGGTTAGAAAACGTGGCACAGCCCAGGGTAAATGCCGATTATTCGCTCCACTGCTCTGGCATTTTGGTGTCCTCTTAGGCCATTTCATACATTAAAGAAGAAAAAAAGATGCCTACTTGTGAGACAGTATGAAAAGTGGCTTCATAAAAAGACAGGTCTTTGCTCACTGGAATGAGTTAATATTTTTAAGGGGTTGACTTTGTGTGCAGCACATATACTAAAGGGACCGACTTAGAGTAAGAAGCAAAGTCAAGCTCCCCTGACTTACACATAGAACAATTTGCATCATGCTTTTTTTTTTTTTTTCTGATAATATCATATTTTCCCAGATACTAGCTGGCAAATGCCATCTTTGTACCATGCGGTTTTTTGAAAGCCAATTTTCAGGTCCTCAAACAGAAAATTATTAGGAAAGAACACACTACAGTAGGCTTCTGTTCACTGAGAAATGGCAAAGCTGTTAACACGCTTGATGTTAAACTGTTAAGTGAGTCAGAGAGCTGCCTCCATGCTATTCTAAGTAGGGCTTGTTTTGGATCAGAAACCTGTGCTCTGCATAGGTAATGCTAAAATTAACATCAAAATAGAAGGGGCAGAACTGTGAATATGACACTTTTTCTTGAGTGAAAAATGACTCAATATGGTTGCACTTGGGAAACAAAAGAAGAGTTAAAATAGGTTTTGCATAAGTTCAAGATAGTCTAGTTAAAAGGTCAGGCAAGATGTTTCCCTGGGAGCATTCTGTGGCTCAAGATTTTGACATCCTTTGGGGACTAAGAGTCCAGATTCTTCCACTCCTCCTGTTGGCCTGCCATTAGGACAGCAATGTCACAGAGAAGAGCCGCTATTTACATAGTGATTCCTTCTACAGATCCTTCTTTTTTCTGTTGTTTAAATTGAGCCTGGGGTCATAATCTCTGATTAGCAAATAAGAGCGAGAGAGAGGCTCAAAATGATAAAGGACTTTCCCCTAATAACAGAGGTAGTGAAAGGTGGGCTCCTGGTTAGATGTGTGTCCTAGCTCCCAGCCCAGAGAATTAGGTCCATATTACCAGGAAAAAGGATAATAAACCTGGAAGAGAGTGACAAGCTTTCCTGATCCAAAAGAGCAGCCTGTGATTGTAATTAGGCTGACTAACTGGTATCTGATGGTACCGAAATCAGCTCCAATCCGCAAAATGGTGCTGCTCAGATGGGCTGGGTGGTTCCCTTGAGATTGAAGTCATTTCTTCCTTAGCACAGCAGGAGAATCAGAGCCAACCACATGGTGGGGGGATGTATCTGAGTGTGGATAGGCAGGAGGAGTTACAGTTCTTAAACTAAATTACAGTCATTTGCTGTTTAACAATGGGGATACATTCTGAGAAATGCATAGTGAGGAGATTTCGTTGGTCGAACACCACAGAGTGCACTTACACAAACCTAGGTGGTATAGCCTACCACACATCTAGACTGTATGGCACAGCCTATTGCTTCTAGACTACAAGCCTGCACGGCGTGTGACAGTACAAAACACGAGATTAAGTCAAGCACGAGAGAAAATGATGCAGTCAAGAGACACGGTAAACACGAGATGTATGAGGTTGCTGCTGGCATCCACAGCATACTTTTTTACAGCAAACTTTTTTTCATGTAAGTAGAAAGAATACACTCTAAAATAATGATAAAAACTATAGTATAGTAAATACACATATCGGTAACAGTCATTTATCCTTATCAAATATTATGTACTGTGCATAACTGTGTGTGCTATACTTCTGTATGACTGGCATCCCAGTAGGTTTGTTTCCACCAGCGTCACCACAAACATGTGTAATGCGATTCATCACCATGTTAGGGTGGCTACAACATCACTAGGCACAAAGAATTCTTCAGCTCCACTATAATTTTATGAAACCATCATTGTATATTTGCAACCAAAACGTTGTTGTGCAGACCATGACTGTAAATGCCATCTCCAGGTTTGCTACTTCAAACCTTGAGTGTTTAAGAGTGTAGGCTTTGGAGCCAAGGGAACCTGAATTCAAGTTCTGCCTCATTAGTTGTTTAGGCTGGCCTAAGTTTAGTTAACTAATTCACAGTTTCTTCATCTATAAAATCATGATGACAACCGTACCTTCCTTACAGGCTTGCTATGAGAACTAATTGAATTAAAGCTCTTTGATGCTGGTGTTTAGCACAGTAAATGCCCCAAAATAAATGTTAATACACTGTTATTATTAGTTGATATAGAGGCCTATCTAAGGCTACCACCTTTGTATTGCTCACTCTCCACCTCTTTAGCTGTCCTGCACTTATTTCGAATGCATACCCCAAGGCAGATCATCGTCCATGTAACCATAATAATCATAACAAAGACTATTGAGAGCTTAATTTGTGTCCTGTGCATTATATTTATCTTATTTAATCCTGCAAGTTAGGGATTATACTTCACTTTCACGGATGGGACAATTGAAAGGTTACCTACCCAACCTCTCCAAAGCTTCACAGCCAATAAGTGTCAGACCAGACTTCTACACTGGGGCCATCTGCTGCCAAAGCCTGGTCTGTATACTTCCGGGCTAAACCACCTTGCCCCTGCCAGAAACTGGGCTGCAAACCACAGGAATTTTGATTCTCTCTTCTCTCTTGTTCCGCCATCCTCACAATCAGGAACTCCTCGCCTGCTGTTCCAGCTTGTGGGAACCTTTCACACTTGGTCCACCCTTTGCACACACTCTGACTACCCCAGTTCAGGACTGCTTTTCCATCTGCTGAACATCGGATGCTTTCTGGATGCCCCTTTCCCCACGCACATCCCTTTTTAGTTCGCCCCCACCACACACACGTACTCATTACCACCTGATTAGCCCCCCAAAACCTAGCTCTTCCTAGGTCTTCCCTGAAGAACACCTGCAGAAGAAAAATTACACCAGTCAGCCTGACAATCAAGGTGCACTTCCTCCATAAATGTGCAAGTGAGCTTTTCAGTTCTCACTCCTTCTCTTTGTGTACTCAGCACAACACAGAATCCAGGGGAGCAGAAATTTGTGCTTCTCATTCATTCCTGCATCGTCAACACCTAGAAGGCTGGTTTGTTTGTAGTAAGTGCTCATTAAATACTTGTTAGGTGACTGAATGAAAGCAATTTTCCCAGCCAAGATTATTGTACTTTCTTTCTACCTAGTTTTACTGTAGGGCCTGTTGGTCATTGTAAGACATGAAATCTGCTTTAATTTTTTTTTGAACCTGCTGGTATATTTGTTTACATGAAGAAAAGGCCAAAACAGGATTTTAAAACATTTGATATATTTTAGAAGGTAATGTTTATCAAATTAATGGTTTTAACATTTATTAAATACCAAATGCAGTGTGGCTCAGTATTGGACCACCAGGTAAAACAGTGACCAAGGTCTTGCTTACTCTCGCCAGGGTATGCTTCACTGAGGGCATACTCTTCTGAGGCTCCTTGGAATGTGTGTCTTGACCTAATGGCTCTGTTGCCCCACCTCATCCCCTCAGGCCCTGTCTTCATGCATCCCATTCCTTCCTCTCCATCTGTATGTACATCTTCATTCCCAGTCCCTCCCATCCTTTTCTAGGCCTCCCGCCTCAGGAAAAAAATCTCCTGTTACTTCCTCATAGCACTCTCACGGTAGGTTCATAAGTGTTTGTGATTTATCAGTTTCTTCCATGCATTTTAGTTATACGTATCCCTACTTGGTTACTGAAAGTAGGGCCCATCATCTATTTCTGGTTTATCTTTGTAACCACTCTCCGCCTACTGCTTTGTATCATGTCATGCTCACAGATGCTCAATATATATTTTTTGAATTAATAAGTGAACATGGCTGAGGTCTTGGCGTTAGGTGTTAGGCAGGCTTTACTAGTTGGTAGGGGGAGATAGAAAGAGGGGAACCGTGTCAGAAGGTTATCAGATTATGGGGCAGCATATTATGAACAGTGACTTATTGATTACAGACTATTGATTAACTGTGGATTCTTGAGCCGGACTGCTTAGGTTCAAATACCAGCTCTGTCTCTTAATTGCTATGTAAACTTTGGACATCAGATGATATTTTTACCTACCTCATAGGCTTTTTGTAGAGATTAAAGGAGCTAATAAATGTGAAGTGTTGATTCTCATTGTGGTAGACTGCAATATTGTTTCAAATATTTTTCTGCCTTTCATGTTAAATGTATCCACGCACACACCTACGTACATCTCTGTCCATTGTCACATGACTTATTGTGTTCCTTTCATTGGCATCAGGCTTGGCCATACGATTTCTTGCTTTGACCTGTGGAATTTGAGTAGAAGTGACATATGCCATGACTCGGCAGAGGCATTCAGGGCCATCGTGCCTTTTTTATTCTACCACAAGACTGACATACCTCAAATAGGGTCTGTCTCATTCACTCTGGATCCCGCATTGAAGAAGCCATGGGGAGTAAGCCTCAGACATCAGAACTAACATCTAGCACACAGGAAATAAGTGTCTTGTAAGCCACTGAGATTCTAGAGTTGTTGCTGGGACATACCCTGGGGAAGCTGACTCATAGCCCAGTAAAAGAAGTCCTCCATCCATGTAAAGCACTTAGAACAAAGCCCGTGACATAGGTAAGGAGCAATACTGATTATCACTGCCCATGTATTCTGACTTTTGACATGACTTCCTAATTTGCCCTCGCTTGTCTTAAGTTAAAAGCCTCATCTTTGGACTCTTCCAAGTATTTTGTTGTAGACAATTATCTGGCTAAGAGTCAGAAGGTGTGGGTTCCAGTCCTAACTTGCTTTATCTGGGACTGTGTTTCCTCATAGATAATCATCAAGGTTCATTCCAGCTCAAAGAAGTTTCAGAGTCTACAAACAAGCAGCTGTTGGAATCTTACACATGAGTAAAGAAGTGCGGGCTCTTCCAGTTACAAAGCTGAGTGACTTTGAGGGGGTGGGGGTCTACTTTTTCCTTCACAGGGTTTATGTTAGGCTTTTGCCATTGTCAGTTTTTGAAGGCAATGGCATTTGTACAGGCTCCTGAAGCACAGCACAGTTGTGTGCGTGTGTGTGTTTCCTATATTAAGTTAGGTCATAAAACTCTTAGAGAAAAGAACGATTTCCTAGAGAAGGGGTTATAAAAAAATCTTTGGTAAACGAGTATGTGTTTAACCTGTAGGACTTAAAATAAAAAGCGGGGTACAATCAGAGAAGAAAGTCAGGCTGTCATGGTGGTCAGAACTCTTGGCCTAAAAACTAAAGCTTTGCGTTCTGCCCTTCTTTCAGCCAGGTGACCTTGGAGGATCACTCATTTCTCTGGGTTTCAATTTTGCTCTGTGTAACAATAAAGGATCTCCAAATTCCTGTCTAGCACTAATGTTTTATCACTGTGATTCCATCAAAATTAATTGACAAGGTTGTTTTTTTTTACAAGCTTTAAGTGGCAGTTTTCTTAATTTGCAGAGATGGGGAAATACACTAAAGTAGGAAAATGTTTACAGTGGAAGCACAGCCCACATAAATCTTGTGAATTGTTAATAACTTTTGGTCCTAAAGGCGAAATAAAAGAAAGAAGCTGATTTATAACCATTTAACAAAACAAGCACTATTTAGTTTGCCAGAAGAACAGGTGGTCTACTATCTCTTTCTGCCCACTTACAGATTTTCTGCTTCAGCTAAGGAAAGCTCATCTCTGCCATATTCCTCTCAGCATTATTAAAATATATCCAGATCCTCAAAGTCTCAGCCAAGCTATGTCAAGTAGAGTGTGAGCACTAAAGCTGGTCCATAGATTGATGTATTATTGAGTTCAAGGTCCTCTTTCCAATGCTTGGGATGGCAGGTGCCTATTGTTCTCATTGCCACTGCTCTTGGCAGAGTTGACAGACAGTCCCGCTGCCATGACCCGCCCCGTCTGTCTCCCCCTAGAATCCCACCACTGTCTTTCCTCACTCCTGCTCTTGGTAGAGATGGCTCTAAGACTGGCTTTGGTCAATATACAATATAAGTAAGAGCATGTGTTCTAAGGTAAGACCCTAGGCTCCCGCCTTAAAAAAATATTCTCTCTCCCACATAGATTCTATGATGACTAAAACATGTGAAAGCCTACCCCCAGCCTCAGAAAGGCATTCCAAAAGAACAGGTCATGAGAATACCCTGCTCAGAGAACCTGTTGTGGAGCATAGTTGACTGACAGCCTCTGGCTACTCGGTTTTGGATCTACTGCAGCATCACTCCGAGGCCACACTTCCCCAGGCCTGCTCCTGGCCAATGACTGAGCACACTGGGGACACTAGAGCTGGGCCATTCCTGTCTCAAGGGGGATTCCTTAAATGGGCACTTGTAGCTTAGGGACTCTCCATCAGGATGGCCAAAACTTTCTCAGAACTGTGCTGTGGTCTGAAATTCTTCCTACTCAATCCTTCCTTCCCTCTTCCCTTTCGTAGGTGTCAGGCTAGCATCATGGGCTGCAGCCTCCCCCTGCCTACTCCTGCTTCTTTCTACTTTATTCCTTATCCTTCGCAGGTACTTTCCTCAGTAAACCTGTGACACACTTAATTCCACTTAGCATGTGCATCTAAGAGAAGGAGGAAAGAAGCAGGGCATAACACTTTTAAAAGTTTCTATGCCTGGCACACTGTATTAGGGTTCTGCAGAGAAACAGAACCTGGTAGGCTTAAGACCCAGGAAGAGGAGATGTTTCAGACCGAGTCCAAGGAATGGAAAAGATCAAAAAAGTCAGGCAGGAGGAGTTCTCTTTCACTCCTGGGTGGTGGGGAGGGTGCTGTGGGGGTGCCGTTATGGTGTCAGCCTTTTTATTCTATTTAAGCCTTCAACTGATTGGATGAGGACCACCCAGGTTAAGGAGTACAATTTACTTTACTCAGTCTGTTGATTCAAATGTTAATCTCAACTGGAAATACCCTGACGGACAGGTCCAGAACAACATTTAACCAAATGTCTGTGTACTCTGTGACCCAATAAAGTTAACACATAAAATTAACCATCACGCTCATGGAGTCCAACAGCTAATCACTTAAATCACTTTTGCTAAAATCATGAATACAAGTCAAGTCCTCATTGTACGAGCAGCATTTATATCTGTCTCTCTAAAAGTCTATGGATGCCTTGAAAGTGGAAACCATATCTTATTCACTGTTTGTTAGATCCTAAGTACACAGTGGAAATCTATTAACTTATATTTATTGAGTTCCTACTATGTGCCATGCACAAGTGCTAGGGGTATAACAGTGAACAAAAGAGACCAGGTTCGTTCTTATATTTAGGTGAGAGAGACAAACAATGCATAAAACAATTGACTCTATAATATAATGTCTCAGTGATAAGTGTGAAAAGGAAAGAAGAATAAAGCAGGTGAGGGATAGAGAGGGATGGAAAGACATCATTTTACATAGGTTCTCAGATATGGCTTGAATGGAAACAGAATGGATGAAAGACTCTATGAAGGTATTGGGAGGTTGTATAGGTATGTTGGAGCAAGCAGGAATTTGGAGCTACACAGAGCAGAAGGAAGGCCTCTTCCTCCACCCAGGAAATCGGCTCAACTAAATTGTTATTCTGCCCAGTTCTGGCCTGTGTTGTGTTCTTTGCCTCTTTTACTCCCATTTTTACAACTTTACTCAGAGTGGGTACAGAAGTGCCTTTTCTTAAGCGACTTCTTCACTGGAGTAGGTTTTAAGTCAACTTTACCACTTGTACTGACCATCCTCAACATGAGGGCTTAGGGCCAGTTTCCACTTCTGAAGAAATTCCTCTAAAAGTGATGCTCTGGAGATACTTCAGTAAATGAAGATAGACTTGGCAAAGAAATTCCAAGCCTGCCGGCAGATAATTAAGAAAGATTTTCAAAGCCTAGGGGGAAATCGAAGACAATTATGTATGTATGGTTTGCTCTAGACCATTTTTATTGCAATTTGAGTCCCATACAGCTGTGCAGCAATTGAGAGGTGAGAATACGTGGCCAATGAAAAAATAAAGCCAGGTGGGTGCCAATCTTCTAGAAATCTTAAATGAGCCACACATAAGTTGAGTTTTACAGTTTGTTGTGAGGAATTAGAAAAACCAAAATTGGTAAGTTTATTGCAGTTCTAAAAAGGAAATGATGACGTAGCGATTGAGAAAAAAACGTTTAAAGTTTCCCCTTTCCTCTTCCATGTTTCTGACACAACTCCTTACTCTCGACAGGGATGTGGTAAGAGGAGTGAGGCGTTCTATGGTGTCATCTGAAGTCTTTGGAAGGTTTAGTGGAAGAATCTGGCTTTTTAACCAGGCAGGCCTAGAAATACAATTTAGTTCTTTGAGTTAAGAGCTATGTGATCTTAGGCAGGCTACTCAGTTGCTCTGAGCTCCGATTTCCTTGTCTGTAAAATACCTATTTGATGAAGTTGTGATGATCACATAAGATAGGGTAAGAAAGGTGCCTGGCACATTACAGCTGCTTAATGAATGCTGGTTCATCTTCCTAGAAAGACAGTTACTTCAGAAATTCAAAAAAAAGCACTTATAGTTTCTCTCTTGTTATTGATAACAAAGGTTACGATATCAAAAAATTCTTTGTGAAGAGCAGTGATCACAAAGCACATGCCTTTAATAAATCTACAGTAGGATTGGATTTGTGATCTGTGGAGAATTATGGCAAACTAGAGGGCCCATGCCCATCTAAAGAGGGTGACTGGAGGGCCCAGGTCCCATCCGAAGGGGCAACTAAAGGATTTACGCCTACTATAAAAGGGTTCACACACAATTACTGAAGGGCCTGAGCCCCATCTAAAGGAGGCAATTGTTACTTAGCTCCTATTTAGGTGTAATACAGACCCAGTATTAACAGATTTTTTTTTAAATCCTGAAATCCAATTCTATGTAAAATTTCCAGTTCTCATAAAAGGGCTCCTAAGTCAATTAATAAAAAATACACAGACCACAAAAAGCATGTCTGCAGGCTGGATGTGGCCCTTGGGCCTCCAGGTAACTGCTTCTGGAAGAGGAACACTCCATGATTGCATTCCCACTCCTCACAGTAAAATATTTTAGTATTTAAATAATTCTTCAAATAATTCCACAGAGAGCAGAGTTCAACATAAGAATAAATCTCTTCCTGTATATTTCTATATCTAGGGCACCTAGGGCCAAAAATAACCTTAAAAACCTATGAAGGATTTGTTGTTATTTATTCCTCAGGACTCAGCTGAGCAGACTGTCCAATGTCTGTGCATAGGTAAAGATAAGCTGATGCCTCCTGATAAAGTTGTTATCTAGAAATATGCTTATACAATGTGATGGTCCCCCACACTTCCATGGTATCATAGAGGGCTTAAAGCATTTCTGAATGGTCCACAAATTGTTGCCTATGGATCTTTAAAAAGAAGGCAGAAAGAGCTTAGAAAAATTATTTTGTTTTTTAAAGGATCTTTCTATTGGGTCAAGATAAGCTTCACAATAGCAAGGAACGTTTCAGAGAACTGCTGACTAGAAACCGTCAGGGGCTGAAAAGTATTAAGCCACAGTGTTTTGATTAAATTGTTCCTCTAGATTTCTGACTTACAGAAGAGGAAAGAAAGGAATTGTATTTCAATATCAAAAGTCACAATAAGTGTTAAGTTCCGTTTTTGACTGGTAGTCACCCACACACTCATACACCCTATAATTAGCAACTATAAATTTAGAATATTTGTAAAATCCAGTAGGTCCTGAGTATGTGACAATCTGGTATGGGATATCTGTGCATTCCTTATCCACAGAAGCCATCTCTTCTGGGGCAAATGTACTGTGACATCCATTTTGATAGGTAACAGGCACATTAGGATGGAATTACCTCAGTTGGAATATGGCTGTGATAATAAGGAGAGAGAAATCTTGAACCAATAGAACGAGGGGCATCTTTAAGGAACATGCTCCTGTGTTCTGCACATATATCCTCACCAATTAATTGCTCAATCTCTAACTATTCAGTAGGATTGGGCAAGTATTGAATCTTAGGTCCAACTGATTCACTTTATAAACTGGCCACCTTAGTGGCGATATAAGTTAATTTGGTATTGTTTCTTTTTCTGTGTTTCAATACTGAACTGAAAACAAATTTTATAAAGAGAATGTGAAAGAGAATGTGTCCTGAAGATGTTCATGTTCTTACCCATTCTATGCAGTATAGAGTTTCTTCCTCTTTTAAAATATTAGGTTAGGAAACAGGAATAAGAATCCATGGAAAGGGATAGAAAATTATTCTACCAAGTGATATTTCAAGGATCTCCTATAAACAAAAAAATGGAAAGATTCTCTCTTATTACTGGGAAAAGGCATATTTTTGAAGTTGCAAAATTTAGAAACTAAGACATACATAATAAAAGGATTTTTTGGTAAAGTATATTGAGAACTTTAAGAGGCAGGCACTTAAGTAAAATAGCATTATTGTAAAGTAGCATATCCAGTAGCATTTCTATTTGAAAAATGAATCTTCGGTTCTCTTGTTTCCCACACACTCTTTTCTCACGACTTCCTATCTCTAATACTGTAATAACCCCAATAATAAAAATATTTTGGCTCAGAAATCTACTCATTTGAATGTTGAGTATACTTTAATTATGATAATAAATACACCTTTGTTTGAGAAAGGCTTTTTGGAAAAAAATGAATCGAATTAAGTGCAAACTATATTTTTTTGGTCACCGTATCCCCTAGGATTATGATGTTCCCAAGATATTTCATAATTTCAGTCAAGTCAACACTGCAGTTGACTTGAATAGCAGAACTCCAAGAGGAGTTGCCACGCTGGTTTGGCACTTAATGATGCTGGAGTTGTGCTTTCCCTTGAAAGAGTACCCCATTATGGAAATGGAATACCCAGAGTGGGACTTAAGGGGGTGGTCAAGACATCACTTTGCAAGGTCAGTGAAGATCTGATTGGCCGTTTGGGTGGAAGATAAGACATAAACTCTAATTGAGATGGCGGTAACATTTCCATGCAGACTATTGCATTCTGCTCAAATTCCTGCTGTCATTTCAATGAGAATTCTAGTCTTCTTTCTTACCAATTACCTCAAATGGGTAATGTTGCTGTGACCCACCAAGCATGTATTAGGTTTCCTTAATAAAGACAGATACATCACAGCAGTGGGTTAAGTGATATGCTGGCAGTTAATTCTTGCTTCATTAAGCCAAACCAAATAATTCTCATTAAATGAAGAAATCTACCCTGCTTTCCAGTAAATATTTGGTATCAGAGCAGCAATGAAAGCTCATGTTATGTAAACCTTACTTCACTTTGGGGGATCCTAAGACATTTCCAGAAGTACCGCATTGAGAATGATAAACATCCAAAACACAATGACACTTTTCCAAATAAATAGGGAAAAAAAGCTTTGTGAAATCTTTACCTAGAGTTTGTGATTTTGAAAAAAAAAATTTTTTTTCAGTTTTCTTGCTCTCTTGTTCAATCATGAAAATGCTGTAACCCTCCATGGGCCTCTCAGCCATTAGTGTGAATTAGACAGTCCTATTGAATAAGCTCTGTGAATCATCCTGTAGGAAGTGCCTGGGCTTTGCAGGCTAAGTGCACACTATACATATAAATCATTATCACTTTGGGGTTGATTAGAAAAGGGCAGGTATTTTGCAGTCTTGGCAATGCTTGTATGCCTGGGGCAACTGATTAGCTATTTCAAATTAATAGCTTAAAATTAAAACAAGCCCAGAGGTAGAATAAAGGGAAATGAGTTTTCTGTGTAAAGAAAGCATCAAACTCCTCAAAAAAGTCCCTTCCCTCCCCCTCATCCTTTCCCTTCCTCTTCTTATCTGGCTCAGAATGATAATCTGACCGCCAGAGGACTTCCAGGGGTATGATTATCATGTGAGTTGCCAGATCTTACCGGAAGGAATAGCAGTGGGAACAACTGGAAACGAAGATGTCAATAAAGTGTATTTTTCTGTAGTTATCTCACAAAAGGGGTTTGAAAGTTTCCCAGGGTGACTTGCCCTGCGGCGAGACAGGCTGAATCTTTGCTTCTGTCTGCTATATACCATCCTGCCTAAGTCGGGCAGCTTCTGGAGATCCGGGGTGCCCGTATGTCAGCACCCTGCTAACATACGGTGTGCCTTCACCCAGTACCCTGCTAACAGGACGCCGGTGCCTCTCATTCAGTGAGAACTATAAGAGAAAGAAAAAAACCCAACAGAGAAAAACAGATAAAACACACACATATTGTTCCCAGGGTAGGTGTGGGTTGAGTGGATGCAGAGGTGGAATGGCCAGGAGCAGGGAGAGTGAGTCATGCGTTTGAGGTTTAGAGGTGGAAAGAGGATCTGGGTTTCAAGAAAGAATCACTTTTTAAAAAAATTTATTTATTTTACCATTTTGCCTTCTTGGTATACTGGGCCTAGATTTTATTTTGGAAAGTATTTAGAAATGAACTTGTAGTACTATCTTAGTCTGTCTTCTGAAGTTAAACAAGAGAGAGGAAGAAAATATCTGGGCCTTTGAAGGCTGTATAAAAATACCTCGATGTTCTCACTGACTATCGAAGAAACTGGGGAGCCTGAAGTTCATCTAAATTTGGTTTTTTTGGTTGTTGCTGTTAAGTTACCATGATGGGAGAGGTTTTATTTCGCTGTTGACTTTATTTTCCTAGTGATTATCCAATGTTTCCATATATGATTCAATAAAGAGAAGCTATCCTCTATGTAATTTTAATTTTATTTTAAAAGAAAGATTAAAATGCTATTTTATAGGCAAAACTAATTTTTTTTCATAAAATTACCTACTAAGAATGCATACTAACATTTTATATTCTTCAGTCTTACAGACTGTTACTACTGTTAGTTACTAGTAAAATATTGAGTGGAAAGAGAGAGAGAGAGAAAAAAAAAGCTTTGACATCAAGCAGATGCGTTTTCAAATTCCAGTGCCACCACATACTAGTCGTGTGAGGTCGGGTAAGTCACTAAATATTTGTGAACATCTGTTGCTTCATCTCTGAAAGGCAAGGTTAATAATACACACTCGGTAGCATTATGTGAAGGCTACATTAGATAACAACGAATGAACATCTATCACGGCAGATGTTACCTATTCATTCTATTCCTTCTCTCCTCCCAATTCGAAAATGCTTTCTGGGGATTCCATTTAATTGATATCCTTAGAACGCCTACTCAGTCCATCTAGCTAGCTAGTTCTATGGTAAGCGTTATGAGAACTGATAAAGAAGTAGAAAACTCAAACTATGTCTCAGAAGAACATTCCCTCTAGTTGAGGAGACAAAATGTATAAATCAAATGCAACCAGGAAGAAATTAAGGCACATATAGACAATTATTAGATGTTATGATATAAACAGCAGGTGGCCAAGAAAGATTATGGGAAAGAGATGAGTTTTATTTAAGCTTTTATAACACATAAAATTTAATTGGCATAAAAAAAAAAACCAACAAGCCACTTAAAAAAAAACAGGCCTAAGGGTTTTTTGTTTTGTTTTGTTTTTGTTTTATGGGAAGAATATGATTTAAGATTTGAGGGTAGAAATGAACAGAGCATATGTTTTCAGGACACTGACCTGGAGCAGAGAGTTTTATTGGGTGAAATGGTTCAAAAAGATTAAATTGAGACCAAGTGATAAAGAGCTTTGAATATTATCCTCATAGAGTCTGATCCACGGGGTCTTCAGAAAGATAATGAAAGCAGAGTTCTGAGTGGTCATTACTACACGGTTTAGCCCCAGGACTCTACTAGAGTCATGTAAATGTAGGTGAAGAAGTGCTTCTCAAGTGCTTTCTTCTAGAGTGTTTGTTCCAAGCCATAGGCTCAGTGGGTCTTGAAACTCGTTTTCACCATAGTAACTTGTTTTGATTCATAGCAACTAAACTCAGGAGAGCTGGTTCATAAAAAACCAGTTTAATAATTTAGAAAGCTACAGATAATTATTAAGAAGAATGGGGTGTATGTATGTCAAGTAATTTAGTCTATCTAGTTCCTCTCTATTAGAAACAGGATTCTGGAAAATTAAATCAATATCAAAAAGTTTATTGGTCATTCATTCATTGATTTATCAAACATTTACTAAGCATCTACTAAGTGAGAGACACTTAGGTAAGAAACAGCATGGAAACACTGAGACCTGCAAGTAATTTAGTGATATTTGAGTACATCAAGAGATAGAAAGGGTGGAAGGCAGAGGTCAGGCCACAGAGGGCCATATACTTTCTATGAAAAAACTAGGACTTGATTCTCTGTATAATCACATGCCATTGACATGTGCTATTAAGTTAAAGCAATTCTTTTAACTTCTAATTATGTATTATTTAATTTCATACAGCATTAGCAAATAGTATTTTGCCTACTATCGAATACGTGTGTTTGTACCAATAATGCTACTGGATTGAAACAACAGTAGATAGAAAAGTAAATGAAAACCAGATATAGCAATCTCTCAGAAGCTAAGTTTCAGTTATAAAAATGAACCACTGGCTGAAGAATCACTATTATTCATAGAAGTTATCTGTATAAACAAAGAAATTGGGATACATATTATGTTTTCGAATCAAGGAATAAATTAATTCCACAGATTAAAAAAGAAAAAGAACAGAATAGAATAAAATCAATATATGATGGAAAACTTCTATCATAAAATTGGGTAGGGTCGCCTACTGTGGCTGCTCTAAAATTTATAGGTCCCAAATTAAGCCTCATTACAGATATTTAATTTAATTTTTGATAGCTAACATACTTACATGCTTCAAAATCAAAACTATATGAAAATAATATAGAGAAGCAATGGCCCCACTCTTGTTTCTGGCTACTCCATCATGCCCACTCTCCAGCCCTTATCATTTTTACCATTTTTATTAATTTCTGCTGAATTTTTCCAATCTTTATGTATAACTTACATACACTTTGGTAAATATGAAATGTATTTAGGATAAAAAAAAAAAAACAGGAAGGATAGAAACTAACCTTTGTTGGGCAACCACTACTTGCCAGACACTGTTAGGTGTTTTTCCATAGTTAGGTTACTGATTCCCTGTAACAACTCTGTAAAGTTGGTCTTTAAGCCACCACAAGACCAGACCTCAGGTCAGGTGGGCAGAAAACCCAGCTCTGCTTTATTCTTTCTCTTCCTTCTCCAACCTCTTGAGTCGATAGATTGAGTAAACCTTTTGATTTTTATATTTCATCTCGTTGCCTCACCTTCATAACATGTTTTAAATAGCTACCTTTTGAGGATTAAACTAAGTTGCTAATGAAGTATGTGGCATTGTAGTAATAGTTCTATAAATGGAAGCTATTATTATAATGTCTCTCAGAGAACTTCCTGTGTCAGTCTACGCTCATTCAAAATGTACTGATTTCTGTTTAACTCACAGAGATGGCCCCTTTTTGGATTTAGTCTGTTCTCTTGCTGAACATATCCCTGAGTGAGTAATAACCTTTGTCTACTCCTTATATAAATAGAAATAAATATAGGTTTTAGGTAACTAGATCCTTTCTTAGGCAGCCAAATTTAAAGCCTACGAACAAGAAATATCACATTCAAGGATCAGCAAACTTCTATAAAGGGCCAGGTAGTAAATATTTTTGGCTTTTTGGGTTTTCACTGTAACTACTCAACTCTGCATTGTATCACCAAAGCAGCCTCATAGCGGAATGATTTTTCCAATGAATCTTTATTATGGACACTGATATTTGAATTTCGTGTAACTACATGTGTCATGGAATATTTTTCTTTTGATTTTCTTCAATCGTTTAAAAATGTAAAAATTATCTTTAGCTCACGGGCCATACAAAAGCAGGTAGTGGGTTGGATTTGGCTGGTGGTACATAGTTTGCCAACTCCTAGCATATGTGATAATGATTTTGTAAAACATCTCTTGAATTCTCTCACTCGTTCTCACTCTCCCTCACTCCTGCTCTGTCCTGCTATCATGAACGGACCAACAGGGAAAACAAAATGTCCTTTTGGATAAAATATTCTTACTCACCCAGGGAGCTACAATTTTATTTCTCTCATAAGCAGCTCAGGGTTTTGTAAATAATATGTAGTGATTCATATACAAATTTAGTTATAAGGTGTCAATAAAACATCGTGACCTCAATGCTGGAAAACCAATAGTAGACAGTATATCCAGCTGCTAGGAAATTATGCAGCATTGGCATATGAAAATGTGTAATTTCTTTATTCGAAAATCAAATTTCAGAGAAGATTAAGGTATTCTTGCATCTTGCTACTTGTGTCCTTTGCAGGCAGAGAGTTCTGCACTGGGGTGCCAATTTGTGCAGGGAATAAAGAGAGCTCAGGAACTCCTGGGTTTTTGTCCTGGATGACAGCCTAGGAGTGTGACTTCTTTGGGACACATACGGCTACTTCCCTGGAATGCTATGCAGCAGCTTCTGCCCCTTTTCCAGTCTTTGGCAGTTTCCATCTGTGGATTTTTCAGTTAGGGACTCTTGGAAAAAAAGACCTGAACTGCTGGGGTGACCAGGGAATACTTTTAAAATTCTTTTTAGATACTTTATTGTTAGCACAGAATCTCGCTCTTCACAGTGATCAAAAAAAGTCTAAATGTTGCAATTTGGAGAAATATTTAAATAGGGGTTAAAGAATAACAATTGGCAAGATAGGTATGGGGAGTCAGAAATAAACAAAAACATAGGAAAGTGAAGGCATGAGATATTTTAAGCTCCAAGAAAGCAAGGACCTTGTCTGCCTTATTCACCTTGATGCCTTTCATCACCAGCCCTTGGAATAGTACCCGGCTCAGTGAATATTTGATAAATGAATTTACGTAGAGGAGGAGAGGAATAAGACTAGAAAGACAGTCTCAGTCGGGTCTCTGTAGGAAACAGAATTCTCCCAGATAATTCAACTGCTACTTTAATGAAGGGGTGACTTAAAGAGGTAAGGTTAAAAGAAGAAAAAGGGATGCCGAAGTACCTGGAGACTAGCAACAATAGGCTGATAAAACACCACTAGGGCAGAGAGGGCCAGGAGCTTGGCAGAAAAGATGCAGTTATTACCCGAGACTAGCGCTGAGGTAGGGAGGGCAAGAGGAAGAAATAACCCACCTCTCTCTCCTCCAGCCTCCATTCTCCTGCAGTGCCTCCCGCTGGCCGCACCCAACTAGAAGCCAGAGAGTGTGAGAGTGGCTGTGGAGAAGGTTGGAAAGTGGATCTGGAACAAACAGAATCACCAGCACATAATGTGAATTGATTCTGAAAACCGGTTTAAAAAAAAAAATTTATGCCTTCACTTCCCCACGCCTTTGTTTATTCCCTGCTTTCCAGAGGTATATCCTGGCCAGTTCATCTTTTTGTCAATTGGATTGATAGGCTATTAGTTGCCACTGGAGATTCCGGATGAGGAAGTGGCAAAATATAAGGCTTTGGAAGAACTTATCTATGTTCACATTCCAGCCTCACTGCTCCTTAACTATAAACATAGGCTAGTTACTTAAAATCTCTGTGCTTTAATTTCCTTATCTGTAAAATGAAGGAAATTATGGTAGCCATTTCACAACATTGCTATGAAGATCAATGATGTAATCTAAATAATGTGCTTGGGTCTAATACTATTGCTTTTTAAAAACCTATATACAATCAGATTTAAGTGAATTTGTCTCTAGAAGAATTTACTATCTAACTGATGTTAGAGTGAGGTTTTAGTGAATATAGAAATCACAAAGAAAAGACTAGCGTCTTTTTATGATTCATGACCAAGCAATTTCATTCTGGTCTGTCACCAGGCTAAGAAGTTCCCTCCCTTTGGCATTGATTTTTCTGCCATTAAACAAGACCAGAATGTTACAGAGGCTTCAGGTAACACCAATGAAGAAGCCCAGCTATGTGTGGTACATGTGATACACAGACTGCCATTTAGCTACCAATGCATTTCTGAAAACTGCTTCCTTGGCATTTCAACATTTTATTTGAAAAAGAGAACTGAAGCAGAAAGAAAATCAAACAACAACAGGAGGGCTTCGTTTTAAAACTCATTCATTGGCAAGCTAAAAATTTGTTTAGATCATTTGAGGTTTCAAATGGAAGAATTAGCTTCTGATATGAACATGAGTAGCTACAGTTAAAAGTCCAAAGCACATTTTCTCCCCTTTCCCCCACCCACTTCCTTATTTTTTTAATAAGAGTGTCATGTGCCTTCTTAATAGGTGAGAGGTATAACCCATGGAGTGCAACACACTCCTGTTTATACTATCATTAAAGTTTAAACAGATATATACTTTATAGAAAGACTGGCTATAATTATGATTTTTCAATTCCCTCCTCATTTCTAATGTTTAGCATTGTTATAAAAGAAACATTCTTACTGAGTTCTTGATGAATACTTGCAGAAATTTCTAAAACTGTAAATGCATTTACAATTCTGATGTTCCAATTTAACTTTCATAGGTTAAATAACAAGAGGATGTAAAAGTATTTAAATATGATTTTGATACTTGAGACTTCTGGTTATTTCAACATGGAGGTGAGCTTTCATGATGATTCTTAACTATAAATTGCTTATTAGTAGAATATTCACGTCATACAAGTTAATGACTACTTTCCCAGTAAGTTAAGTTTTTTAAAACATACCTAAAAAATGAAACTCTTGGGCATGAAAGCCCTTAAACATTGATTTTCAAGGACTTCCTATGATTGCTTAGTAATATTCAAGACCCACACTCTTCAGAATTACATTTTAAAAAAAAAGTATATACAATATAATTACAACTATTTAAAAGAAAACAAACATACAAACCAGTTGTATAAAATGATAAAAGGAAATTCACCAGACTCCTAACAGTATTTTTTTTTTTTATGGGAGATAGGAATAAAACAAAGGTTTAAGAAGTGCTAATCCCTTCCCAGTGATTCTTGGTCTGATCTAATCTTTGTATACCTTTCTTTAAGAATATGGTATCAGAAGAAGTGGTGAAGAACATGGCTTTTGGGTTGAAATCTGGCTTCATCACTTACTACAGTGTGATCCTGCACAAGTACAAAAATCTCTATGCGTCAGTTCAATCACCTGTAGAAAAAGGACTTACTCTATATAGTTGTGAGATTGAGTAAGTGCATGCAAATCACTTAGAACAGTAGCAGGAACTCACTTGGGATAAATAAATGAGACTTATTATTTTGTTATTTATCTTCAATCTCTTCCAGTTCATGTGACCTACTAAGGGCAGTGATAGTCCTGATTTATTTGTTTTTTTGTATCCTTGTAGCTAATACTATGCTTAGCAAGTAAGAGATGCTCAATAAAGATTTGTGAATATATGAATGAATGAATACACATGTCATGTAATGTGACATAGATGTCATATTTATCAGTAACAACTAACTGGAATTGTTCTACCCCTGGTCTATGACTTTTCTTTATTTTAATAATCAGTTTTAGCATCTGCTCCAATGTGTTCCAAGCCTCTTTGCACTGATCTAGGTCACTAGTAAATAGTCTGACTCATGGTGTCACATGTATCGACCAACAAAGAGCACTCAAGAAGAGTGGTACTCTAAAACATATCAGCCTTCCCAGTGTAAGAAACTTTAGTCACCTTTCCAGGTCACATCTAAGACTGGTCACATCTAAAGTGTAAGTTCGATAGAATCAAAAGGCACTGAGTCCATGCGCAAAGTTAAGGTTTATAAAGCAATCAGTATTTCTCTTTGGTACCACTCTCCTTTTCAGCAGCTGCAGCCTGAAGCTGCTGGGCAAAGCTGCACTCGCCTCAAAAACTTTCTGGGGAGAGTCTGAGTATACATAAATGGCGGGACTACACTTCCTAGAGTGAGTTGGCCTGAATTTTTAACACTTCTCGTATTTAACAAAAGTATTCCATGCTTAACACCTATTTAGAGTGTTTTTGTGGTGAAACAAAAATAATCATGTTAATTTACAGATATTATAATTGCTAATATTTGCCTCTCCTCAAAGTTAGTCATTCATTGGTAGGAAACACTCTCCTCAGCTTTCTTTTGCCCATGTTCATCTTTTTTTCGTGCCCTCTTTCTTATGCAGAGGCTGAACTTTAAGAATATTAAACACATATACCCATACACACCTATATCGTCCCTTGTTTGAGTAAAAAAAGAAATGTATCATGAGACCCCCCCCCCCTTTAAGATGAGGTATCTGAGGCACCCAGAATTAGGAGTGAATGAATCACCTTAGGGAACTACCTTACAGATCTTGAAAGGGCTGCATCCCAGCATCCCTAATTGCCCTTTATTAACCCATTATGGGTTATTAGTTTATCAAATGAAATTATTAACATACCCAAGGGATGAGGTGGGAGAAGCGAATTAGTCAGAATCAGTAAATGTTGAGTAAATAAGGTTCAATGGCGAGAATTCAGTGCAGGAGCGAAGGGTGAATGGTTAAGCAACACTGACTGTATTTATATATATCTAGTAATTTACAAAATGTTTTTTACATACGAGAGGATAATAAAAGAGTGAAGAAAAGGGTAGTGAATTAGTATAGGTAGGGAGCTCCTCTAACACATACAGTCTTTAGACATTAATATGGCCTTATTGTGATTTTAAGTTACACAGATGTAATAAAATATATCAGGACTACAAGAAAACTGAATAGCCCCCCTAATTAACTTTAAATGTAAAATAAAATGGATCAAAGTCTGCCTTAAAATTTTGTGAACTTTGATACCATTCCTCCTTTCTATTGCAAGGAAATTTGATTTTAATAACTCCAAATCTTGGTATTGAAAGTTGGTTTCCAAGAGCTCTCATTCATCTGTTTCACAAGGTTCCCTCAAATCATGGACATGGTAAAGTCAGGTATAGCAACATAATGTAGCACAAGGACGAGAATGGCCAATGCCCCTCAGAAGCCTGAGATTGACCAGGAAGAAATTCATGTTTCTAATCACTTATTCTGAGGTAGGCTCTGATTCAATAAGCTGGGTCAAGAAGCTTGTCTTCTCAAATCACAGCTTGGAACAAGACTCAAATCCCACAGGGTGCAGTTACTACAGTTTCCCCCACTCTGAGGTATAATATTATTCTGTATGAAACTTTAGAAGAAGGGAAATATGAAAGTCTGAGAGCCAAGCCTACCCTCCACCCCAAAGGGCCATTATGTACCATTTTACTGCAATTTTTCTTTGCTTTGTTTTTTCCAATGATGCATTTAGCTACTGTAAGTAGAGAAAAACCCTATTCAAGAGAGTGGGGTCATTATCCACACACAAAAGGCTATTTAGTGAAAGAACAGCTCAGTCAGTTGAAGCTGTGGCTGCCAGAGACCAGACCCATTAGGAAAAAAGGTTAGCTGTTTAAGTGGGAATGTGAAACAAAATGTAATAATTAGGGCTAACTGGGCACCTTCCCCCCACCGAGAAAGCTGCCTGGGATCATAAACTAATTCCCCAAAAGCTCTAAGCTTAAGGGAAAGCAAATCATCAACTCCAAATGACAGTTCAGTTGTTAACCTTTACCCCAGAGGCTAGGTTTTCATTCATTCTTTCTTTTTTTTCTTTTAGGTATGTTTTTTATAGATGTCACTTTTACAGGTTGGGCTGTTCTTTTTCTAGCTCACCACTACTGACATGTTTCAGATCACTGTGTGTGTGTGTGTGTGTGTGTGTGTGTGTGTGTGTGTGTGTAAACCATAAACAGAAATATATCCCAAAATTAACAGTAGTTAGCGTTAGTGATGAAATACGCGGGAGAACTGGGAATTAGTTTTTCTTTGTTTTCCCCTCTGTACTTCCTAATTGCTCTTTTATTACCATGCAATATAAGAGTGAGGAAGAAAGACATAAAATATTTGAGATAAAATTTTCTACCATGTTTCCCTAAAAGGAGAAAAACCAGTTAGAGTTTCAACATAATTAATCATGAGAAGAAGGCGATATATGCCTCAGAGAAGAGGCAGTGTCATGAAAAGATAGGAACTGATGTGAATGTCAGCCACCCTTTTCCCTCCTTCTTAGCCATTTAGTGGCATCTGGGGTAAAAGTAATTTCAGACAGATATTTGCAGTTGTTAGTAATATGGTAAATTCTTAGCATTTAGTATAGGCAGAGGCACAGTTTTCTGGTTAATAAAACAAAGCTAGGATGAGCAGATGTTAGTTGTTTAATAGCTATTTCCTGTCAGATTTGTTGGAATATTCTGGTCACTACAGGGTCATTATGTAATGGGTATGGGTAACCAATATTTAATCAATAAAATGGGCCTAAAATGCTACTGAAGATTTAATGCTTACCGATTCAGAGGCACTTTGGGATCTTACAGACCCTTGACTGATTATTTTGAATATCGGTTATGAACATAAGACAGAATGATAAAAGTATAAATTTGTAAGGGGCTTCTTTTGCTAGATTATATGACAAGTTTGCTTTTTATATTTCTAAAGTGATTTAAGGATAAAGTGGAGATAGAAATTAATTGCTTAGCAAATAGAGATTAGGCATTTTACTTTCACCTTTACGGACTTTCATTAACACTTGCTTTCATTTTTATTGCTCTCTTAACAAAATATTTACTGAGTATAAGACGTTTAATCCAAAAAGCATGATTCCTGTGTTCACATTGCTTAATTAATAATTTAAGAAGTATGTATGCTAAAGGCATTTCCTTTAAATCACATGAGACTTCTTTAAAAATTTTTGCATTGTAAAATTTCGTCTAAGTAAAGTTATGTCTAGGAAGAGAAAGGGAGAGAAAGAATCTTTAAATCTAAAATTGCCTTTTGGTTTATGGGAAAAGAGTAGATGGAATGAAGGGGTACAGGCCAAATGTTGAGAAAAGGATACCAGTTTAATTCATTCAACAAATATTTTTGAAGGCCTACTATGTTCTAGGCACTTGTGATACATAGAATTTACTAAAGGAGACAGTAAACAATATGTATCATAAATGATGCTAAGCGATGATAAAAGTTATTGAAAAATAAAGCAGGGTACAAGAGATTCAAAGAGCACGTTTCTTCATAAAATTTTAAACAGTGTGGTTAGGGTAGGGTCCACTGAGGAATCTTTTAAGCAAAGCCTTGAAGGAGGTGAAGGAGTTAGTCTCATGAATATGGGTAGGTGGGGGTCGGGGTGAGGACATTCCAGGCTACAAATAAGAGATAATAGAAAGGGAAAACTATTCATTAAGAAAAATAGAAAGAGCAGAATGTGCAAAAAAGAAGAAAAGGACAGTCATTTGAGGCAAGTAGGCAGCCAGGAAATTCCTAACATAAATGTAACTTTGAAATGCTTGGCTTTGGAAATTGTGATTGGAAGAAATCAAATTAAAAAAAAAATCTCTTTGTCCAAATATGATTAGCACATGGGACATGGATCTACAAAATAAACAGATAAATGTGGTCCACTTATACACACCTAAAGCTGGCATATTTCTAGTTAGTGGCTAAGAAATTAAATGCATTCATTCATTTATCATTCATGTTCTGAGAACTGCATATACCAGACACTGTGTGAGGAACTGGGGTACAGTGATGAGCAAAAGAGACATGATTCCTACATTCTTGGTAAAAATGTACTTTAATTAAATGAGGTATTATCTTATTATAAGTGCTGTGGGAAATCACATAGAAGTAGAAAGTGCTTCATAACATTACTTGACCTACTTTGGGAGTCAGGAAAAGCTTCCACTGGGAAGTGATGCTTGAGGGATGAGTTAGCGTGAAGTAAGGAAAGGGAGATTCATGTAGACAGAGGTGGAGGGAAGCACGAAATATTTGAGGACTGAAAGACCAGTGGCTTAAAGAGGGAAGAGGTTCAGTTAGAGTTTAGCAGAAGAACGGCACTTTCAGATGCCGCCATTGAGGACAGTTTAATAAAGGAACTCTTTACAATGGCGTCTGAATGGTGAAGGGAAATCAGCAAAACACATACAGGACCCAAAATGAAAACCTGCACCTATGCCTATATTTATTAGAGAAAACAGCTACAGGAAAGAGACGCCTCACAGTAGCCGTGGCCGTAAGAAAGTGCAGCCAGTCTGAGGCTATGCAGCATGGAGGAGAGATCCAGGGGAATAAATACCGTACTGCAATCTCCAGCCATTTTCCCATCACCCGCCTTTCTTTAGTCAAATGAATTGTTAAGTCGGACCCTGAGGGAGCCCTTTGGCGCAGTCCATGAAAGTCAGTTCCCGGAGCACAGAGTAGGGTGTAAAAGAATAAAATGAGGGACAAATGGAAACTATCCTGCAGAGTACAGGCCAGGTCATATCAAGTGAAGGATTCAGGTACACATTTTTCTAAAAGTGATAGCCAGCACGAGAAAGATGTGATTGGATTTGCATTCACAAAGGATAGTTGATCACTCCTATAATGGTAGCAGACTGGAGCTGCTCATGGAGGATGTAGGAAGCTGAGTTGGTGGTGTTAGGAGAGATGTGGTTGCATCTACTGACCCGGTGATCGTGGAAGGCAGGAAGGCGTGGGAAGACTCGGGAGGTAATGAGGAGATGGTGTTGGTTTGGACATGGGAGCTGCAGAAGAGGATATCAGAGGTGTAAGAGATAAACTCTAGGTTTTGTTTGCATAAGTGGGTGGATAGTGGTGCCATGCCCTGAAGGAGGACCAGGTTTGAGAGATGGGAAAAATCATGAGTTTGGTTTTGGACATAACTGTCATTGAGAACACCAGCTGTAAATGTCAAATTGGCACCTCCACTTAAGTAGCTGTTTAACAGCTACTTTCATTGCACCCCATCAAGGCACTGTGCTGGCATTTTATAAAAAATATTTTCTCCAATCTTCAAACTACTGAGGCAGACATTATTTTTCCCATTTTATTGATGAGAAAATTGAGGGTTATGGGGTTAAATATCCTGCTTTACATTCAGTACTCGAAACCCTGACATTTTTAACTCCAACTGGAGCTCTTTCTCTTTTGTACTGTTATACATGCAAGTCAAAGAACAACAGAAAAGCCTGTAGAAGGGGTTGAGGAAAAGTCAAAAAAATTCTATCATTTGGAGAAAATATGGGCTTTGTCACATGGAATTATAGAGTAGGCTCATGTGAATTTCAATTAATCAATCAATCAGCACTCCCTGAGCAATTATTCTGTGCTTAGAATTTTACTGGCCATTATGAAAAAGATTATGAACGTATAAAATATGATTATTGATTTTAAGGACTTAAAATTTAGTTGAGGAGGCAAATACACTCAGAAAATAATTTTACATATCGTGACATTATATGCTGATAACAAAGTGCCAGATTGTGTGTGGATGACAGACTAAGAAAGGATAATATATAGCATGATAAGGTCTTATTTATTTAGAGGAGACTTGCATTGTGTGTACAAAAAGAAACTGAAGAAAAAAAGAATATTGTGTGTTGATGATTTGAGAATTTCTAGCAACTGAAGATTAAATGTCTCCTTCCCAGGAAATTTCTTATGATATGCAATTAATTTCAGATAGCTAAATGAAGAATGCATCAAATGGTCTAAGAGTTGAAGTTTGTTGGAAACCTATTTTACTTAACATTTATTTTTGAAATTCCTGCAACCAAGAGTGCTTCGCTTTTTTTGATAGACAAGGGACAGCAATATGTTCATATCTTTTTTGAAGGAAAAGCTGAAATTGCAAATATGTTTAAATCTGATACAATCTAAATCTTTATCCCAATAATGAAAATTGCCACCAACAAATCTTAGTCTAAGATCTTTGAGGCTCCATAAAGATTATTCTTTCTGGGAAAATCATCTCACATTTATTTCTAAAAGGAAAGATAAGACCTTTCTTAAATAATGGCACCTGGAAAATAGAAATTTTGTTAGTAGTTAATATTATTATAATAATTGACATTTGTCTAGTAGCTTATGATTTGTAAAGTTCTTCATATTCTTTACCTAATTTGATAACTAAGCAAAGCTAAACTTTCCTCAGTAAGTTATATGGATATATAGTTCACCAGAGAGGGAAAAATGTGTTGGTTTTAAATTTAGAAACAAAAAATCAGCCTTTGCTTCTTAGGCAGTAAGACGGAGTTCATGGTTTTCCATACAATGTAATACAATGTAACTGTGTAATAATTTAGTAATAATGACAGTTATAAGAATAACATGGATTGAGGCTTTGATATATAAATAAAAGTCTGGCTCCAGAGTTCACTCTTAATCACTAAAGACTCTTTCCAGAATCGAGTTGTCTTTTACATAAGCATTAGATCTTAAATAAAAGCTGTCAACTGGCTAGTGATTTACAAACAAAAATAAAGGGAAAAAAGTAATAAATATCATTGTGAAAGCCAATCAAAATTCCTTAATAAAATTATATTGAAAGGAAGAAAAAGAATGAAAAAAATCTGCTTAAAAATTTTAAATTGAAATATTTCTAACTTTTTGACTAGGCTCTGAGAAAGAGAAAGGAGCGTTAAGAAGGAAGAGACTAATTTATGATCCAAGAATAACCTAATGTTATCAAAATTATAAAAATATGGTTTTCATCCTTTCTAAAAATATTTCCTGCTTTACTTGGAAAGGACACTAGAAGTTCTTCTAATATAAGATAATTCCATTCCTAGGCAAGAAAGAGGGGATCTTGGAACAAACAGAATGTTCTAAAATCTTGGTACGTTTCTGAAGACCCCAAACTCTTTAACCTATTCCTTACATGGGATGTGAGGGGTGCAAAGGAATTCTTTTAACTCTGTCCTCTTTGAGGGTGAGGATACCTGGCATGCAGATTCACCCAGCTTTCCAGAATTCTCTTGTCACAAGAAGGAAACTTTGTTCCTTGAGTTTTGAAGGTATCTGTAATTTGGGGTAGAAAAAGATAACTCATCACTAGCTCTAATAAAGTATTTAAAAGATGCTTTTAAGGCTGCTTTGCACCTGGAGATAGATGGAAGAAACTCTTCCCCAATTTTCTCATGAAAAGGCTAAAATACAGAATTTTTCCTAGTGTTTTTATGCCGTCAAAGAGAGATAGGTATAGACCTCATGATATCAGAATCTCCTCCCTGCTGCTTAGAGTTAGAAATTCATAGGGGAGATGTTAGAGATCCGTGGGTGCTTAGCTTTCTGACTCCTAATCTCGAAAACCACCTATTACCTTCTGTGACAAAGGAAAGGAAAAAGTATTTTGCTTCTTCTGATGACAAAATTAAATTTTCTAAAGTGATATGAAAAAATGTTTTATTAAAAACTCTTATATTGTGCTGATCTTTAAAAAAATTAGAGAAAAAGACTTCTAGAAGGATTTAAGTCTGTGGAACACTTTTTATCTCATTAAGGGAGTTTTATTGATATGAGGAACAAAATCTTATAATTATAGAGATCATAACAAGAAACACTGAGCATGAACATTATATGGATTTTGCCTCATTGTTTTTCTTGACCCAAATAAAATTCATAATATTAAAAATAAGCATGCTATACATTTTGGCTTACTAATTCATTCTTCGTTTTAAGACCTTGAGCAGTGTTTAGCAGATTGTGATCACAACACAAAAGATAATGAAATCAATTTAGTAAGCCTCACCAAATGCCAGTTAAGCATTAAGAAGTAAAAATGAAATCAAATGGACTAGAAAAGACATATTAGAGTATACAACCCATGGTAAAAAAAAAAAAATATTATTTCATGAAACTTTGTTTCAATTGTTTCAATTATTTACGGTATGTGCACTGAGATACAGTATAAAATGTCTTTGTTATAAGAATAAAAAAAAAATTTGCAAGCCATTGACATGGAGACATTGTTGGACAAGTATATCAGCCCAGTTCTGGTTGTTAATTCTTTACCCACAACCCAAACATTACTGTCAAGAGCAAGAAGCTAAATTTTGATATAGTTACATAATGAATATTATATAGCAGTGAATATGAGTAAACCACAGCTTTAAGCAACAATATAGATGAATCTTAGAAACATAATATTAGAATGAAAAACTAAGATATGCAAAAATTCAATATTATAGTATTTAGTGATAAATGTTTATATGATAAAACTGTTAAAATAAAGCCACAGAGCAGACTTATGACAGTCTTATAAAGAAATAAATCTATTTTTTTCTTAAATTTTGTCTTTGGTAGACTTCTGATAACTAACCATATTCCTAAAACACTCCACATTTCTCCATAATGGAGTGGCCAATACTATCCCAGACAACTAAGTTTATCTAAAAATAAGATTAGCTCTCAACCAGCTGCCTGGAAATGACAGAGTAAGTAAAGATCATTTTCTCAAAATTGCAGGCTCCCCTCTGTGATGCTGCATAACTTTCTACTTTTCATTGCCTCAGTTTCTCCAGCTGCAAAGAAAAATTATGTGTAACCCTGGATTCCCACTCCTTCCTTATCCTCCTCTAATCTTCAAAGAATAAGACCAAGCATTTAAAGCAGTACTTCACAAACTTGCTATTTGATGGACACACCATCAAAAAAGACTTTTGAATGGCTGCCAAAAAAAAACCTAGCCCCAATGCAGACAGCACAGTTCATTTCATGGTTCAAGCCTTTTGCTATAAAGGAGCAAAGGGCTTCTTGAATAGGTGGAAAAGCAGCTGCCTGCAGTTTCCTATCTTTAGAGAATTAAATGATAGAAAAAATGCTAAGTGCTCACTTAGCAGTCAGTACAAACTTAATTTCCTCAATATAAGTACACAGTCCCCAAATCGAACACAGTTTATGTTCCAAGTTCATTGGAAAATTGATTACTTGGAATTTAAACTATCTTTTCCCAAAAAGACCATGTTAGAAATGATGGAATGGGTCTCTTTCCAGGTCTCTGAAGGAGAAAGTACTAAAAGTTCCCCTGGTCTTTCTTGCCTTTAACATGAGGGTGAAGGGTGAAGTGTTTGGTGGGGAAAGACAGAAGGACAGGACTTTAGAGTCAGCAGAACCATTAACAGAGGGAAACTGTTAGATGCTAGGTTGGGTAGTGCCCCTCAGGGGCCACTTCTCAGTGGCACTCTGTCCTGGGTAGTTGGCAATGACAATAGGGTGGATAAGTAGAGAAGGACCCTTCAGTGACGGATGCCAGTATCAAGGTTGGTTTTCAAAGTGAAGCAGGCAAGATGGGACTTCCAGTAGGCATCTAGAGGACTCATTTGTAAGTTCTAAAGAAAAGATCATCTTCAGGAGTGTTGGAAATTGAAACGTATGCCCAAACGTTTCTCTACTAAACTGTTCAGGGCTCAGTGAGAAAGAAAACTACTATGATTGGCTGACATGTACTTTTCCTGTCCTTTTTCTTATGGATCCTCTTTAACGAAGGGGCAAACATCCCGTGTGTCTAAAGTCACTACTCCATTCCTGGTAGTCGGATAGCTGAAGGCCACAGGCCTAACCCAGAGGCAAATGAAAGCGTGGCATCATAGAGACACCAGTGATCCTGGCAGGGGGACACCAAGGAGACGACCTGCAGGCCACAGGAGACTTCAGATGTGTGTTAGATACTACTATTCATTGTCACCAAAATGAAATGATTTTTTTTCTTTCCAAACTAAAGGGTTCCTTTAGTTGACGTGGCTGATGAATACGGTCACTGAGTAACAACACCCAGAGATTCTGGACATTTGTGGAACCAGTTCTGTCCCTCAGAGGTTGCCTGTTCCACTTGGAGTCTGAAAACGTCCAGGTAGATTTATATGACAACTGAATCAATGTTAATAAAACCCTTTTCATACTTTCTTCTCACTATTCTAAGTAAAAATAGGTACCTTAGATAATTTTCAAAATTGGCATTCTTAAACTCAAAGGCCGAATAATAAAGGGAAAAAAACTTCAAGATATTATCTAGGTCTACTTCAACACAATCATACAAATTAACAAAGACATTAAGACTAGGACCTGAAGCAGTGGACTACATCTTAAAGAAATCTGTTTGTAGGAAAGTAAGAGTTTTAACACAAAATCCCTTTTGTCTCCAGACTTGGGACAATTCTCTAGGCTACTATCTTGAGCTGAGTCATTTTCTTTTTTTTTCTCTCTCTCTCACTCCCTCTTTCATATAATAATTATTGAGAATTCACATAGTGTTTGGGGCAATGTAAAGGAATAAATAGCAACAATAACAAAAGCTAACATCTTTTTTTTAATGAAAAAGAGTAGGTAAGATTTTGCTCATGGTAAAGAGACTTTGCATCTTCAAGGTGATCTGAAAATCTAAGGAAACAGCAGAAACTGTCATTGGATAATAAGTTCCAAACTATAACTTCATGTATTCTTTACAAGTTTGACATTGAATTGACTAGTAATTGAAAGAAAGTATTAGAGGGAAACAAATAGTGTAAAAATTAATATATCTAGGAGAAAGGATATATTATGTTAATAGCTTATTCTTCAGAAATCCAATACCTTAATTAAATCAAGACTATAACATAGCTTTGAATCATATAAAAACATCCTCAGGTAAAGGCATGACAAAGTACTTTACAAAAAATTCAGCAGTAATAACCCACTAATACAGTTAACTAAAAATTTTATAGGCACCAGGATATTTCTTGGCCTCAAACTCCTCACTTTCTCATGAAATCAGCACACTGGAAGTCATTCAATCAGAAGTGAGATGGATTGATTGATTCATTCCTGAAATATTTACTAAGAAGCCCTGCTTGAGATTCTGTGAAGGATGCAAAGATAAATCAGGAATAGACTTCATTTTACTAGAGAGCTTTATAGGTACAAAGACAAGTGGTTAGATAGGTGAGATCAGATATGCCCATAAATAACTAGAAGGTAAAGTCAAAAGTTGTGAATGCCACAGTGGAATTGCAGATGACAAATCAGAGATCAGAGCTGGGAAAATGTCATAGAGGAAAGAGATGTACTGTGCTGTGAACTGGACATCTAGGTAGTCAGAAAGCACAGTCCATATAGAGGGAAAAGTATAATCAAGGCATCATTTGGGCAACGTCAAGTAGTTTAGTTTAGCTGGCTGGAGAGTAGCATGAAGGGGAATGCCAGGAAATGTGAGAAAGGAATGAATGTATCCTTCATGGAATAAAGAATTAGGAATACCAGGTTGACAGATATGTTGGACGGCTCAGATCTCAGTTCATAGGTAGCTTCCTTTACTAGCACCCTCCCAGACATTATTCAATATCTACCATTGAGATACAGAAGTTGCTTGACCTATGATGGATGGGGTTACATCCTGAAAAACTCACCATAAGTTGAAAATGTTGTAAGCTGAAAATGCATTTAACACACCTAACCTATCTAACACCATAGCTTAGTCTAGCTGACCTTAAATATGTTCAGAACACTTACATTAGTCTACAGCTGGACAATTATCTGGAGTTCCATCACAACAGTAATTGTCTCCTCCCCCTCCTTCACCACAATATCCAAAAAATGCTGTTAACAGTTCACTGTAGAGTATCTGTTGTTTACTTCTGTGACCACATGGCTAACTGGGAGCTGTGGCTTCTGTCACTGACCGGCATCATGAGACAGCATCACATCACACATTGTAGTCCAGGAAAAGATCAAATTCAAAGTACTGCTTCTGCTGAATGCATATTGCTTTCACACCATTGTATAGTTGAAAAATCATATGTCAAACCATTGTAATGCAGGGACCATCTGTAACTCCTTTTTATAGATTGAGAGTTTAACACACAAGGAAATATATTAGGAGACTGTAAAATATCTCATTTACTCTTTACCTACCTTAAACAACTGATTAATTTTGCTTTTACTTTCTGTTTGCAAAGAAACATCACATAAATATTGTTGAACAAATTAATATGGAGGAAGGGATGGGTGGATGGATAGATGGGTGGTTGTAGGTAGGTAGACATGTGTTGGGCATGTGATTGAATGAGTGAGTGGAGATTGGATGTGCAAATTGATGAGGGTTTAGTGAGACAAGTGTATGGATAGGTGAATGGTAGTGGGTGGATGAATAGTTAGAGGAGTACTGAGTGGCTGGCTTGCTAGATACCTAAAGCAGTTAGTTGATTTACTGCATGATCCCATGATTAAGTGTTCGACAGCTGACAAAACATGTTAATAATATAATCCAAACAATTAATTGCTAGCAAATTTTAGTCTGGCTATAGGAGTCAAGAATACTTTTAGTGAGCTTAAAAAGTGAACATATCCTTCACTGCACATTGGAATAGAACTCAATAGACATGTCCTTTCATTTCCTTCACCCCTTCTTGCAATGGTATAGGATTTCAAGTTATCTCAAGCACAACCTGAGTGAAACAAGGCAAACCACTGAAAAGGTAAAAGTTAATTAGGTAAATTTAGGGTGATTTAAAAAAAATGACACCTAGCATCCTATAAAGTGAGGAGATTTAGCTATATTAAGTTTCAAAAATTGTAGATCACTGATGTTTATTTTCAAAACAGCCACTTAGCTAGCTAGCCAACCATCCAACCCAAAATCTCAAAATACCAACTGTGTGTAATATAGATATGCGTATCTATCATCTATCTATCTATCATCTATCTATCTAATCTATCTAATCTGTCATCTATTGTCTATCATCTATCTCTCCACCTATATATACAATGGAAACTAGCCATGATTTCATTTATATATTAACAAAAAATAAAAAAGGAAAATGGACTTAGAGTTCAAAGAAACAGCAGAATATAATTTTAAGTTCTTGGTGAATAGAAGGAATTTTGTGAAAGTGGACCCGTTCAACCAGGACATCAGTGTCTACCGGGGAATGCTTATGTATGGCTGGGGTTTCCTTTTACTCTCCAAGATCTTATCCAAAATATACATTCTTCATTAATGAGGGCTAAGTTTTTATGTACTTCAGTCCACTTGTTCCTATTATTTTTGAAGGAATGTTGTTTTGGGGGCTGTTACAATTTCCATAGGCTTTTAGGAATGTTATTAAAGAATGTTAGTTTTTCAGTGAAGTTTTCTTGGATATGTACAGATTGATATGAAAGATCTGGACTTAATTTGATGTTATAAAGTAATCTTAAAACAAATAATTCTTCCCAATGGTAATGATTTAGTCCTTTAAACAATATTTTAAACAGGAGATTTTACTGGATTTGGCATCATGTTCTTTTGTGCCTATCCAAAAGCACACGGATTCTACCTGACCCTACCCCCAAAAGCAAAACAAAACAAAACAAAGCAAACACATGGATCCAGGATGGTGGCTGGTCTGTTGTTGCTGGTGGTGTTGTGTTGCTTTTTTTTTTTTTTTTAAATCTCAGAGACTAAATATTTAGAATAGAAAAGCTTTGCCACTAGAATCTTACTTTATTCTGACTGACCTGGAGGATAAGGAGGCATAAGAGACTCTGCATAGGACTGTAAGGAAGCCAGAGTGTGCATGAGATAATTTTAGGTGATTATATACAGATATCTTTTATTTAAGTCATGAAATTATCTTAATATTAGAAAAAATAGAATCAGTATAGAAAATGAGCCACTTCCAGATCTTATCATTTAGGATGAGGTTAAGTTTAAAAGGTGAGGGCTTTTTTAAAAGCAAATAATAAAATAAAGTGTGTATAAAATAAGGTGTATAAAATTAAATTGTGACTGTGGCAATGTAAAGGATTGCAATGTAGGAAATAACTCGTAATCCAACTCTATTGTGTTGCTGATGAATATAAAGACCTCTAAATTTGGTAGATTCATGGGAATTAGGGCCTAGGATTTCTTACTTCTGAAAATCAAATCAATAGTAATGGGAAAAGTTGCAGATAAAAGTACCTTAAATGTATCTGCAATATCTTTGGGATGTAGAGTTATCAGTCACAGTGAATGTCTTCCTCTTTAGGTACTGGACAACTGATTCTATGTATTCATCTCATCAAGTCCAGGATTCGCAAAAACATTCAGATGCATAATCACAGAAAAATGAAGGCGCCCCTCTCTCAGAACAGCGTGGGTTTACCTTATTTTAGGTGTGAATCATTAATTGTCATCAAGCTTGCCTTGTACCTGTTACCTTTCTGAGGGTTGGTTTTGCCTATCTTTTTTCAGATAGACACTTGAGCAAGTAATGATTCTGCCTCCAATTTCTTTATCGTACAGAACATATAGAAAGACTCTTGACACCATTTAACTTTCTAGTGCCATGATTTCCCCATCTGCAAAATACCACTAATTGATCTCTAAGGTAACTTACAGCACCAAAGTTGTATGACTTTATAACTGTTAAAAAGATGAATGTTATATTAACTCCATAGAGTTAGCTGAGCTTCCAGAGAGAAATATATTACTAGAAATCAAAACTGGCACTTTTCAGAGCCTACCAAGTTATAAGTACTCAACAAACACTGTCTCATTTAATCTGCCTAGTACACGTGCTTGCTTCCTATTTCACACACACAGAAACTGAGGTTCACTCAAGATTCACAAAGCTGGTAAGCAGGAGAGCTAAGATCTGAGCCCAGATATTCTTTTTTCAAAAGTCCATGCCTTTCCTCCACCACACCAAATTTCCTTTCTATGATCAGAGCATTATTATTATTACCGCTGAGATAAAGCTACTGGGGCAGGATTGCAGAAAAAAATATCTCTTTGTCATTGTGTCAATGCAGCTGGAAAAGCATCCTAAGGATGGCCTCACTGGTGAGAATATTGAGAACATTTGGAGGGAATTTTGTAACCAATTCCCTCCAAAACAGGGGGTAGATTAATGATGTGAAAGTTTATCAAACTCAGATGCAAATTCTCCATTTGAAAAACCCAAACTCTAATACTGATCCAGGCTATAGAGATTAACTGATATAAATGTTATTCTTGAGAGGAAAAAGAATAGAAACCATATGAATGTTGTAACACAAATAGGAGTATTTCTATAGTTTCAGAATTATATTATCTTCCATTTCAATGAAAATAGGAAACAAATATTGTCACTACCTGAAAGAGAATAAGTAATTGTTTATGATAGAAAAAGGAAGTAAGTCATAAAATTTGAAATGTTTAAAATTACTTATAACTGTAATATTTGTAGATGGAAAGATGCATGTTATAGCAAAATAAAATTTTGCATATGCATATGCATGTACATATATGTTTAGGTGCCTGAGTCAAAAATCAAATTTAAAAAATGCTTCAAGTAGTATCTACTTGTTGGAACAGCTTTGACAAGTAAACTGTATGCAGATTTGTCATTTCCTTTACAAATAATAACTTAGCTGAAAGAAATTCACTTTGAGACCAAACAGTTTTGATCTGCAAGATGGTTTTGAGGTGGCAAGAAAGAGAATTCTTTAAGATATAGAGAATCAGCTTTAGATAATGACATTGGCTTAGAAAAAAAATTAAGGAATAAGTTTTTATTTCTAGTTTATAGGCTTAATTTTCACCATATTTCAAAGTCTGAGAACACAGAAATGAACAAAAAAAATTTTTTAAATTTTAAATCAGCACATTAACACTTCAAAACAATAGTGGCTTTCTTATTTCAACTGATAATTCTTTAAAAAATAAAATATAAAATTGACAGTATTTCATGTGAATTAATCAGTTCATATCCTTACTATAATTCCCATTTTGGATGAGTACTCTGATGAATGAGTGCTCAAATGGAGAGAAAAATGGGGAACCATGATTTTCTCAGCAGCCATCAGTTTGTGACTATGAATGAGATCACTTAAAATAATAACTTAATTTTTACTAGCTTCACCTACATGATGTAGGTTCTCAATCATCATACAAAGCTTCCCCACCCTCACACATTTCCGGAAGCCACCAGTCAGTATCTCACACACTCATTTGTACTTATGAATAGACTCCTGCTGGCTGCTGCAGCCCCTCCACCTACACTCTGCTTCTCCTGCCATTTCCCCAGGCCCAGCCACTCCTGGTGGGCTTCACTAATGCTCCATAAGGCCTGCCATGCTGGCTTTCCTAGGGTACATGTCACTCCTCTGTTACTACCCTTTGGACACAGCCCACTGATTCCCTGGACCTTGGGTGTCAGAGTGGTATCTCAGGTCTATGAGAGAGGAGGTTATCATCCACCCCGACTCCAGACCAGGTTCCAGTGGAGAAAGCACAGACTCTAGGAATTGTAGCTAATTGATGTTCACTTGTGGGTTTATTGATGAACCTGATTAATTAATGAACTGGGCAAGCACAGGATGCTCTGTAAACTCTGGTAACTTTAAATTGAAGACTGCATTCTGGATCTAAAGCCAAAGTGCTTCATTTTATCCCCACCTAAATGCAGACCTCAGGACCATCTGGAAACCGAGTGGGTTGGGCAGGGTAAGGGAGAAATGAGTCTTCAGGTACACGGAAGACCACAGGCCTGCCCCATTTACATTGTTACTGGCTCACCAGAACATAAAGAGGGAAAAGTCAGAAGTTAATTCTCTTCCCTTGTGCTTTATCCTACAGAAATAAAGAGCTAGAGAACCTAAGTGCCCACTGCTCCCATCCCCGTCCTAGAGAACAAGATACTTGTGCAGGAGCAGTCACTCTCACAAGGACGTCCTCCCAGAATGAGTTACCCTTTTTCCTTTGTGGAAAAGCAGGTATAGGGTTGGGAGAGAAGCTATAAGCCTTCTTTCAAAGCCACAGCCTTGATGGGAAGGAGAAAGGAAGTTCCTTCCTCTGTGAAAACATGAAGTTGGGAGATTAAATTTCTTCCCTAAAGACTACACAGCAGAACTTAATAAAGGGCTGGTAAGGAAAAAGCAGAGGGAGAATGGCTCGCCCTACTTTGTGTTGCACTCTATTTGAAAGCTCTCAAAGCACTCTCAAATGTTAGAGGTTATTAAGAAAGTTCTCCCACCTTTGGCTTATCACCCTTCTGCCTTTCCTGGGTCTAAGGGGTGGGTGGAGGAGACAATCCAAGTGAAAGATCTGCCTGAGCATAAAATCCCCTTTCCCTCCAACATAAGGAAAGATGTACCACTGGCTTGGCCTGTCATGTTTGGCTATTTTCCCTTAAAATTAATTCTCTTCCAGAAGACCTCACTCACTACCTCATCTCCTAACCTGAAAATTTTCTGTGGAGCAGACTTAAGAATTTGCCAGACATGCCAACATGTTTACAGTAGTAAACATAGAGTTTTTTCCACCAAGATTCTCTTCTTCTCTAAACACAAAAAGGCCACTGGTGGTCTGTCCTATGAGTTAACCATACACTGCCAACCCTGCCTATACTCCAGCAATGAACCTGACCTAGGACAAAGCTGTCACTCCCTATTCTCTGCTTAAATTATAATCTAATTTTGTAAGCAGATATATACTTGGGAACTGGCTAACTTACATAGAATTGAGCTTTAAGGCACTTAAGACATGAAATTTATAAAGATAATAATCAGGAGTTCAGGAATTTTCATTTAAATGGAAGAGTCCATTCATCTATTCATTCTTGATTTTACTCAGCAATAATTTAGTACTTTTGTAGTTGCCAAACATAGTGTCTGAAGGTAAAAAGATAAATATTTAGTCCCTGTTATTAAGAGCTCACGGCCCACGTATAAATGTAGACATGCAAAGAGGAAAATAACACCTGTCATAAATCCTTTTTCTCACAAAAGTAAGTCCAACATGTCTAATAAAAATGCAACATGATAAATGTTATAACAGACACATAAAATTCTGTAAAGTACAGAGGAAGGAACAATTAATTTAATACAATCATTAGGCAATATCTAAGTTGAAAATATTTGTGAACATAAAAGATAAGTACTTGTACTTAATTTTTTGACACATGGCTATTCCCAGGCCAAAATTTTATGATAGTATTTTTTTAATGTGCTTATATTTTGGTTTATTTATGGCCACTAATGACCTTTGGCTTATGAAAATAGATCTTTTACAAAGTAAACTCATTTACTTGGAACATCTCGATCCTGTGGAAAAACACAGCTATGTGTTTACTGGTCAATTATTTCTTGCTTATGTAACTGACCTGCCACACGAAAGCATCATTTAACCAACATTTTAGAAAATCAAACAAATATCCTCTTCTGTAAAGAAAGGATTAATTTCAAGTTTTTTTAAAAAATTTTTTCTTTTATTTTTGTTCAGTTATTTTGGAAAAAATTAAAGAGTTAAAAAACATATCTTTTAGTTTGGAATGTTTTAATTACTTGGAAGTCATTCTAGCTCACTTGATCTATATTATCTCTCTGGGCTGATGGGATAAATCTCTAAAAGCATTCACGGAGGCAGCTCTAACATATCAATGGATTGAAGGATTTGGAAGTGTACTCTACTGAGTCCACCATGTTTCTTTTTCTTTTTTACATTGTTGTCCTTTCCATTCCTTTATTCCATTTTACTTTCCAATGTGGTTTCTTGTATTCAACCTTGTCTGCTCATGTCTCGGGCTTCTGAGTGGTACATTTGAATATTGTTCAGCTCTTTATGGACCTCCGTTTTAGGAAGTGATTCTACGTGTTCATCTTGAATAACTTAGGATAGACCTCTCCTTACAGTTCATGTTCAAGTATAATATTCAAGGATATATATATTTGGTATAAGGTAGAAAATGACATAGCATACAGAGTCACTGAATCTAATGCTTATGGGAGCTCATGCTGTTTAATATGATTGATGTTCATATAGTAGCTTTTTGTTGCTTCTCCAGTTAGTAGCACCCTGACTTTTCCTTGGAGACTCACCTATCCCTAACTCAGTCCATATGACCAGGTAGCCAATGACAGTGGTTTATCATAGGGCCACAGTGCTTGCATTTGAAGTGGATAAATGACTCAAAGGGGGTTAATTAGAGCCAACTCGGGACTTTAGCAGGAACTAATGGGATGGATAAGTAGATAAATTATTAAATTTATTGAAGCATGTTGTCCTTATGCCTAAAGTTCACATTTTCCACACTGAATTCTTATTGCTTCTTGTTTGTTTCCTCCACTAAATTGTAAATGCCTGGAGATATGAATTCTCTACTACCTGGCAAATAATAGAAGCTCAATACATTTTTCTTTAAATGAACAAGCTAGAATCTATCCTTTAAAGAAATCACTCAGTTATAGATGTTATAATGACCAATTATCGTGTTTCTAGGCAGGAAATGGGATAGTATTTGTTTTAAAAATATTTGGGAAACACTTTACATCAATAAAATTTCTCCTATGGAACTGTGAAAAAATTGATTTTAAAGAGAAATGGCATTTTTTTTACTATAATTAAAGTTATTGGTATCATAAGCACAGATTGAATAGATAACCTACATGGAGTGCCACAATCTATTTCCTACTCTGCCTCCCTAATAAATTCATTGCAAAGTTATGTAATATATAATAATCCTGAAATATAGCTTCACTTTACTCTCTTTAACTCTGTTAGGGTAGTGATACTATAATGGTGGAAATCATCCTGATTCGACTAAAAATATATTTAACAATTTCGAAATTTCCCTTTGTCACCCCTGAAAAGTCTACAAATGGAAGACTAGAAATATTACCACCTGTCTCTGCTTGAACCGTCTACTGAAGAGGTCTACTTATGAATGGATTTCTGGATAAATAAATATTAATAACTAAGAAAGATCAATGACTCATGGAACACAATTTGTCATTTAAGATAAGCAGTGCTTGGAGTGGCAGGAAAAAGTAAAGGCTAATCACACAACATTATTATAATGAAGAGGTATATAATTAACCTACACTCTACTTCCTCAATCATGAAAGACTCAGATCAAAAAGGAACAGCCATACAAAACAAACCAACATCATTCCATACTTTCCCAGTGTACCCAGTATCACTCCTTTCCCTCAGGTCCCCTTGCCTTCAACCAACATAAGCTTTTAACTGAAGGAAAGTGAGGCTCATCCACTAGTAGGTGTAAAATTACTGAATGTCTCTCTTAAGGCAGCTGCTTCTAGGCTTTCTTTCTCTAATGTGGAGTTCTACTTTAACTGAGATCTAACTGAAAGCTCACTGTCTAATGGCTTTTTGCCAATAAAGTTCACCTTGATTGCTTGACTTCATTTTAGTAAGAAGATTCTTTTTATCTTGTTACCTCAAATCTAAACCAAAGTTGAAAGCACAAAGCCTTCTTTATTTAATGACTGCCTTTATCCTTCCTGGTTTAGAAAGAAGTTGAGTTCTGTAAGATTTTGTGGTCTGACACTTGGCTTCCTTTGTTTTGGTGGTAAGCAATTATATAGCAATTCTTTGTATTGTTTGTTTTCTAAAGTCTAATCGCTAAGGCAACACAAGCTTACTCTTTCTTTGAATGTCTGCTTCATATGGCCGATATTGATTTTTATGAATATAAACATTTTTTTGATAAAAATTCATTTGTTTAGTTCTTCTTAATCCTATGGGTTTAGAATAAGCTCTGCAAGCTTATATCTAGTAGGATTAACCAATTCTTTACCAAGAGGCTTCTTCATTATTCCCTTGCAATGACAAGCAGGCCCTTCTTTTTTATGACAGAATTATAATTTTACTAAATAAGTAATAGTTTCCAAGAACTGCTTTTATCGAAATATTGTAGAATGCATGTTGGTCTCAATGATCCTGGTCTAAGCGTCTTTGAAAATATTTTGTGGGAGGTATTCTTATCCATAGAATAGGAAACAAGTGTAGACACCTATCTTGTATTCTTGGATATTACTGAGTATTCCTTCAAGCACGGGGACCTCTCAGTCTGTATACTTTAAGTGTAATCCACTTCTCCTTTCACTGTTATATCAATACTTAAATGACTTGTTACCAGGTGATAATCCTTGAACTTTATGCAGATAAATTTTGAACTGCATTCATTTTTTTTTATTACATAAGATACAACCTGCAATCTCACCACTCCCTCTTTGCATTTTCATGTTTAATATCTAGAATTTTGTATTTTGGAATTTGTCTTTTAACTTAACTAAATTGTGAATAATTTTCTGAAACACTACATTCTTTTAAATAGACTTGCTGCTTACAGAATGTGCCCCTTGAAGCAGAACCTTGACGTAATCTTTCATGGTCTAAGTAGGCACAGTTATATCTTTGGAATAAATTTGTCTCGTTTTCTGATGACTTACCAAGAGCCGTCTTCCTACATATCATGGGCATGTAGGATTTATGAGTCATTTTACGATGTTCTCTCTCCACTTCAGCCTTTTCCTGGATCAATGAAATTTTTCAAAGTAATTGATTCAGCCAAAAGAAACTATGAGAGAGCTTTACCAGGGACTCTACATACAAGGAACTCTGTTGAATATTGATAATAGTATTCTGGGTCCACAAGTGATTCAACTTTGTGATAATACTTGTGCCTGACATAGGGTAAGCCAGAAGTAAATCCCAAATAGGAAACAAAATAGAGGAAGTTACATAAGAAACCCTCAATCTACAATGTCAATGCGGTGCCAAAGCCCCATAGGCTATTGACTGCATTTTTCAATTTTAAATCTCTGAATAATGTATGCCACTAATAAAAAATTATTTAATCAGGTAAAAAATTAGCAAAATAGCCTAAAGTGATTATGCTAGTAATAACCTACATTTTTAAGATTTAATATGTACCTGACATTAAATATATATGAGTTTTACTATATACCATTTCACATATATGTTTCACAACATTATGAGGTGGGTGTTTTAAATTCCATTTTACAGATGAGGTGAGGGAGCACAAAGGTCAAGCAGGCTGCCCAACATCACTCAGGTGGCAAATAGCAGAGGAAGCTAAATGGAGCTTTGTGTGACTCAGATGCCCTTTGTATCATCCTTACAATGCATGTGGCATTCCACAGACATTTATATGACTCCAGAATCATTGCATTTCCACTGGGCTAAACTTCCTGGCATCCAGCAAGGCAAGAAAGTAAGAAACTCTAAGATGATTCATATCTGAATCCCACCAATGGGCTACCCAGAGATGTCCTTCTTGTATGGTTCAAGGTAAAAGGAATACCTCTCAGATTATGAACTCCAGAATGTGAATTAACTGATATTCAGGTTTTCCACTGAGTGTCTGAAAATAAACTTCAATTGCCTTCTCCTTCCTTAAGAGGATCCCTTCCTCTTGCTCTGAAATCATTGTAAATGGGGTGGTAGCGATAGAAGAGAATAAAGTGAACTAAAATGAACTAATAGAACTCTGTTAAACCTAATACAAATATAACTAGTATTTAAGGGTAAAGAAAACTATGATTCAAGAGAAAACAAGCAAATTGATATAACATGAGTTATCCAACCTAGACAATTTTATGGCAGTGATAAAACTGCTGTAGTATAAGGAGAGGAACAGCATTTCTAAGGTTGCCTGATGAGTCACTGAACACAAGTCCAGCTGGCTCTAACCTTTAAAAGCCAATATATTTTTAACACATTGCTAACAAGTTTGTATGACTGATTCCACCCCAAAGATGAACTCTAAAGTGCAATCTGACTCAAGAGTAACTTCTAATATGTAGGAGGAATAACTATGGTTCTGTTTGCTCACTAACCCCGAAAAGTGTCATTCCCTCCAGTTATTGACAGATTGTACGTCTCTCAAATTTATTTTCTTTTTGTTTTCCTGGGACAATATAGACCACAGATTATAGTTGTCAGCACCATTCTAGATGCCAAAAGTTCAAAGAGGATCCTTGGCACCTTATCTCAAGTACCTCTCAAGCTGGTTGAGAATGGAACGTGTAAGCAGACAATTATGATACAATGATAAGTGCTATAATGGCCATAGTTGCTTGAGGCTCCACAGCCTCATGGATGTACAGTGTAGGGGAGCATAGACAGAAAGTTGGCAAAAATTCTTGAGAGATTTCAGAAAAACATATATGATCTGGTTAAAGAAAGTGAGGGGTGCTCTAGGCTAAGGAGGTTACAAATACAGGCACAGAGGTGTGACAAAACATCCTTGAGGAACTGAAAATAAGTATGGGTTAACTGTTAAGACATAGATAGTGAATGATGGGAGAGTACGTCAGTTCCTAATTTAGTCAACTATTCTGTTCCTTCTGTTCATTAGGCGATGAACTAACCCTTTATGAATAAACATTAAATACAGCTGTGACGTTTTGTTCATGTGTTCCTTCCTGTGTCTTGGTGTAGAGTGTGTGTTTGTACTTCAATATTCCTTCCTACTACGTAGTTAGCTCCTTCAGGACAGATGCCATATGAACCAGGGAACACTTGAGACTGAGGATCAATCTCAAAGTTCTGGGCAGTGCAAAAGTGGAACTTTTAAAAAACAAAACATGCAAAAGTTGAGATAAGTTAGAAAGCCTCTTTCAAGTAAATTGCTGAGTAAAACTGAAAGGAATGTAGACTATTTTAAGCACACAGGGAGCACAAGACAATATTAATTAAAGAATTTGGGGGGGCAGTGGTAAATGTTGAATTTAAAAGAAAAGATAGACAGGAATTGTCATGAGGAACATTTGTAAAGTATTGGAAGTGGGAAGCCTCACACCACACATGAATGATGGTAGGTGGTGTCTTAAACGTGGATTGGGACTTTGTCAAGAATCAATGAGAATAAGGATAGTATGCCTGGATTAAGTTAACTAGGCAAAAAGGCTGGTCCAACTAATACTTATGGGAAATAGGTGACTATAAATTATAAATAAACAAATTAAGTTGATAGTGGAAGATCCTGATGGTCTGATAGAAAATAAATAATTAGATTGAAACCAAGGTAGCTCCTGAGTTCTTGAGAAGGGGAAAATATCATGACTAAAAAGATTTTGAGGAAGACAGTATCTGGCAATAATTTCTCTCTCCCCACAGGATGGAGATACTGAATCTATAAAATTGAAGAGACCCATGGTCCCTTTGTTTTGATATGACCAATTCTATATCAAAACTCGAAGAGACAGAATAAATGGACCTGAGTTTCCAGCCTTGATTTTCTCTATGCTATTATTTCTCTTTTTTAGCCTAACAACCTAGATCTTGTTTTCTCTACTTCGGTATGTTATCTGGGGCAAGTTACGACATCTCCCTGGGTGTCAGATAATTCAACTGTAATGTGAGGAGGTACAATCTAGATTGTCCCCAAGGAGTCCTTTCAAATTTAGAATTCTATGAAATTGAATGAAGTTAATAAAATAAAATCCTGCTCATTGATTTTTTTGTTTTATCAAAGGAAAAATCATGGAGCTAGAAGCTTGAGGAGAATCCTCCTAGTGAATAATCAGTCCAATGTTGATTTTTGTTGATTTTGGAATGCATACTTTTTTCAGATTTTTAACATCTCTGAAATAGAATGTGTCACATAATCGATGTCATTTTACAGTCATAATTGACAAATTTTTTCTCAGCAATTCATAAAATAACGGTGTGTTAAGCAATTGAATTTTCTTTCAACTCTCAAATTCAGTTAATGTCAGCATATATAGAGAGGCACATCTTTCAACTATCTAAGGCAGCACTATTAGGATGAGTCGGAAACGTAGATGGAATGGGGACAAAGTCTCCAAAGTGTTGCTGACTATTATCTCAGAAAATTCTCCTGAATTGTAAGAGAGTTCCTCCACATGTTTTCCTTCTCTAGGTCACTGTTAAATAACTCTGATAAATAAATAAGGCTCAAGTTTCTGTTGGTTGATGCTTTTATTGTATTATTATTATGAAATATTATAATATTTATCATCATCATTATCATGATCACTAATCTAGGCCAAACTGTTGACTGTAACTTATTTGTGGATTGCATAGTCAATATAGTGGGTTGCCATAGCATTTTAACGAATAAAGCAGCATAGACTAAAATAGAAAGTCTCAGTGTACATCCCATATGGTGAGTGTATTATTTCCTGAGACTCTTTTTGGTTGTATTTACTTATAGACATACATGTATATATTCACATATGCGAGTTTAAGGTTTAAAATGTATTTCTATTGTGGGTTGTGGTCAAAATCTTAAAATGCTATTCTAGATCCAGCCTTAAAGGTGGCCAGGACTACAGAAAATAGCTTGGAGCATGAGCAGCCAAGCAGAGAAAGCTGAATTTGGGCCAGTGTTTTCAGCCCTCAGGAGCAGCATGTCCATATCCATAGCAATCACATGTTTCAGATGGGCTTGAATTAGCCACTCATAAATCTCTGATGAATTTATTCTCTTTGCAAACCATTTTCATTATCATCCTCATTCAAGAGCTTTTCTACTTGATGGCTTCCTGTTTTGCTTAACTGGTACATTTATAGGTACCTATAACAAAAAATTCCAATTGACCTCTGATGGTGACAATATTTATTTCTATTTTAAGAAAATTTCTAGGGAGGTTCTATGTTGAAATTTTGACTCATATGCTAATATCCTGTAGGCAGACCATTCATTTAAGGAAGGTATTATTTGAGGAAGTAGATATTGTTAAATACCTTTCCTTCCAAATTACTCAGAACCATATATAGCCAGGGCCCCTCTGCAGGTAAATAAATTCACTTGGTGTTTCCTATATTGCCTGGAGTTTCTGCTTTCACTTCCATTTCAAGCATCCTTCCTGTACGTCACAGCAGGGGGTTCCTACAAAGAAATGAAACCAGCAACCATGATAATGAAAATGGGAAAGTATTGTTTCTTTTTTCCCTACAACCTCTTATAGGTAGTTGAGCCAGTATCTTAACTGAAGGATTTCCTTAGCTCAGTTTTTCAGATGGATCATATTCTAATGCTGACTGTCTTTGAGATTCCACACAGATGTAGGAACCTGTGATTCTCTGAGCTCTTCTCAGGAAACCATTTCATTTTACAAGTAGGAAACTGAGGCCTAGACAAGCTAGCGACTACCCCAGTGTCAGAAGGCCTGTTACTGGCAAATCTGATATGGCTGACATACCCTATGGCAGATGAGTTATGTTACTTTAACTTACTGTGTTTAGACTGTTTCTCAAGGATACTGCAAATCCCTTGGAGACATGTAATACCTGACTTAAGTGTTTTAAATGTATTATTGAGTTTACAAATGGAAGTTTCTCCTCTTATACAAATTTATGCTAGACAGTTCAAATTAATAAATTCTAACAAATTTGAAAAGTCATCTAATCAGATTTTAAATTCCTTACAATTTTTTTTTTACTTCAGAAGCAAGAAATAAAAACTGTTTTCTTTCTTAAGATATCTGTGAGGAAGCTCAATAGTAAGCAAATTTCCCTGTAGCATGTACATTCTATAAGAACAATTTTCCTGGTTCATTTGGAGGCTAGGAAATAACAACTCCTCTGTCATATTACTCTTATGGAAAAGAAAACCAAAAGTTATTTAAATAGTAGTTCCTGAAACATCGTAATATTAATAGTGGGTATCTTTGGTAATATTTTTGAGATACTTTGTTTCCTTTTTCTGTACTTTTGAAATTTTGTAAAATAACCATGACTTTGAGTTCTGAGACTAATGAAGATGCTTTGATTATTTGGGTGGGGGAATCCGCCCTCCCTTTCTAGTAATATTATTTCCACTGTCAAGTTTGTGCTCAATAAAACTTTAACAGTTGGCTAGGACTTCTTTATGTTCAAAGTATTTCATTTTTTTTCCCCCTGATTTCTCCTGGAAGTCTGTTAACAAGATCATAGGTGAGAATATAAAATAAAGCAAAAATAACTATGAGCATCCAAATGATATCACAAAGTTCACACACTAAAACCAACAGACTGACAAATTTGATACATCGAAGTTCAGGTGTTTTGCTCCTGGACTGACTCAGAGCCTATTTCCTGGTACTTATCCATAATTTTTGTATACATAGCTATTTGACTTCCAAGTCCTTAGTAGATTAGAGACAACAAGTTTGAAGAAGGTGGTGGAACACCTGCTGACAGCCTGGCAACAAGGAAAAGGACAGAAAGCTATAAAGTGGAAATGTAAGAGAAAACCTGGAAACATCCAGTTGACCTAGAAATCGAGCATAGGGGCAAAAAGCTTACATCCTTTCATGGGATCCAGATTATCACTGATAGTTGTAGAGGAAAGTAACTTAATTTTTAAAAAATTAACACTGAGTAAGAAAGGAAAGGCAAAAGTATGACCAGAATATACTCTTTAATGAAGAGAATAATGAATTCTGTTTTTAAATATGATTTCCACATAAAACACTACCATAAAAATATTTTGTGCTTCAAGGGGTAAATTGTCAATTATATCGAATGACTCAACCCAGATGTTTCTGGATAATTTATTTTAATGTAATCTTTTAACATTTTGCTCAGTTTTCTCATCAGTTGAGAACATTTGCTTCTTGGAGAGTGTTGATCTAATATTAGGACTATTACATTAATAGTTCCTCTATACATGGCATAGGGAATGTCGTTAGCATTAATGTATTGGCTAGGTAGAGGGCCATTGGAAAGAAAGAGCAATTAGGGGATCGTTTTATAAACTATATAAATATCTAAGCAATGTACTGTATCCTTGAAACTAATAATAAAATAAAATAAAATAAAATAAAATAAATAAATAAAATAAAAAGACAAATGGTGAAGTGGATTAAAAAAAAATGTTCCTCTACAGACTGACATCATGTCTACATGAGGTAACTGCCTGGAAAGACAAGAATGTGACTAAATTGTCCCATCCTTGCTTTCTCTGAATGTTCATCCAATATCTATTGTAGGCTAATAAGGTCTTTCAGACTATCACATCAATAAATTATTCCTGTGTGGTTAGTTTTTGGTGCCTTGTGTAACTTGCTGTGTAACTCCTTTTGACACAAGCAGCTGCTTGCTAAGTGCAGATCATGGTGAGAATAATCTAGTGGTCAAAGCTCAGCATTCAACGATAAAATCCGGGGATCTAAGATCCAGGACATGATAACAACATTGACAAATTGCTGACCCAGAAATCCCAAATTCTTCATCATCACAGAATAAATTATACTCCTTAAAATGAATAAAAAGCACACCCTAAAGTCAAAATCCAGTTGAGAGTATTCTATACCTGTTTGTTTCCTCTTCCTATCTTTTTGTTCCTCAATTTAAGTGCCCGAGTTTTTCTACTGTGAAAGTTTCACTTTTGTTAACGCCAATCCCCTCTACCTCCTCCTCTCTCAAAATTTCCATTCCTTAATGTTCTAGTCTAGAGGTTGTTCTGCTTACTCCCCGCCTCCCACAGCCTTTGGCCACAGCCTGAGGCTGGTGGGTGGAACACTGTTTGTCAGGGACTGTGTGGGTCAGAAGTGACTCGGGCTGACGCTCAGCTGGGACACAAGCCCCAGTGGCATGCCCAGTGCATAAAGGACTCTCTCTGCGCCCCCTCACAGGACGAAAGCTCACAGAAGCTTCTTCCTCTGTTCCTGCCTTTTTACCCACCATCAAGCTCAACATCACCTTCTCTATGCTTTCAGTTTTCCAGAATGAACCCAGAAAGTTGAGGGAAACCATCGTTTATTTGTACCTGGAAACTATCTACCAATAATTTATTTTTTTTTTAAAAAGTCTCATCTAAATCAATCAAAATACTCTGGATCCCCTCTTGTCAAACATAATGTCCCATTCAATTTCTCAATTTCCACTGAACTTCTGTATAGAGATTTTCCCTCCCATTTCTCTTAGAGCCAAAGTCCGTCGTCCCTTAGTTATTTCTTGAGGGGTCATTTCTCTTCAGTGGAATGTCTTTGTTTTCAACCTAGCTTCCCCTTGTTTCGATTTCTATTTTCTCTCCCCTCTCTACTTATCCCTAAGTACTTGCTCTCTGACCTTGTACTAATTCTGCCTTCTCCTCTTCTGTTTTTTTTCCATGATGTTCTTTACTTTTTTCCCCAGGTCACTTTTCTGGCCTCATTCCCCTCCCATTGTAACCCATTCCCCTTCTCTTCTTAATCTTTTTCCTTATTCTTTTTGGTAATTTCCACGCATGATTCTTATCTTTTCTGTTCTTCATGTTCTATTTGTCTTTCTTTCCCTCCTCCAATAAATTGAATCTAGTGAGAAGAAAAGACATTTGCTCCTTTTTGAAATTTTGACATTCCACTTTAACAAAAATAGCACTGCCAGTAAAATTGCTTAATATAATGAAAAATAAATATTTGCAGAAAGATAGGAAGTGGTACAAAAAGTTCTTATTTGCAATGGTCAAAGTTAAAATTTGAAACTGTGAACTCAGAGACATTACTTTTAATAGATATTAAGCCAAAGTTGGCAAACTCAGTGTTAATATACCTAAGATCTATGACCAATTCTGTCCTATTGAGAATTCTTATTTAATATTGAGCAACTTATCACTTCTTTGTATGATGTTTTTTAAGTTATTAAATAGCTTTCTTAATAGCATAAGTTCAGTGTAAAAAAATTTTAAATGCAAAAGGATATATCATGAAAAAGTTATTCTCCCATCTACTCAAACTCCAGGGCACTTTCCCAGATGTAACCACAGTTTAGGAAATATAAGAAATCTCCACTCATAAATAATAATGTGTATATGTATACATATAAAGCTATACTACTATACATTTCTATTCCCCCATTTTTATACAAATGGAAGCATACTATACATAATTATAATGCAACTCACTTCATTCACTTAGCAATATATAATAAAGTGAATTCCAGTGAGCGCTTATTAATTCCACTATTGTACAGAACTCCATTTTATTAATGCACCATAGCTCAGCAGTTCTCAAACTTATGGCCTCTGGAAACTTTGCACTCTTAAAAATTACCAAAGAGGCCAAAGATTTCTTATTTTATCGATATTTATGTAATATTTATTATATATGTGTCTATATACTATAAACTAATTCTGATAAAAAATTTTAGTATATATTACTTAATTTAAAATGACAGTTATAATCCCACTGCATATTGAGATAAATGTGTTTTGTGAAAATTAACTATATTTTCCAGATTCAGTGTGAAAAAGCCAGTATTGCTTTATAATTTTGTAAATCTCATGTTTGGCCTAATTGACGACAAATGGATTCTTGCATTTCCTTTTGCAATCAGTCTGTTGGAAAATGTCATTCTGGTTGAAATATATAAAGAAAATCTGCCTCGCTCCTAGATATGTAGTTGAAAAAGCGAGGAGCATTTTAATAACCTTTTCAGATAATTGTGAACATTCTCTGACTACATTAAACTCAACAAAATGGTAGTTTCTTAAAAATTAGTTACAATATAGAATCTGAAACCACATTGATAAGCTTTTCTTACTCTGTTACATTACAAACTATTGGTTTTACACTTTTTAAATTGAGGTGTAATTGACATACAGCATTATATTAGTTTCAGGTGTACAATATAATGATTCAATATTCATATATATTATGAAATGATCCCTACAGTAAGCCTAGTTAACATCTGTCATCATACATACTTACAGAACTTTTTTCTTGTGATAAAAACTCCTAAGATTACTCTTAGCAACTTTCAAATATGCAATATAGTATTAATTATCGGTCTATCTCACACTTTATATGGATCATTTATCTATGCAGGATTTTGTAGCACCAAACATTAATAATTTGAAAAATAGAATTCACTAAATTATGCAGATCTTCCAAATGTTGACATATTTTATTATGTCATATCACAAAATAATATGCATTACTATCTCCATCAGTCTCCCCTGAAAGAATCTTTAAGTATTGAGAATTTGTCAAATTCCTGGGGCTTTCCAAAATTCTCATTTTCTCTTGAAAGCTCAAATTTTACCATTGGCAAGAAATGTGGTCCATTGTTTTCTTTGAAGTGATAAGTTCACTTCATTTATTTTGAGGAAGTATCTGCCACATACCTGATTGAGAATAACTACATTTTACCCATCCGTTTTTCAGGAAAATGTTTCCTTATCGTTCAGCTTACAACTAGAACAATTACATAACTGCTCTTACTTGGGATAACCCTGTACTTCAATATGAAGCAATGTTTTTGTTTGCTTCCCATTTTGTCACACAGAACATTGAAAGACAAGTACTCATGGGTCATCAAGATTTAATGAAATTAGTAATTTTTACTGCCTAATCAAGGACATTATTAAATAAAACTGGCTTTTTCTTTTCTTTTTTGTGGACACGCATGGTTGTGAAGAATATAATAACTATCATAGTTTGGTGCCACTGCCTTGATCCATGCTAAGGCACCAGCATTTTTACCTGCCATTGCTTTTACACTATCAGTGCAAATATCAAAATGAAAAAGATGAATAATGTCTTAATATTATTAAGAGAATAGCTTTGACCTCATGGTCAATCCCAGGGATGTGGCCACACTTTGAGAACTGTGGTCATTGCTTATTTAACCAAACCCACCTTGTTGGATATTTAGATTCTGTCTGGTCCTGTGTTAATACAGACTGTTGTATAATAAACATCCTCAAATAACATTCCTTGATATTCCATTTGTAAAATGACTTAAGCTTCAAGGATATTAAAAGAGCAAAAAAAAATCCCTTATATTTTGTCTCTCTTATCAAGGCTACCAAAGTGTCTATTGACAGCAAGTATGAATCCTGTTAAAACGAATGGTCAACAAGCTTCCATTGTTAAAATGGCACCCTTGGGTATATGAAGATGCCAGCTGACCTGCATTCTGAGATTCATAGGCTGAGAAATTTTATACTATATATTCTATATAGAAGGAAAACAATAGAGGAATTTTAAGAGAATTGTGTTATCATCCCTATTATTTTGATTCTTTGGAAATTTTTAGACACAGTGGAAAATAAGAAATGACTTAGAATGTTTTTTATTTGGAGATAACTGTGTTAACAGAGAAACTATATCATTTAATCATTCAAAATTATTTTCTGAGGAACCTGCTAGGTTCTGTACAGGTACTAATACTAGGTATTGCAGAGACAGTAAAAATGCATTACGGGCAGATTCTGACTGCAAGTAGATTACCAACAATGATTGAAAAGCTTTTGCCAAGAAAATTGCAATGACCACATACAACTCTCTTAGTTTAAGAAGCGGAATAGATTGAGGTAAGGCAGTGCAATTATGTAGTCTTTTATCTGATTATTACTTAGGGTAACAATACAGTCCTGGGTTTACCCTGTCATCTCGGCATAATTATTAAAAGCATCTCTTTTCACTCTTAAAAGTGTCCAGGTTTAGGCAATAGATTTATAGTCATGTACAAATAGTAGACGTAGAGTTTTCCCCAAAGTCTCATCTTATCCTTTGATATAACCCACCAAGGACCTTAGGTAGAAAACTAACATTTATTGAGCACCTGGTATATGTATTATGTATTTTCTATACAAATTTCATTCTGTATTTACAACAATCCTATGAGTACTACTGTATACCCTTATTTTATAGACAAGGAAACTGAGGCTCAGAGAGTAGAATAACTTTCTTAAGACTACATACAAATAAATGGTTAAATTAGAATTTAAAACTTTCTATTGGATTTCATAATCCATGTTCCTTCCCCAGTTTTTTCAAAGTGTGTTTCATTGAATCGGCATCAAAATCACTGAGCGCTTATTTCTTATTCTGAATGCAGATTACTGAGCCTTGCCCCGAAACTATTAAACCAGAATCTCTTGCAACATGGCCTGGATATCTGCCTTTTATCATTCATTCATTCACTCATTCATTCATTTATGTTTTTATATTTTTAATTAAAAAAATTTTTTTTTTTTAGTGACATTGGTTAATGAAATCCAGTAAGTTTCAGGTGTACAATTTCACTGTAAGGCATATATATTGCATAGTGTGCTCCCCTCCCATAGTTAGATTTCTTTCTATAACCACGTATTTGACCTCTTTTACTGCATCTACCTCCCTCTTTCCTCCCCACTACCTCACCCTCTGGTAACCATTAGCCTATTGTCCTTGTCCATGAGTCTGTTTGTTTGTCCTGTTTGTTTGTTCCTTTTAGGTTTATATTCTACATATAAGTGATATCATGTGGTTTTCAATTTTTTTCTGCTTGGCTTATTTCACTTAGCATGATTATCTTGAGGTACATCATGTTGTCGCAAATGACAGTATTTCATCTCTTCTTATGGCTGAGTAATTTTCCATTGTATATATGTACCACAGCTTCTTTAGCCAATCATCTATCATAGGATACTTCAGTTGTTTCCATGTCCTGGCCACCATAAATAATGCTTCTAGAACATCGGTGTGCAAATATCTTTCCAGATATGAGTTTTCAGGTCTTTTGGGTAAATACCCAGTAGAGGAATTGCTGGATCATATGGTAGATCAATTCTTAGTTTTTTGAGGAACCTTCATACTGTTTTCCATAGTAGCTGTACCAATCAGGGACTGGAACACTTAAGGACCACTGTTTTAGATTACACTACCTCCAGAGCTCAGCCATCAATTATTTCATCAAAGAAAAGATGTTTTTGCAATATTAAAATGAAATGTGAATTGGTGGTGTCCAAAAGTACTAGCATATATCCTACTTGTAAGCTCCAATTTTTCTTGATAATAAGCAGGCAACTTTGGACAGCTGGTCTCTTCTGACAGTTACACTGACCATTCATTCTCTCTGTAAACTATTTCTGTTTTTGAGAGGTTTTCTTAGGCTGCTCACAAAGTTAAGTGGAACCTTTTTTGTGAAAAAGCCATTCTATATGTTTACCTAGCAGTTTCAGTAATGTCAACTGTGGTTATATAGTTAGCAAAGGGTCTTGGGGTAAATTATTTTTCTGATTATTAATAAACTATAACTAAAATGAAATTTATCTGGTAGTCATTGTGATAGAGCCATTTAATGGCTATTATTAATTTTTTTGAGTTGTATTACTCTATACAACTGAATAAATCAATTCACATATTTTAATAGAGAATAATAAAGATCAACTAATTCCACATGACTTAACTTGTACAATATATTCATAGTTTATAATTTAATGGATTTTAAAGGCATAGTTTCATAGTTTTATAAGCTTGCATGTACATTCTGCAAACAAAATGTAAGTGGTTACCTTCTGCAGTCTCTCATTAGTAAGAATATCTGAAATGTCCTAGATCACTGATGCTCTTGGAAAGCTCTCTTTCTTTTGGGTTATACAATACGCTTCTGGGTCTCATATGCTAATTTAGCCAAGGCCACATTGTGATAGAAGCTTTGGCCTGGAGAAAAGACCAGTACCAAATCAGGGTCTCAGAAAAGCTGAGAAGGGTTGCTAAATCAAAATAAGTGGGGAGGGAAGGTGAGGAACCATAATCCAATCTGGGTCACACTCAGTGGCCAAAATGAAGACCGATCTGAAGGATGTCAGGGGGTCATCTTGTCTTGGTTTCGAGGTATTTGGCTCTAGTTGGCCATGATATGAATGTTCAGTTAATCCTGGAGGCCCAGGATGAGACCAGTAAGGAAAGCAACAAGCAAGGTCCAGTTCAATAGAAAATGGTCATACAGGAACTGGGTAAGAAAGTTATCTATGCCTAAAGAGTTAAAGGAGGTAACTAGGTACTAGGCACCTAGGAGATGGGCCAGGCAAGTGGAGTTGCCCTGCACATAAAGTTTAAAGGAGTCTGTAGCTTGGCACTTACAAGGGTATTAGTCTTCAGTTCAACCAGAGGTGTAGAGGAAACACTGCTTCAGACCCCACTCACTAATCGGCAGGGATGAGGAACATCTCTAGTGCAACACCCTTCTGGCTCTCGTTGGCCTGGGGCCTTAGTTGAGTTTAGAGGTGACACTATCATTGAAACTATTAATTCAGGAGGGGGAAAAATGGTGTAGATGATAAAGGCTCTGTAGATGACCAAATCAAAATTGTGATGGAAACAAGGAGCAGCAGCAAGGGAAAATCACCTGGGATCTTGATGAACAAGCCATACAACTATGGAGAAATCTAGGAAATCATCCTGCAACGGCAGAAGGTAAAACAAGGCAAGGACACAGGGCTGCCCGGTTTCAGTGGCTGAGTGAGACTGAGACAGAGGCTGAGGCTGCGGCTGTGGCTGTGGCTGTGGCAGCGACAGACGCCTCTTAAAGGGGCCACAACTGTGAGCGGATTTTCGCAGTGATGGACCTGCTTTTGCTCTGAGCACCAGTACCCATTGGCTGCACTCAGAGAACACCAGGGATTCACAGGAGGACGTTGTTGGAGTGAAGGCAGAGGCGAGACTCGCTCTGTACAGAAGTGCCAGCGGTATCCATTGTTTGTGTTGAGCCCTCCTCACTCCCAGTGCGCGGACATAGCACCGCCATAGCTGCGACATAATCAAACTGGAAAACAGTTTCCTTCCCCTGGAGGATTCCCTGAAACCCCGCCTCCCCCAACTCATGGCCCCCCCAAGCCACATCCAGGAATAGCCTCAGTGAGTCAGGTGCTCCTTGCTGAGACTCACACTGAAGGTAGCTAGCTGGCCTTGGTTTCAGGTGTGACCTTTTGAGGCAACTATAAGCATAACACCTGTGGATTGTTTGCTGAATCTTAACAGGTGGCTCCGGAGCGGCAGAGACTTGGGCTAAGTTTGGCCTGCAGCTGAACCCCTCAGGACTGTGCCACTGGACACCTACTTCACAAATCCACACTAATAAGAAGGGAGACTTAGGAGCTTTGCTTAGTACATAGAAACAGACACGGAAAGGCAGCCAAAATGGGAAGACAAAGAAGCAGAAACCATATGAGAGAACAGAACAGAGATCCAGATATAATGGAGTCAAGTAATCTAACAGATGCAGAGTTCAAAACACTGGTTATAAAGATGCTCAATGAACTTTTGGAAGTGTAAAATTCAGTGAGAACTTCAACAAAGAGATAAAAAACATAAAAATGGAAATGGAAATTATAAAAGGGAACCAGTCTGAAATGAAGAACACATTATCTGAGATGAGAAATAAAAATGGAATAACAAAGGAATAAACAAAGTGAATAAAGAAAAGGATCAAATGCCCTATCTAGAGGATGGAAAGCCAAGGACACAATCAGAATGGCAAGAGATAAGATGCCAAGACTATAAAAATAATTTAAGGAGCATATGGGACACTATTAAGGTCCAAATATCATCTGATCGGCATAACTGAAGAAAATCAAGATGTTGAACAGCTGTTTGAAGAAATAATGATGGAAAACTTCCCTAACCTGGTGAAGGAAATGGACATAAAACCCCAGGAAGCTCAGAGAATTCCAAAAACAGGGATCCAAAGAGGCCCACACCAAGACATCATAATTAAAATGCCAAAGGTTAAATACAAAGAAAGAATATTAAAAGCAGCAAGAGAAAAAAATAGTTACTATAAGGGAACACCCATAAGACTGGCAGCTGATTTCTCAAAAGAAACTATGCAGGACAGAAGGGCTTGGCAAAAAATATTCGACAGATGAAGACCCAGGATCTACAACCAAGAATACTTTATCCAGCAAAGCTATCATTTAGAGTTGAAGGACAGATAAAGAGCTTCCCAGACAAAAATAAGCTAAAGGAATTTATCACCACCAAGCCAGTATTACAGGAAATGTTGGAGGACTTCTTTAAGAAGAAAAAACATGTATCAAAAACAGGAATAAAGAATGGTAACAACTACATTCCTATCAATAAGTACCTCAAATGGAAAAGAATTAAGTGCTCCAACCAAAAGATAGAGGAGCTGAAAGGTAAGAAAACAAGACCCTACATATGTGCCTACAAAGATCACTTCAGATTAAAAGACACACACAGACTAAAAGGAAGGGATGGAAAAAGATATGCTTTGATGGACCTAGAAGGTATTTAAGTCAGACAGAGAAAGATAAACTATATGATTTCACTTATATGTGGAATCTAAGGAATAAAAAGAACACTAATCAAAAACAGACTCACAAATATAGTGGACATTTGGTGATGGACAGAGGTGAGAAGGGTTTGAGGGGCTGGGAGAATGGGCAAAGGGTTAAAAAGTACATATTAGTAGCTAAAGGATGGTCTTGGGGATGGGGAGCACGGCGTAGGAATGCAGTTAGCATTAATACGTTGGCTAGGTGGAGGGTCAGGGGAGGGAGGGAGCAGTTGGGGGATCATTTTAGGAGTTATATAGATGTCTAACCAATATACTGTATATTTGAAACTAATTAAATAAATAAATTTAAAAAATATTAATTCATTTGTATATTTTAATACAGTTTCATAGCTGGTATCTTTATTTTTTTTTAGGCTATTATCAATGTCTTCCTTAGATTCATTATCCAGGATGCTAAGTGGGAATCTTTCATTAAATCTTTATTGAAGCTAGAAGAGCTATTATACCTAATGTTGATATCCTGAACCATCTGTAAAGAGGAACCCTAATTTATTGTATGCCAGCTTCAATTGCTATTTCAATGTTTAAAAGTTTCTCTGATTCACTTTGTTATTAGAATAAGAATGTACATTTAACCTTAGGAGTTCAGATTGGTTCCTGTCAAACTGGGAGACAATAGCCGTCAGAGCTGTCAGAGCATGATTTCTTCCCTAGAATTCATCATTTTCGAGCAAGGCATTTATATTGACAGTTTGTGAATGGTTTAATTCTTGAGAAATTGATATTTTATCTTGGCCACACCATATGCAGAATATCTGAAAACTATTTTTTAAAAAGTTTTAGTTTGGCCAGAATTAATGTCTTATAGTCTAGAATAGAATTTGAGAAAAAAGTAAAAGTCCAGGGCTATAGTAAAGCCATAGCAAGTGATTTAGAATCATTAGACAAGACCCTATACTACTTTTGCAGGACTGCAGAACTTTCTTAATTATGACACAAAATAGCATCAGTGTTTCTCACTCCATCCTTTTCATTAACAGTCGTGACTATCATACAGAAGTGGTACTTGGGATTCTGGCAACGAATTTTGTAGTTCACTCTGTTGGCTTTCAGAAATATGTGGTATGGAAATTACCTGGGTTAATATCATCATGCTGTATGATATGAACATGAAAAGATCCTGAAAGGATGATATGATCTAATAAGGATATCAGTCGTGAATGCGATTTATTACACACTGAAAAAGACGTCATTCTTGGAGACTTATTTACATGGTCCCTCCTTTTCCTGCCTTAGATGAAAATTTGTAAAACAAAAGTAAAATGAATCCTTTTGAGTCTGCTCTTTCTGTCTACTCATTTATCAACCAATTGTTAAATATTACAAGGAAGCTGGACAAGAAAAAGCTAAAGGAGTTCATTTCCGCTAAACCCATATTATAAAAAAATGTTAAAGGGACTTTCTTATGAAGAAGCAAAAAAGATAAAAAATATGAATAATAAAATATCGATAACTATATAACTATCAATAATTACTTTAAATGTAAATGTGTTAAATGTTCCAATCAAAAGACATAGGGTGAGTGTATGGATAAGAAAACAAGACCCATATAGGCAATGCTTATAAGAGACTCATTTCAGATGGGAAAACACACCACAGACTTAAAGGGATAAAAAAATATATATTTTGTGCAAATGGAAACAAAAAAGAAAGCTGGTAGAGCAGTACTTATATCAGACAAAATAGACTTTAAAACAAAGGCTATAACAAAAGACAAAAAAAAAAACCAAACAACTCAGCAATTCAATTTCTGGGTATTTATCCAAAGAAACTCAAACATTAATTTGAAAAGACATATGCATTGCTATGTTCCTTGCAGCATTATTTACCATAGCCAAGATATGGAAGCAACCTAAACGTCCATCGATAGACTAACTGATAAAGAAGTAGTACATATATACAGTGGAATATCATTCAGCCATAAAAAAGAATGAAAGCTTGCCGTTTGTGACATGGATGGACCTAAAGGGTATTATGCTAAGTGAAATAAGCCAGGCAAAGACAAGTATCATAAAATTTCATTTATAAGTGGAATCTAAAAAACAAATGAACAAACAGCACAGAAACAAACTCACAGATACAGAGACTAAATTGATGGTTGCCAGATGGGAGGGGAATGGGGAGACGGGTGAAAAAGGTGATGGGATTAAGAAGTATAAATTGCCAGTTATAAAATTAGTCACAGAGATATAAAGTACATCATAGGAATATAGTTAATAATACTGTATATAACTACATATGGTGTTAGATGAGTGCCAGTCTTATAGGGTAATCAATGGAAACAAATATAATATTACATGTAAACTGTAGAAAAATAAAAAAATTAAAAAAAATATATTACAAGAAAACATGAGCAGATATTTACATGAGTTCCCACTACTGTGAGTAAAGTCACAGGCTTGTCTTTTACAAGGGCCAGGGTCTGGATGTGACAGCAAGGAAGACTATGAAGGTTTCTTCCTAGGGTCACCGAGCTACCAGGCATGGATATTTCAGCCACCCTTTACCTAAGATCACCAGGTCTCGGAGATATAAACCAGTGATTCTTTTCAGATCCCAGCAACTGCTAAAGACATCTAATATCTCCCATTCCCACTAATACATACAAACAACTTTGAAAAGGGGTCCTTGCATTCACAAGATTGCACTAACTAAGCAGCAAGGGAGAGTGTTGTATAATCTGGTGATACTGTGGTTCACTATTGTTATTATGCTTCATCTGATTTCATACAATTGTACCTTTGATGACTGAGTGGGTTTCACCACAGGCGGCTCTGTTTCAGTGCTGACACATGTTAAAACAAAAATAGTTTAGGTTATCATTATTGTTTTAAAATAGTTGTTAGACATTCTGAAGCAAGATAACCTACACTCAACTGTGCACCTCATCTTTTTAAGGATATGGGTATTCTGAGAAGTGGACATTAGTCTTTCTAAGAACATAACTTATACTTAAGTCCTCAGAATACAGAATCATTAGACATCCAAACCTAAGCAACAAGCAATGATGAAGATGTGGTCAGCTTGCTCGTAGCCTGGCTGTTCTCCAATGGGGAATTAATTTATTGAAAAAGATCATATTTCAGTCCCAAAAGTACAGTACAGGGCTTGGTCAAGGATCTCTTCTCCCACCCTCCTCATCTACACACACAGATGGATTGTTGGTGGTTTTAGCAAATTGAATGCAACTTTAGAGCTTGCCTCTTTTTTTTTAACAACTTGATGTAATTTGATTAAAAAAAAAATACAAAGAAAGCAGCTAGTTGCAAAGCAGTCAAGAAGCAAACAACACCAAAACCTAATTTACCAGCTGCCTCATGTCTAAGCAGAAGTCCAAAGAACCGTTGGATACCACTGAAGCCTTCTGCAAAATTAACCTCTCATTTAACTTTTTTGATCTTAATGCTTAATGCAGGCCAACATCTGCTCACACATTAACTGTGAAATATTCCAGATCAAAGGTCTCTAATTATCAGAGATTTCTTCAGAACTTACATTTCACCAGCTCAACCTGTAAGATAAAAAGCTACATTAGGTATAATTACTGAATAAACCTGCTAGACATTCAAAGACAGCAGCATAAAGGAAGATGCTTAAAATAAATACACACTTATTGGTTTTCTACATCACTTAAACAGAACATAGTAAAGCCATTTCCTTAGCTTGCATACGTGGAAAGGTTTCAACTGAAAGTTACTACAAATTAGAGGTGGCTTGCTAATGTATACTTGAACAACTTTCACCTAAGGATGTCAAAGCATCTAACGAAATAGGGGAGCATTAAATCAAGGAGTTTAAAACAAAAGAAGTTCATTTGGCATTAAGAAAATATCACCCTACACATTATATGGGTTATGAACCCGAATATAACTACATCCTGGGGAACCATATCTTTTTCGTGTTTGTGTCCTGGACCCTGGCACAGAGCCTGTCAAGCACACAGCAGATGCCCAGTAAATGCTTGTGGAGAGAATCTTAAGAATGGTACTTAAGGAATGCATGCAACCTTGACTGCTGCTGTTTGCTGTTATTTCAAGCCATTTTAATATCTCAATTTCCTCAATACCTTCAAATAACCAGGGCAGAGAGCACTAAGCTCATGCAGAGGATAGTGTAAAAGAGAAAAATAATTTAAATAACTTCATTTTTATATAACTTCATATAATTTAATGTGAATTAACTTTTTTATACACAGATTCATATAATTAGTCTTAGGAAAACCCCCACCATCATTGGATACATTCTTTTACCTCTGCTTAAACTTCTAGTAACAGAGAACACAGTACCTCACAAGGCATCCACCCCGGTTTGGTGACAGCTCTCTCTGATCATTATAAAGACCTCATTTTGAACTGAATTTTGCCCCTGTAAATTCAATCCTTTGGTCTTTTAACAATGACTAATTCATGAAGATCCTTCAACCATTTGAAATCATTATTTTACATTCCATATCCATCCCTCAAACTGAATATCTTTATCCAAGATAAATTCCTGATTTCCTAAGACATGGTTTGCAGACCTTGCTCCCTACTTTGGGCATGTTCCAGTTGCTTATGCTATTTTTCTAACATGAAATACTAAAACTTAAAACAATTTGGGGACATTTTTTTCTATATTGTCGTAGACATGCTTAATTCATATTAAACTTAAAATTGACATCTGTTTTATATTAACTACTATTAAACAACGTTGGCTTATTTTTTATTTGTATGACTAATTTTTGTTTTTGTCTGAGTTTAGGGCTTTACATTTATTTCTATTTTTAAATTTTTTCAGTTCATTTTTGGGGAATGATTTTTCAAGCTACCATTACAGACTATTGAGACTTTGTGAATCTTGAATCTGTCATTCTTGTGACATATGTCATATTAGCTCATCCTTTTCTAATCCAACAGTGAAATAAATACTAAATGGACCTGGTACTTTTATCTGAATCATATCACGAGCTTCTCTGAGGCTTGATTCAGGAGGACTTTACACACTGTATGTGCTTTAGAGCTGGGATTATCTCTGAGCATTTTGATGCCCAGACCTGACTAAATCCCTCAGGGCTTTTGTTTCCTCCAGGTTAAGCAGGAGCCAGTTTCAAACTGTGTGGGAACCTTTTCCTACCAGGTATGGTATTGGATTTCAGCTTGAAGACCTGTTTTTGAATGAAACTGTAAGAGACTTCTTACTTTTCTTTCTGTTCTCCCTTAGTGTAGATTTGATTTTATGCTGCACTCCCCAGCCTCTACTTCACCCTAGCCTCCAAAGACTTTATTTTCTCCTTTAGAGATCATGTTAATCCATCAAGAGAAAACCCATTGGAGGGGAAGTAAGCCAAAATACTGCAGTGGAGAGACAGACAGAAGCGTAACGGAAGATTGTATTTTGTCTGGAAATTTCCTATTCCTCTTTTAGCCTCTACTGTTGGTATTATTTTAACATAAAGCAGAGCTGACAATTTAGAGTAAGTAGAAGCCCTTAGCAAAATATAGCTCATAGCAAAAATGATGGTTTAATGAAACCTGGGAATTGGAGTTCAAGTCAACTGGGTATTATTTTAACAAAGTTGCTCAAGTCTAAAAGATTTAGAGAATGATTTACAGTTAGATGTCACACTTAGATATCTGCTACCTGTATAGGCTCTGACTTATAATCTGAAGCATTTCTCTCATTTGGTTCAGACAAGGTAGTACGGTGTGGCTGAGCTCATTCAGGAATAAGTCAGGAGACTCCGAGTTTAATCACTCCCTTGTTCTGACTATGGCTAAATCTCTTTACATGTTTATGATTATAAAATAATTAATGTGTTCATTGAAGGGTAATTAGACAAAATGAAGAAAAAAATCTTTGTAATATCGCTGTTCAGAGACAATGCTGCTACTATTTTAGTTTATTTCTCTAATTCTATTTTTTACTCATACAGATTTCCATACAGTATTTAAGTGCTAGACACATTTATGATGCTTCTCATCTCCAGCCTAACAGTACATACCTTGGCCAAAGTGATCTGATCTTTCTGGCCACCAGACTCAAGGACGGCCCATTCTTAGCTTGACTAAGTAAGTACCTATGAGCTGTGGTCTGACTCAAAAAGACAAGCTGAGCCAGTCATTTTAGGGACTTGGATTTGGAGACTGAGAGATGGAGCCAGTGAGTTGTGGAGGTCAGGAGCGAGTATCCCCTGAAAGTCCACCCCAGCATGCAGATTATTTAGAGCTGCAAACAATTAGAGCCCAACAAATCCAGGAAGAGTGTTTTACCTGCTTTTTTCCTGCCTAAAGAAATTCAGCTAGAAACATCTGCTTCAGGAAGGGAACCTTAGCACACTCACCTTAACTATATGAATAAAGTGTGGAGGCAGGGAAGATTCAGGGAAAAATCTGTTCCACTAGACCCTCCTTTGTCCAATTGTTTCTAGGTGCCCTGCAATAATTTATCAAAATGTTTGCTCTTTCTCATCTACCTATGAGTTGCCTGCCTCCCTTTTCTTAGTCCAAAATGACATATATACCTCATTTTGCTTCTGTCTTTGGAACTTTTATGCTTACATGAATTCTCCATGTGCACATATCCAAATTTGATTTTCTCCTTTAATGTGCTATATGTCACTTGAATTATTTAACCAGCCAGAAGAACTAAAGGAGTAAAGGGAAAGTTTCCCATCCCTGACAGAGTAAAGAAGCTGAAATGAATACTTGTAAGATATAATAGAAGCTAAGGAAAACATTTTGGACTATGTGTAAGCTGAAGTTATGAAACAGTAAAACTGTGTTTAAGGAGAGGAAGTTGGCATTGTAGAGAAAGAAATATGGAGCAGGCTCAACAGGGAGAAGACTCACCAGGGAAATCCAGTTGTCCAAGAAAGGAGCCTTATGCTTAATGATTTTCCATATCCAGCTTTCAAGAGATCTGTCTGTCCTTGATTGCTATGCTTTGATTCTCATGAGACTTCTGGAACATTCACTTAAAGCCCCTTTGATCTGAACTGGGTCAATGTTAGGAAAACTGAAAGAAACTATACTCAATTTAAATTAGAATTGATACTTTTTATTAACTATTGTAAAATATTTCCAAGTCATTACATATATTTTAAATACATCATTTTTAATGGCTAAGCAATATTTCATGGCATAGATATGCTGTATAAAATGCCTAAATGACAACAAAGTTGATTACTATTAATACTAAGATTATTTTTGGGTATTAAGAAATCTAAGACTTAAAATGATTCAGGAAATGTGCCAATATTCTTTCAGAATCCTTTTACCTACCAGCAGTAGAAACAAATGCATGCACATGCGTGCGCACGAGCACACACACACACACACACACCCACACACACACACACAACTTAGTTAGCAGAATTTAGTGTGGAGAAATTAATGCCTTCAAAAAATCCCATGACTACTGTTTTCCTAACTAAACCCATTACAAATGTTTTTATGAAAGCACAGTGAGTATTTTCCAGCTTCCCCCAACAGTGTAACTTAGACAGTGTAACTAAGACAAGATCTTAGTCACAAGACAAGAAAATTTGGTATAAAGGCCACTATGAAATACAGGTAAGCAGGTTAGGCCCACAGAAACACATTCATCTAAACCTAAATCTACATTTTCTTCCTAATGGAATGAATGAAAGAATATAAAATATCACAACTGTCTTTTTTAAGAAAAGCAGAAATGGTATCAGTTCACAAATTAGCACCAATTCTTGGTAAAACCTAGGTCAAGCTGTGAAGAATCTGGGCTCATTCTCTGTTTCAAATATAATATCAAATGTTCTTTGAAGGTTTGGAAATTGTTTGGGAAAAGTCTATTACCTTCTCTTATACAAATTTCATCCACATGGTGATTTGAAAATTTTCCTATACTTCTCCTTTCCAACATAACAGAAAAATTAATCTTTCTATCGGTTTCTCTTAAACCCCTAAACTCACACCAATCCTCTCACAAAATAACAATTCAATATTATCAAATACATATGAGAGAGAAACCCTACAGGTATAATTAAAGCAGCAGGGGCATCTCTGAACATGAAAGAGCCTTTCTTTGAGTGCTTTGCCTTATCTCTTTTCAGGGAATGGATGTACTATGATAAAGCTAAACTATCTTTGAGGCAAGAGACAGAGTTTTAGTGTTATTTATATCATTTAGAAATGATCAGAGTCCCACTTAATCAATGGTTAGTTCTGAGAAAACATGAGATAAATAGTGTAAAAGCATTTATTAAATTTTAAGCAATTTACAAATAAAATGTTTTCCTTTTGCAAGAAGGTCAAAAAAAGGTCTAGTCAACAGAGAAGACTGGACTATCACAGATTTGGTTCCAAATCTCATCTACTTGACCCTGGGCAAGTTCCTCACCACTCTGCATTTTGGTTTCCTTATCTCTAATACGGTATTACTGAAGTATCATGATATTTTATCAAGGTTAAGTGTAATATTAATAATGCCTTCTTTACTGAGTTAATGAGATTAAATGATGTTTGAAATTGTAGTCTTAATGGATATCTTTGTCCTGTTTCTGAATTAAATTGGAATTGCTATGGTGTTCCATACTTAGCAATAATATGGTTATTGTTTTTCAACATTACATAAAAATTTTTCTGGAAAAAAAAAACATAATAAATTGAATTAAATCTCCTTTCTGATAATTTAGTCATAGATAGTATAAATCTCTGTTTAGAAAACTCCAGAAGAATCACTGAATAAAATTAAATTTAATTAAAAAAAAAGTTTAGTATGGTGACCAGATTCAAAATAATCAAGATTCAAAAGTCATTTTCTGTATTAGCAATAACCAGTTAGAAAATATGATTAAGAATCTCATTTACAACAGAAACAAAATATATAAAACGTATAACAATAACTTTGATTAAAAGCTAAGTGGTACCTTACATAAAGAAAAGTTATAAATGATTTCTGATGGAATAGAGAATATTGGAACCAACAGGGAGATATTCTTTATTCTGAATGTGATGAACAAATTTGGTAAAGATGTCAACTCCTTGCAAAGTAATATATGGGTTTAATGTACTTTCAATAACATTTCAAAAAATTTTAGAACATTTCCAAATAATTTTGAAAAAGTAATGAGGAACTATCAAAAGGTACTATAAATCTACAAAAATCAATATAGCATGCTACTAGGGAAAAAAAGACGAAGTCCAATGGCTCTAATACTTATAAGAATTTGATATGTAACAAAGTGAGTGATAATTTTTAAATAATTTAAAAATATTTTTTAAATTATTTTTTAAATAATCACACCAAAGGTCATTCATCCTATACTTATTTAAGTGTTAAGTGCAAATACTAATGCCACAGAAAAACTGGAAGAAAAGAAAGATGATGATATTGGGACATACAGCAAACACATTTGTAAAGGTAACGATATAGATACAGAGATAGCTACTATAGATACTTAAATGTCAAATATATCGTAATAATAATTGGAAGTGGGCAGATTCCCTGATTGTGACACTGATCACCTGCCTTGGCCAACTTATTTGCTTCGTTAGGAGGGTGTCTTTTCAAAACTCATCACATTATATATGTACCTAATACTATAATAAAAGAAGATATAATAAAGAATATATCCTTTCCGGGTAGGAAATGACTGTTTTCCAATCTAAGTTGTTGTTTTTGTTGTTGCTGTTGTTTTTAGATAAATTTGTGCCTTAATTGGCTAAGAAGGCTACTTGAGGGGATGAAGTGGGAGGAGTGGGTGGCCCCTAGGCTGGCCGACCGTGCTTCACCAGCTGTAGGTGATGGAGAACTCGTCCACATAGTTGCCGATCATCTTAGGCTAGATTTCCACCAGGTTGAAGGGCTTGACGTTGTAGACACCCCACCACGCTGCCCACCATGACGGGCAGGAATCATGTCACGCAGGTGTGTCTTCACCGTCTCGGGCTTCTCTGTGGGCAGTGCCTCCTTCTTGGCCTTGCTCCGGCGCTGCACTAGTGAGTGTTGCTTCCACCGCAAGCTCTGCTGCTGCTGGGCGTACGGCTGCCTCGGCTGCTCATGGGACCTGTCCAGCAGCTGGCCCAGGCCCACCATGCTGTACGTGAACTTGCAGAATGTTCACCTCTTCTGCTCCACTTCCACCACTTGCTGGTTCTTCAGAAAGCGGGATAAATTTTCTGAGTTTCTGTTTCCACCTTCTAGAATGTCTGTGCAAGTTCTCATAACAAAATTAAACAGCCAATAGGGAAAAATATTCGTTTAAAACTGACAGGATTATGTGAGTTTTGCCTTAAAATATCTTATCCTCTCGTAAGGCCCATCCCAGCCCAGTGACATCCAAAAGAAACACAAATCCAATTCCACGACCTTAAAGAGTAAGGTAGATAATTTATTGAAGATGGTTTCAGTTTGTTTTGAGGGGCAGAGGTAGCAAACACAGGGTTTCACTGCATAAAACACAGTAGAATTTACTAAAACTTCTCTTCGCCTATTCTTACCAGAGCCTCAAGCAATCAGAGCATCTATTTATATCTCTTATCATCTTGTCCCAAAACTGTAGCCCATTCGGCCTTTTTCCTTCTTCTTCTTCCTCCTACCAAGTATTCCAACTTCTTACTATTTTCATAATCCCCGCTCATCAGTTTTCTCCATTTCTACATCTCATTTTTATATATTTCCATGTCTTTTCTTATGTACATAACTTTAACTTGTATTCTCCCAACTATACTTCACTCCCAACTGGCAGAGCTAAAGGCTCAATGTTCCTTCTTATGGATAGAAAAATGAGAATGAAAAAGAGAGAGGGGGAAAGGTGAAGAAATTAAAATATTTATGGTTTAATATAGTTTCCTTTTATTTCTGTCACACATAAAAATTTTCTATAAAATTACTTAAGTTCTAATAGAAAAATGAATCAAAGATATGCACATATATTATATAGAAGTAGAAATATAAAAATGACAAATGGACACATGAAGAAAATCAACTTCACTAGTAAACAATAGCACATCAAAACAGTGAGATACCATTTGACCTAACAAAAAAAATTATAATATTCAATGCTGATGGATGTATAGTGAGATTGACATTCTTACTAATAGAAATACAGGCTGAACAACCTTTTTGAAATGCAACTAGATAGTACATACTGTGAAAATTTAAAAATTTCTAACTTTTGCCATTTCTAGAATAATTATAAAGAAATAATCAGAGAAACACACACAGATCTATGTATAAGTATATTCATTATTAATTTTGGTATTATTTAAATGACAAAAGTTAGAAACAACAAATATCCAGAGTTGGTTTGTTGGTAAAAATAATTAAGCTATAGTGATACACTCAAATATTATTTATTAAAATCAAGGTTTTGAAATCTATGTAGTAAAACTGAAAACTATTCATGCAATAGTGAAGTTAAAACTATAGAAAAAAACCTGCATATGTGGAATAACCTGTTACATAACACAATGCATGCATAAATAGGAAGAAAATACACCAAAGTGTTAAATGTGGTTATATTTGGACAGTGGAAATTTTTCTTTCCTTTGGACCTCCCTGAATTTCCAAATTACCCAAAATAAGGAAGATGAGAGAGGGTTACTTCCATAATCAGAAAAAGAGGTTTTTTTAGAACCAGAGAAGACACCTCAAATCTATTGTAAATAATCAAATGCCACTCCTACTTGCCATTAACATTTCAAACTCACAGATGAAACTTAAAACGAAATCCTTTGTCCTTGGGAGAGACTTTTTGAGGATAGGGTGTAATACTGAGGTTCCAGGTAATTCATTAAAGTTGAAGGGAATCGGGGAGAGAAGTGGAGAAAGAGAATTATAGAGCATAATATAAGTTGCATGGTTTCTCAGAAAGCCTCAGTTCCTTATTCTAAATAATAAAGAAGGCAATGAAGTATTATAAGCCATTAAAGATGAATCATTGCATTTACATGTTCCCATTTGTTTGAGACAATATTTTTAAAAAGTACTTTTAAATGTCTTCACAGTTTGATCAACAAATGGTCACATCTTTCTCTGATATTTTTTGGTTGTTTTTATTATATATCTTTTTAAAAATTACATAACCGTGGATAAATCATGGTTAAGCACCTGATGCTAAGAAAGGATTTGATATTGACCAGATAGGACTGCTTAACACACAAGCCTTCTGAACATATTAATTACAAAATGCGTATGGCATCAGAGAGCTGAAAGTTAACACTGGAGAACAAACTTGGTTGATTTCATAAGATCATAGCCTAACCAAATCATCCACTCCTTTACCCCCTCTCATCTTGCAAACATGTGGGGTTGTCGCCTAGGGGAAGATAATAATTAGATAAGAAGATAATAATTAAGAATAAATCCATCTTCACTATTAAAAAACCATCTTACAGTCTGCCCATTCTTATAAAGTTCTGATGCCAGTATCTGTATGAATAATATACATGGAACTGCTTCTGGTCATTAAAAACATCTCATATGAATGGGATTAAAAAACAACAACAACTTTTCAGGAGGTTCTTGGGTTTTCCTGCAGCATTCTAATTTCAGGTAGTTCCCAGAGCTGAACATTCCCTCAACAATGCCCCCGGGGAGCCCCTATAGCCAAATGTGAGTTAAGAGTTCCCCTTGGGAAATAGCTTTTACTACTATAGAACTACCAGCCCACCATTCCAAGGCGATTACACTCCTCTTTGCTCACTCAGGGTGATTTCAGGCCAACCACCTTATAAAGCAACGCAAGGCATGTTGAAGTTTACTTAAAAAAAAAATTGCCATAAAAATAATACTCTTATTAAAAAGGGCATGACATACATATGTACTATTTAAGACACAGTTATAAAAAAGCACCCATATGGCTATCTACCAAATTAAGAACATTGTCAACACCCTTAGAAGCACACTGTGAACCCCTTCCTTGTCGCAACTCTCTCCCCGAGTTTTTTTTTGACACACTCCCTCTTCAGCCCCAGCAAGGATTCTTGGCCACGATTTTATCAGCACAGGAGAAGTGTTAGAAAGACTTTCCAAAAATAGTCCTTACTGTACAGCACATGACACTTCTTTGGCATTCAGCAAAAAGGCTGCTACTATTTTAAAATATTTCTCTATTGATCATAGGAAATGACTGTTTCCAGGACATAAAAGGCATGTATGTTTTGGAGAATAGCTTGCTTTAGCAGTTCAAAAATTCAACTTGCTTTTTTATGATTATTTCTAAAAGATATTTTAAAGAATTTTACATTTTCCCTTTTGAATTCTATGTTTGTACCATTTAGCTATTGGGTTCTTAGTCTTTTTCCTATCAGCTTGTATGTACATGTGTGTGTATGCAAATGGATGTTAATTCTTTGTCTTCCGTATTTGTAACAAATATTTTTTCCAGCCCGCTGTTTCAGAGCTAAAGCAATTCTTAATTTCATTTATGGAGTAGCTTATATTAGCCTTTTCCTTCATGATTTTTTCAAACAACTTTCAAACAATTGAACAAAGATTCCCAAACATACACAAATGTAAATGAGCCCACATGTGCTCATTACCCAGCACAATAATCATCAACGTTCTGCCGTTCTCGTTTTATCTGTTCTCTCCCATCCTGTGTCCTCTTACAGAAATAGCACTTCGATACTAGAATGGAAAACTAAGACTTTCGGGGTTACTCAAGAGTTTATTCAATTGCTTAAGTTTCTGAATCTTGAAAATGTCAGCTTTTTATTTCCACAAAGCATCATTTTGCCATTGAGGGAAAAAACCTTGAAAAATCTGTACACATGACCTCATGACTCAAATTTAAGCAGAAGTAGTTCATTTCCTTTTTTCTTTTTCTTAGGAAAGGAACATATTCACCTCTCTCCAGATGTTGGCACTTTCTGTCTACTCTTTAAATTGGCAGAAAGAAAACTTAATGGCAGAGTAATTATTTAGGTCTTCTTTTTAATACCTTAGGAAAAATGGTATTAGGTACTTTGTTTTAATCAGGAATAAAAAAGCTGCAGGCCTCTTCTCAATGGTTTCACTGACTCCATAAATGTCCCACTCAAACTAATGGTAGGCTGGCTGTGCAAAATTTTAATCACATTATCTTTTTGCTCCAGAACCGTCCATAGTTCACCACTGCTGACAAAACCAAATTCAAATTCAAATTCCTACTTGCAGGTTCTGAATTTCATTGTAGATCCCCCACTAGCTAGCCACACTTTCTCTTACCACTCATTCTTCAGAATAAGTCTTCGATATTGTCACTCCTCAAGTCTATTCTCTGAGCCTACATGCTTTTGCTTTTGCATATGCTAATCCCTAATCCCTAAACACTTTCTCCTTTTTCTTTCCCATGTACAGTCTAGCCTTTTTTGACAAGCCCAGATCAAGTTTAAACTCATATACAAGTATTTTTCTGATGGTGGCCCTTGTAGATCTCTTTGTTCTTTAAATTATGCCTCTTTAGAAACAGAATGGCATACTTTGAGATGTAAGTTTTTTCTTTCACTGTTTATAATGTATTTGTTATGGTTATAGAACTTGATTGTAACACAAAGTATTATGCTGCATAGGACTTTATTTTAGACCTCACTAAATTGAAATTCCCATGAGTTTTTTAAAAGAGAGTTTTGTTGTACTTATCAAATCTACAAATGGCACAACCCTAAGAGTGTGGTAGATTTTAAACATGGACACAATTGTCATGTTTTTCTTATGTCTTGTAAAGTGGCTTAGAAGCTCCTCTCTATTCCCAGCCTTTGAAGGTTGCTGGCCTTGGGACTTGTTTTGGCCAATAGAATAGAGGGAAAATGACAATGCCACATCCTGAGGTTAGGATCATGGAGCCTTTCTTGGTTTCATTTGCTGTCTTCCAGACCTTCTTACAACATGTGGCTAGCCTGCTGAAGGATGAGGAACCATGAAGAGCAGAGACTGGCCATCCCAGATGAGGTTTTTCCAGACCCCCAGCCCTGAGCTTACCTAGCAGCTGACCACAGATGCATGAATAAGCCTGTCAAGTCCAAAAGAACAATTAAGCTGAGTTCACACAGATTTAGGAGCAAACATTAATGAATACATGAGGAAAAAAAATTAAATGGCAGAATCTTGATCCTAAAGATTTTAGCATTCTAGAAAAAATATAACTGAGGTAAGTACAGTGCTGTAAAATCAAATTCAAAAAACCAACTGTAAATATAGGATAGCAGAGATATAGCTTACAATGTATACGCAAAATACAAGCATATGACTCAACTTTGTGTTTCAACTCTTCCAACAAAGCTAATATGACTTTATGGTGTGTTAGAAGTATAAGACCCTAAAGTGGATTTTGTCCAAGGGTAGCGACCATGATGCTCAAGGGCCTGGAACCATCCCACACAAAGAATAATGCAAGGCAATGCAATTGTGTATACAGTAGAAAGACTGAGGGTGTAGAGCTAGCTATTTGAAGAGCTATCATGGGAAAAGAGACTGGACATGTTCAGTGTCATCTCATTAAAAATGAGGGATAGAAGCTATAAGAAGGTGGATTTCAGGTCAACAGAGGGAAGAAGTTGAGTTAGAGGCTGCATATGTATAAGAATGCAAACTATATATTCAAAGCCAGGTCCTCTGCTTACCAGCTGTGTGATATTGGGCAGGTGCCCAGCCTTGCTAGGCCTTTTTTTTCCCCTCATCAATAAAATGGAAACAATAACAATATCATTTCGTGAGGTAAAGATGACATAGGAGTGTTTAAGATAAAATGCTTAGCCTGGTGCCTGGCACATAGTAAGCTCTGAATAAATTTTATTTATTATCAGTAATAATAAGAGCTTTATAAATATGAAATGAACTGCCGCAGGAGGTAGAAATCGCCTTCCAACTGGAAATATTCACAGGAGGTTTGGCAGGTGTTGGTAGGATACATTTAAGCATCAGATGAGAAATTGGACTAGATGACATTTAAATTACCTTCCAATGCTGAATAGGTCATCTACACTCCATAAGACAGAAAAAAAATTCTTTAATGTTTCCCAGAATACTTAATGATCAAATGATGTCCATCTACTATATTGAATAAAAACTTTTGATTATATAATTATAAATGTATATTTTTCTTATATTAAGAAGTTATATGAGGATTCTTGATTTTTTTTGTATTGCACCTCCTCTAAAAGAAGTATAACATTAAATTTTATTTTTATAATAACCAGCACTAACTAAAACTAAAATGTGCAAATTTTAGTGCTACAAACTCTTCTTAGTGGGACGTTTAAATTTGTATGTACAAAGGTCTCACCTTTACACACTTAGCATTTCCTTATCAGAATGCCTAACTTTAAAACAGTCAGGTATTTTCAAGGTGCAAAAGACTGAACCTTAATTTCATGACTGACCCCCTGTCAAAAGTCCAATCTGGAGCCAGTATTATTTTCCTTCTCTTTGTACAGACAGCATCTGGAAACAGTGACCACAATCACTCTCGCTTCTAAAGGCACAGCAGGCAGTTTTAACTCCCACTGCAATTCTATTTAATAAAATACATCTGGTAGAATTACCAAAATGGGGTAATATGCCTATCTTCCTCAATTATCTCATTGTTATCAGTTAATAAGGAGGAATTCACATTGGCTAAGGCACCATCTTCATGCTCTGTGATATAAAAAAAATTTTTTTTCTTATGATGAGCTCTTACAATGGGCATTAATCATCGGTGAGGAATACTATACTTTCATCACCAGCAAAAGTCAGGTACACTGGCCAAGAGAATCTTAAAATGTGTAAGTGGGGAGAAGAGTTCTAGAGCATGGGTATATATGAACTCTGAATTCTGGTATGCAGTGAAATGAACAGACAAGGTATTCATAAGCACAAACAGGATTCCCAGACCATTCGGTGCCGAGTGTGTGCCACACATTGGAGGATACAAAGATGAGAAACGTGTTCCATTACTAAGAGGAACAGAAATACAGGCAAACAATTTCAACACAGTGAGAGCAATGCCATAATAGAAAAGATGCAAAGTATAGTTTTAACTTAGAATAAAGAATTTAGGAGAGGTGGAAGAGTGAAAGTGAATTGTAAGACAGACTTTGAAGAAGAGAAGGGAATTAGGCAGGAACAAAACAAGGGACAGCATGCACAATGGCACCACGTTGTAAAGCAGAGAGCGGTGTGTGAGTCCCCAAACTTTCTGGCACTAGACACCAGCGCTCCTATCAGCATCTAATATCTGATGATCTGAGGTGGAGCTGAGGCAGTGATGCTAGCACTGGGGAGAGGCTGCAAGTGTCACTAGTTCACCAAGTTCCTAACAGGCCATGGACAGGTACCAGTCCATGACCCGGGGGTTAGGGACCCCTAGTAAAGGGTTCGCCAGTAACCAGAGAGATGACCAAGGCCTAATTACAGTGATCACAATGGGAAAAGAGAGGGTGAATGGTAAGGATTTAGAATCATCTGCATTGGGTGGCTGATTGAATGGATGGGGGAGGGGCAAGAATTATGGATGACGCCCAAGTTTCTGGCTTGAATTGTTGAGTAGAAGGTAGGAACGTTCATTGAAAGAGGAACAAAACATTTGGAGAGCAAGAGTATTGAAAGAAGGGAAAAGAAGCTAACTAGTTTAGTTCTGAACATGCTGAACAAATGAAATGAAAATAAATAAAAGTGCTCAGGAAGAAAAGGTTGATTTAAAAAATTAATAAAGTGCACCGAGGATGGAACACTGAAGAGCACAGAATTGTAGGCATTATTGAGGGAAGATGGAACAGCAAAAGAGACTGAGGTCAGATCACAATTAGAAGTCATCGCTCATAAAAGGCAAGAGAGGAACAAGAGGTCAATTGTGTCAAGTTAAAGAAGAATTGAAATATACTCTGGGTTTAGTAGTTAGGATTTTCCTACTGATTTTGGCAAGATCACTTTCACTGATACAGTGAAGGAAGGAAACAACTTCCATGCTACAAAGCATGAGAATTTCCTCTCTCCCGTTCCCCTCTCCCCTTCTCCCTCCTCTCCTCCTCTCCTGTTACCCTTCTCCTCCCTCTCTAACCCTCCTCCCCTCATCCCCTCCCTTTCTGTTCCTCCTCCCCGCTCCCCTTATTCCCTCTCCCTTTCTCTCTTGTTTTAATCTCAACAGTCTCATTCCTGACTGCCTTTGAAAGTCCTTAGTGTACAAATTGCAGTTTCTGCCTTTTGCAAATGAATAGAACCTTTACAGAATTATTCTGTAAGCAAATGTCTTTTAAGATAAACTTGAATTTATTCACTAAGCTATTCCTTAGAGAGGTTGCAGAAGGCATTTAAAAAAAAAGCAGCCTGAACCCAGGTAACCAGAAAACAGCAACCTCGGACACAACAGCATGAGAATTTCTTTCCCCTTCTTTTCTACCACTTCTTTCTTCTTAAGAAGCAGCTTCAATATGGAAAGAATTATGCTTGGTTCTCTGGGGACATAAATAATGAATAAGGCACAATCTTACTCCACCCAAGCCCCAGCCAAGCTGATTACAGGACCCTGCAAAAGACAGACATGCACTCAGCCAACTCTAAAGTAGGGTAGGCTAAAATAAATGTTCATGAGAGTAAAAGCAAAGTTCTATGGAGGCTCAAATATAATTCCCCATCTCTCATAAAATGCAGGAAATGACCTTTAAAAACACAGACACAGTTGGGGAATTCATCGCACCACTAATTACCTCCCTACTCTTCAGACCATAAACTTTTATGCAATCTGCTCTCTTCACTTCATTTGTACTCATTTATTTTACCAGGCATCCAGACTGCCTATATGAAAACTTAACAGGCATAGTGGTGAATGGAGATTTTAGCTTGACCTTAGGCTTTATTCTGATTCTTTAGTTAAACTGAACTTTAATAATACCACTTTGACTCTTTTCATTGAGAGTGTTAGAAAGTTCTTAAAATTAAATGCATAACCTCATGGATTAAGTGAGCACTAAGCCTCCTTCTCCCAGAGGAGACAAACTGGGACACCAAATTATCTGGAATGGCTTCTGAGGAATAATGTTTAGATCTGAGTAACCTCGTGGTGATATCTTTACAGTTCATAGTCCTTTTAAAGTTCTTTGTAAAGCAACTGCCATTAAAGGGACAACCTAACGCTGCATGCTCACACATTATTTCCCACTTGTGCAGGGTTGCTATTTATAGCTGGGGCCTTTTGGAAAATGAAAATGAAAAACTGTAGCCAGAAAGGCCCATAATATAAGGCAGGTCATCCTTTTTTTGGCTTCCTTCTGTGTCCTCTTAGGAAACTTTGATTGTATTTCAACTAGGACTAGAAAAGAGATCGTCCAAGTAAAAATATTTCTCCAGCAGGTGGTTAGGGCATAGGTTCTTGAGTCAGGCATGCCTGATTTTGGATGCCAGCTCTATCATCTATTAGTCTGTGACCTTAAACAGTTCTTAATCTTCTCTAGATTTCATCAGTAAAATGATTAAATGAGAGATTGAATATGAAGAACTTATGTTAGTGTTTGGCACAGAGTTCTCAAACAATGGTAGTATTATAATAATAATTATTGTTGTTATCATTTGTACCAAATTACCCTAGATTACTGTTTATAGCACACTGCTTCACACATGGAAGCATGGAAGGCACTCAATCTCTGTTTATTTCTTAGTGGATGCTTGGCTGGCATAGAATGCTTAGAATGCAATATTTCCAAGAAGGGCTTCCTTTGGCTTTCTCAAGAGTGCCCAGAGCATTGGGAAGATAGCAAAGCTGCATATGTTCTGTATTAATTATGCTGGTAATTTAGTGCTGTTTCTCAGAATTTAGTTATACTATTTTTTTCTGATCTATGTGAATAGAGAGCATATGTATACTATGCTAGTCTTAGGTCATCTTTTACCCTTCTCCCTGTGAGGACAAAAGTAAAGTTTCTTTTTGGTTGATGACAGCCAAGGCCATAGTTTTACTTAGCGTTTTTCCATCAGAAGTTCCACTTGATATTCTTTAGTTTGGTTCTGGGAGAGAAATTGGGGCAGTGTTAATGGAAAAGTGCCAGCACACTGGGCCAAGGAAAGAAGAAACAATAGTTCTGTGATAGAAATGTGACTCCATGACCTTTAATAATGGTGTGATCCCCAGCAGTAAGGGTCTGGAGATTGTGTGTGTGTGTGTGTACTATTAACAAAACATTATCTCATATTTAAACATCAAGTACATTGTGATGTGTCTATACATTTCGGCCATACATATCGTACCATCTACATCAGCCTTTGTATATAATTTGTAAAGCAGGATCAAAAGAGTAAAGATAGTTTTTAAAGTTTGTTGTTTCCCATTTTTATAGTATATAGGCATCGCCCTATTTCTGAATTAATGAATTTTACAAACCTAATAAAATATATTCTATAGATATTGTTTAAATTTTATTTGTTTTCTGTAGATTTTGAGAGCTGGCATTGAATATTTTTACATGCTTACAGAAGGACATAAATTGAACTGCCATTGGTTTAAGTATATTTTTCAAATCATTATAACTCTTTGGAGCTTATAAAGCCTGTTGATAGAGCCTTCTAGCCTGTTAGAAATGTTGGGATGGATAGACTTCTAGTCCTTGTGCATCAGACCACATTTCTTACCCAGGTGGACTCCTATCTACAGACCTAATGTAGTAAACTTTAGCCTAGATTGTGCTTTAGTGGTAGTGAAAAATCAGGAATCTAAATTTAAGGGATATTTATTACCACCTCTGGTTAGCTAATATTTATAGGATATTGCTAATGGTATTGATTTAAAATTTTTTTGTCTTCAGTAGATATCGTAAGACGCTCACATAGAATACTGCTTCAACTGCCATTATACACAAGGAAGAAAACAGCTGACTGAATAACTAACTAAACTTCTGTATTCATTTAATCATCAATAGATAAGCACCACCTGCCCACTATGTGTATTTAATCGTGTCAAGAATTTTTGAGGAAAGAGATGAAGGGAAAAAATGCCATGGCCTCTAATGTATGGAAGCAGTAACAACTGAGGGTTAATTGATTAAGCCAAAATAATAAGTGTTATTCTGTGTTAAATAAAAGGAGAGTGGAATAGGATTAGGTCTGAAGTAACAGTTTACTCTTCCTAGAAAGCCCAGTGTGGTAGAGTTTAGCAAAAGCTGGCCTGAGATGTTTGCCCCAGGAAATCCAAACCCACCTCAGACAATGAAAGAATAGAATATTATGCCAAATATACATGTGAAAGTATTTATAAATATTTTCAAACTAATGACAGCTCCTACATATAATAAGTACCATAGAAATGTGATTTGACCAAATAAGCATTCTACTACAGTGCTTGAGTTTGAGTATTTTTGGGAAAATATTTTTTTTTTGCCTCAGTTCTAAGGAGAACTCCAAAATTCAGTATGTGATAGACATCTGGGTTTAATGCGTTCAAAACTCTGAAGGCAGGGTTCTCTGCTAAACAGAGTTCTGCTCATCACCTTGTTCTCAGAGTCAGAAGTTAGCCTCTAACTCTCCTTCCTCATTCAGACTTGATTTGGGATATAGGTGTCAGTGCTAAGCATTTTAATTCCTTTAACTGATATTTACTGTACCAGGCTCCACCTTCTCCCTTTCCTGGATTCTAAGTGCCTTCCCATAGAGCACATGACCCACTTTCTCCCCTGCCTAATTGCACACTAGGATACCACTGTAGCTACTGTACCAATGGCCCAAAATAGTAGTGGTGTAGACAAGATGGAAGCTGTTTCTCTGTCATCCTCTCTTGGTCTAAGGTACCTCTTCTAGCTTCTGTTGCGTCAGCATTCCAGCCAACTAGAGGGGCCTGCCTTTCCTATGAGGAATATGACTCCAAATTGCATACATTACTTCCCTCACATCCCCTTGGCCATAATCTCTCCATATAGACAGATCTGGCTGAAAACTGTTCTCTTTAGCTGGGTGAACATATGGCCCACTAAAACCTCCATTATCTTAGAAGAAAATTGACCCCTTAACTTGAAAATTTCTTTTTTCATTGTCACAAAAAGCCTTAGAAGAAAAATACTTGGCTTAATGCATTTTGCCTCAGTGACCAGAAGCTAAATATATAAAGAGATCCAGTCAAATCGGGGCACTCATGTTAAAAAAAATTAAAATTATGTTTATCTACAATTATAGAAATTGTAGTAGCTTGATTTGCTCAGAATTTTTATTATTATTTTCTGATTATTCCATTACTAACTTTTGGTATTTTTTTTGGAAGCAGCTGTAGGTCCCAGACTAGTTTGTTGGTTGGCTTCTTCATCTTCTTGAGTTACTGAGAGCCCTAAATATTGAGTGTTAAACCTCAAGGTACTTCTTATAGCAATTGATGTTGTATCACTAGACCCAGCCGTGATATAATAACGTAACATTCAATCATTCTCAATGGGCCACCACTTAGAAGACTATTCTTAAAATGACCCCTGTTTGCTAAGCTAGACTTTCCTTTGGTAAGAAAAATTCTCCAGTCTAAAAGGAAATAAGATTAATCTGTACAAAAGGGACATCTCCATTTCGTCCCACAGATGCCTCCCAACTTTGAAATAAAGCAGCTCTATATTTTGTTGATTTTGAGTTCCTTTCTTTTTATCTGTTGTTTATCCAGTGACTTCCATCTAGCTCCTCCAGCTTCCCTTTCACTCACCCAGAAATACAGAAGGCCTAGGGAGCCTTGTTTACTCTCTTAGCCACCCTTCCATTTAATAGCGCTGCTATCCTTCAAGGTGGTTTACCTTTCCATTTCCTCTGGGTTAAATCAAATAATGTGTTAAAGTTAAATTTCTTTTGATTGAGGACAAGTTTACCTGTCACCTAAATTCTTTTGATAAAGGCAAGTCAGCATAACCATGGTCATGAGCAGCTCCTAATCCAAAACAACTCCATCTGCTTGTATATTCTGTGCAGTCTGCCAAGGTCATGACACTTTACTGGGTTGTTCTGACTTGGCATGATCTGCACAATGCTCTGCTGAGTTGAAATGATGCTTCCTTTCTCAGTCTCTTGTCTTCCCAGTAGCGCCAATGAGAATTTTGTGGGAGAGCCTGGTAGTTGAATTTAATATCATCCTCTAATGTTACCTGTCTTCCTAAGTCCCTGCTTTTGTCTCCATCATTCATTGTCTAATTCCCTTTCAATAGTCCACTTTGGATCTGCCATTAATTCTTTGAAATTCTGAAATCCCTTTTGGATTGACTGTTGTGCTGTGTAATTATTGGGGGTAAATAACACGTTTATTATCAAATACATTAAAACAGTCTGTCTTAGTTCATTCTCCAGAGTATCTCCTATAAATTGCAAGCAAAGTCCTCTAGTTATAACTCTGTGGGATTTGGGGAAATATATTCATCTCAAGTTTTCACAAACACAATATTTAACAGCTGCAAAGGCAAGGAAGACAAAGCTGCCCGGTCATCCCCAGGAAATCCCAAGACATATATTATTATCATTTGCATTGTTATTTACATAAATATGTATGTTCTGTTCAAAAGGTGCTGACTCCAATTATGTAAATAAAAATACACAACTCCTCTTGATTGGAAGGTAGATAACCATACATTCCAAGCTTGCTTGCCTTCCTGCTATCCAGTGCTTTTTCTGGCTCCTCCCTGTTTGCTCCAAGAAGTTTCCCTCCTTTATTCCCATCCACTAAGCATCATCTTTAATGAAAAGTTATTATTTACTTTATTATTTTTCCTAAATATGAGCTCACATTGAAATCCTCTGTTTCCAGCAGGGTTTTCACAACACCTTTCCTCCCTCTGTAGCAAGGAGAAATTAAGTCCCTGGTTCAGCTTGGGGCACCATAATTAGGACATTAGAAATCACACTGGGTCTAGGTTACAGGCTTTCACCCAACAGAAAGTTTCTTGGCAGTGAGGAAGAAGTTAGATTCTGGGCAGATTAACTGCAGGTTTCATTTAAGCACCCCAAATACTGCCTTCCATTGACCCCTATAATTAAAGCTTGACTTTGCTTACATTTTCAGCATCATTTTTTTCCCTCCAGGTGGATGGGTAACAGCTGATTGCAAAGTGAATTCATTAGAGTACTTTACGGCAAGAGCATTAAGCCCAGAAGCCAGAGCTATGGGGAGAAAAGAGAGCAAGATTATCCTGTGGGAGCAATCCCACTCAACCGGAGACATTCCTGCTGTCACTGTACACGGAGGGAGATCTGAGAACCACAAGAGAAATATCACTGAACCAAGAATGGTCATACTGCACTTTATTTTCTTCTGCCTTCTGAAAACATTCATTCCAAAAAGTCACTCCCTACCATTTTTATATGCCGTTATTGTTTCTGATCAGGTCTAGGAAAACGCCGAGTTAACCAGGGCTGTCTATTGGATTGAAATTAAATTTAGTCAAAAGAGACCCTCTGGGATTAACTGACTTCTGACCTCAGCCTTTGAAATGGCTTCTTTCTGTCCCACAAAGTGGTTGTCTATTAGAACCTATACAAACAAAATCAAAATAGGTGGGGCTGGAGGGGACAGGGCGGGGGCAAAACAGTGAATGTTGAAGCAGTTGCTGCGAACATACTTCCCGATGTTCAGGGAATGTTCTGTTTATTTGTTGTTTTAATCTCTGGGCCAAATGATACTCCTCTCACTTGAACTGAAGTCAGCAGAGGGGAAGTGCAGATTTCACAGAAACTCAGTCCCAAGAAACCTGGGTGGCTCCCCTGCTACGCCTGCAAAACGTCAGTCAGTCTGCTGACAGCAGGGCCAGAGGCTTCCTATTCAGCCAGGATTTCACACTCCGCAGGCAGCTGCCTTGGCAGGACTGGCCGCCAAGGCAAAATTACCAGGAACTGTCAGGAAAATAGATTCATTTTCTTTTAAAAACTGCAAAAATTCCGGTTCTGCCCACATAGATCTGTAAATTGGAGAGAAAAGCCCTATTGAAAAGAATTTTTGTTTAACTTGCCCCAAACATGGCTATGTTTCATCCTAGTCGTTGGATTGCGTGTGGTCTGGAGGTACACTGCTGTATCAAAGGACAGGAAGGTGGCAGGTCTCCCAGGTGGTTCTTCTGTTAAGATGTGCCTAGAAAGTGTCCTTGATATACTCACCAGAGTTCCTACTTCTTTCCTGACATGTAACACTGCTTCTGCAGCTCCCATTTCTTGAGATAAGCAAATTGAGGATGTGTTTTGAAGCTTTCTATGTGCATTGCTTTTCATTTATTCATTATTAAATTCATTTGCATAATTTGTTGAGTGCTTGGATACATAGTGAACAGAATAGTTTTTAAAACCTTGTTCTTATGAATTTATATTAAATTATTTAATCCTGGTGACAGTCCCATGAGGCAGGTACTATTATGAAGCCCCGTCCCCTTTATTTTTACAGGTGACTTGCTCAGAGCCACATAATCAGAGAATGGTAGAGCTGGGATTTTCAACCCAGGCAGGCTGGCCAACATGCAACACTCTTAACCATCTAGCTCTCTACAACCTGGTGGGACTGATGGGTGTGATTTTCAGGTTCAAGAGAGTAGCAGTTCAGGCAAAAACTTATAATTTTTCTTTTAGAGGTGAAGTATTTCTTCTTTCCACAAGATAGTTTAAATAACTAATATGCTTGAAAGAGGTAGTACTACAGCTGGATTTCATTCATAGCAATACATTGAAGGGGATCAGAATATGCCACTTTAGATGAGATGAAGGTAAAACGGCACACAATCACACTGACTAACTTAAAAATGGTTCTGTTCCCTTAAAGCAGGTTGGTAATTAATGCAATCTTTGAGTTATTTTACAGAGCTAGTACTGAGCATATGCCGCCGGGTCCTCAGGATGAACTCAGAACCAAGAACCTTCAATCTATGAATTCAAGTAACAGAACCATGCCTACTAGAGACCTTTAGGAAGTGGGAAGTCTTTTAATAATGATGATCTGGTGCCTAGATCAAAAATGACAAATATAAAACTGACTAATCGAATTCCACCAGCCTGGAATTCCTTTGTGCTTTCTCTTGTTCCTCAACTCTATACCATAATGGCTAGGATCCAAAACCTCCAATCAAAACTTATACTGCCAGCATTACCTCATGTTCTCCCTAACCCTTTAGATTGTCCAGACCCCAGATCAGGGAGACGGATTTGAGCTCCCGTGAGTCAACTCAGCAGCAAATAAATAGTTCTTTCTTTTCTCAAAGGGCAGTGTTACAGTTTTGGCTCCTATTGCACATGGGGCAGTGGACCCTTGCTTAGTAATGAAGGCAATTGATAAATAGCAGATTTCAGGAAATGTTCTCTGCCTCCTCTATTCTGTCTAAAAGCAGGATATAAATTTCCCTTTATAAAAGTAACATGAATTTGTAAAGGTGTCTTCCTCTCCAGTACCAGGAGGAGGACTCTTAATCACCAGAGATGGCTCTTATCAATACAAAAGGCACCAACTTGATTATGCATCATCAAATTTGCTAAAAAAACTCTTTTCTTCATTAACTTCCCCTTATATTCACCTTTTCACAATTTAACGCCACAAGAAGCCCAAACTCCTTTTTTCTTTCTCTTGTCACTTCTCCACAGTTTGTCGTCACTCTTTGTTAAAATAGTATATAAACCCCAGCCATAACTGCTTCTTTGGGTCTTCACTTCTTTTCTATTCAGGCCTCCTTTTTCACAGTAATAAACTTTTCTCCTATTTATCTGTCATTTTGTTTTCAGTTAAATTTGCATTGCCCCAGGTACTGAACCCACTGAGAGCAGAAGAATGACCAAAAGCACTGTCTTTCTTCTAACAAGTTCTGATAGGCAGTGGAAGGTGAGTCAAGAGCTGAGAAACTCAGGATGTTAAGGGAGTTGGGGACAGCAGCATGGGATGGAAGTGGAGGCAGAAGCTGAAGCAAAGAATCCCAATCAACATCTCTCATTTCAACAGTTTGCCTAGGCAAATGCTTTTAGGGATAACCAAATAGTTCAAAATTTGATTTTACCAGCCACTTCTATGATATCTATTTGATTATTTTACTCAAAGTGCTCAAGACAAAAATAAATACAGCTAACAGACTCAAATCATACTGTTGAATAAGAAATGAATTTATTCTTACTTTGCCAATTTGGCTTCTCAATCAGAGCGCTTGTAAAGCAGACTGGAGTTACGCTGCTGTACATCGAAGTTTTCCATTGCTGTTCCTATATGAAAGGAAACACACAGAGAGTGGATTCATGAACTTGGCTGGCTGTCCTACTGTAATGGAGCCATTTTCTTGTTTCTCATGATAGTGCCTAAAGCACTTAAAGTTGTCACTTGAAATACCTAAGTCAGCAGTTTCCCAATCTGTGCAAACTCATTTAACCTTGTGCAGGGACATATTATAAAACCGTTTATGACATGTTGAAGAAATTCATACACATATGCTGGCAAAAATGCAGAATATTTTAGCCTAATCTGTTAAGGTATCTTCATAGAACATAGATCAGACTATGTGATTTTTTTTTTTTAAAATAACTTTACTAATACCTTACTGCATATTAAAAACGGACCACAGTTAAACTGTTTTCAAATCTTTGATTCTATATGGGATAAATCCAACGTTCTCTACCTGCTTTTTAGAACCCTGAAAATTGTGGCTCTTTCCCAGTTTTTTGCTTCAGCTCCAGTTCTGTCCCATGATTTAATCTAAATCTTAAGACATTTGGTCAATGCGTTTTGTTTTGGTTTGGTTTTTTTTTAACTGAGTCTAGTCTATGTTTTGTTTTTGTTGTTCCCATTTCCTGAAATATCTTTTCCTCAAATGTGCCTATGATTTCTTACCTGTGCTATATAATACCCGGCTCAGATTTCCTAAGAAATGTTTTGCTGTTTTCCTCTACTTCTGACTAGAGTCAGAATAACCTTCCTACCTCAGGATCCATGTGCTATCATTAGAGTACTAATACTCTCTGCTGGGAATGTGAGCAACGGAGGACAGACTCGTGTCATAGATATCTTTGGATCCTTCACAATCCGACATGCGTCTTACATATTGTTGTGTCTGAAGGTTTGTGTCACTGCGAAGTCTTCGCATTGAAATCCTAATCCCCAAGGTGATGGTGTTAGGAGATGGGGCCCTTTGGGATGTGAATTAGTTGTGACAGCACAGCCTTTAGGAATGGGATTAAATGTCTTTAGGAAGGAGGTCTCAGAGAAACTTGCTTGCCCCTTCCATGTGAGGATGCGACGGGAAGTCTGTGACTTGGAAAAGGGTCCTCACTCGACCATGTTGCCCCCCTGGCCTCAGTCTTCCAACTCTAGAACTGTGAGAAATGCATTTCTGTAGTTTAAAGCCCCTCAGTTTGGGGCGTTTGTTACGGCAGTCTGAACAAACTAAGACATACATACATGTAGGTCTTTTCTATTTAATGACTCTTCCTTTTGTCAGAGAAAATCTTTCTTCATGTAGTCACTAATTTTTAAACCTCACCAGAGCAAGCTCTCTCCAACCCCCAGCTCTCATTCTCACCACATACACTTTTCACCCTCTTTTTAGCCTTGTTAGAGGAGACAGCAAAAGGCTTGTTATTGAAAAAAATAAAAACTTAACTGTAGGTACCAATAACCCCATAAAATGAAAATGACCTTTAAAATTGAATCTGCTAGTATTGACCCATCCCCACCTCCTGCTGTCCATTAATTGGCCATGCTTCTTGAGCGAAAGAAAGATTTTTTTTTAGTGGTCTTGCAAAGGAATAAGGTATGACCCTCTGGAATCTCTACCCCTGCTGTTACTAATTATCTTACCCTGGTCAAATTATTGTACTTTCCACTAGGGTGGCCCTGCCTGTAAATGTGGTTTGTGTTATTTACACACATCTTACAGGATATTTGAGACTAATCGTGAAGATATCTGTGGCCTAGAAAGGCAGAGCGCAATTCCTGGGGAAGAGGCCCCTGCAGCTCAGCCTCAGGAGAAGCATTCAAACCTCTGGCTTCTTCCCCTCATCTGAAATAGGAGTTTATGGCTGGATTCTGGGTGATGCCAATTTCTATCCATTAGGAGTTAAAATGAGACCAGCAACTCATTTCACAGGTCATGTTCCAGCCATCAAAGTTTAATTACCATTAAACCCCATTGGCTCAGGTCCCTAACATATTAGTGAATGCCTGAATAAAAGTTCCAAAGGATCCAGTTACCAAAGCCCACCTCTTCAAGATAAAGAGACATTGAATGGCACCAGGGTAAAGGCCAAAATACATTCTCTTGAGACTGCAACTTTTTTTTAAATGAAAATAACAGGTTCTGTGTTGATGATCAGGACACATGATTATGTTTCGAGGAAGTCAATCTGCAGATGCAGTAGATGAATCTGAAGAACTCTGCCCTTTACTCTGAGGCTGGTCTGGTTGCTATGACAACATGTAACTAGTTTTCTTAGGTGGTTGTGCAGCCTGATTTTCTTTAGACTAAAGATTCCCTTGATACATCCCCACTAGGTGTTCTTAAACCTAAAAACAATGCAACAGTTACAAAACATACATTTCTCACTTAGAAATTGTTTGGTGGGAAAATATGTGATGATTCTGGGCCATTCATAAAAGGGACTTTCTGAAAAACATAGGTTCAAATACAAAACAGAGTAGAGAGGGGCACGTTGTTATTACTAAGTAGGGTTTCCCGTTCCAATCTCCTCTGCTCATTTCAGGCTTTTCACACAGGGTTTTGCTGCTGTTGCCTGGGTGGCTGAGTTACTGGGTGGCTGGCGTTAACTACTGTTCCAGATCTAGCTCACCATTTGCTAAATGTGGAGATGGGGAGACTAAGGATGAATTTGGACGAAGTGCAATAATAGGGACTTAGATGAAAGGCAAGTCAGCCATCCTCTTTAGCTCTCTGCAAAATGAGAACGATATTGCCCCCTTATCTTTTTCCCATAACAACTTCAGAGCACTCCTGAGAAGCTACAGAACTGCTCAGAGATCTCCACATAAAAGGTACCTGGTGTTATTTTTCTAAGATTGGATTCCTAAAAGGAGACCAAAGAAGTGGTTAAGGCCTTGAACTGTAATTACAACCCTCAGTGTTTATCCTGGTGCCTGAAATATAAGAGCAAACTCCTGGAGCAAAAGGACAGAAATAATCTAGGATTCTGATGAGGAAGGACAGACGCAGGGATCAGTAGGTAGACTCAGCTAAATAACTGAGCAGCGGGATCCATCCAGGTGGCATCTGCTTAAGGGCACGTCACTGGGCAGCTCAAACATTTCAATAACTCTGAAGGAAAGAATGCATTCTCTGTCCGAAATCTTGATTTTATACTCCACAAAAAATATGGCCATTGAAGCCCATCAACAGCCAGCTCTTCCTCCCCACACCTTGGGACTAGGATCAATGTGTGCTGTTTTGAAATAGAAGTAGTTTCTACCTTAAAGATTGCCATCCCTTTGTCCAGCCTCAACCTGTCACCCATTATACTTCCAGAGTAAAAATAACTGCACCTTCATCTGTAGAGCACTTTTCAAACACTGCTAACACAGCACTTTATTTGCCTGTCACAAAAGCCACAAGCTGTTTCTAAGACCTAGGGTATTGAAGGAGCTGTGATAGCTCAAACATTCAGTGGGAAACAAGGTAAGAGAACATTCCTGAGAAAGGATGTGATACTGATCATTGCTACTGCTCTGGCCTCTGTTCTTTCTAGCCCCCCAACCTGTTGACTGAGGCCAACCAATAGGGTTTGGGGCCTGCCCCACCCATCCGAGCTGTTGTTCCTCCCCTGCAAGGGTCAAGCACACAGACAGGGAGGAGGACTGGGTGGAGGGCAATTAAATGCTGACTCACTCAGGCTTAACCAGACTTCCTCCTTTTTTCCACACTCCAGTACAATTTGGGTGAACTTAAGTAAACTATGCATACTGCTATGCTTTCCTGCTTCCTTTGGGTTATTATCACAGTCCTACACCAGCTCCGGTATATGAAAATCCCCTCCCCTCAAAACTTGAGAACAGAAAACGGGTCACAGGGGAGAGCACACTCAGAAGCATTCCAATTATTTAGTTTTCTGGGCAGAATCCTGCTAGACCCTGACCCACTTATACATTCTTCAGCACCCTCAATACCCATTTCCTTTAAATGCTCCGCTAAATATTTGCATTTAAATTTCCATTTCTTGGATGTTTTACATTCTGATTTAAAAAATGTCCCTTGTGCTTTTTCCTTCCTTCTTAATGTGTTATGCATCTTCAGTACCACCTGCACCTACCACAAGGCTACCATCACCCCCCCAAAAAAAAAAACCATTAAAACAAGTGTTTTCGAAACAGTTATGAACATTAATGGGACTTCTGAAAGAAGGAGGGCATTTTGTCTCTGAGCTTTCTGCCAGTCTTCATCCAAATGTGTGTATATTTAGCTACAACACCACTTTGCACCACACTCACACATTTTTCCACCTAATATCACGTTACATTATTTTCTGTATTGTTATAGAGTCTTTGGGTTTATAATATTTAGTGACTGCATAATGTTCCATATATAGGATAGAGTATAATGTACTTGGTATCTTGATAATTATTTTGATTATTTCCATTTTTCTCTTTTTTTGAATTTTTAAAAACAATTTTTTGATACAATTCATATACCATAAAATTCACCCACTTAAAATGAACAATTCAATGTTTCTTAGTATACTCACAGGGTTTTGCAGTCACCTACCATAATGCAATTTTAGAATATTTTTGTCCTCTGCCAAAAGAAACCCTTTACTTATTAGCAGTTATTCACCATCTCTCCTGTCCCCTCCCGCAACTCTAGGCAACCACTAGTCTACTTTCTATTTTTGCCTATTCTGTACATTTTATAAAAAATGGAATCATACAAAATGTGGTCTTTTACAACTTTTGTTTGGCATAATATTTCTGAAGTTTATCCACATTGTAGCATGTATCATTACTTCATCATTTTTCATTGCCAAAAACATTCCTTTGAATGGGTATACTACTTTAAAAAAAAATCTATTCATCCACTTGAGTTGTTTCCACTTTGGGGCCATTTTGAATAAGGTGTCTATGAATATTCATGTAGAAGTTTTTGTGGGGGATATATGTTTTTATTTTTCTCGGTTATACATATAGGGATGGAAGTGCTATATCATAAGGTAACTCTATATTTCACATTTTGAGGAACTACCAAACTGTTTTCCTTGTAATACCTATGGAAATAAATTTTTCTTTTTGTCTTTTGAATCACTTATTTAGAATATATTTCCAGGAGTGGGGTTCCTGCGTCAAAGATATAGATATTTTTATGGCTCTTATTACTCAGTATCCAATTATTGCTTTTGAAAAGGATTAGACTGGTTTATATAGCTACCACTTAAATATATCGTGCATGTATGCATGTATGCACACACACATGACTCCTCTTTCTTTACAGCAAATTTATGAGGAAGATGCCACAATTAACCTCATATTTATAGATGAAAAACTTGGGTCCACAGAGGTTAAGTAACTCAGTGTCAGATGATCAGCTAAGCAATGAAACGCCCTTTTTATGGGCTTCATTGTCTTAAAGTGTCTGTACCCAATAGGTCCCTGGTTTCAATGAGTAATTGCTGACTATGTCTCTATCCTGTAATTTCTTCAGCTTGTGTCGCAGTGAAACAATAAGCGCAGAGTCACATGCATAGGATCAAATTTCAGCTCCATAACGTAATAAATCTGGGATCTCAAGTAAGCTGCCGAATCTTGTTAAGCCTCAATTTCCCCATACATAAAACAAGACGATACCTACATCATAGGCTTACCTGGAAGATTTAAATTAAAATTTGGGTCAGACAAAGAAACTTACATAATAAGCACTAATATTACATTTCATGTTAATGACATGTTTTATTGTGATTTTTTTCTTGGTGCCTTCTTCAGAATGAAATATCAGGTATCAATGAATCTCTATTATAATTTTTATTTATTTATTTTATTTTATTTTATTTATTTTAATACACCTACAGTACCCTGTCTTCCTAGGTGGTCTCCTATCCAAGTACGAACCAGGCCTTATTCTGCTTAGCTTCCAAGATCAGACAGGATCAGGCATGTTCAGAGTGGCCTGGCCGTAGATGGCTATTGTAATTTAATAAATAGATTTCCTCCTCTACTGTCCATTGAAAATTATCGTCTGAGTACTATCACTTAGCTCTGTGAAAGTTCATAAGAATTTTCATATAAAAACATTGATAAGTAATATAAAGGTTTATTAAAATGTTTCAATAAAAGTTGACAATTATATATTTTGACAATTATAAAATGTATAAATATGTTACTTAGAAGTTTATTACATGAGTTTAAATTGGTATATTTATTATTTAATTTAAAATATATCCAAAACTTTTCATTATAAATCATAATTATAAATTTTAATTGTACTTAGAGTAAATCATACCAAGTCTATAAAACAAGAAAATACTTTAAATATTTTTAAAGAGTAATTAATTATAAGTTAATAAAATAAGCATAGGCTCATAAAAGTAAATGCTTTTAAAATAAATATATGCCTAGTTCTAAGGACCTTGTAAATAATATAGTGATATAGTGGAATATAAATGATATAGTGGAATGAGCCCTGGCCTCCTATTCTAAAGATGTGAATTTGAGAATGGCTTTAACACTCACTTGGTATATGACCTCTTTGAGGTTCCATTTCTTTAGCAATAAGAAGTACAGTATATAATTTGTTCTTTTTTTTTTTTTAAGAAGATCCAATAAGGCGATGTATCTGAAAACACTCAACAATACAAAAAATTATACATCTCTTTGGACAGTCAAAACCAAGACATGATCATTATACCACACAATGGTCCATTTACTTAAATGATATGAACCCTACATTTTCTAAGAGTTCAGAAAATATATCAAGGAAAATGAAAATGGAATGTCATCTATTTGAACATGAGAAAACACCATGAGGGAGAAGAAATAGTTCTTCACAGTTCTGATATGTCACAGGAGGTCAAATTCATGCCCAAAATGATCTCATAAGTATGGGCTCTAGGAGGTCCAAATATGAAGTGATCACAATGGAACTTTCAACAGAGGGAAGGGAGGGTGCTAGGATGCTGTAACCTGCATCTCTGCAGATGGGGCCTGCTTCGAGATCTGCAGCAAATTTGGGGAAAGAAGTCAATGGATAAGAGACACATTATGGGATGAACTGTGTCTTCCCAAAACTTATATACTGAAGTCCTAACTTCCAGTACCTCAGAATGCAGAAGTCTGATGGGTGGCATTTTATATATCAGTACTGAGCAGGCCTTGGAGGTACTCAGGTGAATAAGATGCCAACTTACTCTTAAGGAGCTCTCCCAAGTCTAGTAGGGGAGAGGTAAACAAATAATATTCAAAAGAAGTGGTGCATAGGAAAGATATAGGTATGTATGCAGAAGATGCAGTGGGAGCTGATGGAGGAGCATCCAGCCCAGCCAGGAGAGGAGTTTGTGTGGCTAGGGGGCTTCCAGGAGGAGGTGGTACAGAAGCTGAGTATAGGACAAACAAAAGTTAGGTAGACAAAAAAGTAGTGTGGGACAGAGAGTGGGGGTAGTGCCTAGGATATGAAAAGAGGTTTATGGTGTTTCAGAAAATGAAACTATCATGAGCGCAAGAAGTATGAAATAAAAAGAAGTGTTAAATTCGTACATAAACCACAAATAATTTAGTGCTATTAGATCTTACAAAGTGAGACATTGGTGGTAAGAGATGGTGCAGGAAAGGTTGGCAGGAAGCATACAATTCTTTTATAACAATGTTCAAATGGGTTACTGGGCCAGTAGATGGAAGCATGCATTTGAGATGAGGAAAAACTGTAAGCTAGGCAACTATTTAGGCTGCTGCTGTCACAAACCAGGAAAGGTGAGCTAATGCCTGAAAATCTGGACTAGCAAAGTAGAAGAAGAGCTAGAAGGGCAGATTTAAGAAAGAGTTGCAATTAAAATCTTCAGAACTTCCACATTGCTTGGAAATGGAGGTTGAACGATTACTTGCAGGTTTGTAGGAAGGAAGTGGAAACGAGAAATATAGACTCTTGATAGGACTTCAAGGGAAAGAAGGGTGTAGGTGAGGTGCAAGGAGGGAGAGCTTGTTTGCATCTGGGTGTACTAGGGCACCAGAAGGTACAAAGCACTCGCTTTTCAACTCTGATGTTAAATGTAACGTTCTTTGATATAAGCTTTGTACTTCATTTTAGCCTTAACCTGCCTTTGCATCTCAATTTGAACTTTTCACTGCTGTCAAAATTTTCTGCTCTCTCCCATGCATACACTTTGCTTATTTCTTCCTCAGTTTTTTCTCACACCTTTGCTTCCCCTTCTCAGAGACCCTGGATTTACTAGCTTTAGAAATATGAACAAGTTGCTTCACGTTTCCAAATCTTAAACTTCCTCATATTGAAAGTGAAGATAATGAATGCCCATCGAATAAGGTTGTTGTGCAGATTAAATAAAAAACAAAACAAAACAAAACAAAACACCAAGATCCCACGGAAGCACAAGGAAAGAAGCTCTAATCTGGAAAGGGGTGAAGGTTAGGAAAATTAAGAAATATTCACAAAAGTGGGAACCTCACTTCTATCTACTTTCACTCATGAACATCTTTTCTTTGGACTTCTAGAAGATTCTTCATTCTTGCTCTCCTCAGACCTGCTCTCCACACTACACCTGAGAGACTAAGAGATCTTTTAAAAAGTAAATTGAATTGTGATCCTCCTGCTCTACTTCTTTCCTGCTGAAACCAAACACTTCAGAGGTTTTCTTAGACGCAAACAAAAATTTCATATTGGCCTACAAGGCCCTTCTTGGTCAAGCCTCTTCCTGCCTCTCCTTACTCAATTGAACCAGTTTCCTCCTTTTGGTGTCTTGAATGTCAGATTCTCTTCTGCCACAGAACCTTTGCTTATGTTCATCTCTCCTCCAGAAAAACTCTCTCCCTCTGGGCATCCCACTCAACCTCCTCACTTCCCTCTCTCCATTACTCTCATGCTCCTTTCAGTATGCAGCTTGACTGTAATTTCCACTGGGTTATATTTGCCATTTTCTATGTTATCATCCCATAAAGCATTCATTTCTTTGTGACCCTTATCACGTTGTCATTTATTAGGCATTTTTTACATATACTTGTGTGGTTTTTAATAAAAAAGTTCATATTATTTGTCTCCACTCTCCATGACTCTAAGCTCCCCAAGAGTCCAGGGCCTTCTCTATTCTCATCCATTACTGTGTCCTCAAACTCTATCACAGGACCTGATACTTAAATATTTATTGAGCAAATAAATAAACAAATAAATAAACGAACAAATAGATGAATTCCTAAGATAATTCTTAAAGACAAGAGAGGGACAGGCAAAGAAAATGGGGTAGAGTTTTCCAGGCAGTAGGTTAATACCCATATACAGAGAGATAAGAGCAAATAGTGTTGAATAATAATTGCATATAGGCTGCCTAGGAGGCTAGAGAGATGAACAGGTCCAAACCATGAAGGATCTTGATTATCATGAAGATATGAAAGACCCAGCAAGATATTTTAGGCAAGGAGCACCTGGACTGGCTATATACTCTGTAAAAACCACTTTGGTATAGTAAAAAATCTAGTACGAGAGTATGAGGCTGGAGGCCCAGAGATCAGGCAGGATCTTGAGAGCTGAAATAAGGTGGTAACATTTAGGGATATAGAGAAGAAAGTAGATTTAAGAGAATCAATCTATTGTCCTCATCACAGATAATTGTTGAACAATATTAAAGCCTTTTAAAAAAAAAAAAATTATTATATATATATATATATATATATATATATTACTTGGCTATTTGCTTGTGCTTAGTGAATGCCCTTACTCCATATTGTGTGTGTGTGTGTGTGTGTGTGTACACATGTATTGATACTGAGTTAGTATTGTGTCTTTTTGTTCCCAAATAAAAGGAAAGAGTGGAGGTGCCTCTAAAGTTTGGGTGGGGATAGAAAGGTGTCAATTAAAGGTATAAAAACTTGCATGTTGATTGGGGATGCCAAGGTGTGATTTCATTCCAAAACATAGTAAAGGAAAGATATCTTATTTCTTCTCTTGAAGCTAAAAGATTCTCAGTTACTCTAAATTTTTTAAGATGTACAGTCAAATTTCCAAACAATGTAGCCCTTAACTAGTCATCCTAAAAATTTCTTCTGTTACTAGAAATTGAGTGAAGTAGTTGGCATAATTTTCCCAGGGATCAAAGACTGGTGCGGTTTCAAATGCAAAGGTTTAGGATGTCCCATCCCCTGATCATCTGTACTTGAAATTTCTTTTCTAGGGAAAAGACATTCATTCTACAACTAATAGACTTATCAGAGTGATCACTTCATAAGGTATACAAGACTCTCATCACTAAATTGTACACCTGAAACTAATATAATGTTGAATGTTAATTAAAATATATTTTTAAAAAATCTAAAAAAGGGATTTAAAAAATTAGGAAAAAGCTTAATGTGTAAAAATCTGTGGGAGAGATGGTATGTTGGTTTTAATTCAAAATAAGAGAAAAAATGACTGAGGGAGAATAATCTCTTAAGATCAGATTTGATAGGAAATAGAGCAAAGAGAAGTAACCAATGATTGCAACTGAAATGCGGGGTGAAGTGGGGTACCTGATACTGTGTCTGCCCCAGGACTGGGTTTTGGGGTTTCCAGATCACATGTTCTATGCTACAGTGATAAATGAGCCAAAAGCAGCCCTCCACATTTTATTCTTTACTTTAAAATAGAAAATAAATTCCTAAAAATATTTTCCACGTTATAGATTCTATACCATGTTATCCACATAATTTTAGGTATTTAAATGTGATTATGGTTATAATTCAGAAACAGAAACAACGTTATATGATAGCAGTTACTGACTCACCGATAGATGAGCTCCTCCTGATGACAGGAGAGCCCTCTCTGGGCTGGACTTTAGAATAAGACCAGAGGTGACATCTACTCCAATGTGCCCAGGGAAGCATCTGGTGTGGGATTCATGGCAGAGCATTGTGTGTTCATTTACATTTCAATTGTTAAGTCAGCTGATTTTCTTTATTAGATATGAATGATTATCCAAACTGCATTCCAATTGAAGAGGACAGAATTCAGTGTCAACAGATTTGGATTTAAGATTTTTTTTTTTGATTCCTCAAAAAGAAATTAAAGATACTATTTTTTCTCTTCACTGCCCTATGCAACTCAGCTCTGTTATGAATGGCCCCTCTGATCAGATACAATGATAAAGGTATTTTTGACATTGTCTTTAATTTTCAAAGCAATACTCCACGTGAGATAAAGTATATGAGCATGACTTACAACCTAGAACATACAGAACCATACAAATGTTAGGTTCTCTCAAACAAACAAACAAAAAGAAAAAGAAAGAAGGTAAAAAGAAAAAGAAAAAGAATTTACAAGAATGTATACCAAGGACATTTTTATCTGAAATCATAATATGAAAAGTAAAAATAAAAAAGCAGATACATTTTAGGACATGAAGTTACCTCAGACACTTGTCTCTTAGTGGGTGTGACTTTCCTAATCAAGGCATCAAGGCAGTCTGGGGCTTTCCCAGGCCTCTCAGGTCAAGGAGGAGACAAGTTTTCTCTACCTCCTTTGGGACAATGGTCTCCCGCTCAGCAACCTGGAGGCCAATCAAGGCTGTGTCCAAGTGGAAACTCCGCTCAGTCATAGTTCTGAAGTAGGCCACTATCTAATTTTGAACGCATCAAGTCCCCACCGACCCTGGCATCATCAATGAACTTTATATAAATGAAACTGTATAAAATAACGTATTCTTCTGGTTCTGCATTCATTCTTTTCCTTAACATTATGTTTTGAGATTTATCATGCCAGTGTGAATGTCTATAATATAATATTGCTGTGTAGTATTCCATTCTGTGAATATGTCATAATTTAACCCATTTCTTCTGATGCACTAAACATTTGTATTGTTTCCAGTTTGGGGCTATTTACATAATACTGCTATGAATATCTTTACCCATTGCCTTTTGATGAACATAGGTATATTTTTTATACATGGCATATAGCTGGGAGCATTAGAATTGCTAGATCATAGACTCTGCATATATGGTATTCAATTTCAGTATAAATAAAGAAAACTGTTTGACAATGCCAGTTTTCCATTTAAGTGGTTGTTCTTAATATGCACTTCACCAAGTTATATACTTCCTCCAGCAGTATCTTTTAATACATTTGTTTTTTCTGTTTATATTAGCCAGAACTAGTTTCTGCTGCTTTGCAAATAAGAACTTCACAACAGACATGTGAAAAAACCTGGCGAGAAGTATTACAGATTGAGTATATATTAGTAAAGGAGAAAGGGCCTCTGAAGCCATTATATAAACTACCTTGTATTACTAAGCAAATACAGTGCCTAAATGTTAACACCACAGATAGATGATTAGATTAGATTAGATAGATAGATAGATAGATAGATAGATAGATAGATAGCCAGAATAACTCAGTTACTCATTCTTACTTGACAGTTGTTATGCCAGGTGATGTTCTGCAAAAACCCTATGAAGTAAGTATGATTTACATTTATACAGATTGGGAACCTGACATTTAATAAATTGAGATAAGTTAGTTAAGATCATCTATATATAATGATAGCAGAATTTGAACTCAAGGTTTTCTGGCTTCAAAAACTATGCTGTTCACCAGTATACACTGTACTGATACTGCCTTTTTTTTTTATGGCCAAGAAAAGAGTTAATTAATTTTGTAAGAGTATTTAGAGCAGATTTTGTTGATTCTAAATGACATCAAACTGCACCAACCATTTTCCAGGGGTCTGTATTTTCTCAAGTATTTGTATAGAGCACCCTAGGCAAAATGGTGAATGTGTTGTGAAAAGAATATTCCAGGGAGTGGAGAGCATGACAAATTGTTTACTTATATTCTTCAGTTATGGCAGCTACTGATGATGCATTCTAGCTCTGCTAAAAGGAGGGTCTTATTTAATCATTGTAACTCATATTTATAAAATGTTTTGTATCCCTCTATAATGCTGCTAGGTCATACAGAGCAATGTTTCTTCACTATCTACACGCAAGTCTTTCTTTAAAATATACTACTTTTTCGCAGTGAGTACAGAGTAAAGAAGGAATACATATTTGTTCATTATGTTTCATTTTATTTCGTTCTTACGGATAAATACTAAATTTGAACCAGCTTATCAAAATACTGAATTGATTTAATCCGTAAGAATTTTACACATTGTTAGACTGATGTGTTTTGGTTGTTGGTTGGTTGGTTGTTGTTGGTTGGTTGGTTGGTTGGCATGTTGCTGTTCTTATGTTGGTGATAGTTTTTGATGTTTGATTGGCATCACATGTTACTGGTCCATGGCCCCTGATAAATGCTTCAGAGACTTTATTCAAATAAAGAGGATTCCTTCCTTGGGTGGAATTTCCCTCAATTATTTTTTTGTAGGTTTCTATTTTTCTAAAACATAGATAACATTAAAAGAAAAAATTGTAATTTAATAGCTTTGGCACACACTAAGGGCATTTCTGTATATCATGTAGATGTAATTACAGTCATGTCACACCAAAAGGCAACACTGGAATTCTCTTAGAAATTGGTAGTAAGAATGCACCCCTAAGAAAAGACTTCCCTTGGCCAAATAGAGAAGGGTAGAGTGGGACAATAAGAAGAGCTGAAATATTTTCTCTTGGCTCCTTATTTAATTACATTGTTTCCTAAACCAATTCTATTTTGAACACTCTTTTCTAAAAATTACTATTGAGCAGAGAGTTACAGTATCATCTGCTGCCTGCTGCTTATAATTGACAAGTGATTATGAAAATTTGCTAGATGAAAATTGTCTAATTAATCAGCCTTGAAGAGAAGTGAAAACTGTGCCCTCCATCCAAATGCAAAGATCATTTTAGTGTTGGTACTTTCTATTTTTGTAACTTGGGCTGAGGGGACCACATGCACACCAGCTGCTACCCTACTGGGACCACTTCAGCTTTCAGAATGTGGGAAGCTGACTCCATACATTACACCAGGTGAGCCTGAACACCTTTATGTACTTCATCCTCATCCACATTCACAGGCAGGAAACACCTTCCCATTGTCAGGGAATGGCAGCCTCTTCTGGAGAAGGGCAGACACACAGAAGATGCAAAGTCCACCTGTACAACACCAGTAAATGTAAACCCTAGTAATAGTATTCAAGTAACACTTTTTCCAATCTTCAATACTCTGAGTGGACAGTTTATTTTTTCTGAGTGTTTCCACCATTTAATTTATAATCATAAAAAAAAAAAAGATGATTCTGAAACAAAGGTGTTCTTGATAGTTACAAATAAATTGAGGAAGAATTAAGATCTTGATTGAGAATAATCCATTTAGGCTCTGAATTTTCTTTTAAAAAATCCACCTAAGAAACTCAGAGATTGTAGCCAGCAGTGGAATCTGGTATTGGCTTCACCTGCCAATCTGGTGTTTAGTTTTCTGAGTCACCCTCTATCTAATTCCTTATTCCCCAATGTATGATTTTAAAAATTTTCTTTACTTAAAGTCTTGAAGAATGTTAAAAATACAAATAAAACATGACAATGCAATCACTATATTCTTCTTAGCATTCTTTTTAACTTCAAGGTTTACCCTTTAATATTAGTTTATGTATACAAAAAGTAAAAGAAAAGAAAAAAAAAAGATGATTCACCTTAATTTATCGTTACATGTGGTCTATAAATGGACTCTACTTTACCTGGCATGATAAGAACTAAGAATTTTTAGAACCTAAACACCAAATAAATGAGAGTGTAACAGAAAAAGCATTATGACAGAATTCATAGAGTAAGGAAGAATTGCTTTATCAATTTTTATCCTGGAAATTCCCACTGCTCTTTGGCTGAATTTGAACTCTGGTCTCTATAAAATCTATTTGTTTTGGCTGAAATTGGGAACCTAGCTAAGGTCAATGTTAGTCTTATCATTAACTAAGCACTCAGGTTAATATTAAACCTTGTAATGGATTGAGAGGATTTACTTGTTTGGTTTCTTTTTAAAGGTGCCATTCACACACTTGAAATGTAGCTCTGAATTGTGTTAATTTAGTGAAAATCATGTGTCAGATGCAGATGTTTACTTGTTTTTTGTTATCTATAATGTCAGTCCAATGCATGTGTTGGAGAATTCTCATATACTCTGAGCCTAATTCTATTTTAAAATAGGCTACATTCAGAGCAGCTGTAAACTGTGGCCATGCCCATTTGTTCCAGTCTCCTGAAGTGTGTATGTGTGTGTATACAAATAAAAATGAAAATGAATAAAAGAAAGCTAAACTAATTGAGACAGTGTGATAATGGAAAAAAGAAAGAAAGAAAGAAAGAAAAGAAAGAAGAAAGAAAGAAAGAAAGAAAGAAAAGAAAGAAAGAAGGAAGGGAAGGGAAGGAAGGGAAGGGAAGGGAAGGAAGGGAAGGGAAGGGAAGGGAAGGGAAGGAAGGAAAGGAAAGGAAAGGAAAAAAATAAATCAGTGGAACAGAATAGAGAGCCCAGAAATAGACCCACACAAATATACTCAACTGATCTTTGACAAAGAAGCAAAGGCAATACAATGAAGCAAAGATGATCTTTTGAACAAATGATGCTGGAACAACAGGACACTCACATGCAAAAATAAATAAATAAATGAATCTAGACAGTGGCCTTATGCCCTTCACAAAAATTAACTCACAGACCTAAATGTAAAACACAAAACTATAACATTCTAAGAAGATAACACAGGAGAAAACTTAGATGACCTTGGTATAGCGATGAATTTTTAGATGCAACATCAAAAACATAATACATGAAAGAAATAATAAGCTAGACTTTATCAAAATTAAAAATTCTGTCCTGTGAAAGACAATGGCAAGAGAATGAGATGACAAGCCACGGACTGAGAATATATTTTCAAGACTCATCTGATAAAGGAGTGTTATCCAAAAAATATAAAGAACCCTTAAAACCCAACAATAAGAAAATAAACAACCAGTTTTAAAAATAGGCCAAAGACCTTAACAGACATCTAACCAAAGAAAATACACAGATGGCAAATAACACGAAACATGAAAAGATGCTCCACAGCGTATGTCATCAGGGAAATGTAATGAAGACAATAAGATACCAGTACACACCCATTAGAATGGCCAAAATCTGGAGCACTGACAATATCAAATGCTGGTGAGGATGTGGGGCAAAAGAAACTCTCATTCATTGATGGTGGAAATGGAAAATGGTACAGCCTCTTTGTAAGACAGTTTGGCAACTTCTTACAAAATAAAATATACTCTTATTGTATGAGTCAGCAATCCTGCTCCTTGGTATTTACTCAAGGGAGCTGAGAACTTATATCCACACAAAAACCTTCACAAACATGTTTATAATAATCTTTATTCATAATTGCCCAAACTTAAAAGCAACAAGATGTCCTTCAGTAGGTGAATGGATAAATAAACTGTGGTGCATCCAGACAATGAAATATCATTCAGCACTAAAAAGAAACGAGCTATCAAGCCATGAAAAAGACATAGAGAAACCTTAAATGCATATTACAAAGTGAAAGAAGCCAATCTGAAAAGTCTACGAACTGTATGATACCAACTATGACATTCTGGAAAAGGCACAACTCTGGAGACAGTAAAAAAAAAATCAATAGTTGCCAGGCATTCAAGGAGGGGATGAATAGCAGAGCACAGAGGATTTTTAGTGCAGTGAAACTATTCTGTATGGTACTACATGATGATGGATACATGTTATCATGTTATCATTTGTCCAAACCTATAGAAGGCACAACCAAAAGTGAGCTCTAAGCTACACTGTATACTTTGGGTTATGATATGTAAATATAGGTTCGTCCCTGGTGGTGGATGTTGCTAATGGGGAGGCTATGCCTGTGGGGCAGCAGGTATATGAAAAATCTCTACAAGTTACTCTTGATTTTGCTATGTACCTGAAACTGCTCTTAAAAAATAAAATGCAATAAATAAATAAAAGTAATTGGAAGGCTTTTAGTTTAACACTGAAGTGTTTAGCAGTGATTATCTCTAAATAGTCCTCATGGGGTCAGGAATTCTGTTTCACTCACTGTTTTATCCTCAGCACCTACCATTCTGCCTTGTACAAAATAGGTGAAAACGAATATATTCTTAACTCCTTGTTGCTACATTGTATTGTGTGCATTTCTACATTTTCTAATATTTTTTACAATGAACATACATTTGTAATGTGTAAAAAATGTTATTTTTATAATGCTTAATATTCTTTTACTTTTACCATTTGTCAACTAGTCTAACCAGAGATTTAAATAAAAAGAATTTTAAGAGAAATAGGACTTCTTCCTTGTTTGCTTATACAACCACTTTCTGCAAACATCTCCCATGAGGAGCAGGGTGAATTTATGAAAACAGGACTTGCTGACACTACACACAACTTCTCCCGCTAAGCTGAGTATTTGAGGTCAGTGACTGAACTGGTATGATGGAATTTCCGTCATAATAAGATTAAAAAACCAGAATCTCTTGTCTTTAGAACATAGCAAGCACAAGCTACTTTTCCTGCTTAATGGGGCCCTGAAGGTCAGGTACAAATAGATATCTCTATTTAGAAAGATGGATTCTGCTGGAGCAATTTCATGCTAATAGGAGATAAAAATAAATTCCTCTCAATGAGAGGAAAGGAAATGAGTACAGAGAGTGCTGGTTCAGATACGAATTGTCATGACAGGCCAGAGAGTCTTGGTTGAATCACTTGGGTCAATGGCCACTTCTCGACATCTATGTGTGATTTTTTTTTCTTTTAATTTACTAAAAATGTCTGCATATATATGCAATAACATTCATATAATTATCATTTAGTTCTAACCCTATATATTAAGACTTACTAAACCAAATAATCAAACCCAAAAAGTCAATTCTGTGTTCTCCAAGAGCTTCTCATGTTAAATATTAGTGCTGGTTCCACAGCATTGGTCCCTGGCTATGACAGATGAGTGTGCTTACTGCAACTGGTTCTCCTCTCCTCTCTAAATACACGGGGAGGCTTCCCAGCTTCCCTTGAGGTGATAATGGAGAAGGACGTGCAGCAAGCGCTGAACAAACACACAGTTATAAGTTATCCCTGTTCTCTCTTCTCGTGCAGCAGCAAACTCTGAAGCATCACATGAGGTGATGGCGTTGAGCTGATGATGCCTCCTGCTACCCAGCACTCCATATGTTGTGTTAAGCCACTGAGATTCAGGAGCTAATTTGTTACTGCAGCATGATGTAGCCTTTACTAATATTCTGGTCAACTTGTTTAAGATACATTTATGCACAAAAAGAGAGGAAAATCCTCAAATGCGGAAACGTATGCATGCCTCATCATTGTTTCCAGAGAACACTCAGATACTTTTTGATTTATGAATATGATCTCTCTCTCTCTTGTTCAAGTGATGCAGATAAATGATGGAATTCATTAATTTATTCAATGTTATTTTTGAGCAAGGCACTTTTTGGACACTGCAAATATAACACTGAATAAAACAGAGAATATTCCTGCTCTCACAGAGCTTAGATTCCAGGAGTGAAATAAAATAAATAAATAAATAAATAAATAGGTAGTATGTCAGAAAGTTAAAGTGTTATAAAAATATATAAATCAGGAAAGGGGGATAGGGAACGTCAAGGGTGGGAAAGGGCTGTGATATTCCCAGTATTCATGACAATGCCTGGCACCAAGTAAGTCTTCAGGTAATGAGAGCCAGAGCACTGGAGCATACTAACCATAATTGCATGAACCTCAGCTTCCCTTCAGTTCTTGTCTTGGATTAGTCTAATACATCTGTGTGTCTATTGCCTTGAGGATTGCCCTATTTCCTCCATTGCCTAACAAAGTAGAAATGGCAGGTGGTAACCTCAGGAAAAAAAAAAAAATAGATCAGCCTCCATTAGAGATGCTCCTTAGGCTCTTTCTCTGATTCCTCACTGCCTTCTCCTATTCCAAACTGGTCTTTGCTGGAGTTTGCTGATTGTCGGTTTCATTTTTCTCTTACAAGACTACTCTTGGTTCTCGATACTCAGTAATGATATTTAAACCCTCTCCCCCACCTCCTCCCACCCCCAGTTGACTCTCAATTCCCCTTCAAGGACTTGACTCATTCTCAGAATTGGAGATGTCAGTTGATATCTGTTCACCTTTTTTTCAGGAAATTTTTCCATCCTTAGCCCCTGATATGTAAGCAACTGCATTTTATACCACACGATGCTTTTTCTTTATTTCCCTCCTCCTATCCCCAACCAGGCTTCAGGTAATTAAGCTAATGGTGACTACCTGAGCTAAGCTAATCCTTGGCTTGATGGTATTTATTTAAAAAAAAAAAAAAAGATAAGCTGAGAACATGAAGTTCTCTGTCCCCTAAATTTAAATTAAGTCATGCAAACAGAGAATGGAAAAGAGTGGCATTAATAGTTACCCTAGGACAATAAGAATAAACCCTAAACCTTCCCAGAAAACTGGTATATGTTCACCTTCTTAAGGGCTTAAGAAAGGGAGTCAAGACTTTTTTTCATTGAGATGACTTCGCAGAAAATCAAAGATATTTATGCAGCTCTTTCACATTCTTTTTTGCAACAATGCTTAAATAATTTCTGTTCATGTCATCTGCCCCATTCCACACATGGGTCACCTGTCTTAATGAGTTCGGCATATTTATACCAGGAACATTCCCACCAGCTCTGCCTCCTGGGGTGGCTCCCAGTTTCTCACCTGCACCCTAGGACATTTCTGCCCAGGACTTCGTTCTTCTGGGCCTTTGTCTCTGCAGCCATGCTTCTGACACTACAGCTGCTGGCCTTTCCTCAGCCTCCTCAACGCCGTGGCAGAGGCAGGTCCCAATCCCAGGTGCAGAAAAGAGTAAAGGGCCCCATGGAGCTATTGGCTTGTGGATAAAGAGCAGTGTCTCAGGCTTTGCTGCTGGTACACATTCCTCTGGGTTGCTGCTGAATATGATTTAGGGGCATAATGAGGGAGCCCTGTCGTGTTCACCACATGTAGATTTCATCAGCGCAAAATTTCCCTCAGCAGATGAACACAGACAGATGCACATTTCCTTCTCCAATGAAATATTAAACACGACAGGTGTGTTACCCATCAGAAAAGCTGCATGCAGAACGCATGTGTAGCCCACAAGGTCTTCCCTACTCCTGTTCCTTCTGCTCAGCTGGGTTCTGGGAGGTGATATTCTTCCTGCAACACTGCTTAGGTATTCAGTTCCAAAAGTTATGGCCAACAGTATCCTTGGGAAGACAATTTAAAGGTTTTTTGGCTTTAAATTAAGACTTCATTAAGATAATAAAATGTTTTCTTCGAATTTATTGTTATTCTGCCTAAGGGATCTGTGGGGGAACACAGCATAAAAACTATGAAGAGAAAGATTCCCGTCACTATGGAAACGGATTTCATTTATTTTTATGGGCTGATTTCTAATTCCTCTCCCTGGGCAAAGCTCCCACTAACTTCTGATGCTAAGATTATGCTCATTCAGAGAACATTGTGCTGCTTGGGGTAGTATTTCCTGTTTACTTGGGGAAGACAGAGGTAGAGCAGGATGGCTCAATAAAGAGAAAATGTATAAGAATATATTTGAAAAAAATTGACTCCAATCATAATAGTCAACTGACTGGAGTAAGGAGGCTATATTCAGAATTCATTACCAAGAGAGAAAAATGCAGCCACCTAATAGTGACTAGTTTGATATCAATCCTTAAAGAAATGTAGAACATACAGATAGCAGGTTCAAGAAGCATAACTTCTGCATGAGAGTCTATCTGCTGGCTATCCTAAGGTTATATATCCTACCGATGTAGATATCACAAAGGGTGGCATTCTCTAGGAACCACAATTTGTTTTATGTTATTATTTTTAATTACTTGAGTCTTACTATGTGAAGAGTTTATATTCTTTTATGGAATGCCAAATTCTATTCTTATGAGCAGTACTTTTATGGATATGTCACACTGTCCCCACTTCCACTATTAGTAAAATGGCAATAGTGATCTATGGCAACTTCCAGGGACAAAAGAACACTGTGATTGATAGTTGCTATTATGCTGAACTCTCAGGCTGAAAAGTATTGGGGATATAAATAGCATGTTGATGATATAACTCAATCTGCTTTCAGGGATCCCATGTTATTTATTTGCATGAAAATGACACTATGCCTGGTCATTCAATGTGCTATGCAGTCTCAGAAACTGAGGGTGGCCAATCACAGATCCTGGTGTCAGAATTTGGTCAAGGTTCTGGAATGCAGACCAGAATAGTGTATGCAGAACTGGTATAAAGATTGGTGAGCAATTTATTCCATCGAGTCTGACTACGCGCCACGCCCCTTTCGGGCCACTCAAAAACTCAAACATTAACCATCAGCCCTGGAAAGCCACGGAAGCAAAGCTGGGGATATCATGACTCAGTAAGTTGGGGTTCAGGTAAAGTTCAATGCAGTGTGTGTGTGTGTGTGTGTGTGTGTGTGTGTGTGTGTGTGTGTTTGGGTATGGGTGTGAGTGTATGAAGAAGGTCGTGAGTATGCTGAAAGGTTCATTCCCCCGGGTGTGGCAAAATGTTCCTTACCTCACCTTCACAATGGAGATTGGACATTTTAAGAATTCATTTTAAAATGTCTGAATGTTGTGGTTTCATTTTGCCAAACATTTGACATTGAGAGACACCTGGAGGTCTAGCCGACTTCATAATTATGTTTGACGCAGACGCTGTTTTTTGCTCATTTCAGTGCATATAAGCACACAACCCTTCAGGGGGCTGTTTACCCCCTATTACCTGCCTCCTGTCCAAAGGACTCTAAATGATGCTGAAAGCCGGATGCAGAGTTGAGTAAAAATTTGCGTAAGAGAATAAATATGTGTAAGTAAATCTGGGGCAAAGAGTCCACGATATAATATCATACATTCTAGGGCAAATTTCTAAAGCAGGGTGACAGAAGGAAATGTGTATTTGAGGGTTTTGGTGAAAGCACTGGTATCCTACTAAATTAGAAATAAAAGCTTAGAGATATACATATATATAGAACTAATAGCACTGGTATCCTACTAAATTAGAAATAAAAGCTTAGAGATATACATATAATAGAACTATACATATAATAGAACGACACACTAAAATCTCCAAGCCAATAATCACATATTGTGAAATATATGCAAGGCACTACATAGAAGGTTCTTGCCCTTGATGACTTTGTAGTCAGGTGGAGGACACAAACATAAAAATAATGAATCATTGGAAAGAGGAAGGGGGAGGAGGAAGTGCCTAAGATGATGCTAAGATTCTTACTTGAGTGACTAGCCAGAAATACAGGAGGATGAGCAATTAAATACCTTTTTTCATATATTACAAAAGCAACATGTATTCACTCCTCCTGGCCACTGCCCACCCAAGGAAATAATACTATCTGCCCAATATGCTTCCACTTTATTCCCTATGTCCATTCAAGCACAAAAACACATATACAATATAGGATTTTTTGTTATTTTTATGTTTTTGTACAATATTATAAATATTATAAATATTACTTTGCAAGTTGCTTCTTGACTTCAGAATATGGATATCTTCTCATCAAATAGCTGCAAAATGGTCTTAAGTCACTATTCTCCCCTAATGGGCATTCAGGTTATTCCCAAGTTTTCATCGCTACAAACAATATATACTCATATATACTCATATGGAGAGGTACTTTCATTTCAACAAGATGGAACCCAAAGGTGGAATTGCTGGGTTAAAGAGTATGTATACTTTTCATTGTAATGGGGTCTTCCAACTTTCTTTTCATAAAACGTGAAGCAAATTTAGATCTATCAGCAATCAATGGAAATTCTTAGTGATAATGAGCTCTTATGAGAACTGGGGACCTAGGTGGTACAGGGGAAGGAAGGGAACAATAGCTTAATTTGATTTTAAGCTAGTTAAGTCTCAGATGCCTGCTGGACATCTGGGTGCTGATAACCAGCAGGTGGTGGGATGCTTGCATCTGGCACTAAGGGATCTAAGCATAAGTGAGGACGTAGGAGTGGATGGACTCTCAGGTAGTTCCCCCATCATGGGACTCAGGAATTAGCAAAGGAGGTTGAGGATGAGTTAAGAGGTAGGAGGAAGGCAAAAAGAGTGCAGACTAAGGAAAATGAGAAACAGCTTCAAGAAGCAGGGTGTGTACTATGGTTCGAATGCTGGACAAAATCTTCAATCACAGTGACCTGGACGTCCCTCCTACAGAGCTGGGGCACAGAAATGGGAGTTTCAACTTCCTTTTTTTTTTAATATCATTTATGTAAACTCTAAAGAATAAGGTGATACAGATATATTAAATATGCTTTCCTCTTAAAATCATCCTACAGCAAAAGGGAATATCGTCAATATTATTGTAATAACCACGTACAGTGTCAGACTTATCTGGATGATCGTTTTGTAAGTTATATAAATGTACAATCACTATGTTCTACACCTGAAACTAATATACTATTGAGAGTCAACTATAATTAAAATATTTTTAATTTAAAAAAAAAAATAAAACCATCCCAAGGCATCACAGCTATTGGTGTTATCTCCTCACTCCACATCCCAGTTTCAGCCAAGCTACCAAAGAGTTGGAAAATGGATGTGTTTGAGTTTCATCTCGTTTCCCTTCCTCCTGCCCTATTTAGTAAAAGAAGTGCTGGCAATCACAGAATAAAAGGCCCTAAATCATTCACTGAGCAGAAAAACAGCCTCCAAATTATCAAAAGCTGATTACATCATTGCTGACAGACACAGGCAATGATGCTGAGATCTCACTCTCATCAGCTTCTCTCTGGACAATGGTAAAAGAGTCCTCACCTACCTATCATCAAAAGTCCTCTTGATGACAAATCTCTGCAGCACGCTAATTATCTACATCATGTACCTCGGGACGTTTTCTTATATTTCCAGAGATGATCCAAGACAGGAAGTGACCCTGTCATAAAAAGACACACACACACACACACACACACACTTAAAATGTTTAACCTTCAGGGAATACTTATAACGTGCCACCCCCCCCCTCCACCCACTCGTTTCCTTTACTTAGTAATGACCCACCCTATTAATGGGGCTGAATGTGTGAGCACTTCAGAAAAGAGCAGCCATGTCATATGAGTAGGCCAGATCCCTGCTGGTCTGACAAGAATACACACAGAGGAAAAGCGAGCTTTCCACCTCTAACCTTATGGAGTCAGGTGAGGCAGAGGTATCAAACGCTGCTCCTCAGACAGGTTTTCGGGAAGCCAGTGTTTGCACAACAATGAGAAAGGCTACCCTGGGAATTGCAAATTCAATTTGATTTATAGCAGTCACGCTTGCCTTTGGAGACTAAGAGGATTTGAGCTGCAGGAAAAAAACACCCAACTCTGCACCGTGTGGAAATGAGGATAGATTGACCAAATGAATCAGCACAGGAGACTGGCAGATAGATGATAATTGCAGTCGGTGACCAGGCTTGGTCTAGCCCAGAGGAGAAATTATCATTTTGATTGTGGTCTGGAGGATCTAGTTATGAGTGCAGGTTTCCTGGAGGAATCAGACTATTTTTCTGGGTTTAAAAAACAAAATTTAGATAAGAGTAAGAAAAGTAAAAATTTTGGCCCAAAGCATTTTCAATCATTCCTGCTTGATGAAGAGCAGTCCTAAAGGAAAAGAAAGGCTTCCCATTTATGTCACGGATCATTTACACCTGCAAGTTGGCAGAAGTTTTATTTCATTTTTTTGGAAAAGACCAAGTATCTTCCTCTTCACCCACCCACCCCAGTCATGCCTGAGTCTTCTTTTCCTCATGCTTTTTTGGCCACTTGGCTCACCCCAGGTGACAAAGAACATTGTCTCTGTAAGAATGAGGAAGTGCAAGGATTGTGGGGAGGAAGAGTGGCGATGCTTTTGCATGAGACAACCAGCAACTCACTAGACTTTGGATTTAGACAGACCTGAGTCAAATTCCATCTCAGCCACTTACGAGGTGCATGACCTTGAGCAAGTTACATTACCTATGTTTCCTATGTGTAAATAGGGAAACGGTACCCAGGACTTAGGATGGCGGTAAACAGTAGAGAGAAAAATAAACAAACAAATGAACCCACATGCACGTGTGGAATGTCTCTGGCACAGCGTAGGCACCATCACGATGTAATATTTGTGTTGAGGATCTATATAATCCTTTAAAAATGTGCCTGAGTCGCTGACTCTACGTAATGAAATAGTTTTATTTAATGTTACATGCCAAAAGCATTACTTAAGAAATGTTCCTTCTTTATTTTTTTTTTCTCATAGAACCCACAACTTTTTTCCTCTCAAATTTGTTTGGAGGGTTCAGGGGGTGGGGACTCCACTAGACCCAGGTTGGGGTGTCATTTCATTGCACTACGGTTAGAGGAATTTAGTGGCTCAGGAAGCCATTTCTAATTTCTTATGTGACCCAAAGAGTTCACATTATGAGTTTGTCCCACTTGTCTCATAGGTCCTGAATGAGACCAGAAATAGCCAGCCAGCCCTCTCCTGAAAAGCGCTGTCCCCATGCCCACCAGGGATGCTCTTCTCACCAAGTTCTTCTCAGCTCCCTGTTTACAATTGACCAGGTAGAGGGTCCCAATCAAGAAGCCTAGCTGTGACCAGAGGCCTGGGGCTGGAGGAGGTACCCACCTGAGCCACTTGTGGAATGGCAAGCCAGAGGCTGAGCCCAGGTGACCATTTCCACATTTCACAAAGATCTGTGCAGCACCTGAACTGTGTCAAGTCCAGAGCTCAGCATCAGGGACAGAGTGTTGAATAAGTCACAAACCCTTAGTGTCTGGCAAGGGGTATAGCCATGGGAACTGCACCTGTAACATTGTCATTATTGCCCATGATTGGAGAAATAGAAGGTGGATGGAGATGAGGCCCCTATCCTAAACTGGGAAAAGTTGCCTGAAGCTTTCCAAGGAAATGAGATTGAAAACTAAGTAGGAGTCGACCAGGCAAAGCAGGCTGGGTCAAGGACGAGAAAGGAAGAAGGTTCCTAGCAGAGGGAACAGAATATATGGTGAGCGAGCTGACAGGAGAGCCAATGAAGAGTCCACCAGCCAAGAGACAAAGGCTGGGGGAGGCAATGCAGCACAGCTGACCCAAGGATACGGCTTTGCAGGTGGACAGACCTGGGATCAAATTCCTGCTCCATAACCTTCTCTGTCCCCTCTGTATGACTTGAAGCAACTTATAGAGCCCCTCAAATCTTCAGTTTCATTTTTGTGAAGGATATTACAATATCCTCCTTTTGGGATTATTATGTTGACAAAAGAAATGAAAAATTGATCCAGCATCTTCTCTGATACCAAGCAAACACAGTAAACACTTATTAATAAGAACAACAAAGTGAACATTAGTTTCAGATGGCAGGATGAGGTTGTGGGAGGAAGATGGTTTCGCTGAGTCTAGATCAGAGGGGAAACAGGAAGGTAAACGAGCACCACAGACCCAGGTAATGCTACCACTGTTGTTACACTAAAAATGTTTAACTTTCAGGACTGAAAGTCTTTTTGTAAGTAAGGTTTTATTGAGCCAAAATGCTAGCCCCAAACAGGTCTTGGGGCATGGAGCCTAAACCACCAGCAGCATGATTAGGTAGAAAAAGAATCTATCCACCCTCCTGGAGTTTTGCAAGCGTTTTTTATACATTGAGTAGTGGGGAGGGGAAGGGAAGAGGTAGTCTGAAAGAATTTACATGAGCTATAGACAAGGGGTAGGGGAAGGTGAAGCAGGCCAGTTCTAGAATCAGCATAAAGAAATCCGCTCCTGTGGATTAGCTGCGGCAGCAGTCTCTAAAGCCTGTGTGTAAACAAGTGGAGGCTCCTGGAGTTAGGCAAAACAGGGACAGGAGACATCTTTTGTTAACTGGTCAGCAGCCATGAACAGACTAACAGCTCTGTCTCTTTCTTTCACTCCCCAGATGCTGTAAGTTAATTTGGAACATCTCAGGATTTTTTTCTTATCACTGCATCAAACCTTCCTATGGCTGCTCCTTATGGTTATATCAGCCCAGGATACAAAGACAAGTACACAGTCCATTAAAAGCACAGGAATGAGACTCAGGCTCAAGTGAGTGGGTCAGTTTCTCAATGTGGAGAAAGGGGATCTCTATTCACATTCTGGGTGGGTAAATGCTTTGTCGTGCAGGACTGTCCTTCGCACTGCAAATGGTTAGCATATCTTTCCCCATCCACTATATTCTAGTAGTCTCCTCAGTCTCTGTGACAACACTTCAGAACACGCTCCAGGTTAGATGCCCTCCATTAAGAACCAGCTCTTTATCCACCAGTATTTTATATTTGAAAGCATTTCTTAGTCAAGGAAGATTGGAAACTCTTAGCCTAGACAAATTTAGAGGGGGATCTTGAACTTCAAATTAATGAACTCTATGGAAGGTAAGTCCTTTGGATCACATTCATATTACAAATTACATTGATAAACACACAGTTCTTCAATGGAAAGTCCAAAGTTAGTAAATGATATTCATGTTACTTGTACCTTTCTATCCACTATATTCACCCATGAAGAAGAAATAATTTACGTGAGAGCAGTAATTCCTTGTTTCTGATGTAGAATAGACCAGTTGTATATCTCTGGTAAGCACCCACAGAGAATGAAGATGGTATAAATGATGTGAATAGCATAATTATGAATATCTTTCAGAACTGTCGGCAAATTAATTTCTCGGGCTATTTAAAGAGTTATCCATGCACTAGCTTTAGAGAAAACAAAACCTAGCATTAATTCCTTACATCATCTCACAAAAATCATTCAAGGCTGAGCAGACTCTGTCTGTCTTTTTAGTGCTATTATTGGATGCACTGAAACTCACTTCCCCATATGTCCACCTCGCTCCTCCCTACAGGGCTAAGATGAAATTCCAAACCGTGTGTCATTAAGGAGATAATCACTGAAAACACCACGCCTAAGGATCAGTAGATTTTAAGTAGAAAGAATCACTTTCTACTGCTCATTTTGGATCCAAACAACCCTCTCCCTATTGATCTGGCAACCCAAGACTACTGCTGGGATGGCCTGAAAAACTGGAAATCATCTGCGCCCTTGAGGATAGATTAACTCTGCCCTTAAGATTAACTGCTGCCACTGTCTGCGTCACACACTCTGCAAGCAGAATGTCCCATGAAAGGCAGCCCCATATGCTGCCTTACCTTTCAATAGAAAGCAGCTCTGACTGGCCCGCCGGCTTGCCCCTTTTCAGCTCTGCTCCTCCTTCAGCTGAACAAATGAGGATGAGACCCGAGACCGGAGGGAGGACAATCAAGCCTTCTGTTTCTAAACCACTAGCCACGTGAGCTTTACTGTTGAACAAGGTTGCTGTGTTTTACCTTCAGAGCAAAGAAACAATACACATTTTTTAAAAGGATTTAAAGGAAGATAAATAAGACTTCTAGAGCTGTATTGAAAAATCCGCAGTGATGAACATACAGAAGAATTAAGCACGGTTACCTAGCCACAAAACCTACTGGTGGTCCAGCTGGGTTATGCATTAAGGAAAGAATGCCAACAGAGAGATATGTTTGTGAAAATGTGTGACAGTGAACAGTGTGTGCACCACACCTGTGGCCTTAAGCCAGGTCTCCATGGTTTGCTTGCTTGCTTTTCTTACTTGGAAAAATGAAAAAAAAAAAAACAAAAAAGCTGATAATTTTCTTACCACAATGCTTTAAATGTGAAATACAGACTAAGGTCTCAAATGGTAGATAATTTTAAATGTTTCAATGACATCAAATAAATCTAAAAACAGAGAGTAGTAGCAGCATATTCTATGAGATATCCCAAACTTGGATGTTTTTCCTCATTCGAAAGATGAGGCAGCATAAGGCTAGACTAAATTCTTGACAAGGGTGCCAAAGCAATTTAATGGAGAAAGAATAGTCTTTTCAACAAATTGTGTGTATTCATTTGCAAAAGAATGAAATTGTGTTCCTTCCTCACACCACACATAAAAATTAACTCCAAATAAATCACAGACATCAATGTAAGAACTAAAACTATAAAATTCTTGGAAGAAAGCAAAGGAGTTAATCTTCATGACTTCTGGCTAATCAAAGTCTTCTTAGATATATCAAAGAACAAAGAACAAAAGAAAAAATAGATTAAATGGATTTCGTCATAAAGAAAAACTTTTGTGCTACAAAGGATACCATTAAGTGAAAAGATGAACCTCAGAATGAAAAAAAAAAAGTTGTGAATTATATATCTGATCAGGAATCTGTGTCCAAAATATGTAAAGAATTCATACAACTCAATAAAGAACTCAATTTAAAAACAGGCATAGATTTAAATAGACAGTTCTCCAAAGAAGAACCACAAATAAATATCCATCAGCTGAGGAATGGATAAATAAAAATGTAGCATATTCATTCCATGGAATATTACTCAGCCATAAAAAAAAGAGGAAGTGCTGATTTTACAGAGGGGAAAATTTAAGTTTAGAGAGATTGCATCCCTTATTCAAAATCACATAATATTCAGGGGGTGAGCTAGGTTTAGATCACTGATCTGTATTATTTCCTATAAGGAATGACATACACAGATCACTTTTAATGAATACTTGTTCTATGCCAGGTACTTTGTATACATTATCTCACTGTTCTCTACCCCACCTCTCTAGGTCAGTATTATTATTTCTATCTCTAAAGCAGAGAGATGAGTCCAAAAAAAAAAAAAAAAAAAGGAGTTAAAGGCCTTCTAGTTCATAATGCTGGAAATTGAGCAGAGCTGCAATTTGAACCCAGGTCCATCTACACCGAGAATCATCATTCTTTCTGCTAAATCTCAATTTCCCTGTCATCAGGTTCTCAGGATGACCCTTTAATGCATCTCTGAGTCGGCCTGTTCATTGCTTTCCCACAGATGCAAACTAGCTTGCCACTCTGAGAACTCAACACCAGCATTTCTCTGTGAATATCTGGTTGGACTCATTTCCTTGAGATTCATCTTCTCTCCAATCTACTTTCAATTACCATCTTCCTCTTTCTAACAGACCACTTCTATTTCTTCATCACTTAAGAATATGCAATGTCTATGGAAATAAATCCAAATTCCTCAGCTTGGAGTGTGTGGGGCTTCATGCTAGATCTGGCTGTACCCTAGAAGCCCTGGGAGCTTTTAAAGGTCTCATTGCTCAGGATACACTCCATACCAATTAAGTCAGAATTCCTGGGTATGGGACCCAGACATCAATATTTTTTATCTTCCTAGGTGACTCAATGTGCAATCAAGACTGAATTGATTCTATAGCTTGAACTTCCCCATCTCCCTCACTGCTAGGCTAATTTCTTTATTGTCCTTTATATCTACCACATCTGCTCCCACAGTCCTACTCATTGACTCAGGGAGAATGTCATCTTCTTTCATTAATTCAAGTCTCCCTTACCTGCCAGACTTGGCTCATCTCTACCCACTCTAGGAAGATTTCCTTGAATATGCTGACCTCTGAACAAACCCCGTATCTAAATATGCACTGACAGACCAGATAATTTAGTTAAAAATATGACAATGTAATATTCTTTCTTGCTCTTAACCACTTTACAAGCATTGGTCCATGTTCCTCTAATTGTGTAAAATATTAGTGTTAAGATCTTTTTCTGTATACTTTGTTATTCCGTTGATGGTCTCTTTTCTAATTTCTCAATAGCTTGTATCCTTTAATACCTAACTTGTGCATCTATTCCCGATCCTTTGAAAACTTTGTCCACACGCCTTTGTCTTGGTGCCCAACATCTGTGCCACTACTCCTCATTCCTTCAATGTACCCTGAAAATTTTTCACTCCCCCATGCTCTTGCCTCTTGCTTCCACCCTTTATCCTCCCATCTGTCAAAATTCTACTCTATTCATTTTCAAGGCTTCCTTCTCTATCAACTTGTCTATGATTCTTCCCTTTTCAGACAAAACTAATGGTGCCTTGCTTCATGATCCTATTGTACTTTATTTATTTAGTGCAACACCAGCCATTCATAACTTATCACAATATATTAGAGTTAGAAGGCCTCTGCTGATTTTAAATAAGAAAGCAAGGCAAATGTGCATGTGACAAAATAGTGGATTATGCAAACATAAAGCTAAACTCCTAATGCTATATTTTCCTTATGAGCCTGACCAAAAAAAAAAAAAAAAAGTGTTGTTGACTTGAAAGACCATTTTCATGGATCCTAATGTCACTAGCAGGGCTGGCCTTTGGATGGCTCCAGCTCAGGACACCTGTTATTTTGTTTGCATGTCATGGTGTAGGTGTACACTGGCTTCCTTTCAATAAAAGCTGCAAAAAAAAAAAAAAAAATTAGTGGAAAGGCAAAATGTGCAAAATGTGTCCCCCTCTTTGAAGTCCATCACTGATCAGAGATAAAAAGACCTCTGTATTGACAGAGAAGAGGCATGATGCTTTAAGCAGGCCCAGGTAGTGACGGTTCCTTTCTATAAATTCCAGGTTCAAAATAATCTTTCAATAATCCATTTTAAGGTCACACAGAGAAGCTGTAACAAATAAGAATTCCACACCCAGGAGTATCTTATCAATAAGGAACTCCAGATCCCTCCCTGAGAAATATACCCTTTGAATGGAGGACTAAGAAGTTAATTGCACATTTCAAAATGAAACTGAGGTATAGTTGCTGCTATAAAAGTTGATGATGATGCTGAGATTTTTAATCTTGAAATTGCCATTCTCCTAGTTCCATACTAACATATTATACTAAGGATAATAGCTAGAGAGGAGAAAGCATATAGCATGAGACTATAATTCTGTTGAGAATCTCCTGATCAGAAATTCAACGGTATGTAAAACAGTGCCCAACCAATTTCCCTTTGGTAAGGAAAATCTTATTTTCTAGTTTCTTATTCAAAAGTCCCCTTAAAGATCCCAGATTGAACTCTAAGTTCCTCTCAAGTTCTCACTATAACATGTAATACTGATGAACTAACATGCAGAGTTTAGAAAAGATTTCAGATCACATTTCCATCTCAGCATGATGACTCTTTCCCCCACGTCAGCCAAAGTTCATTATACCCCAGGTTATGTCTAAATAAGCATTCACACTGAGTGATGTCATGACTTGTCTATAATATTCTCAAGCTCTAATCAAGTCATTCCCAGGCTGACACATCTTCAATGATAAAGATGAATGCATAAGAATGGAGGCAGGGTTCACTTGAAGTGGGCTGGAGAGATGAGAAAAGACAGAGGAATGGAAATCCTGGGAGAGGTGGGCTTTGGATTTTCTAAGGAAAATGAATGTTTTGGATACTTGGAAAGGAGAAAGTGATTCTGAATAACAGAGACAGAACAAGCAAAGATTTCAGAGTAGGAGGAAAGGACCTGTCACTGAAATATGACAGGTATTGTGGTTTTCCTGGGTTAAATAGCCCCTCGCCCATTCATATGTTGAAATCCTAACCTCCAATACCTCAGAATGTGACTGTATTTGGAGATACGACGTTTAAAGAAGTGATTAAAGTAAATAAGGCCATTAGGGTAGGCTCTCGTCTAATATACCTGATGTCCTTATAAGAAAAGGATATTTGGACACGCAGAGAGGCACCAAGGATGTGCACACACAGAGAAAAGACCATGTGAGCACACAGCAAGAAGGCGGCCATCTGCAAGCCAGAGAAAGAGGTCTCAGAAGAAACCAATCCTGTCAGCACATTGATCATAAACTTTCAGCCTCTAGAAGTGGGAAAAAAATCAATTACTGTTGTTTAAGTCACCCTCACCCTACTCCCTTTCTTCCTCCCTGGCAGAGCCCACTCACCACATAGTCACCCAGCTGCCTTTGCAGCTAGACCACAGACAACAAAACCCATCCTGGACCTTGGGGACTCTGGGAAAGATTTTCTTCTATCATAAACAAGGAGAGAGAGGTGGGGATGGGGGCAGTAGGGGAATGAGGGGTGTCCTACCTAGGACACTGTCTTGAAAAGACATAATATCTAGAGTTGTGGTACCCATCTTGTATTTTGAGGCACACACAAGAAAATTACAAAGAAGCTGCCCCAGCACTCTTGGCAATATTGAGCCACTGCATTAACCCTGTTAACTGCCTTCCTTAGATTTCTTGCCATGTGAGACAATAACTCCGGCCACCTAAGCCCATTTTAATTAGATTTATTACTTGCTAGGTCCAGTGAAGAGAATGACCTGTCTAATGGAAGAGACTACATTAGTGAGACCAAGTAGATCCAGGTTTTGCTAAAAGGCCTTTGGAGGTTTGTTTTGTTTTGTTTTGTTTTAAGAAATGAACATAAGAATGCAGGGAAGAGAAATAAGAATTAGAGATAAATTCTGGGTTTCCTGACTGGGAACTCATGAGAATCTGGGATACCTATAAGGAGTGTGGCTGACTTTCTCCTCTGGACGGGGAAGCCTGTTTGTTTCCTAAGGCCATCTCTCTGAGTTTACTAGTGGCTCAGTGAAGGTTCAGCCTGCTAGGAGGAGAGATGTTCTCTAAAACTGCTGAGAGTGGAACTAGGTCTGGGGTAGCAATTGAAAGGAGGTTTGAAAAGGAATCCTGTCAGTGGCCCAAGCGGATGCTAATACCTGCTGCGAAGTTAGGTCTATCCTAACATCAGACTCTGAAACATGAAAACCCATTTCTGAAATATATTCACAAGGACTCTTGCCATCTGCTACCAGTTTTACAATAATTCAGGTAAAATTCTTTTGAGCTGTCAAAGTGCTGTGAACTGTGCATGCAAATAAGCTCTGCAGTGACAGTCTGGGACCTGAGGTCTGGACCCAAATCTACCACTGACTGAGTGACTTCAGATAAGTCACTCAACCTCTCTGGACCTCAATGATTTCAGCTACAGAAGGGTTTTTTTTGTTTTTCTTTTTTTAGCAGTGGACCTTGTTAAGTTATATCTCATCCTAAATAACTAATAATAAAATGGTACTGCTAATTATCCACAATTATTGCATACTTAGAATCTGGCAGGCTTGTCTACAGCCATGCCACCCTGAACAAGCCTGATCCTGTTTGACCTCAGAAGCTAAGCAGGATCGGGCCTGGTTAGTAGTCGAATGGGAGACCACCTAGGAAGACCAGGTGCTATAGGTATAAAATATAAAAAATAAGGGATTGTAAACTGACAAGGTCCTTGCAATCTGTGAGGTCAACCAAGGGCTGCCGAAGGAAGAAGGAAGGAAGGAAGGAAGGAAGGAAGGAAGGAAGGAAGGAAGGAAGGAAGGAAGGAGAGAAGGAAGAAAGAAAGAAAGAAAGAAAAAAGAAAGAAAGAAAGAAAGAAAGAAAGAAAGAAGAAGAAAGAAAAAAGAAAGAAAGAAAGAAAGAAAGAATCTGCCAGGCTCTAATTTCCTATGAAGCAGGAAATTCCTATTGTCATTCCTGTTTTACAGAGGAGAAAACTGAGGCACAGAGAAGTTTCTTGGGCAAGAAACTTGGCCAAGGTCACACAGCTAGTAGAGGGTAGGGAATTTGTGTGTGTGAGAGAGAGAGAGCAAGAGAGAGAGAGAGAGAGAGAGAGAGAGAGAGAGAGAGAGAGAGAGAGAGAGAATGTAAAATTGTTAATATAGCAGAACCCAGAAAAATTGGCCTTCTCTTTAGTTCTTGAGGTAGCCCTATGGCACCCTCCAGGGACCTGAGGCATCACAGAATACAAAACCACCAATCCATATGATCTCCAAAGCATTAATTTATGAACAGGGTAAGCAGAAGGAAGGGAATCTGAATAACATTGGTGGGACAAGGGGAGATGTGATACAACTTAAAAATAAAGCAGCATACTTTCCTATTGTTTTGTTTCTAATTACAATTTTGAATTTATTTTAAATTTCAAGTAACAACAATAATCATATGAGGATCACACACTAATATATAAAGGAGCAAAGGCTGTAATAACTTTGAGAAACACTGATTAGATAGCCCTTTAGATCTGTGAATTTTAATTTCCCTAGTTCTGCTACCTGCTTAGTTTCTGCTCATTTTCACCACTCCTTGTTCAACTTTCTAACCCTGTGTCTGGTAAGGCAGCTCCCACCCCTTATTTAGATCAGCCAATAAAAGATGGGCACCAATGTGACAGGCCAACCACTTGCCCCCACTAGGATAATAATCATTATAAGAGCTAACATCTATTGTATCCTTATTATGTACTAGAAACTACAAGATTTGTATATATATGAACTGATTTAATCCTCATAATCCCAAGCATCTACCACATGCTGAGTAGAATCTCTTCAGGAGAACTTTTCTGACCTCCTGGCCTGAGAGAAGTTCTCCAATGAGCTCTCATTACATTCAGCACAGATCTCTAATAAAACACAGAGCTAATAATATAAACTTATGTGACCCACATCTGCCTTCTTGAACAGAGTATAAACTCTTGGAGGGCAGGAACTTTGTCTTATACATCTCTGTGTCTCTAACACTAGGCATAGGAGTTGTTGGCGCATAGTAGGCACTCGATAAATGTCTGCTCAACACTGACAGATACTTTCACATAGCTATCCCAAATGCTTCCCTCACCCACTCCTCCATGGTTACCTCTACTCCAGAGACTGGAAAAGCTAGATAATTTTCCAGTTTTTGAGAAAGATTCTGGAAAAGACATTTCTCTTCTTGACATAATAAAGTTGTTTGACAAGAAAGCTCTGTGAGGATATGAAACCTAGAGCTACTGGAGCCATCTGTAATAACGAGAGAAAACCCAAAAGAATCTCAGGAACCCAGAACCAGATCCTTGATGTCTTTGAGCTATTAAAACTTCCTAGAATTTTGTCTCTCCAAGACCATCTGCTGTGTATGACAAACTTCATTTGTTAAAAACATTGGGGTTTCTGCTACTTGAAGCTTAAAACATTCCTTTTTATACATGATCATTTTGAAATCAATAAAAACTGATCCCTAATCTTTAAAAAAAAGTCTCCTTTAAAAAAGAGTTACAAGAGTAAATATAGGATACCAGATTAAATATAGAAATTGCTAAAAACACTGAGTGATTTTTCAGTATAAGTATATCCATTCAATTTTGAGACATGCTTATATTAAAAAATATTTGTGGTTTAATAGAAATCCAAATCTAACTATGTGTCCTGTATTTTTATTTGCTAAATCTGACAACTCTTCATGAATAGTGACAAGCAGCTTCTAAGAGAAGCAGAGCAGATGCTTAAATCAGAGCCTCTGATTTAGCAAACAAAACCACTCCCAGAATGAGATAACTGCAATTATGAGTTATATGATCCGTTACAGTTTTCAGAGAACTTTCATGCATATTACTCATTCAGTAAATAGTTGTTGTTTATATATATTAAGAACACTTGACTCAATGAGTTATTTGCCCAAGGTGGCACAGTTGGTAAGTAAGGGAGTTGAGACCTAAACTCTCATCTCTGAATTTCTGGTTCAGTGCTGTTTCTTTATAATAGAGGTTCTAGAACTTTAATGTGCATCAGAATCACCTGGAGGAATTGTTAAAATATAGATTGTTGGGCCTTTACCCAGTAGTAGGTCTGGGTAGAGCCCAAGAAGCTGCATTTCTAACAAGGTTCCAGGTAATGCTGATGCTGCCAGTGCTAAGACTACACTTTTTGGAAATGATTGCTCTCTACTTTGCCAAGGAAGCTCTTTCCTACAAGGCAGAAGCAACAGACATCTATCCTCTTTCCAAGAAGAGAAAAACCTAGATGATATATCAAAGCCAAATGATAACACATTAATTGTAAAGAAAATAAACTCTCTTTTTCTTTGACTTGTATAATTTGGAGCTTGCACATTAAATGCATACATGGAGAAGCACGTTAAAATGAATGTGATGCCTTGTGTTCCACTCTCTTGAACACACTGGTTTCTACTCATGGGAGTAGAGTCTGCCCAAACAAGCTGGAGGTTTTACTAAAGCATGGGAGGTGGCAGTGGGGTTTGAGTACTCGGGTGTGTGTCTCTGTGTCTCTCTGTGTGTGCCGCTTTTCTAAAGGACAGGCTGCACAAAACTTAAGGGCCATTACAGAACTGCTCAGCGGCCTGGAAGTTAAAATCCCTGGTGCGTCATTGCTAGAGTCATGTGTGGGTCAAGGCATGAAACTTGACTCTTTGGATGATAAATGAAGAGATGTTCTTTCTTTATCCAGAGTCAATTACATTCTCCCTCTTTGTTCTCTCCTTTCCTTGTCTCCTTTATACTCCCACAGCAGCCACCCACTAGACAGGAAGATAAAATAGAAATGGAGAGAACTGGCCAACTGTAAGGCAGTCAAGTGTGGCTGCCAAACCACAGGCAGGTAGGTGGTAAGATGGGGGGACGAGGAAGGGAAGAAAGAGAGCTATTTATTCTCAGAATCTCTGAGTGGTAATTGCACTGTCTACATAAACAGTAGCTAAGAGAATTAAAAACAAATACAGTTATACTGCAAACATGGTTCACATTCTTGAGGCCTCTCTCCATGGGGGAGCATGAAAGTCTATGGGGGACCTCTAACACTCCTCAGCCAACCCCAGATCTTCTGGCTAGTAGGCATACCAGGACCCCTCAGTGCATCTCAAGTTAGTGACTTCCTCTTGTCTATCTAAATAGTTCCTTCAGCTATGAGATGATGAAGAATAATGCGTTTTATTTTTTAATTTTCAGAAACATTAATATTGTAGAAAACTATAAAGAATAATATGACAACAAACACTTATAGTCCTATGATCCAGATTTAGCAACTATTAACATTTGGTTGTATTTCTTCCAGTTTTTAATATTTTGTTCTTATGGAATTAAATGATGACTATAATGAAAAATCTTTTAAGCCACCTATCCCTTGCCCATTGTTCTTCTCAGGCAACAAATATCAACTTTGATTCCAATTTCATTTTTAAAATTTTTTACATGTATAAACGTGTTGTAAGACAAGATATAACATTTTTGTTCTTTTTTTAATATAAATGATCCATACTGTTTTGTTCTTAGTTTCACTCAACATAAGGTCTTGAGATCTAACCAGTTGATGTAGATGATTATTTTAACTGTTCATTGTATTTACTCTTTTCTCCGTAAATGGACATTTAGATTGTTTCCGATATTTTTTATTCTTACAAGCAATGCTGCAATACTCATTCCATTGGATGACTCTGGGCACATAAACCAGAGCTCTGTTAGATACATACACAGAAGTAGAATTGTTGAGACCTAGGTATTGTATCTTGAATTTTACTAGATTCTGTCAATATATCTGGAAACTGGGTATATAAAATTATATTCCTAAAACCAATGCAGGAAAGTACCATTTCACTCATATCATGACAACTCTTGATACTATTGTCAGACTTCTCAGTTTTTGCTAATGTCAGACTGCAGTAAAATGTGCCCCATGTTTTTAATTCGTATTTACTTGTAACTGATTGAGTTTTTTTCTGATTCAGTTGCCTTCTCTGTGAATTGCTTATTCACATTCCTTGCCAATTTTTCTGTGCTTTTGTTTTTATCTACTAATTTGTAGGAATTTTTAAAATATATATATTCTGAACTATAGTACTTTATGTATTATAGATACATTTGCAAATATCTTCTCCATGTCCATGGTTTGTATTTTAACATTGTTTATAAGTAACTTACTACTAATTAGGTAAAGCAGCCTAAAGACGCAATCCCAGATTATGGACTTGGAAATGTCATACACAATCTTTCAGTGGGCTGGGGGATGAAGAAACTAAGACTCAAAAGCAAAGTGTAACTGGGGGAACCAACATTTAAAATCATGTCTCAAAGCCACAAATCCAGTGCTCACTCTACAACAAACCAACATGCTTGCTCATGTGTTCCCTCTTACAGAAACCTTGTAAAGCCTTATTGCAATTAAAATGTGCAAAGAGAGAATTTATGGCATCAGAAAGATTTTGAGACACTTGCTAAAAGATTAGAGATTTTATTCTATAAGGCTAGGGTAAATCCCAAAATATGCATCGTAGACAAGCTCCCCAGAAGACAACAAGGTACCAGGTCAGTGGGCCAGACTTTACAGACACCTTGAGTGAGAATTGAGAAACTGAAGCACTTACTGAAGCTGGTGGGAGCCATGGGAGGTCTGGGGTTCCAGCTCCCTGTGGAAATATTGGTGTTCTTCTCTCCTGTTAGTCTATCTGTGAGGGCAGGGACTCGCCTCTTCAGTTTTCTCCTAATTTCTAGCATAATGCCTGACTCAATAAATACTTGTGGAATGAAGAAATGTTCAACATATCACATTCTGCAGATAACTGCCCATAGCTAGGAAGAGTCTTAGGAAAGCCTGTACTCAGCCTCAAATTCTGAACTTCCCTCTCTTGCTGAAAGGAAGCAGGCAAGAATTCATTCATTTCACATGCCGGGTGCTCTAGACCTCAGTTAATTTACAGTATTGACCCCCTGCCCTGAGAGTCATCATCTGAAAATACATATTACGAAAACAAACATTCCTAATTACGGGTATGTCTATAAAATGACAGTCAATTCAGTGAAAAAAAGAAAGAAAGAAAGAAAGAAAGAAAGAAAGAAAGAAAGAAAGAAAGAAAAGAAAGAAAGAAAAGAAAGAAAGAAAGAGAAACTGATATAAATTCTTTACTGTGTGAAAATTAAACACCCAGAAGCTCCTTTGGAAGCTGATGCTCAAAGGTCCTTGTTAGGATCCCTTCCATACCTTCACTTTTCCTGGTGCCACAAGACAGAAAGAGTTCCTAAGGCTCAGTGCCTCATGACATCTCTTTGAAGCAACTATGATTCATTGGCCTAAGCTTTTAGTCCTGAGAATTGCCAACATCCAGTTTAGGTCATCTCTGTCTTTGATCAAAACTGTCAGCATTTTCTTTAGTCATACACAACTTAGATGATCAGTAGATCTTCTCTTCAAAGCAGGCCAGCCAATGACATCTTCCAGCTGGGCAAGAAGTTACCATGGTAGATCTGGGCATAAAGCAATGTTTAGAGATGTTTGACAGGGAAGAAAAAAATGTAAGCATTTTTTAAAGCTTTGTCACCTCTATGACTATTTTTGATTTCTCTAAGGGATAAATATCTCTGAATGCCCTCAAAAGGTATAATGAAAAGAGGCCCTGAGAAATATATCAAAGCAAGAGATATGACAGAACCATAGGTGAATGTGGTTCAGGAAGGTTCTTATTTCTCTTAGATACTTTTATTTTTTTAAAATAACATTAAAACCTTAAACAAGTATAAAGATGTTACAACTCCTTATATGTTAAATCCAGAAACACATGGCGATGTTGCTGGTTTGAAGATAGAGACCAGGAAATTGTCTTCTCTATAGATAGAAAAGGTGATATGGGACTCTTATCTTCTAGCTCCCAAAGAGTGTGGTCAGATTCAGTGGAATGAGCTGGGTGTCAACTGGGATAGCACCGAGGTGGGTAGAATATCTTCTCTGGAGGAGGGTCTGGAATTCATTCTACCTTCAGGTAGAATACCTTCTGGAATTCATACTTCCTCCAGGCCAGTATCCAAGCTCAACACTCTTCTGATCTTCAGAGCAACTGCCCTCTCTTAACTCCTTCCCTGGAAGAACTAGACTGAAGATGGATATATGCAGAACTGTTGTTCGGGCCTTCATGCACTGGGGTGTGTGGGGAAGGGCACTTAGAAACATTATGCATACAGAGTATAGGAATTTGTTGGCTGGTTTTGTCAATTGATGATAGAGTTTTCATAGCTTAGATAAATCGAATCCAAGGGTTTTTTGTCCCCTCCCTACCTCCATGAACCTATATATAGCCTGCCGAAGACATTTTAAGCTATATAATTCTGATGAATTTGCACTTGATCCATAAAAACATTTTTTCTATGGGCCTAATATTGTGTGAATTATTTTCTGATCTTTTAAAAATTCTTGGCCTTGGAAACAGAAAGTGGGAAAATAAACCGGAAAATCAAAGAATTCATATTTAAGGCAAAATCTGAATCTCACTAGTTCTGGCAGAATGTACTTTCTGATCCTGACACCACAAATAATATCAGTTTCCTCAACAGATGTGAAGAAAATAGAGACTAGATTTAAAACAAAATGTCTGTGGGAGAAAAAAATCATATCCCAATTGTTTTCTTAATTTTTTTTATAAATTAGTGTTTGAAAGGAAGCAGCAAAATGAAAAAGTACCCCTTGGTGTTTTAAGACAGGTTGATTCATACTTCTCACATCTCAAAAGCTCCAAGCTTCTCAAGCCTCTCTCCCAATCTTTCTACCTACTATTTGCTTCTTTCCTCTTTCCATGGGTGCAGGTACATGAGTGAGATTGATAGAGAGAAGAGAGAGAGAGAGAGAGAGAGAGAGAGAGAGAGAGAGAGAGAGAGAGAGAGAGAGAGAGAGAGAGAGAGAAAGAGAGAGAGCTTTGTTCTTACATCTTGTTCCAATGCTCTATAAGCCAAGACATGGTGGAAACCCTTCTTGGACTAGTAGCTTTCTCCTTTCCCTGGCTACATGGCATACCCCTACCCTCTGCCTACCATCTGACAAAATATGTGATCATGATATATGCAATCATTATTAACTGTCATTTCTCGAGTGCTTTCTATGTCCCAGATATTGACACTTTACATTTATCTCATTTTAATTACCAAAATAGGCTTACGGTATATGTACTACACCTCTAATATACAGCTAAACAACACAGAACTCAGAGTATAGAAGTCACATGGCTGGGGAATTATGTTTTCAAGATTCAAACTTAAGTCTTCCAGCATAAGTTTTTACTTCTACATTACACCTTCAGATATAGACAAAGACTTGAGCGTGAAATGAATTTAAGGCACATATTCTCTAACTTTTTTCACCGAATTTCCCTAATGGCAGAGAAGAGTGAATGTATGTGGGTGAGTGGGTGTGAGCACATGTTGGGGCAGCAGGGGATACAGTATGCTTGGGGGATGTTAGTCCAAAACATTCAACTACATTCACACCACTCCTTTACAAATCTTCTGTTTATCTAAAAATTCATTCTAATTTTGCCTTCTATTTTGTAATATATTCATGCTTATTGTAATGTTAAAGAAAAGGCTTTTAAAAATGTTTGCCATTGGCTTAATTGGTGCTCTAAGAGGATGCACCGTATGTATCCTACAGATGTACAGATCCAGGCACCAGGCCATTGCCCTTGGGATTATTATAATCCAGGGTAAAGAGTATATATATACACATTTCCACTAAAGAAAATACAGCTGAAAAGTCCATTCTTTACAGAGAGTATGCCAACAAAATAGTATTTGCACCTGAAGAGTGGCACATTGATACGAGTGATCATAAGATGAATTTTGAATGCTTAGAAGGGGACTATGAAGATGATGATAAATAAAAACAATGTAGTATAATTTTGGATAACAGAATTATTTTGTAGTCTAGATTTTTAAACTGGTTTTTAAAATCTAGCATAACGAATCAATTAAATGCTAAAACCCCAGCAGAACACACATAATTATGAGATACAGAGGCAACATGGTACAGTGAGAAGAGCTTTGGGCTGAGGCTCAAGACCTGAGTTCTAGACTCAGCTCTGCTCTCAGCAAGTTTTGACATGAGTTGTGATAGTACTAGACCCTTTGTCTACATCTATTAAGTGGGGTGACAAGTAGCGGGCTAGATGACTTCTGATATACCATCCAGCTCGAACACTATGAATCTATGGTATCTAATGTACTGCTGTGAATAGAATATAGGCATTGGGATCAATAGACCAGAATCTGAATTCCAGTTGAGTAATTTAATAGCTCTGGGAGCTTCTGCTTCCCTATGCAGGAAATGAGACATAATTCATATGGTTATTGAGAAGGTTAAACAGGAAAACATTTGTAAAAATCTACCATGGTGCCAAGACAGACAGTTGGCACTCAAGCATGTTAGCTATTAGTTTGATGATATTTATTATATGTATAACAAAGAAAGTTTGAAGAAGCACTCAGGTTGTTCTGCTGAGTTATCAGTTACACTACTAATTTAAATGTTATATCTGGTTGTATTACATCCTCTGGTCATACTTTTTTGGAACCACATAATTTTTCTTCAGAGCCTTTACCACAAATTGTCACTATATACTTATTCCTGTAATTCTAGGATTATTTATTTAATATCTTCTTTTTACTCTGCTATAAGCCCCATCAGTGCAGGAACCACCTAAATTTTGCTCACATCTATATTCCCAGAATCTAGCAAAGTGCCTGAGATAAAGTACCCAATAATTATCTGTCAAATGGATGAATGGATGAATGGATGAATGAATGAATGAATGAATGAATAGGCCCCAGAAATCTTTGTCCTTATCTCACCTAACTACAGACATCATAAGGAGAAATTCGTTCATTATTTGGGACCCAGGAAACTGACTTGTTCTGTCCCCCCTGAATTATTGAGTCTGACTATTCAACATAAGCCATTTCATGCACAACATATAATGTTCAATTGTAGGCCATCTGCTATTGACTCAAACTGAGGCTACATATTTTTAGAACTGACACCAAACTTCTACCCACCACAGTTTAAGTTCTGCCACGCAAATCCCCCTACATGGCTGCCCAATAATAGATATTTATCAGCTCACAGCAGTAATGAGAAAGGTGCTGTTTTCATTGTGTTTTAAGAAGAAATGACAGAGTATTTCTTATATTTTAATTTTTTTTTAATGTTCTAAATTGATGGCCATTAGTCGTTAAAGCATATCAGTATAATGAGGGAACCTACTGAATGTGCAGATTCCTGTGGTCCCACCCTCACATATTCCGATTTGGAGTATCTAGTGTGAGGCCTGGGGATTGTACTTTAAACAAGCTCTCCAAGTGAGATGCAAGGAAACTGGCCCAGACTTTGAGAAACAATGCTTTAAAGACTGCTTGAAAATATATTATCTTATATTTTCTTAATGATTTTCATGTGTAAACTCTTCTGAACTTTTTGGTGGAGTCCTACAGAAATGACAGAGACAAAGTTCTACATTATGCAACCTAGGAGGGAGAGTTACTATTCTGGATCCTTTTAAAAAGTTGAAAATAAATATCTTTCGGAATCTCAAGGTTTTAAATATTGGCAGTTACAGATGTTGCTATTTAACTCAACAAAGAGAAAAGAGACCATTAACAGATACTCAGAGTTCTAAAGTGGCCAAGGAGATAACTAATGCCATAGCACTGAAGGCCAGCCCACGTCACTCCGGAAGCTTTTGAAGGAGTAATGAGAGCACCTGAGGCTTTCATACCTGATAGAGGTAATAAGCTCAAGCAGAAAAAGTACAAGTAAGGACTGATGAATCTCATGGTCACAAAGGAAGTAAATGTTCTCACTGTCAACAGATTGTCATCAGTTGTGCCTAAATGGCTTTGAGAGCAGTGAATAAAATCCATGTTACTCTAGCAGACTGAAAGAAGTGAATCTCTGAAAAGTCAAAGTACAGGGCAAATCTACCTACTAAAAGTCATGAATATGAGAGCAATCTCAACTGAAATAGCCCTAGTCTGCTAAAGTCATTTCCAGACATCGCCCATACACCTGAGAATAAAATATCAAGGTATGTAATGTAATTCTACCTCTAATTTAGAACCTGAATTTCATGTCTTTGGAGGTGTGTAAAAGGCCTACGTCAACATTTAGCTTTCCGCAAAGATAATAATTTAGGCTATCACCAGGCACTTGTCTAACCTGTAATTTTTCCTTACTCCATTTTATTTTGTCTCCCTGAATATGTATAGAGCAGTGTTTGCCAGAGTGCCGAAGAGCATTTGATTATTCAGGTAGAGGGAAAGAGGGGAGAGAAGCAACACAGGTACTCAAAGGTAGAGAGTCCCTAGCATTGGAATCTACTGCCCTCCTTCATTTCACCCCAGGTATTATAGACCAGCTAGAGTACTTAGTGCAGTAAGCAAGGAGCCCCAGAAGCCAATGAGGAGAAAGAGGGACAAGATTAGTAGCATAGCTAATGGGAGATTAACAGTGCCTGGCACGAAGAAGGGCAACAGGAGGCATGCTCATTGAAGGAAAATTCTTAATTGACCCTGTTTTGCTCATTTATTCAGAGAAGGTGATAAAGGCAGTGTAATTTACTATGTGTATTAAGCAATGGAAAGCCTCCTAGGTTCCTTTGGGTCTGTCTTCTCTGCGGCCACTTGTTCATTTATTTTACTCATTCAGAAAAAAAACGTATTTATGGAGCGCCCATTACATAATTAGGATTTACTCCAGGCACATAGTATATAATAGAATAAGATACTTCTCCATCCATAAGCAGTTTTAAGTCTATGGGGAGAGGCATACCAATAAGCAAGTAATTTGAACTCAGTATGTCTTCCAAGGAAGCCTTGAAGTTCAGGAAGTTTTCCTGGAACTGACACACTAGCTGCAATTCCAAAAACAGCAGAAGTTGGGAGGAGACAGTAAGCGAGACTAGACAAGAAACTGATAAAGGGACTTCCAGGTAAATGCCTGGCAATAGCAGATAAAGTAGAATCAACAGGATGTGGGGAGTGAGGGAGTATGTTGCTTGCAGGCAATTTCTGGAGAAGGAGAAGAAAGATCTGTAGGACAGAAGGACATTTTTGCTTTCTTCTCCCACTATGACTAGCCAAAAAAGAATTCATACTCCCTCCTGGCACCTGGAGCTATTCTAACCAAGCAGCCAAGCTTTGAAGACTGACTTGTGGTAGCCTCAGATCTATTCACTTATAGCCAAAGTAACTACAAATTATATTTTCTTAATCTACCTACATACATTAAACTCTAAGGCTCTGTTTCCTTTTGGCCTTTCTTCTTTACTTCCTCTGTTTCATACACAATGAACAATGATATCCACAGTATTGCCTTCTCAGACTGATTTAATACTATCTCTATGTGTTTATATTATCTAGATTAAACTAACTTTGTAAAAATATATCTGTTCAAGTTCTTCTGGTTTCATGTTCAGTTGTGTTTATATTTCTTTCAAATTTTTAAAGAGTCTTTTTTATGTTTTTAGGAGTGGCCTATCTGGCAAGCCTGGTCTCCCCACTCTGCTGTTGATATGATCTATGCATTAAGTGCACAAATGGCAGGGCTTTGTACTGGCACCAAATAAAACATGTTAAATGGACACATCTCTGCTCTTTAATTTGTTCTGCTTAGGATGGGAATTTAGAATCCCTTACATTTCCCTGCCCAGTTTTTCAAGCATTCCCAGAGAATTAATAAACTTTAGTCTCTACATATCTCATTTGTAATGGTGAACTGGAACCACTCCATACCAGCTCACAAGAACCAAGTATTAAATTTTCAGGAACTCTGTGAGCCAGTTATTAAACATGGCTTTTATTAAAAATTAAATTATATGCACTAACAAATAAATTATGTTTAAAACAAGGATAATATATACTCAAAACTCACCACTTCCTTATTATTTTACTACATTTTACTATTATCTATGCTCTTAAGTTCATTTACATCTATTACTTTTGGGTAGTGGTAATACTATATAATGGTATGCTACTATGCATTCATTCTCAACTCTGTGTTCAGTGATGTCATGTTGGTAATAAAACTGGCCATAATGGGAATATTAACACCACAAAATTGGCAGATGTTGCAAATCAGGACTCTTTATTTTTCTTCAGCAATCCAGTTGTTAAAACTCAACTCCTATACCACTACTCATATAGAATAAAGAATGTGGAGATTGGTTAGGAAGGAGAAAAATAATGAATATTAGCAGCAGAACAGTCAACCAGTTCTAATAATATGAAGAAAGTCCACTAAAATTCTAGCTCAGGAAAGGATTAGTTGAAATAAAATCATATTCTCTGAAGATGTATGTATCTGTACTTTTGAAACTAATAGATTTTTAAAAACAATAAAGCTGTGACACATTACTACTGTTCCTTTTTGCCTTCACAGAATCAGCGACTGTAAAAGACAAGACTACTGTTGAAGGGCAGAAAACCTACTTCAGACATCTGTCAACACACCCGTATGCCCTGGTAGCAGATATTATTGCATAAGTTCGCCAGACATTTGAGAAATTGCAAAGTAGATGGATTTGGTTTGTGGATAAGGTAAAAATGTATTACTATCTCATAGCCAAAATTATTTTTTCTAAGTCTCTGCTGCACTATAAATGGTATGTATGAAAGTGGCATCTCTGTGCTTAAGAGAGTATAGGGGGCTATTTAACATGAAGGAACAGGATAAATAACAACCTAGCCAACAACAAAAATGGTAATGGTAAGAGTGACTTTCACCAGAGGGCCTCAAGACCTCCTGGACGTTCTTGATTCCTTGAATATCCTTGAGGTACAGTCAAGGGGCAAAAACAAATATCCAATTGTATGGGCAGGAAAGCAGACATAGTGTACTTGAACAATTTTCCTAAATTTAGGAATGGATCCAATAAAAGAAACAAGGACCAAAACCCCCAAAGTCTGATTCATTGTCAAAGAAAAGTACACTTGCCAGATGGTAATGAATGGTGATTCTAAAGCTTCAGCTTTGATTCAAGTGAATTATTCTAATGGATAAATAAACAGTGATCCAAATCTCCTTCAAATTTTGAGGTTTTTCGAAACTAGAAAAATCTTATTAAATAAATAAAGAAAAGACAGTCTTGCATATTTAAAGCTGTTCAGGGCACTTATCATAAATTCCAAAGTATAGAAGTCAACATTACATTTAATTATATAGCAAAATTTCTCCTTAAGATTGTGTAGGCTTGAAAAGTTTTTATAATTTCTGGCTGATTTAAAGACCTCTTAGAGTGTATCCCATTAAATAAAAATTATAGAAAGTCTCCAGTTTAAACTAGCTCTAAGCACTTCATATAAACAGATTATCAACTGATTGGTAAGCAAAGTAAACCTTCCAAGGGCCGGCTTCTGACTGTGAGTGAGGGAGGAATTTCTGGGTACTTCCATTCATTCCCCAGACAGGGTGCATCATCTGTCCGTTTGCTCCAACTGGTTATTAAGAGTCAGAAGGAAAATATGAACAGCTAGGCCAAGGAGTTGGAAAGAATCCAGTCTCTAAAACCCTGTCTTGTTTGAGAGAATTTTCTACTTCTGGTTCTGAAAATTATAAAATAATCTTGCTGCTTCTATTATACCTCTCTCAAATAGAGACAGAAAGCACTTTGGAGTACATTTCTAGCTAGGGTCAACGCATATGAGGCACTCCTTCCACTACCTGTACAGGACAGACATAGCTAATCAATCAGAATAAGCCTGAAGATGAATCAATCAATGAGGATACTCATTACCATTGTGCCTGGACACAGTCTTATAACTGTGCTCAACACTCTCTAAATACCACTCACTACCAATAAATCTGAATTGGCACTTGAGACAAACTCAGATCTGATCCAATTTTTATTTCATTGAAAATGAAGGTCAGGTTAAATAAATCCTTTAAAGTCACAAAACTAGTTAGTGGCAAAACCAGAATTTGAAACCAGATTTCCAATGCTCTTTCCACTGTGACATACTACCTTATTTAAACCACAGAGCCTATGGTCTATGAACTGATGCACCCTGAACGCCTACTCATAAGTCTAAGGATCCAGTTGTTCAGGCAGAGTCTTTCTAAAAGGGACCTACAGACATCCAGTAAACAGAGCTGCTTATGAATTACTGCCCAGCAAAAAATAAATAAATAAATAAAAATAGTCCTTTTCTTTCCACACATGAATTATCAGTGTTTATGGTATTAAAGTCAGGCGAAGAAATCAAATAGGCCAAAGAGATCCAGGATTAAAGAACTTTGCAATTATTTATTAGTTTATTTACTTAAGTAAAGTTATGGATTGAATTACGAACAAGCAAATCATCTTTTTCTTAAAGAGCCCATCTTTGCCTCACAAATTGTGGAGACACAAGGTAGATGTGTGGGGAATTTGGAAGAAATATCATAGAGGACAAGATAGAAATGCCAACTAATAAAGATGGAAATTTGGTTTAACTTTCCTCGGATGTACTCTGTTCATTTGGGAATGGGTCTCATCAGTCAAGCCTGAGTCTCTGCAATTCCGATGCTCTTAATCTACAGTGCCAGTTCTGATGTTGCTGTATTAGCAAACACTTTCAGAATTGTTAACTGTTTCAAACCATCATTAGAAACACTTGGCGAGAGCTTCCTATTTCTGCTCCTCCTTAGCCATGCTTTTCAGTTGTTTTAGGTTTGAAGATATTCACATGTGGATGAATGTGTCCAGCAGACCAAGAGGAAAAATTTGTAGATATATTACCATAAAGAGCTTGCAAATTTTTAGATGCATGCAACTATGAGGCTGGGACAGAGGAAAGTGGTCAGTATCACAGACAGCGCCTTCTGCTGTCTCAGAGGATTCTTAAGGTACCACCTGCTCACACAACATGAATAATATCCTGTACATTGATATGTTTACTACCTCCATCCTGGGCAATAGGCCTCTTTTGGATGTATCACTTTGGTTTGAAATTTGCATGTGACTCAGGAATTTCATATTTCTAAAACCTAGTTAAAATTCAGATATTTTAAAGGAAGATTTCAGAAGTTTGGGATCTCTACATGTTCCTCCATCTGAGTGTTTCAGCATATGGTGTGACCTCTCTTTTCCCAAAAGGTGACTTGCAAAATTTCATCAGTATAAAAAAGACTCCAGGTAAAAACTATTAATGTAACGATGGAAAATGGTCCCAGAATTTGGTCTCATTTATGAAAAGTATAACATTCAGTTGGTATTTTTTATCAAAGGCATTCCTGTGAGTTTAATAAACCAACTACAATAGTAATATTACTTAGCAATGCTATTTACAGATTTTATTCCTCTAAAAAAATCCATATCTCATTCCAGAATATCTTTTTTAAAAAGGTCATAGGTATTTTTTATTTGATGCCAAATTATTATATTTTCAGCTCAAAAAAAAAAATGAGAGAACAAAGATCAATGAAGAAAATCCTAAATCAGGAGGCAGATGATTGAGTTTTACACTAATAAATTCCCTGTGTTTTTGAACTTCTATTTCTCCAGCCCTGTCCATGGTCTCTGAGGATGCAAGTGAAACATGGTAAAATCATGTTTAAGAATTTTTGAAAAAAATTGGGGAGGAATTACCCTTGCAGCAATGAATACCATTTTGGCTCATGGAAAAATGAGAGAACCAGTAAGGGTGGTCCACATTTAAGATATAAAATGTTTATGAGAGATATAACAGGCACACCGTTTTTTGTTTTTGTTTTTTTTTTGAAGCTTCTCACAAATGCTCTTATCATAAGATTTTGTTTTTTAATTGGTAATGGCCCCATTCCTAGTCACACAAAGCCCTTCCAGATCAGGTTCTTCCCAGGGAACTTTCAGCTCTAATTTGCTGTTTGGTATTAATTGGTACTAATTTGCTGTTATTGACTCCCTAATAATAGAACTTGGGGAAAAGACCATAGTCAAAAAGGCCAAAAGGAAAGCACTGCAAAGGGGTCCTAACATTGGCATCAAGTCTTCAGTCTGAGGCTGGCAACTCACAGATCACAATCGGTGGTGAAGTAGAGGTAGTAATTAAGAATGGAGGTCAAGAACCGAAAAAAAGAGGAGGGAGAGTCTTAAGGCTCAGGCACACAGGATTAGAATAGAGTAGGTTGAGAGCAAACAAGAGAGGGAAGGAGGCCTTAAACACCTGGGCACACACCTACAGGTGTTTCTACCAGCCTTTGCTTTGCAAATGAACTACATTCCCAGCCCCATGTTAGGAATGTGGTCTTGATTCCTGATTTCAACTTCAACAGTGAGACAACTCAGTTCAGTGTTTCCCAAAGTTTAGCATGCTTATTGCTGGTGTAACATGGGTGATTTTACATGATATACACATTTTAAAATATAATTTTAGTTGTCATGAATTTCTTTTTATATGTTAGAAAAATAGAGCATAAAACCTATCATTTCTTAGATATTATTTCTCAGAACAAAGTTGTTTTTCGAACTGCATCAATTTAAAGTAAAAAATGCTGTAAAATAATAAGAGAAGTGATAGATAAGGAAAAAAATTATGAACAGCCTTTGAATAACTTCAGCTTGAGAAAAGCTGATCTAGTGTGGCTAATGTTAACAAAAGTTTGTTTTCTTGTTTCTTTTTGTGTCCCTAATAGGGGGATGATATTCTTCGAGATACTAATCCCATTCTACACAAGACAGTGTCACACAGTAACAAAAAGATATGTTAAAAAAACTTTTGAAGGAAAGGGCACCGAAGTGAGTCTAAATTCATTCCTCTGACAGTGCAGGGCAAGAGTGTAAATATTTAATGAGATTTTACAAAACCTCTTCCCCCAAAGTCACAAGTAGTACTGTTTTTGGAGCCAGTGTAGGTGCTTGAATCGTGGTAAAGGAATGTTCTGTTCTGAGCAGTGGAAATCGTATATACCTGAGAAGTGACACACTGCAATCAATGTGCCCAAAGTGAACACTGGAGTCACAGTGCTCTTTCCTCTCCTATCCTGGAAAGGTGCCATCTGCATCTCATCAGAAGCCAACCACTGCAGAACAAACACATCCTCTACTTAATAACCCCATAATTTTTAACATACGTTCTCCAAGTCATAAAAGATCAGCATTTTAACGCTCTTTCTAAATTCACACTTTTCGAAGGAGTCTCTCTAAAATGCTGCATTAATCGGAGTAAAAAAAAAAATGTTAGAAAGAAAAAGAAAGAGAAACATGTTCTAGGTTACAAGAAGTTGAGACAGGAAAGGACAAGGGACCAGGGTTTCGTGCAAGGAGCGCTGCATCCTCATACATTAAAACGTTAAGGTCAAGGCACGGTTTTTAAAATGCGTATATCTAAAAACCATTTTAGTGATTTATTCTGTAATCCTTCATTCCTTCATTCTCATTCCAGCAGTGAAAATAAACATTATCTCACTTCAAAATGGCTCTTAAAAGACTACTGCTGACATGCATGGACCTAGAGGGTATTATGCTACGTGAAATAAGTCAGACAGAGAAAGACAAATACCATATGATTCACTTCTGTGTGGACTCTAAAGAACAAAATAAATAAACAAACAAAATGAAAACGGAGTCATAGATACAGAGAACAGCCTAGTGATTGCCAGATGGGAGGGTGGGGTGGGGGTTAGGGGTTAGGGGTTGGGTGAAAAGGTGACGGGATTAAGAAATACAAAATCACAGTTACAAAATAGTAATGGGGATGTGAAGTACAGCATGGGGAATATAATCAATAACATTGTATTATAATATTGTATTATTATAATATTATAATAATGTATGGTGCCAGGTGGGTACTAGACTAATCAGGGGGATCACTTTGTAAATTATATAAATATCTAACCACTATTCTGTACACCTGAAACTAATATAAAATAATATTGAATGTCAGCTCTAATTGAAAAAAAAAAAAGGGTGTTGGCTTTTTTTCTTAAGGCAAAAAACTTTTTTAAAATGAGCAATGGAATTTATTTAACTTGAGGGACATATCAGTATAAGCCAAAAATATTCCACAAGTTTTCCCCATGCACACCAGGCTTTGTGGTAAAGCCTAACAAGGTTTTGCCCCCAGGAGCCGACAATGCAGAAATCACATAAAGGAAGAAGCTAAGGTTGGAGCTCTTGGGAAAGAGAGACATCCAACTACAAACTTCTGAAGATATGGCATATCTGTCTTTAAAACAATGTGTTGGGTCCATAACTCTCCCACCTGTGATAAGATATCACAAAATGTCCCAATCCAGTGTCCTTCCTGATAAGTTGTCTTGTGATCAGAGAAGTCTCTCAGGAGGCAATCTTAGCCAAAGCGGAATGGCCAAAGGTCTGGGCAGCCTGAGTCCCAATCGATATGATTCCTGTTCTATGTTTAGAAGACACTGGTCTCAGCTCTTCCTTGCAGAGCAACTGACAATGCAGATGAGAGGCAGTGAGACAAGAGACAGGTATAAGGCTGCAATAAATACTAATTATAATTATGTGCAAAGTACAGAGGTAGGGCTGTGTGCAATACGAATTTGTAAAAAGGGAAAGAGTCAATAAACATTTATTGTACAACTATAATGAGTCAAGCACAGGTTTGAATACACATAATAACTTACTTGATACTGACAAGCGTGAGAGAAAATAAGATGTGGAGATGCTAAGTGACTTGCCTGAAGCCATATGATGAAATCAAGGAGAGGTTGATGATGGAGGAAGGTGTGTCTGTTGGTTTTGCTATTATTTATTGATCACTTACTATGTATCCGGCATTATACTAAATGCAAACATGGATTATCTCAGTAAATCTTCAGAACAACGCTGTTAGTTAGACAACATTTATTTTGAAATCTGACAGATAATAACAACTGAAGCACAGAAAAGGGAAGCTACTGAGGTTATACTGCTATCCAGTGAACCTAGAACTTGAACCCAGGCAGTTTGATTGCAGAGCAGAGACTGTACCACAGTAGTATGTGGCTTCCTTGCATTGTTGTGTCTGACTCCAAAATCTTTTGGAAAGATACAAGACATACTAACATCATATTGAGTATTGGTGCTGAGAAAACACACACACACAGTAAGTATGAATTGAATTATCCTAAATTTATGGTGAACATTTCAAAGACAAAAGGAAGTATTAAACATGTGGTCCATGAATTTACTACAGAGACGCAAATCATTTTCTGAAGACACCATGCAGTAAGGAGACCAGGATTCTTTGTTCAGTGATCACCAGTCAGTACCTCGCCACCAGCTAATTTGCTTCTTGCTCAGTAGCTAAGCTGCCATCAGACACAAGCCGAGCCTATGGAAAGAGAGGTGGTGTGGGCAATGGAGATGCTGGGATGTCTGGAAATGCTGCAAGCATGTGGTGAGACCTAACTGAACCCTTTTACCTTGCCGAAATGTTCAGTTTTACAATATGGACTGCTTACAGACTATTCATTTGGAATGGAAGGGACTTTGGAGTCCAGGCAAGCCCACTACTTTTGACAGAGGACAAACCTGAGATTCAAAGGGATTCAGTGACAGCCCCAAATCTTCCAGCCAATTAGAGAAAACAGGACTAGAATTCCATTCAAAAATTCTTTGCACAATCTCATGCCAGGAAGACTGATTCTTGTGAAGGGTAAACTCTGGGGAACTTTTAGGTGCTACAAACAAAAGGAATATTGTGAAAGGCAGGCTTCCCAGAGATTGGGGAGGAAACAATTGTTTAAATTACAGTACTAACATCACAGTCTACAACTCCGGAAAACTACTCTTAAGAAAGAGGGTCCCTTTCAAACCACTAATATCTGGGGTTAAGTGTATAATATTAGGCTAGAATATATTTTTTGCATGTGGAGTCGTTGGAAACTGACTTTTAAGATGATATCTTAAACATGAGAATGCTAACTAATATAATTTAATTACACTTAATTTAGATATTTAGAATTTTATTTCATTTAATCATTTAATAAGGTGATCATTAAAAACACCTGTTATAGATCCATTTAACCTGCAGAGGTTCTGGTTAACGAAGTTTGGCTAGAAAGTGAATGTGTGCTCACAACAATCCAATTTTGCTGTCTAGTCTTTAAGATGAAAGCATGTACTACAATGCCTGGCACACAGGAGACATCGGGTTCTCTCTTCCCTTTCCTTTAGGTGCCTGTATGGCTGTTTTTGGTGTGGGTGGCGGCACTAATGAATACATGTGTGTATGTGTGTATGCCTGTGGACAGGGAATGGAGGTAGCTGCCACAAGAGCCCAGACCCTAAAGGACCAGCGTGTGGCAACCGTATCAATGGTGGCAGTAAAAGGTAGCCAGTAGCAATTCCCACGAGACACTTGTGCAGGGTTGTCCTAATCTGTTGCCTGCAGTAACAAGTCTCCACAGAAAAGCCCTGGTTTTAACTATAGCTAACTACAGAAGGCAACCGGAAGCAATGTTCTCTGACCATCCCCTTTCCCTTTAGACAAGTGATTCTGCTCTGGAGGGGAAGACCTATTAGACATTCCTAGGCCAGTGCATCTCAGACTTTCCATGCATATAAATTCCCTGAGTATCTTGTTTAAAAAAAGTTTCTGATTCTTTAGGTCTGGGATAGGGCCTGAGGTTCTGCACTTGTAGAGACTCCCAGGTAAAGCTAAAGGCGGCTGGTAGTAGCAAGGATCTAAGGAGCCACTTTGAACTCTCAAAGCCACCTCCATTTACAGTGGCAGTAAGCTAGAGGAGAAAATTGTTTATAATCAGAAAGCATGAGAGTGAGAATAAACACAAAAGCAAAAGAGAAGGGAGAAACAAAGGAAAAGTGGGAATATTTAGGTCTGTGACACTCTCTGGTCATTCAGACTCTGTATAAGAACATCGATTTTGCACTTTTCTTCCAGAGTATTTTTCAAATCCTTATACTTTATTATTTGATTTTCACAACTAAATGCATTTCTGAAGTTCTGTATCTAAGTATTTGCTGTATAATGTACAATTATGTAGAATTCTCTCCCCACACCCCAGCCAATAAAAAATAAATAACCACTAACCTATATTGTAGAACTGAGTATGAACATATCTGCATATGAAAAAGGGTGGGTGCAGTATCACTTATTTTCATTTGGCTCCTAACAGTAATGAGCAATTGCTGTAACAAAGCTCACCTTTCATTCATTGTATATGGACAGTCTGTGGCTATTTTTAATTTGGTAAACTATCTAGCAATGTGGAATGTGTGTGGATGTGAGCCTCACAATACTGGTTTCCTATCTTTGCAGCCTTTGCAATTTGGGAAAGTTGCTGATGTTCTTTGAGCCTGTTTCTGCATCTGTAAAATATGGATAATTATGTCTATCTTCTGGGTTCTAAAAAGAACTAAATGAATTAACAAATAAAAATATCTAGTGATTGGTACAAAATAGAGTCTCAGTAAATAGAAGCTAACATTGTTCCTTTCATTTTGAAAAAGAATGTTATCATTTTCTTTTCAAAGTCTGATAAATGATAGTGACTAAAAAATTATATTGTTATGTTATTATTATTAATTAGTCATTTTTAGGTTACATTTTAAAGGAAACAAAATAAACCTTAAACACCATAATGCACACCAAGACACATTTCAAATTCTTAGAATAACCTGTGGTAGGCTGACTGACTGACTACAAAACATCTTTAAATCCATCAAAACAGAATTTTAATTCTAAAAGATTTGGAGGAAATAGAAAGGAAGAAAAGCTAACATTAGCAACTTTGTCTTTTACAAAGTGTCCTATAATTTAGGGAGAGAGATATAATCTCCCTTTAAGAGTTAAAAACTTTAACAATTAAGCTCAACCTCAAATTGTAATTACTTAAATATCAATTACTACTGTTAATTGGGTACAGACAATCCTATGTTATTCCATTTAATTCCTATTCACACCATCTGAACATGATGGCTACTCACTTTTAACTTCACAGAGAATTTTTCTCCCGCAGAGAAGACTGACTTTTAAACCATCTGGATATCATCAGAAACGAAGATCGGAAAGAATAATTTACTGACTGAACAGACATTGAAACAGCCAGTGTGGTGGATGACAAGAAGCCCATGTTTTTGTTTTTTTAAAAAACATTTTTGTCATTTGGCTCACATGATTTCACATTTTGAAATATTTTGGGACAAGCATTTAAACTGTGAGATTGAATTTCAGCATTATGGAGAAAAAAGCGGTCCTAATGGAAGCCATCGCCAAGTCACCCAGACGGCTGACCCTTCTTCTAACCTTGTTGTTAGTCTCAGAAGGAAAACTTGGGTCAGAAGTTACAAAGAGAATGAGACGGCCCACATGTCAGACTGGGAAGTAATCTTGCCTAATAGGTTGACGATGCTAAGAGTTGAGTTCTGTCTGGCTCTGCTTCCATCCCCATCTTGCTTTGGGCGGATTCTGTCACCTCCCAGATCTCTCTCCATCTTTTCTGCCACCAAATGTAAAGAGAAACTGTTTTAGCTCCCAGATTACTTACTAGGCAATGCTGGTTAGAAGTGGGAGGATGTAATTAATGAACACTTGTAAACTACACATATAACTTGAGACATAAATTATTCCCACCCAACCTGGTGATGGTGGTGAAGGAAGCAGCTTTGAGGCCAGGGATGCCATGGAGGTGTTTAGATGGCACACACCAGTCCCTCTCCCAGCAATCAGCAACTAGAACCAAAGAATAGAGTCCCAGGCTGTGAGGAAGGATGGGGAACTGCTCCAGGACAGCCATGTTACGTTACACACACTCTGCTATGGAAACCACTCCTTTTGGAGTGAGGTCAAAAGCAGATTGGGGCATGTCTGGGAAATACCAGGCTTTGAGTTTTCCAAGATTTTCCCTCCCTTCCTCCCCGCATTTATGTTGTATTCTGTGGCTGCCTCAGAACCTCTGCTTCCTGAAAGAGGGAGAGAAGGAAACCTACACCCAACCATTAGTAAGTAAAACAAACATTCAAGTGCATCTGCACCTAATTAGGTTTTTTTCATTGAGAGCTTTCAAATAGGAACCCACTCCCTGAGGCAATTCAGACACTGCAGGAAGACTTTGATGGGTGAAAATGGGGCCAGGGTAGGTGATTAAGGTCATCACGTGCACAGCAGTATGTTTTCTTTTTAATAAGCAGACTGTATTCAATGCACAGAGAAAGACAGGAAGTATAATGGTTATGACAGTTGTTTTCAACCCTGCCTGTCTTACACTTTTGTAGCTCAGAAACTCTGGGATGGGCCCTCAAATTAATGTGTTTTTTGTTTGTTGCTTATTGATTTGTTTGCTTGAATCTTCACAGATAAGAATTAAAGAGTTTAGCAGTTGGCTCTGGAATCAAAGCAACTTCTGTTCAAATCCTGTCAATCACTAATTATGTGACAACCCCTGGCACTCCACTGCTCCCCACAAGATGCACAAGTACTCAATCTCACTAAAATCTGAATAATATTGTATCTGCCTCAAAGGGTAATGACAAAGACTAAGCGAATAAACTTAGAATTGACATACATTATACATTAAATAAACTATTAACTCATTGTTTATCATGATTTATTTTTCTTATGATTAAAGTAGTTACAATTAAATTCTTCTAAAAGGCTGTCAGAAGACAGCATCACTGCTCTAGGATATGTGGATTGTTCCAAGGTTTTACTCTGCATCCTTGTTTAAGAAAATAAGTTCCAACCCACTGTATAACTAAAACCCTACAAGAGTGAGCTAATTTACAAGTCTCTGAACATTGCATGTGCTGCTTGATTTCAGTACGATGACTGGAATTGCCAGGTCACAGGGTATGTATATCTTATATTTTGATACATGTTGCCAAACTACCTTCCAAAAGTTGTATCAACAACAAACACATTTTTTAAAGGAGCACTTACTATATACCAGGCACGATGCTGTATCTCATTTAATTCTCAATACAATTATGCAAAGCAGATTTTATCTTCATATATCATGTGATGAAAATGAAGCTCAGGTGTGTCAAATTATGTGCCAGAATAAAGCAGGTTGTAAGTGCTAGAGAAGGGTTTGAACCAGATCTGAATTCAGATGGACCAGATACTTTTTAACTGTACCATGGTAAAATGTAACCCAGGATAAAAATGAATTCAAGGTATTGAAATATACTCATAAATTTGTCAGCTTTATCACTGAATGACATCTAATCCCTACATTTGTTTACATGTCTATGATGAGGAAGTTCAACTTAAGTAGTGACTAAGATTACTTCCAACTCAACGAGTCTGTGTTGGGAGTATTGTTGAGCATTAGTCTCGATGGATTACATGTCTATATGTTAATATTTTAAGATGGTGACTACGTTAGTTGTTCTTCATGTTTACAAAGTCTCAAACAAGAAGAAATGGGCCCTCGGCAAAGACAAAAGGTTTTAATGTTGAAAGAAGATCACCTAAGATTATCTGATTATCTCCGTGATAAACTCCAAATTTTTTTAAATTAAGTTTATTGGGGTAACTTTAGTTAATACAGTTATATAATTTTCAGGTGTACATTATAATTTGACATCTGTATATACTATTCTGTGTTTACCACCCAAAATCCAGTTTCCTTCAGTACCATATATTTGATCCTCTTTACCCACTTCACCCTCCCATTGCCCTCCTATATTTTACCCCTTTTACCCTGTTTACCTCCCCCCCTCCTATCCCCTACCCTCTGATAACCACTAGTCTATATGTCCATGAGTCTCTGTTTGTTTGCCCTGTTCATTTGTTGCTTTTATGTTTATATCCCATATATAAGTGATATCATGTGATTTTCAACTTTTTCTGTCTGGGTTATTTCACTTAGAATGATTATCTTGAGGTCCATCCATGTTGTTGCAAATGGCAGTATTTCATTTCTTCTTATGGCTGAGTAATATTCCATTGTATATATGTACCACAGCTTCTTGACCCAATCATCTCTCATAGGATACTTTGGTTGCTTCCACGTTCTGGCCACCATGAATAATGCTGCTATGAACATAAACCCCAGATATGTTCATGGGTTCTCTGTCCTTAAATATCTCTAGTAAGGAAACAGACCATTAGCACTTCTATGTGATTTGAGTATAAATATACCTGAAGCACAAAATTTAAATGGCCTTTTAAGGTCCTTTAATCTTTGTGTTCCTATGACTCTTATCATACTAGAGTTTCAGGCTTCTTTTAAGGTTAAAGCTGACAAAGTAGCCTTCCTGACAAAGGCATGCAGAAATTGTAATTCTGCGTTCCCCAAAGTTATCACATCATATATGCCTGTTTCAGTTTCTAAACTGTAATGAGTAGTCACTAGGCTGATACAGTTTTCAAATATTCGGTTCTTGTTAAAGACATAGTTCCTAGGCCTCATCCACCAGAGATTTTAATTCTCAGGTTTCTGATGAGAGCAGGAAACTTCACTTGTAGTTAAAAGCCCAGGTGATTCTAAATTAAATGGTTCCTAGGTTCTAGTCTAAGGAAGGTGACTCTGATTGATGTAGCACAGAAGAGAAAGACATCTCTAGGCTTGCAGATAGCTTTGCTATAGATGCTCGATACAAAGAGAAAAGTAGTTAAGAAGTTAAAAAAAGGTAGGCTGGAAAAAAAGTTCCTTCAGGGTATATTTTGTTGATGTATGTTATTACTGAGATATGAAGACCATATACATTGTATTCTGTTGTTAACTTATACTGTGAAGTCCTATTTGTTGATAACAAAGTAAATCAAGAAAAAATGGGCAAAAAGTATCAGCATTAAACCTTTTAATCCCTTTTGAAGAGTTTGTTCTCTTTATTTAGCTTCACAAACACTGACAATTTCTTTCACTGTTTTAAAGTATCATTTCAACATTTCTAAAGATATAAAAATTTGTCTAACATTTCCTCTGGGGATATAACAACCTAATCTTACCCTATAGAAATATATAGGATATGATGTTTACTGACTTAGCAATGGACACTTATGAAAACAAAGTAGACAAAATCTCTATTCTCTTAAAGCTTATAGACTAGCAGGGAAAGCAAGCATTAAATGCAAAATCTAACTATGAACAGTATTATAAATACAAGTAGAAGGTAATATGAAAGTATACAGTGCAGGGACCTAATAATTTAATTCATGGAATCATGGGATGCTTTCCTGAAGAAATATATTAAATCTGAGATCTGAGTAGGAGTTTGCTAGAAAAAGACAGGGTACAGAGAAAAGCATATGAAGGAAGGACACATGGCACTTAAGGACCAGAAAGAAGGCCTGTGTGGCTGTAACATAAAATCTCTGGGACAGGGCAACAAAGGAGGAAAGGGCCCTTTTTAAAAAGGTTAAATTAAGATTATGAACTTTACCCTATAATTGAAGGATTTGAAGCAGAAGACAGAACTGATCTGGTTTGTTGAACTAATCATTTCTAGCCACAACATAGGGATAGAATTGCAAAAGGGCAAAAATGAATGCTGGGAGATCAAGTAGAAATCTCCTGAAGTGATCCATATTGGATGTGGACCGGACTACGGTAGTGGCAATGAGACAGAGAATAGTGAGTGGATTCACAAGGTATTTAGGAGGTAAATGGGCAGGGATGGTTGGGTTGGTTGGGTCTGAGTAGAATGAAGAGTCAAGAACACTGAGGCTCTAGCTTGAGCAGCAGGGTACCACTTCCTCAAGGCAGACTAGGACAAGGTAGCATTCAGACAGATGACTCTCAGTGGAAACTCAAGAATTTGTGAACCGTATTTAATTGACAGTTAGCCACATAAGATCCACCCCTTCCATTCAGTTCACTCTAACTGTTATTTCTAAAATGTCATTTAACATGAGGCTCCTTGATTTAGGAACCCACAAATTCAAAGTCCCATAACAATTTTCTGCCCAAGCTTCTACTTCCATAGAATTCTGAACTTAAAGCCAACAATTTTCCAATCTAAATCATACATTAAATCAAGTTGTTTACAGAGTGTGTCTGTAATGATTTGATCTCCTTTTTAATTATATGTATGATAAACTCAGGGAGGCTAAGATTGAGTCAATTGACCACCGTACATTCATCATTAATATATCTCAGGAAGACATAGAAATCTTTTATATTGGAGATCCCTTTGAATATAGATATTTCTATACTCACTGTACAGTTATTTATTGAATTTTTCAAGTAAGTATTCTTAACAATCCAAAACTATAATCTAGGTCAGTCAGACTACCATTTGGTAGGATTTAGAATCATATTGGGTCAGAAAATATCTAATAATAAATGCCATTCACTGAATTCCTACTAAGTGCTATGTGTTCCTACTCCATATCTTTTAACAACCAGAGAGACCATTTGATGGTAAAGACAGGTGGAGTTGAGTGAGGCTGAGCTGGCTAAGGTCAAACAATCAATGGTAGAGCTACAGTTCACATCCAGGCCAGCTGGTGTCTGAGATCTTTGCACTTGTCTCTAAGATGCCTCTTGTGAATTCAACAACAACAAATACAGGCAGGTGACATTTTCCAGTTTAGAGAAAATTTTAATTATCCCCACCCCCACAATTGGGAAATAGGTTCTTAAGACTCTCAGTCCTCTTTACATGAATAACATCTACAACTCCTTAATTACACATCATTCACATATCTCAAAGCTTTCATGGTAAAGCATACAAAGAAGATATCTTTGATTTATTCCAACCTAATTGAAGAAGAATGTACAGCAGCGTATCTTTAAAATAATGCTCCAATTCCTCCCAACTGGAACAATTGAATTGTTCGTCAACAGAATAGATAAAGTGTGGTGTTTTAAACAATTGAAGACACTACAGCAATGAGAATAGACTTACCCTAACTGCAAGTAACAACATGAATGAATTTCACAAACATAATGTTTCATGAAATAAGACAGAATATGAATTTGAACGAAAACAAATAACTACCGTTTGATTCCACGTCCAAAAGCAGACAAAACTAACTGCTGTTAGAATGCAGGCTGTTGGTTACCTTTGGAGCGGCCACGACTGGAAGTGGGTGCACAGGGCGAGGGGGCTTTGGGTGCTGCTAATGCTTTGTGCTGCTGCACAGGCACATTCACGTAGCCAAAATTCATCAAGACTTGTATTTATGCTTTTTGCACTTTTCTGTATCTACGTAATACTTCATAGTTCACTAAAAAGTTTACTGGAAGATAAAAATATTTAACATGACTTTTAAATTCAGGTGAGACCTAGATGTTTAGAATACTAAAATCAATAAAAATATCAAAGAGCTTCCTATAAAGTATGACTTAAAATTTAAAACATTTGTAATGAAAAAGATTCACAAAAGCACAAATAAAAATAATATAAAATGCTAATAACAATAAACAGTCGAAAATATTTTCACAAAAGATTATTCGTGCATTTCAAAGAATGTCTAACTGAAAGATAAGACCACAGAGGACTTCGACTATACGGAACCTTGGGCAACAATTTCCATTGTAATCATGGATAAAGTACTAAAATCTTCAGTTTCCATGCTACCGCATCTAAGAGCAGTATAATTCCTGCCTTCCTCACAGGGATGTTGTGCTGCTTAATTAATGTTTGTAAAGCATTTTCTGTTCCCTGGGTGAAAGGTACCACGAAAGAGCAAAGCATAATTATGTTTTAATTGCCTGGCTGATTTTGAAGCAAAAAAAAAAAAAAAAGTGACTATGAGTTGTGATTTAATCAGATAGCTCCATTAGAAATCACAGTCATACAGTCATGACTTATGCCTTCTGGCTTCTGCTATATTTGAGAAAATGGCCATTTTTATTTTTTAAGTTTTCTGGCTCAGCTTCTCTATCTGTAAAATGGGAATGATAACATGCTATCCATGGTGTGCAAGTATTTATTTTTTCTTTGCCAAGCCCTTCAGGGATCCTGAGATGAAAAGACAGCACACATTACTAAGAGAAGATAAATGCAACCTCCTGCTGCTGGGTGAATGGAACTGTTTTTCTCCAGGGGAAACTAGAGTGCCAGATGTCACCTGGCCCCACAGAAGGAGAGTCTGAGAACGGCCAGTCTGGAGGAAGCCAGGATGCTATGCAAGGGCTTCTGAGGGTTCGTTTGTATTCAGGGTGGTTGCATTCCAGCCTCTCAAAGGGTCAGTTGATTCTGTCTTTTTTTTCTTTTTTTTTTTTTAAGGCCATCTTCATTCCTGCTCTTACTCCAAAGGGTTTATATTTACACAAAGCTGGTCATTAGAAATCCACTGACACATACAACTCAGACTATGATTTTTCATGTATTATGAGATGACCAAACAAACTGAGCTGTGTGATCTTGCTTTCTGGGCCCTGAGACAGGGTCTTTCATGCTTCTTAACTTCGGGAGATCAAATGATTCTGTCGTTGTGGATTACATATTTTAAGAGAGAGGATCTTTATAGGAAGAAATTCTAACTATATTTTTCATTTTTCCTTTTTATCATAAGCTAAGTAAAACATAAAGAGGCCCACAAAACATTTTTGATTTCTTGTTGAAAATAAAATAACTTCAATTCATACTTGAATAATATAGAGCTTTTCTGGCACTTATTTCCCCCAGACGTGTGGAACTTTAGTTATCTGTATCTTCTATAGCTTCTATTAATTAATATATAGAAATCTTCCTCATCACCCTTCCTTGATTAAAAAAAATAAATGTCCAGTTGGACTGTACTATTCCCAACTGCTGGTCAAATTTTGGGGTAATATACTTCTATTTTTGTATGAATATTTTCAATAATTAACCTTTTTTCTCCACAAAGACAAACCATATGGAGGTACTTTAAAAATAAAAAGCAATATAAATCTTGATGACAGTGGATGTGACTTTTCAGTAGCTAAAATTCCCCTAAAAGATTAAGATGTCTGTTTGAATACCTCTGCACCAGCAAAATCTTTCAGGGAATAACACTGATGCATTCCCTGAGGAAAATATAAACCAGTCAAGTGCACTGACTTAGTGATTAGAGGTCCTGAGAGTTTTCTGAAATCATACTTGGTTATTTGATGATCTAATTGTAAATGCTTAGCAAGCTATTCACTGCCACTATACAAATATACCTGGAGAATGTCTGTGTAGGTTTTATGGAATTTTAAAAGAACCACACTAAATTTCCAATACATTCAATCATGTCATGTCCAACAAGTATATACAGCATGGTGAAAGTCACTTTGAGGGTGGGATGAGAAAGAGAACAAAGAAGGGCCAAATAAAACTGGCTTTATTTATTTTTTCCTTTCTGGAAGAAAACAAAACTTCAGCTCTTCAGCTATACATAGTGGGAATGGTTTTTAAGGGTCAGAAGGCCTTTAAAAGCTCACTAGACTCAGTCTGCTAAAGGGCAACTACTGAAATATAGGGCCACCCGTTCAGAGTTCATGTCTAAGAGCACGGCCTCTGATTCCTTGGCTGTTAACAGACCAGTTATGCAAACATTTATACATCGTTCTTGTCTTAAGTTCAGTTTGTTGTGGACTGATTCAAATTCCTTCTGCAGTACCAATAAATTAAGAGAGATTCTAGAGGTTGTTATAGTCCTCAGTGCTAGCCACCAAATGTTTCTGACTCTCTGACTTCCAGGTATGGTAGGACTATATAAAGTATAATCTTTATAGTTAAGCGTGACCATGTGATTTACTCAAGCCAATGTAATGTGAGCAGAAATAATGTGTGTTATATCAAGAGGAAGTTTGAAGAGCCAGTGAACAATTTTCCATAGCTGGCTTTTCTACCACAGCCATCGGCAATGTTCCAGTGGTGTCTGGATTATTGCCTGAGGTGCTTGAGTGATTATGGCATGAAGCAGAGCTCCCAGTTCACATACAGTGGACATATGCAGTGCAGAAGAAATAAAATCCGCTACCTGAAAACACTGAGATTTGGGGGCTGTTTGTTTCCATAGCATAACCAAGCCCCTCTGGCTCAGCTTTTTACCAGGGTAAAAATCTCCTTAAAACTTCTGAGGATGACAGAAGGATACGTGCAATATTCCTACAATTTTACCCTCCCACCCCCTTAGTCTCACCCAGCCTGGTCCTGGGCTGTAACACGTTTCCTTTGGGTTCTGTGATCCCTCAAGAGATTCTTAGCACTATGTCCCCAATGTCCAAAGGAGGGTCACTACTTCAAATGACTGTAGGACTAAGCAGGCGACCTTCACAATCACATCAAATGTAACTTCTCACCATTCCCTCAAGAAAACTCTTTTCTTGAGACAAAGTATTCATGGCCTGGCTTTCCATTCAAAGGAGCAATACAAGTGTGACGATGCACTGCAGCCATGACTCTAGGCTGATGCTGGGGGAAAAACAGGGACCAGTGGCACCGACAAACCCATTACCTTACACCAATAGGTGAAATGCACACCAAATATTTACAGATTGTTCAAAAGGTCAGAATTCTAGATTTTTATTTTAAGTCTCTTAAAACACTATCCAGGACAAAGAAAACATGGCAGGCTGCGCTTACTATGCAGGCCCAATCTCCACATCCCACAGGGATCTGCAGGTGAACGCTGTTCTATGCTTTTGTAGGGATTATGGCCGTTGTCCACTTTCAAGAAGCCTTAGGTTGTTGAGCCCAAACCCAGACCAGGGACCAAGTTCAATTTGGGGAGAAAATGTTTAATTCTGCTCTTTCTTATTAGAAGAAATTTCCTTATCTTGCTAGCAGAAATTACGGTAACTGAAGTCAAGTCCAACTCAGTACTCAGATTTGACCTCTCTGTCAGCCTCACTGGCACACTACTAGCTCTTGAATTCACTCTCTCTTCCCTGCATGTCTAATAATAAATTGCATAAGAACTTAAATTCTCTGAACAATTCTAAAGGGTAATTTGAATAAAGATTCAACTTTAAATTAAACATGGTCATGGACAATAGACTAGTGCTTACCAGAGGGTAGAAGGGAGGGGAGGCAGACGGGATAAAGGGGGTCTAATACGTGGTGACTGAAAGAAATCTAACTATGAGAGGTGAGCGCACCATGTAAATATATATATATATATGCCTTAGTGTTAAAGTGTACAGCTGAAACTTCCTGGATTTCATTAACCAATGTCGCCATAAAAATTAGTTAATTAAAAATAAAAATAATCTGGGAAAATGCCAGAGCATATCACTAGCACTCAATAAGTGCTGAATGTTTGTTGAATTAATCAATACATGAGTAAATGAATGAATGGCTGAATAAATGAATGATGTTTATATTCGGGGTCAGCAAACTTTTTCTATAAAAGGTCAAATAGTAAATAGCTAAGACTTTGTGGACCATATGGCCATGCGTCTCTGTCGCAACTACTCAGTCCTCCCGCGTAGCCCAAAGGCAGCCATAGACAGTACAGAAACAAATGGGTATGGCTGTGTTCCAAAAAAGGGCAGCTGGCTGGATCTGGCATACTGGCAGAAGTTCGCCAACTTCTGATTTAAAATATTCACTCCCCTGATCAAAATCCTTTCCCAGCATCCTATGCCTGCCAATTTCAAAACAAGCCATTCATTTCAAGGATTCAATATCCTACACAGCATGAACCCCCTACCTCCCCTGTCTTGTCTCCCATTACTCTAACATACATGATCTCCTTTCTGAGTAAGCTGGACTACTCTTCCTATGTTCTAAGCTTTCCTACTTTCTCGCCTTTGGTCACACAGGTCTCCTATCGACTAAAATTGTATTATCCTTCAATGCCATTCTGAAACTCTATATTGTCCAAGAAGCTTTTTTAAATTAGTCCATTCAGACGTAAGTTTTTTCTCCTCTAAATCCCATAACCGGCGCTTTCTCACTTGCTAATTGCACACACTAAACTCAGCCTATCATTAGTTATGTAAGTGATAACTCTTACAAAGCTGCAAGCTTCTAATTGCAGAAAATGCATTCTCTTCAGTTTCGTGTGTCCTATAATACATTGGACATACTAAGGACTCAATGGATCTTTGAAGAATCCAACGAAATGATACTGTTTTGATTTTCTGCCTCAAAAGGTAAAAAAAAGAGTTCTCAGTTTTCAGTGGCTTCTAAGACTTGTTATCTGTGGAATATACATACAGGCTGCTTCACCATGGGATCATTAATCTGGTAGGAACTGAAATAACCATATTTGCTACAGAGCGTTAATGCACTGGAGAACTGGAATTTTTTAAGATAGCTGTCCTTTTAACAAACTTAGGCCTGGGAGGAAGGAGCTAACTATCTCAACCACTTTGCTTCTCAAGAGGTAGATAGGAATGGAGATTTTACCCGTTGTATTCCTAAGGACTTACTTACAGATCATTTCCTTGTGACTGCAAGTGAGACGTTCTGTTCAACTGAGACATTTCCTAAGTGGCTGCCTGCAATGCAGAAAGCACTACGAGAAACAGAAAGATAAATAAGGCATGAGCAGGCCCGATACCCAGGAGTTAACAGTCCCGTCGGGGGGACAGACACTGATCTAAGGCCTGAACTACAAAGTGAGCTGCGGTGAAGGTTATAATAGGACATGGTGAGATGATATTGCAGAGAGAAATTAATTTTGATGAAGGCAGGGGAGTCTGGACAAAGATGCTTCACGGAGTGAATGAAATTTGAGCAGAAACTTGGGAGGAAAACAGTGATAAAGACATGGATATTGTGATATCTTGATGTGTTAGAGCTGGCAATGACCTCAGACAACCCTCTTTTTTATCAGAGGAGGAAGGTGGGGCCCAGAGAGGAACCGTGACCTCAGGCAACCTACTCACCCTCCTTTAGGACCATCTTGTGCAACTCCAGATTCACTGTGGGGTAGAAAAAAAGAATCTCACACTAGAATAGCTTCATTTCTAGGCATTTGTGACAAAGGTCAGCGGCAGCAATTAATAGTCTGACCACACAACAGCCCAAGGCCAGGGTGGCCTCTGCTGAAGCCATTACCTTTGGTAATCAAGGGATCAGCTTCAGCTGCTGCAAAATCACACCTGGGTCCTATAACTGAGGCTACAGAACCTTGGCAACGGAACAAAAGCTCCCAGTGAGTTGGGGACAGATCAGAGCAAGCTTTAAACTCTGGGTAGGGAATCTTATGGAAGAGTCCAAGTTTGGCTCAAAAGAACGGGTCTCAAAAGCAACCAAAGGAATGATGATTTGCCCTAGAATTGCAGGGTACAAAAATCACAGGGGCAGGCAGAGTCTGCCTGATGGAGTCCGGGAGGATAAGCACAGCTGTCCCAGGTCTCCCTCCCTCCCTGTGCCTCACTCACTTCCACCCCTTAATTTCTACCACTGTCAAGGACAACATGACCATCAAGACTGGGTGATGCCAACCCGGAGAGCAAACTTCTCAGGGAGAGCCAGACTAGCTAAGGCCCAGAAAAAGACTCCCTGTGACAGCTTCATTTAAATAGATGATTCAGTACCCATCACTTAACAGGGAGCATGTAACTGAATAATTAAACAACAAATTTTATTCATTTATTTTAGATGCACAAGAGCAGCTGTGTCTTTTGTTCTTTTCTAAAGGAAAAACAGACTTTATCAGAATCCATTTTGTTTCTACCTAGTTATTATTCCCCTATATTCTTCTAACCCTAGATCCCAAACTCCCTATCCATTCCTACCATGGAAATATGTTCATATTTATCTACTGAAAAAAAAATCATTTTACATTAAAAAAAATATATTGCTTCTGGATAGCAGATGCAGTAAAATATCTCATAAAACTCTGAGGCTTTAGCTCTTTTGAAAAAGTTACACTTATTTTTCATATATGAAACACCGAAGTTAAAAGAGGCTTGACAGTAACATTACACAAATAACCACTCAAGTCAATTTATTTTCCAATGATGGAAGAAAGTGTATTTTTGAATGTCTAGCAAAACATCTTTTCTTGTTATCAATTTAATATTGTGTATATCAGTTTACTAAATAAGCATTCCGAGGGTATAGAAGGTACCACTTTTTCCTAACAACATTAAATAAAATGTGATAGTGGAATATTAGGGCCAGGGGAAAGAGCACAGATTACAAGCAGCCTCTAGCCCAACCAGTTGAGGAAATGGAGATATACAGAGAAAACAAAGTATTTTCCCTAAGTCAGACAACCACAGTAAAGCTACATAGCGGGCTGGGAAAACTTCGGCTTAGAAATCCTCAATTCAGGTCCTTTTTCACTGCATCTTGTATCTATCTCAGGGAAGGCTTATTTGCTGAAAGAAATTTAGCATGAAGAAGGCTTGGTAACATATGATACTAATTCACTAAAGAACTCTTGCCCTAGCATTGTCTAAAACCCAAACCAAATGGCATCCCACTGAGAGCATTGCTAAGCTTTCTAACAAGGTTACCACAGAGACAAAGAGTCAGACTCAGTCAACATGGAGGAAATTTTCTGTACAAGAACTAGCATGGGGCATATAGTAGGTTTTCAGGAAATGCTTGGCAACTTGATGTAAAAAAAAACCTTGAATACAGTTTTAGGACACAAGGTATGATAATTTCCAGAATAAAGGGTCTGTTTAGTTAACCTAGCAAAGTTGGGGAATGCAGGAAACAGTCATTGGACGGAGAAGGAGTGTGTGGAGGGCAAGGAGGAGAAAGGTAGAGCTCTCAGCTTCTCTTCTCCCTCAGACACTGGAAGGTCATTGGTCACACACCTTTTTTTTCCATTTCAGGTGAAAGAGTCCACATCTGGAAGCCACTGATTACAGGAATTGGCGCAAGGTCTCATACTCAAAAAAAAAAAATTTGGAACAAAAGGACTTAAAAACTCCTATTAACATTTTGTTTTGTTGCCTCACTCACACAGAGATTCTTGTTAATTAAAATTCTTCTATGTGCTTAAAAGATGTCTAACCTAGCCTCCTCTCCATTATTCACCAAGAGCTGTGAAATCTGGTTATATAATATTCCTTTCATATAATATCCCTTATTATTGAAATAAGGAAAACTCTGGAACATGAGAATATAATTATTCCATGAGCTACTAATTATATTGAAATCTGCTCAGGCAACCTTGTATTCAAAGGCCTCTATTATCACTGACTTATTCAAATGCCCACATTACTAAAATAGCAGTAATGCATTTTAGAGCTGTATTCAGAAACTGTGTTAGTCAGAGAAGACAGAGAAATACAAATTGTTATAATATTATCTATTCTTCTGCGAGGAGATTAAAAAATTTACAAACCTTCACAAATGGAAATCTTGTTATTAAAAAAACTCTAGTCTCCACCTGTCCCATATTGCACCTTGAAGAAATGCCATCCCCCGAATAAGGCAGAAAATTGGACAAAGAGATTTAATGTTGCTGTTCCGTAGCAGAAAAACCCATTCATCAACACTGGAAACATTCTGATAAAAGCTACAATCTCTATCTCTGACTAGAGAACTTCATTGAGTTAACTTGGTGATTATAAACAAGCCAGAAAGCTCTTGCTGTGTAATTCCCCTCCAATACCGTGTTTTCCCAGCACTGGAAATGCTTTCAGAGAATTGCTTGGCTGCCTGAGAATTCAAGGAGCCAAGTCTGGGTCAATTGAACTGCAATGGCAACTGAACTGCTCGGGACCAGAAAAATGTTCTTGTCCCCAGCCTCAAAACTGAGTTACCTTTTACTCTCCCTTTTTTTGTCGTCAACCACGTCCATTTTATTACTAAGACCTCCATGTTTTTCTTTTGATATGTTCTTCATCTGGGTCTTCTCCTCTCCAACCTACACCATCTTGTCATCCAAAATGAAGTCCAGTGTATCACACATTGACCATTACAACATTATTTAGCCAACCTCTATAAATCAACTTTTCTCCATTCCGAGTCAATCTGTATTCCTATGTCAGGCATCACTTTTAAGACATCATAGTCTTGCTCAGAACTTTTCCAGAAAAAAAAAATCAAAGACATCAAATTTAGCTCCAAGGGCTCCACCCTACCTCTGAAATCATATTCCCTGCAAATCACTTTGTATAATACTCTAGTCCAGACAGGCAGATCTCCTCACTGAGTCATGGACTTGTGATGTTTAATTCTAGTCTATGTCCTGACTCATGGGGTTCTGCTTAATGAGACAGCTATTTAATATCTGGGAGCCTCCGTTACTTTAGCTATAAAATGGGGACTTTGTAGGACTATTTTGGTGAAGCTCAAATAAGAATAATTTATTTACAAGTTCTTTCTACATTGTTAGGCTCTAGAAAAGTTCAGCTATGTATTAATCTTGGTGCGCACGCATAGTTGTACTCAACATTTGGCACCTATCATTATTCACTCAAGTTTGACTGTAATCTATTTGAAAGCAGACCTTCATTTAGTTAATAATCACCTCGAGTTTTTTTCCTAAACAGAAGGATCTAGCGGGATGAGATCTGGCCAGGCTTATTGGTCCTTTTGAAGTTCATGGCACAGCACAAAGTAGACAACAATATACGTTTGTTGACTGCTTTAGTTGGGCATTAAAAATGAATAAGGGGGAGAGGCTGAATCTCATCTCACCAGACAAACTTTCCTACAAAGGAACAACAACAAAAATACATGGTGATTAGTGAGAAAATATCTGTGAAGTGCTAGAAATAGTTTGAGAAGCATTTGCCACAAATAGCAACTTCCTACTCTGGAGGACTTTGAAATTATAATTTCCAAGTGGTGATTTGAAATCCAAACCTTGCATTTTGCATTTTATAAGCTCAGAAAAGGCATACAGCTGTAGAGAGTTAACCAAACATTGTAAAAGACCGGGACTCTCAATGAATCCCAATGAGTTTTCAGTGCCCTGATTTAAAGGTAGTCAAGACTCACAAGGTTTTTACTTTCTTTCTCTTCTTTCCCATCCCCTGCCTGTACCTAGAGAAATATGTGTGATTTTTTTTTTTAATTGTAAAAGAAAGCAAGCCCCTAGTTACGTTGTCTAACAGCCCTTTGGTCTTAAAACTATGATTTATGGTTAGCAATTTTTAGTGAGCTCTTCTTTCCCCAGATTTTCAAACTTACCCCTAATCAAACACCTTCTTCCCTTTCCTTTCTCCCAGGAGCCCTCAGCTGCCATCTCTCTCACAAGAAGTCATTCCTCCTACACAAAGATGATATGGCCCATACTATTTATAACTATCCATTTTTGAAGCGCAACTGTACACTCGTAAACAGGAAAAATGCTCAGGGCTGCCAAGACTTATGGGGCTACCAGAACATGTAAAGTGATCTATAACAGACTTTTAACTCAGTTGAAACCTTTACAGACATATGAACAGTCTTAGTCATTTCCTGAAGAGGTGAGGACACAATCTGTAAAAATTCTGTAACTGCACACCACCTAGCAAATTAGCAGGAATTTATTTTTTAATTGTCAATATTCACTCTTGGAAATGATGTGACAAAAAAATGCCACTTTCACTCATTGCAGGAGAGAGTGTAAATTTGAAAAACTTCTTTGGAAAAAATTGAACAAAATGTATTAAGAACCTTGATTCGGTAATTCTGTATCTAGAACAGGATATAAAGCTGAATATAGAAAAATGTTTAAGGCCTCAAATACTTATGAATTATAATTATTGTGATAGAAAAACTTAAATGATCAACATGATGGGATTGAGTATGTAAATTATGATGTCATATCTAAGAAATGGAAATCGAACCACATCCTTCATCATGGAAGAGCAAGGGAGAAGAGTCAGTCACAAACAGATACACTATCATAGCTAACGAAGCACATGACAAATTCTCAAGGAAGTTCAACTACTTTGTTTGCTTATTTCTGAGTCTAATGATATAAAAATTTGGTAAGATAAAATCTGTCCCACCTCCCTTGTCTTTTTTCAAGCCCTATTATAAAGCAGACAACTTTATTGCTTTAGTTGGTCTTTGATAATAAATAAGGGAGAAAAGCAGGGTCTCACTACAGAAACTCTACTGATAAGGAAAAATATTAGATGATCATGAGTGATAAGGTATACACTGAGTGGTAGGGATTCAGCTTGAGCCCCTATAATCTATTCAATTTATCCCAAGCTTAATCCCTACAAGAACTTCATTCTAGATGCTACAGCACCACATTGGAAAATATTACATCTAACAAAACACTGTGAAGGATAACCTGCTAATAGACATACATATGTATACATACGTACATACATATGTATGTATGTGTATGTGTGTGTATATATATATATATATATTTCTTATCTTTTATAATACTAAAGGATTGCCCTTCTCTTCCCAGTATTAATTTACAATACAGCAGGCTCCCTTCTTTTTCATTTAGTCTAGGGCTCCCACATTCTGGAAATGGGACATGGAAGTTGGGGTGGGGGAACTCATCCCACTACAGAATGTTTATAATCATTAAACTAAGGGGGGGGGAAAGGCAAGATAAAATTATAAATAGGAACATAGATGTCTTGCTATCAATTTTTACTACTACTTTTCCATTTTTTTTCCAAATTTGATATAAGGAATAAGTGTTGTTTAACAACTTAATTTTTTAATTTAAAGATAAAACATTTATTTTACTAATGGCTTAATTCTCAGCAGCAAAAGTTTAAACCAGTGTTCCTTCCTTGTTTCAATAAACCATTACCTGCTACCTTTGCCAGGTAGTGTGCAGGGTAAAAAAATAAGGAAGTCATGGCCCATGTTCTTAGAGAGGTGACATAACTAAAGGAGGAGAGTGCTGTGGATTCAAGTGACGGTGATGTTGGGCTGGGCGTCGCAGCCTAAGTATATAGAGAGTCAGCAGGAGCATGAGAGAGGAGTTCTGAGCTCTGCCTGGAGTAGAGCGTGAAAAACAGGGGACTTCACAGCAAATGGAATGCTCAAGCCGAGCTTAGGAGAATGTTTTGCTTCCCTGCTTTGAGGTAAATGATGGAAGAAAATTTTAAGCAGAGAGAGTAGAATGAAGGAACATGATGTGGCTGGGAACTCATGAAGGTGCAGTACACCATAATCAAGGAAAAGATGGTCGAAAAGCAGCTGCAGAGCGAATGACAGGCAGGGAGGACTTGAACGATGGAACAGAGATAAAATGACAGGACTCAGTGAGGGATTGGCTGTGGGAGGAAATGGACAAAGACTGAAAAGTAAACTGTAGTTTAGGCAAGTCTAACTAAACCTAACCCTAGGTTTGGTTAGGGAGCTAGTGAGGCCATTAACTAAGTTAAGAAAAACAGAGAAAGGATAGTTTTGGGAGAGAGAAAAGGAAGACAGAAACTTGTTTTGGACATCTGGAGTTTGGGCTGCCTCTACAACTGGCATCTGTGTAATAATGTCTAATACAGAGAAACAGACATGATACTGGAATCCAGGACAAGGATCAAGAGTTAGAGGCTGACATCTGGGAGGAGAGGTTATTGCCAAAATGATGCGTAAGGTAGGAGAACAGAAACAGCTGCCTAACCGTCCTCCCTAGTTCCAGATCAGCCTTCCCCACTTCCACCCTAATCAGTTCTCCATAGTATAGACCCAGTGATCATTCAAACTAGAAATCTTACTATTGCATGTCCCAGCTTAGAACCTTTCAATGTCCCCAACCTCCCTGGTAGTCAGAGAAAATTCATTTAAAAAGACAATGAGATTCTATTTTTTTTTTTTTTTTTTTTTTTTTTGCCTGCTGGACTGGAAAAAATTAAAGATTGATAACATCCATTGCTGGTAAGCACCTGGGGAAATGAGCACTCATATATTTCTGGTAAGAGTGCAAATTGCTCTGATATTTTGGAACATCTATTATCATTTTAAAATCTCATGACTTTTAATTCAGCAATCCCACTTTTAAGAATCTTTTAGAAACAAAAGCAACAGTACAAAAGGGCATATGCACAATAGTCATTATTGCTACATTGTTTGTAAGAGTAAAAGCTTAGAAATAACCAAAATCCTAGTTAAAATGTTTAAACAGATAAATGGCTATCCATATTAAGTAGTAGTATGCAACTGCTAAAAATTAATAATAATATCTACATATGTTTGGACTTGGATCTAGAAAGGTATTTGTGATAGATTAAGTGAAAAAGACGAGTTATCAAGTTCTATACAATGATTCAATTTAAGAGAAAACAAAAGTGACACCTCATAATAGCTATGCTAATAATAGCTAATAAGAACATAGTGCTTACGCTTTAGCAGGTATTATTAGGTGTGTTATGTGCGACTCATTCAATACTCACGACACCCTCATAAGGCAAGTAAAACATTGTTTTCACTCTCATTTTACAGATAAGGGAACTGAAGCCCAAGTAGCTAACTTGTGCAAGGTCACACCGCTAGCAAGTGGCAGGAAAGATTTACACCAGGCAATCTAACTGAGAGCCCACACTTTAGACTTCTGCACTATTACACTATACAAGTTATTAGAGAAGAATAGAGTTAGAGATTGCTAATTTTTAAAATAACATTGTATTGTTGGACCTATGAAGAAATGTGTTATTTCTATAATTTGAAAAAATGTTCAGTAGAAACATATGAGAAGACACTGTGAAGACTCCCGATTGTCCTTACAACGTACGTTCACACTTCTGCCTCGGCTCCTCTCACAAGCAGTGCCTAAGTCCCAGTTTTCTAAAGTACTTGATAACTACAGGCGAAGGTCTAGCCCGCTGGGGATTGAACTACCTGCATAGCTTGGGCGTTCATTTTATCCAAGACAATGGCAATCATGTGCATCAAAGTCTTTAAAAGCTTCTGAGTTCCCGGCCTTGTAGAGCAGGAAGTGGGGAGAGGGGTGGGGCTTACCAATTCGTGTTTCAGAACCTGATGGTGCCACAGAAAGGACATCCATTATTAGAGAGCACAAAGGGTGCTGCCTTGTCAGGCCTGACAGGGAGCAGACTGACTGGAACAAAGCTCTGGTGCCTTATTTATGTGGCAGCTCACAGCTGCTGAGGATGGACCTCCTGTTCCCTGGGAGCCAGCAAGCCCCTCAGCCCCACTGGGCTGTGGTCACCTGCAACCGGGGATGCAAGGAAGGGACTCAGAATGAATGCCCGGAATGCTCTTCCTCCAGGATTCACAAGACTAGCTGCTCCCTACAGTCAAGTCAAACCTCAATTCCACCTTCTCAATGGAAGATCCCCCCATCAGGAAGGGCCGCCCCTCTCACTCCCAATCCCCTCACTCCACATTATTCTCCCTCATAGCGCTTATCTCTACCTGTTCATTTCCCTCGCCAACTCCACCTGCTCTTGGGCTTAAAAATTAATAATATGTATGTAGCCCATGTAACGTAACAGGGCAGCTGGGCTCCCTCAGGAGAACAGAAGAAGTTCGTTCATCGGAAACTTGCTTTGTTAAAAAGCACAAAGTAGATGTTCAAGGCATAACTGTTGAATGGGAAAACGTGCTGACATCCATACTCACATCTCTGCTGGACTCTAGCAGAAATCTCTTCCAGTCTTTTCTCTCTCCAATGCAGGCTTTCTCAGTTTGCGATTCTGAGCTACATATGGACATCTTGCATTACAACAGTTTTCCTTTTGACTAATAATAACAGAAATAATAATGCCATTCTCATGTACATTCCAATATGCTTAACTTGAGTGGGCGAGGAATAGAATTTTATAATGCTCATAATAGAATAGGCAGCAGTACACACACAATTTAAGAATACATACCTATATTGACAGTCTTTACTCAAATTTTTTCTACTGATAAGGGAAGATAGTTTTAAAAATATAAAGAGAGAAGGGAGACTAACGCTAAGCCCCTTTCGAGGAAACATTGGTTTCTCTCAGAGGTGACTCCCTTAGCAACAGCTATCCTGGCTACACAGAAAATAGAAGGAATGGTCCTTTAGGCAATTCTTATTAAAAAGAGAAAATTAGAGGCATGTCCCAGACACCTATCATTCTGCTTATTCAGAAATCTGCACACGCAGCTTTTCTTCAGAGTGACTTTACACTGCTTCATATATCGATTGTCATTTTTCTTTTTCTTTGTAATTTTCTAACAAGCAAGGCCCTTGTGGGCTCTGAGTTCTCTGAGTTCCCAACACCACCCCACCCCACAGTAAGACAAAGAGAAGGAACTTTGTAAGTTTATGGCAAATGCTATTCTGCCGCGGGAAGCCATTACTAACCTAATGCCGAAGACCTTTGGTTTTAAACCACTCATCACCTAAGATCTCCGTGAAAACCGATTCCCCGACAGGCATTCAGCAAAGCATAGCAAACGGGGGCCTGCTCTTATGTGGGGTTTGAGAGGGCGTACTGGATGCCCTGGAAGGGCATCTCCCATGAAAGATTGAGAAGTAGTTTCCTGTGGGCAACAGCTGTATGTGGGCAGCCCCCTTTTGCTGAACAGACAACAAAGAACTGCACAGGCATTAGGCTAATTTATCTTCTCCACAATATAGAATGTCCTATCAGTTTGGCAAGGAGATTTATTGAATACATAATCCCTGAAACATTATTTTTACAGACTTATAAAAATGTCAGCAGCATATCCCCTTTCTCAGTATTGCTATCTTAGGTGGGTTTACAGCACCAATTCTGTGCATCTGATGTCCTTATGTGTCAATTAGTTCTGTGGACACAAACTATTCCAGTGATACCAGTCCATGGTGTCACAAATGCTGAGTGAAAGACTACAGGGGCATAATTGCAAATTATCACTGCTACTATATAATCACTCGAAGGCTGGCCTCCGAATGAGAAGAGCTGTAGAAATCAACTTTACGTATGAAGGCTTATTTTATATATATCCTAGGGATTGGGATACCTAGTGACTCTGGTATCAGCTGCTCAAAACATCAGGTCAAATCTTCAAGTATTATTTAAAATGTTTGGTTTCCTACTATATGTGGCTTTTTGGTTGTTTCTTATTTCATTTTATTTATTTTATTATTTTTAGTTTTTAATTTATTTATTTAAATTCGTTTCAAGTACATAGTACATTGGTTAGACATCTATATAGTTCATAAAAAGATCCCCCAATCTTTATTTTTCATTGGTGTTTAGATATAGCTCAAATTCTTCCAGGCTCAGATATCTCTGCTGAATTGGCAGAACCAGGTGCCATTGCCTAAAGGAACATCTCTACCCGCAGGTCCCAAAGACGTCTTAGTCTCAAACTGTCCCAAGCCACACTCTTTCCTGGCCTCCCAAATCTGCTCTTCCTCTGGTACATCCCATCACAAATACTATGGGGAATAGTATTAGAAACCAAAAGCCAGGGTGTCAATCTTGGGCCCTGCCTTCACTGCACTTCTCACATCCAATCTACTAAGTACAGCGCGTCACAGATGGGTGGTTAAGAGTTCCAAACCTGCCTCTGTTACTTAATAGCTGTGTGTCCTTGAACAAGTAACTTAACAACTCCATGCCTCGGTTTCTTCGTTTGCAAAACATGATACGACTGCTACTACTAGTAATATCAACCACATTTGTTGTAAAGATGCAATGAATGTAGAGTGCTGAGAATAGTGCCTGACAAATGGTGAACATTCAATGAACATTAGTTACTATCAATTATCTCTATATGCAGTCTCCTATTTAACTCACTGCCACGGCCTCCAAATCAGCCTTGTTTTTTTCAACTTCAACTGCACTTTCCTAGCCATTCTCACATTGCTGCCACAGTGATCTTTCTAGGCGCATCCTTGCATAGGAAAACTGAGTGTATCCCAGGCCTGTGCTTGGGGAACGAAGGGTAGTGGGTAAGAGCGAGCCAGAGAAGCTTCATCTTTCTCTTTTTTTCTGCATATGATTAAAATTCAATTTTGACATCTCTCTCTTAAACTATATCCCAGGGACCCACAAAATATGCCAAGAGCAGAGCCGCCTTTCAAGTCCAAATATCTTGGGCGGCCCCTGTACGAGCAGACTGCCCTCTTCTCACACCCCCAGTCTTCGAGGGGCTGCCATGTACTAACTGATGAACGAATTGAGAGCAGAGTCTATATCATTTATCTTTGTACCTCCCAGTATAGGCTAGTGCTTGGCCATAGTCCGTTTCCAAAAAATGCTTGTTGGATGACTCGTTGGATACCCACTATTCTGTAGGTGCAGGCCAACGCACTGTTAACTGACAATACAGGAAGTCAGGGCGATTGGACAAAGGTGACACCAGAAGCATTCTGGTTTCTAAACTCTCAATACATTAGCCATTCACACACCTACCTGTAAAAGAAGGATAATAATGGTACCTACCATTTAACAAAATAGGTCATACCACCCCTCACTCCCTGTGTTTCAATATCCCAACCAGGCAGATAGAGGAGGGTTTGGTAGGGTCTAGTAGGGAAATGGCTCTGGAAGTTGAAGAGAGCAGGCAGAGCATCTATCCACCCAGCAAATATTTACTGAATATTTTCTATGTGCTTGGCACTGCCCTTTTAGGAGACCAGGACTTCTGTACTCTACATGTCAAGGTGGGGTGGCTCATGCTTCTGTGGAAAGTATAGGTTAAGTCCCAGTCTGGTTCACATACAGCCTAAATTGGGACACGGCTTCCTTTTGATAAAGAAATTAGTTTTCTTTGAACAAAATTTTTCATTGTTATTTCTTCTGACAGGTTGTTGATCATAATGTGTCCCTTTCAGTACATACAATGTTTCATATTCAAGCAGTCTGACTTTTCTCTTTCAGTCCCACAAAGACACCCTCATACCTTCTTGAGCACCACAACTAGGTAATTATGAAAAATGGAGTGTCAGATGCCACAGAAAAAGTATTCATCTTTAAGGGGGGACCAGCTTGCTTTCTACCCTGGAAAATTGGGTGTTCAAGTGAATAAAACTCCAGTTAATGTTCTAGGTCCTAAACTGTCATTGACTCAGTTGACCTTTGGTGGATTGAGCATCTCCTCTGGGCCTCGAGTTCCTTCTCCTTAATAGGTAATTGATATTCCCGCCCCAGCACTGCGATAAAAAAGGGGCCACCTGCCCTTGAAGATTGATTATTAGCAACAGAGAGAAGATTTAGACTCTGGTTTAGAAATGCCTAGGAGTTTGAAAGAACCTAAAGATTATGGAAGAAAAATGGCTTTTCTTAAAGATCGCTGAGTTTTCTCTGGGAAAGGAAGAACTCTATTCTTCTCTTCTTACCTATATATTTCTTGGCCTGAAAAATTTATTTAAAATACTCAGAGTACTCCCCCCCTCCAACACACAGTCAATTACTGTTTATTAATTGTGTAGAGTATTTTATAAGGGGATGGCAGTATCTACGAAACTCCTATATTCCCCAGAGGTGCACTGGCTATCTCATAGCAGTATTGAAGAGTTGTCAAACTTGAAGATGAGTTTCATACTCTTCTTTTTTAAAAAAATACAAATGTTCAAATTTTCTAATGTTTTCTATAATATAAGAAATTGCTAACTCTAGTATATAGCTACAAGATATATTTTTTAAATCAATAAATCCACTAATTAACTTCCTAAAGACTTAATTCTTTTTTTTTTCTTTTAAATCTGTCCCTCCATGGTAAAGGAGTGTTTTAACAATTAATTTTTAAAATCGCTTTTTTAAAAAAAGAGAACATTTGAAAACAGATGTCTGGAAATATTCCCATAATTATATGATCTTGTTGCCTGAAAACACTTTGTCTCACTTAAAATAGTCTTTTACCTGCTCTATTTAAAGACTTGCACCTATCTTTAAGTCATCCAAATACAGGTATTCAGTGGAGTTCGAACCTATTTGTTAAAAATTTGGGGACTTGACATCATGTGATTAGTTTATAAGAACAACTGCTTGACAAGGTTAAGGTGAAAATATATTAGGTGAATAAAATAAAAAATATTATCTACATAATTAGTAAATGGAATTGGAAAGAGTGTCCTGATTTAGTAAGCAAAGTCAAAAATGTACTTCTTCCTTTTGAATATGCATATTTCTATGAGGTATTTTTTCAGCTGCAATAACCATTTATTCTAATAAATATCTAAATAAACTGAATTTTGAACCGGATATCTAACAAAGTGCTAACAAAGATCTTTAGCAAAGTGTCTAAGTTTTTCAAACTAATGAAGCATACTCAGTCACATTGTTTTCATTAAGATGTAATTATTCTAAATTGGAATAAAAGATCTTTATGCCATTGGTAATATACAACTACCTATAAGGTATTATTTATTTCCCTCCTTGGTGCGACATTTTTAATTGTCATGTGTGTGTGTCTCATATGTGTATAATATATATATATATATATATAATGCACATGTTATGTGCAAATTTTTATGACTAAATATATTTTGGATGATATGCTCAAAATATTTTACCGATAGGTACGAAAACGAAACATTCAGAAAAGGCTGCTTGTATTGGTTTCCTGTGGCTGTTATAACAAATTACCACAACTTGTTGACATAAACAACAGATATTTATTCTCTCATAGTCCTGAAGGCCAAAAGTCCAAAGTCAGCATCACCAGGCCAAAAGCAAGGTATCATCTGGAATTTTACGGGCCTCAGGTGAAACTAAAGAATATAAATCCCAGAAATGTACAATTCTAGAAAAGTTTCTCAATGCATTCCATTTAAACTTATACTAAAACTAAGGATAGATTAAACACAATTGAGAACAGTGAACAACAATAAAGTACCCAATATTGTAAATATGTATGTATAATTGTTAAGATCTGTCCATCTGAGTTTAGTAAAGGAGTGATTCTCAGACTTTAGCATGTATCTGAACCCTGGAGGGCTTGTTGCATGGCTCCACACTAAGCAGGTCTATGGTCTGCCCAAGAATTTCCATTTCTAAAGGTTCCATGTAATGCTGATGTTCCTGCTTCTCAAGGGGCCACACTTTGAGTACCTCTGCAGAACATTTATTGAAGGTCTATCATGTATTAAATAACAAGCCAGGAGCCAGGGGCACAATATGAATAAAAACAAGAACCAGGGCTCAGGAGCTAATGGATGAGAAAGTCTAGTGGACCAAAAAGACATAATACATGTCACTTTACTATACAGTAGATGTCTTATGATCCAGTGACCCAGGTACCCCAATAGTTCAGCTCCCATCAAAGGTAGAGTAATACAGAACATTCTCATGTCCTGAGATTTTGGTAGTCATAAGCAGATTATTAGGATGAATTTTCTTAACTGGCCAAGTAAATCTATAATTAACTATAATTAATCTATAATTAATCTCTTAAGAAATAGAAAAGAAGAAAATCCTAAATTAACCTATGGCCAACTACTGATCATATAATAAAGTGTATTCAATGTTATGAGCCAGTCAACAAAATAGCTATGTGCTAAACTGATTTCCATCAGAAGCAGAAGTCAGAACACCATCAAGAAGGAATCACTTTCCTACACCTATACGAGCTACTGCTTCTACTCTGGGTGTTCTTGAGTCAGCTCTGAATGAAGATGCTGCTGGAGATAAAGTCAGTGAGTGTGTTCACAAGCATTTGGCCATTCAGCAAATGTTTATGCTGTACAATCTGATCTTGCAATTATAGCTACAATGGCATAAGTAGCTATTAGTGAAGTTATAGAATGGACAGTAGTTTGATGTCATCTTCTAAAAAAAGTATGTATTTTTAAAATATATTTAACAATGAACATGTTTTTGTTCTTTTAAAGGTTTTGTTGTTGTTTTTTTTCTTTTTAGTTTTTTGATATGGCAAAGATTGCTAGTATTTACCAATATCTGTGTTCTCCTTTTTAACCTGGCCATCGAGCCTAGACTATATTTTTAACCTCCCTCGCACTAGGGTGTGGTTGTTTGGCCTAATTCTAGTCAATAAAATTAAGCAGATATAATGTGGACTTCTCCAGGTCTGACTCACAAACATCTCACTTTTTTCCCATCACCAGCTGAATAGACAAGACACCAGGCTCTAGACAAAGATGGAGCCATAAGATGGAAAGAAACTGAGTCTCTGAAGGGCTGAATAGAGCATCTACCCACCCATCTCATCTGAATAAAAAATAAATTTTATTGTGTCAAGTCACTGAAATATGGAGGTTGTTGTATACAGCAGTTAGCCTGCCCTAACGAGTATTGTCAGTATTACTATTCATAAAGTAAACGTTTTAGAGAAAGCAGGGGATGTGATGTCAGTTACATATATATGTTCAAGTTTCACTGGTAAACATAAGATATTTGGAAATATCAATAGAATAATGTCTATTGATCTAGAAAATCTAGCAGGATCCTACCTGCTGTTTCAATAGGGATAAGCACAGATTACTAGGGAAAGGAGAGATACTTCCCAATCTGAGAACTCGGGCTAACATAAATTTGAAATATGATATCATAAATATATTTTAGAAGAATCATCATATATTGGAAAAGCATTCTAAACATTAACTCACTTAACCAAACCTAAAAGAAATCTAGCTATTCAGACACAAAAAAATCATAATTCAGAAGTAATTATTCGTTTAGTCATTGACCGTGGTTAAAGGAACACTGCACATAGAAGGAGCTTCTAAACACAGCAGCTTCCAAACTTCTAGCCTGGAACGTCCGAGTCCAGAAAGCCACAGCAAGTCTCTGTCATTCACAATGTCCCACCTTTTTTCGCATGAGAGAACGGAAAACTCAGGATCACAAGGTGACAAGTCACTGCAGTAAACACAGACCAAAACTGACTGCGCTGACACAGGCGGAGGGGGATCCTGTGGCCAACATTCTAGCAGCATCACAAAGGACGAGGACCCTGACATGACCCTGACACTGCATATGATCCCCTCATAGCTCTCCAGGGTACTGGGAGGGGGGAGCAATCAATGGTCAGGTCTTTGCGGTCTCACCCAGGATCCAGACCTAGTTCCTTCCTTATGTAAAAGTCACTTGCTGATGATTCATCAAGAGCCAAATGCCCTAGTCAGTGTTTTTGGGAATGAAAATCAATACTCTTGTCAATGAATTTTATTCTGCTGCCAGGGCTGATGAACGTGGGTATTCCCAATTATTCTCAGAGTTGCATTGCCCCTTGTCTTCCCAACCCCCACCCAACTGTTTTTCTTTGTCTCTTGTCAAATACAAAGAAAAGAAACTGCTTCTTAAATTTCGCCTTCTATTATGTGAACATCTGTGAGCAAATAAACTGTGAATGTGGTTTTCATCTCTTCCCCTGCTTGGGACCCACATTTCACTTCCAACCCATTGAGGCCCAATGCACCTGGCAGAGATGAGTTGGTGCTCAGTGGGGTGGCTTTAAGTTCATAAATGATTCAAAGGCAAGAAACAAAACAAGGACTCCAACACTTTCACTGAGAGAAGAGACTGTATTTAGGAGATTATCACCTTAGGCCACAATTCAGGAAATTATTTTTCAATCTCAAAAGAGCTGATAATAACAGGGATAAAATAATTGTTTCCTGAATATTATTAGAACAATCCCTGTCATTTTATAGTTTGAGTCCACATTAGTTATCATTAATAGTGCTACAGGAATTTAACCACACTGGAAATTTTAGTAAGCATTTGTAAATATAAACAAATAAAAAATTTAAAGCAAAATAGCATCTTTGTCTAAAAATATGTATTTCAAATGACCAATGTAAGTAACATGAATGTTTGATGGAGTTATTTTTCACAATATTCCCCCAGGGCCTTATTGCATAAATTGAGGAGTAGGAGAGGTACTGGGGACACCCTGGTCTTTGGGATCTGATCATACCACTCCTTTGTTTTAAGGTAAATTTGGGAATTGTCAAGTTAAGCCAACATTTAAGTCACCCTAAATACTTGTAAAGTTGGTGAGACTCACTCTCTGGCTTCTCGTGATGCTAAAACAAGATCTGAAAAAGAGAACTGTATTGCTTTGGATATGGATACATAGAAAAGGTACAAACTATTGGAAGAATCTTTATACATAAATCCTACTGGGTAATGATTGTAAGAAAATCTCTGTGATTGTTCATTCGTGCATTCACTTTTTGAACACATACACATGGAGCACTGCTCCATGCCAAGCACTATTCTTAACACTGAGGATATATCTATTAACAGATGAGGATCTTGTCCTCAGGATGTCTGCATTCTAACAAAAGAGAGAACCCAAAACGAGTCAATAAACAAAGTAATGACTGATTGTGATATATGCCATAAAGAAATTAAACAGAGTGCACAGATAGAAAGCAACGAGAAAGATTCACTTCAGATGGAGTGTTCAGGAAAAGGTCTCTCTGACATTAAGGTGACATTTAAGCATTTAAGACTTGAGGCATGAGAAGGAGCCAACTCTGCAAAAGCTAGGGGGAGAGCATTCCAGGCAGGGAGAAGAGCAAGCTTCTCAGCCCCAAGTTAGCAGAGCACTGAGCAAAGGTCAGCAGTCCTGGAGCAGTGCTGGAGAGGAGGAAAGAGCCAGACCCTGGAGGGGTGCTGAGACTCAATCAGACACGCACATTGTGTTTTATAGCAGTGGGAAGACTCTGAAGGGTTTAAAGCAAAATAATAAGAACAACAACAACAACACCACAATCTGATTTATGTTTTCACAAGCTTTCCTTGGCCACTGTATGAAAAATGGTTTGGACAAGGTAAGAGCAGAAGGACATTATGCTAAGATTCAAATTAAGTTAAACCATGGCTTGTGCAACCAAGGAGTTCATATCTGATGTGAGGCAAAGGCAAGTGAATAAACAACGATGGTATGAGAAATTCAGTGGGGTGTGTGCTCAAGGCACTACAGCAGCACCAAGAAGGAAAAGCTGCCTTTGACCCTGTCACCTATCGAATCACGCCATGTTGCAAAAAAGCTGGATGGATATAGGCAGCATTGCCTTGTATAACATATTGATCTTCATGCAGAAAGTAGTACAACTGGAAAACCACTGAGCATTTTCTCAGAAACTGAAGACTCTAGAGGAGCAAAGGATTTTGCTAGCAATCCCCAACTTGTAAAATGAGCCCATTTCAATCATTTACTTGGAAATCTGGTTCAGAAAAGGTTCTCCTCTGACAAACTCTCACATCAAGGTTTTTCTGGGTATATTGAACTTTGAATTGTAATCCTGTACTGGTGATGAATATTGAAAAACAACTTTCTAACTATATAGGAAGATTTACCCCCGAGATGTGTCAGTCCAAGGAGTTCAATGAAGATTATCAAAATCATTTTCTATCTTAAGGAGTCTGAGCAGTATAGCTGCTCTCTGGTCCTAGTAAGCAGTGAGGATCTGTGTAGGATGAGAGTAGAGTTAGGAGGTGAGAGGGGGCTTGTGGTTGGACTGCGAGAAAGGTGCAAAATGGGAATTACAAAGCAAGGATCCCTACCTTCATCCCCTTTCACCCCTGCCTCTTCTACAGCAAGGAGACAGATCTGGGTATGGCAAAACAGCCTGGCAGCAAAGAAGGGAACTGATACCAAGGTGGTGGAATGAAGTTTTCTCTTCCCTTCCTCCATCATCTTTACCACCTGCTGCTGGAGACATGATAATGAGTAGGAGTGAATACCATGTGGAAAACACTGCTCTGGATGTCACAGCCTGTGTACAAATCCAGCTTGTCCACTTACGCATCACGTGGTCTTAGGTCAGCAACTGCTTCAGCCTTTAGTGTCCTCATGATAAAATGAAGACAGTATTCCTTCTTAGGTTGGTTTCGAAGATCAAACACAAGGTGAGCTGACTCTACATCTCCTCTCCCTTCTCTTTCTTACCCCACTTGAGAATCTGTACTAGTTAGAGGTTCAGGAAAGCAATCCTCACAACAGAAAAAGACATGGCTGGAAGAAGAGAGGCCAGTTGTGCTTCCTGCAGGGTGGACAGTGGTTGCATTGAAGAGAGAAACCAATTTAAGTTAGATGCTCCTAAGTCCAAGACTGCTTATTCTGCTCAAAAATCACAAAGATATGACCCTAACTCTCTAACCATTGTTCTGACATTATCATCCGCCATTTCAGTTTTCCCAAAGCAAATTCTGTGACACAGTTATCTCACCTCTGGTAAAAGATGAACAGATATCTGTACCCTTGCAAATTTCCTTTCACCTTGCAATGACACTTTAAAATTCCTCATTATTAACAGTTTTTATAATGAGCATCAATATAAATCCCACTTTAAGACTTCTCTTCCTGTAAGTTTATTTGGTTATCCACCAGTCCTTTCATATTCGTTATGTCAGTGTCTGCAGTAATTTACAAAGAGATGCAGCACACGGTTTAGAGTCCTGTTAGCTGGAGGAAATTTTCCACCTATAGTATAATTAGGCACACAGCTCTCAGAGGTTCCCCGGGACCTCAAAGTATGGCCATGGCTCTTTATCCTCAGTTCTCCTGAGATGCATTATCCTCAAATAACTGTTCAGCCTCACTGAAGTCATGTTTAAGCCTGGGACTGGCCCAGGCAAAATGCTTATTCCCTTTTCTCGGTTAACGATGCAGCCTAGTGCGTGGCTAAGAGGGTGGGGCCACGATTTGGACTGTAGGAGTTTGAACCTTCGTGCCGCCATTTACAAATGATTCTGGGCAGGTTACGAATGCTATGAAATGGAGACAATATTGGCACCTACTTCATATGGATCTTTATGAAGAATAAATTAATACACATAAAATATTTAAAACAATGCCTTGACACATAATAAGCTCCAATTAATGGTAGCTGTTTTGATTAGACGATGAAGCGAAACTTTGCGTCTCCTCCCAAATCGAGACAGCCTCATACAGTACAAGAAAACAATCACTGCCTATGGTCACCTACCTTCCCCCGACCAAAAATCTCAAACAATAAATAGTATGTGTTTTGAACGTCTGATTCAAAACAAAGCTTAAAAGTACCTTTGTAAATATCTCAGACAAGTACCCAAGCAATGTGTGTTTTCCACAATCGGGGTGGCCTTTCTGCTCTCGCGTTCTGCTCTCAGGACCAGAGACGAGAACGGCAGGCCAAGGTGTGCTGAGAGCGCTCCTTCCCTGAGTGACAGCTGGTGCTGTCAAAAGTCGTTACTGCTGGTGTGCGCAGACCTTCTGGCAGAACAGAAGAGCCACAGTCTCCCTGCCCACCTGTCAGCTTTGTCCAGGAACAGCAGAGAAATTTGCTCTTTTCTTCCTTCAAAGGCTCCGGCAAGCCCCGGCGCCTTCATTAATGCTTGCCTCTTCAGTCCTCGCCTGCCTCCTCACCCTCCCAGAATACATACTCTCCAACCCATTCTTCCAAGAAGGGGATTAGCCCAATTAATCTCTGGACAAATGTCAAGGAGGCTGGGGGAGGGGCACCTTTCAAGCACCGCGTCTCGAATAGCAAATAAGGCCAGACGTGCTGATGCCGCACGGCACACGGGTGAGTGGGAGCAGCTGCCAACACAATGGTACTGAGGTCCGCTTGATCTGAAGCTTAGCTGCCCAGGGGCTCACTTTCTTGCCTGCCTGTCCTGACAGACCACAAGCATGAGGCGCTGGAACTCTCCTCTCACCATCTGGGATGTGACTTGTGACAGGAAGGGAGCAAGCATTGCTCTCCTCTCATCTCCTGTGTCTTTGCACCGCAGGCGTCTGTTCTCCCTCAGCCCACTCACCTTCCCCAGCCTCCAACAGATACCCACCTCCAAAGCGTAGTTTGAAAATGAAAAGTCCTAGATTCAAAGTAAGGAAATCAAAAAGGCAAAAAAGCCATTGTGGAGGGAGCTGGGAGGAGGTTAGGAATGGAATGAAGTCTTATTATTTATACACAACACTAGGTGTGATTATTTTTTCCCCAAACCATAGGTTTCACTGGCCTGATCCACAGAATTTGGGAGATAGCCCTACGAGAGTCTTTTCCGTGCTCTAATTCCCAGAAAGACCTCATCCAATCCATCCAAGGGAGTCACTGTACTTGTAATAATTCTCTGGAGTAGAGAGGTTTGCCAGTCCATAGTCATTCTCTTCCTCCCATCCCTCCCTCACCCGTTCTCTCCAGCCAACAAAACCTGGCTTAACCAGCGGGCTATTAAACAGCACTTCCACACGTTACAGTCCAATGATTCAGTAATTAATTCTCATAATGATGATCTGGAAGGATTTCTAAAGACCCCTGGAAGGTCCTAGAATGATCTCTACCCTACTGGTTTTGCATATGCCTTGAGTGGAAGAGACAGTTCAGGTGGCCAGTCCGGGCGGTGCTACTTACTAGCCTAGCCATGTGACCCTGGGCAAGTTACTTAACCTTTCTTCCTGTCACTGTTTCCTCTGGAATGTGGGGATACAAAGTTTATTAAGAAAGGCAATAGACAGCACTCTAGTTATGCAATCTATCCTATGAACCAGACATTCTGCCAAATGATTACCAGAATTATCTTATGTAACCCTCACAACTGCTGAGTAGATATTAAGTGTGTTTCATTATCATCTAATTTGTTCAACATTAGCACTGCATGTACAGCACCTCTAGTGATAATTAACCAGAATATCTGGTTAATGTAAACACTTCATTTCCTGACTCTTTTAGATGGCAGGGGCAGTCCACTTCAGGGTTACTATCATCCAAAATTTTTCTGTTCAGATAGGCTCTTGAAATCAGAACTTTTATTGGGCTTTATGAAGACAATATGGCTCATACAACAAATATACCAATTTCTGGCAGTAATTGAACACATTAAAATTTCTGTAGTAAAATATGTGAATATTCTCCCTAAAGAGAACAATAAAGAGCTTCACATCATCTCAAAATGAGTTTTGTTGCCAAAGCAGTTCAGGCCAGGTAACATTTTGGCTAAATGAGTTAGGAAAGGAAAGACAGACTTATGTTGTTCCTGTGTGATTCCGGAATTTCAGAAAGAGTATTGTGAACTTGACTCCACAAAATCACTTGATAAAGAACCAAAACTCTCACTCTGGTTCTGACTGTAATGACTGTGTGATCTTGGGCACATCACCAAACCTCTCTGGTTTCAGATCAGTCTTCTACAAAAGGGATGAGACTACTTACTACTACCTGCTAAGGGATGCAGAAGTAGGTGTGAAGATCGAGTGAGATAGGATTTTTCAAAGCATTTTGAATAAGTGAAGTGTTTTTGCAAAGTCAAGCAATTTATTATCTTCATTAATTATTTTAAAGATTATTAGTTGTAATGATGCCCTACTGCTTCCTCTTTGAAAGGCACAGAGTTGCCTGCACAGAAAGGGATCTCCAGTGGAATCTCTTTCTCACATGCATCACTGTTGTCACTTTGTATACATCAATCAAGACCAGCACATGCATGATGGCTGCATGACTGCAGTATTTCTCCAGCTTAATCTGTAAGAATCACCTCCAGGAAATAATGACAAGCTACTGTGTCAAATCACTGTAGTCACCGAACACCCGAAAGACCTTTTGTGCTTTGAAGAGGTTAACTGTCCAAGAATCGGGTTTTCCCTAACTGGATGTTACAACTTCTGAGATATCCGCTAATGCCTCCCGTTCTGTGTGATCCATGGAGAGAGCACTAGCCTGGGAGGCTGACCTTCCAATTGCTAGCCCCAGCCTGGCCTCTAATGTTCTTTCTGTGTGTCTAAGCCAAGTCACAGCACCTCCTAGATAAGCTCTCCAAGCTGAGCCTAAAGAGACTTTGGACAGTAAGAGAAGGCTCACTGCTGCTGTCTGGTATCCTCCAACAGATTTTCTGCGGGATTCAAACCCGGGTTGTCCCCACCACACACTGCTGGGTGTCTTAGCACTGATGTTGATCATGTGCTGCTGATGTCAGCCTGCCCAGCTGTGACAGCTGAGTCCAGTGCCACCCACAGCTAATCCAATGAGTCACATCTGCCTGCTTTCTCCTTGTCGTGAGCCCAAGGCAGAGCTCATGGCCTGCCTCCCGCTCTGCATCTCTTTATGCTCTTTCAGCTGGAGGAGTCTCCAAGGCTGAGTGATTTGTCCCATTAGCCATGGTTCTACAAAATTAACCATGAATGTTCTCTAGTGTCCGTAGCAACCTTTCTGCCAGGGAGCAATTATAACTATCAGCTACCCTTTTTTTGACATTAACTTCCAGAAAAAGAGCCTCTCTGGCCACTGAAATAAAGTGGGGGACAGGCAGGGGCGGGGGGACTCATAAAACAAATACTCCCTTCTTTAGAGAAGAAGGACATATGGAGTAACCTTGACTACATAATAAAGCTAGTAATTACTCTCAGTAACTGAAGGGCATTCTGTATTTTAAAACCCCAAAGTCTACAACATGCAGTAAAATAGTAGTGTACATGTAACAGAGAAAAATGCCCTGGACATGGAAACTGAACTTTATTTTCAAGGAGGCTGCAATCTAAAAGATACATGAAACAGATTGTTATATTATTATATTTACCATATAAAACAATACGGAGGGGCTATGATAAAGAGCTGCAGGTTGTTATGGGAGAGAGGACAGTGCTCACCCCATCCCGAAGGCACAGGGAACGCTTCCTGGAGGAGGCCATTTATTGTTGTTCAGTTACTTAAACTCCCTGAATCTCAGTTTACCCATTTTTTAGTGGAATTTAGAACACATTTATGTACATTTACCTACATTTATGGTGAAATTTTCAACATGTAGATATAAGTTCACATAATATTCCTAGCTCAATACATAATTGCTAATGAAACATGACCAGCTGGTCTTTCATCCTGATACAGAACCTAATGTTCTTAAAGAAGAAGACTCTTTTTATCCAAATGTCCCACCAAAAATTTCTTGGCTTATGTCATTTCCTACTGCATTGCTGCTTTATGCCATACCGGCGTCTGAAGATGGACTGATAATTGTTTTGAGCAGCTTTGGTTTTCAGTAACTCCAGTTTACACGTTCTCCCAGGTCAAAGAACAAGCTGTGTTCCCAAACACATTTTTCTTTTTTCCTCCCTGCTTCCCTCTAACCACATGTCTGGCGCGCTCCATGTCTCAGTACTCTTTTGCCTGGAAAAAATATCTTAATGTTCAGAATTTGTACTGCATGTTCAAGTGTGTGGTGGCAGCCCCACAACTGAAAAAGAAAGCAATAAGGTTTAACTATGGGGATAAGGCGGCTAGGAGAGGAGACGAGGACAATTTTTTATATTAAATCAATTATCAACGAACATTCACTCTGTAGCAGGTGTTGCGGAGGAGGATAAAGAGTAAGAAATAGTTCTTCGAGAGGGTTGCAATTTACTTGGAAAGACAAGATTAACACAATTGGAGAAATCAAAGGGTAATAAAATGTAATATATTGCAAAGCACAAAACAATGTGAAATATTTACGCCGTAGCAGTTCAAAGGAAAACAAATAATTTAGGAGAGAGTAGGGCAGCAGGAGGCACTCAGGTGATGAAGGGTAGGGAGGTTGTGGACCATGGCAATGGGCAGATCCTTGAGGTAAGAGGACTAGCTGAAGCAAGGACACAAAGATAAGAAAAGGCATCGTCTACCCTCAAGGCAGCACGGTGACAGCCTGCATGGAGAGGAGGGGTATGCTAGGTATGAGAACCTCCCTTCAAGGATGACTTCTGACCCCCAAGTGAATCTGAAGCACATAATTACCTTGCATGACCCTGTGTAAAATTTTTACTTTACAACGATGTTTTAGGCATCTAAAAATACCATAAAGCCCTATGGGTTCTCAGTTACTCCCTGTGAGATGAGTAAATGAAGGAGCACCGTTTATTTTACCATCCCATGGTCTCAGTCCATGGTCAGCAGCACCGAGGACTTCAGAATATCTTAGTTGCTCTCTTCTGCTTCCAATCGAAATGCAGTGCTGTGCTAAGACGCTTGCTCACTTCTCTGTCTTCATCAAAGAATGACTATCAACCAGTTTCCAGTCGTAATATGAAAGGGCCACAACAGGATGCAAAGTTATTCGATTGCATATTATATGATAAAAAGAAAAGATAAAGTCATGAAGACTCCAAACAGAATCATCCTGAAGTGTTCTCTCCTCCCTCATCTCCCATCCCAATCAATAATCAAATCTTGTCAATTCTATCTCCACATCATCTTATGTATCCACCTGTGGCCTTTATTTCAGTCACTTAGTTCAAGACTTTATTACTTTTCTCTTTAATTATCATAATAGCATTATTATATATATATATTACATACATATATATAATCTATAATAACATTATAATAGTGCCCTCCATCCAGACCTTCTTCTCCATTTCTAAGTTCAACCAACACAATTTTACCTATTTCCTAAACATCGTCAAATCACTCACTGCTTTGATAGCTTGGCATTGCTCCCCTTCCCCTACACACACACACACACACACACACACACACACACCCTAGACCTCAACACTCTCCACCACTTGGTCCCATCTATTTATTCTTACTATTTAACAGAGAATTCTGAGGCTGTTTTTCTACTGCTGGTTTAGCATTTTATCTGTCCTTTTTAGAATGCCAACTTCTTCATAAGAAGAGTCTCTACAAGTAAATTGACTTCAGTGTTTTCAGACCACAAACATTTTAGCCTATGATTTATTCCTATGAAAAGAATCTAAAAATTAAGTCTAAAATTATGGTAAAGTCCAAAGTCTTTGATCTTGTGTGGGACTTAACGATAATTTAAGGGTATCCCTATTCTGATTCTGAGTAAATTCAAGGTGAAGAATAAAGATCTCAATTTTCTATTTGAACTGAAATAAAGGGAATTCCTCCTTTGGCCTAGAAGAGTGACCAAAACTTGTTGGCTTCAGGGATCTGTGGAGGACTTCGCAAAGAACCAAGCTTTAGTGGACACACAAAAGGGCATCTTTCTGATCTGGGCCTAATAATTCTGTCTCTAGAGAGATGTAAGATTGATCCTCAAACTCATCTTCAGTAAGTCATCAACATAAATGAATTAAAACAGGACTGTGGTAAAACCCATCATGATACTAATGATCCAAGAGAGATCTTCCCTATAAATAAAGTTTCCCTTTTCTAGAGAGTTATGAAGGCACCATAGTATAATAGCAGAAAAAGTTTGTGAGTTTAGGAGTACAAGGACTTTTATTTAATTTGTAGATTTATGATATTGATACTGAGTAAGCTGGCAGCTTACTATTGTGATATATAGCCTGTATGGTCCTCGGTTTCCTCAAATATTTAAAAAATAAAAAGATATAATTATGCTAAACTCTATTAGGGCCTAAATAAGAAACAGGCATTACTTCACATATTTTTAATAGGGGAAATTTAATTCAGGGAAATGGTTACACAGGTGATGGAGACTGTAACCCTAACAGCAGACAGTGGGGGAATTCCAGAGATGAATGAGAGCAGGAAGTGCAACCATCCATTAACTAGAGAGACCGAGGGAGGACACAATGTTATGGGAGCCCAGGAATGGAGTCACCAAGTGGAAGTTGAACCATATCTTACCAGTCCCATGGGAGCTGGAGGTGGGTGCAGGGGAGGAAGAGAAGAAGTATGTGGCGTCTCTCTCCACCCATCCTACATCTCCACTATTGCCGCCCAATGCCCAAAAAGAACCAGGAACCAGTGGGCAGGCGAGGCTAGAAAAGGCAGCTGCAGGAGTCACTGCCCTGCAATACAGAGCAGAGCAGAGGAAAGGCTAGACAGGATCCAAGGGCCAATGGGCCAAGACAGCCCAAGTCTCCATGTAATTACTGTGAGGATTAAACAAGGCATCATATGAAAGTATCCATCACAAGGCCCCATAGACAGTGAGCCTTCCATAAAAGTTTGTTGAATAACCTAGTGTCATCCACATGGGGGGTCTGATAACTCACAATGTTACCAAACCTTTAGGGACAGGTAAGGCTGCTTATCATTTTTATTTTTCAGAAATAGGTTTTTTTTCAAAGTTTAGCAAAAATGCATTACCGCCTTCCAAAAGAGAAGCTGCAGATGACTAATGATTTTCACAGAAGCATCTCGTTTAAATTACTTACTTGTTTATTGAAGTCTTAAGCTGGCAGCTCTGTTTTCTCATGTGATCACTTTGTGTAGAAACCAACAACCAATTAATCAGAACAAATGACTAATCGATTCTAAGGTCACTTCTGCCTCTGCCCTTCTAAGATTGCTCAGTCACATCAATGATAAAATGATAAGAGGATCTGAGGTAAGTCCTGCCCTTGGTCAGTTCTGAGTATCACCTGAAGAAGTACCCAAAATCTGAAGTACACATTGGGAAAAGCAGAAGGCATTTTAATTCTCTTACCTTTGAAAGAGCACTTTTCCAAGATGACTTACTTGAGAAATGCATTTTTCCACATCTTAAATGGACACTGAAAAGACCTACAGTTTGTTTTAGTATTTTTTTTTTCTGTTCATGATGCAAACATTATGTGTTCTGGATATAATTCAGCGTGGATTTCTTATTCATAAACTGATTAGGAACTAGCTGGTGAAGAGTGATGTTCTCTACCATACAGGGTAATAATAACAGGTCTTATTTATGTGGCACTTATAAATAGTGCCTGACATTATCTTACACACTGTGTGTGTGTGTGTGTGTGTGTGTGTGATCTCATTTAATTTTCCTAAAAAAATTATGAGGTAGGTACTATTATATTCACCATTTTACAGATAAGGAAACTGAGACACGGAGAAGTTAAGTAACTTGCTTATATGGTCACAAAGCTTGTGAGAGCAGGGCTCCAACTCTGGCAGTCTGGCTCCAGAATCCACGCTCTCAGCCACCGCTCTATGCTGAGGAAGGAAGAAGAGGATGTACACGTCTGACAAGGGAAATGACCAGCCAGACTGGTCTGGCTTTTATGAGTACACTTTTCCTGACTGGCTCCCACCTGCCTCTTCAGCTTTAACTTGTCTACCAATCCCTCTCCCTACTCTAACTACAAATGGTCTCCATTCTTCCTCATTCTCACCAAACACCTTCCCACAGGGCCCCCACACATGCTCTTCCCTCTGCTGGAATGCACTTTTGTCCCCTTTCACCTGGGGAAGCTCTTTGGTCCCTCAGATCTCCAAACAAGCTCTCTTTGACTATCTTAGACTCGAATAACAGGCTTTCATAGTACAGAACATTTCTCTTTCCTAGCCCTCGTTAGAGTTACGATTTGACATTGTTTACAAGATTTGTGTCTGATTAGCTTCCAGGAGTATCCCCAGTGTCTGGAACACCTCACATGCTCAATAAATACTTACTGACTGACTTATTAGTTGAATAATATTTGTCTGCTCCCTGGATGGGAGCCCCATGAAGGGGGAATCATTTGTGCTTCTGCTTCTGTTGTATCCTCGGCACCCAATTAAATGCTTTACACATAGAGATACCTACTAAGCAAATACATAAACCAGAGCACAGTTTTATTATCTCTATGGCAATTACTGATTTCCTATTACCTTTAAAAAATAAAAACAAAACTTCGATTCTGCTAATTTCCAAACAAAAACTTCGGTATGACCAGAAGATGGGATTTCACCACTCTGCCCACATGGCCTTCTAATAAAGCATGCAAAAGCTAGTTTCAGAAGTGGTCTTGACGGCTCGGCTCACCCCTGTCCTCCAAAGCTGGCCCACCTCCCCGGAACAGGAGCTCGAAGGGCCACATCAACGCAGTGTATTCTGCTGTCTCCACCTTGGAGCTCTCTGATCCCAGTCCCACCGCCATCTCTCACCCCTCCAATGTCCACCTTAGACTATCCACATAGGTCTAACAAGTGTAATTCTGGGGAAAAAATTACAAAAAGGGTAATAACTTCCCGAGACATCTTCTGACAGCTTAATTTTATGGAGATAAAAAGAATGATAAAGAAGCTCCCTCCTTCTTTGATGGTCCAGTGAGTGGTTTCCTATGTCATTGGGACCTACCATTGTGTCACAGCCCCTTCTGAAAGCTATAACCAACCACCTGCTGTCACTGGGCTAACCCTTTACAATTATAAGAAATCAAAGCTGTCTCTTCACCTCAATTTGCGGAACACAGCAGTCTGCCTTTCCTGTATCAGCAGGAGGCAGAAATTGGTCACTCAGGGTTTGAAACCATGCCTGACCCCTGACCCAGGGGAAGTACTGGGCTTGGAACCCCAACATTCCAGTTTGGAAAGGTTGCTGACCTCTGGCCTGTAAAGCATGCGGCCACCTCGACCCTCTGCCAGAGTCAGTGATTAGGGCAGATTTTTGCCATCCCTCTCTTCTTTGAGCAAAGACTGTCTTAGAAATCACCAGACAGATGTAAGAGTTGTAAGCAAAAACTAGAATGCAATCTTTTTTTAAAAAAAGGGTGGGGGCTTTAAATAAACCAGATACAAAGGGCAAATATGTATGATTCTACTTATATGAGGTACCTAGAGTAGTGAAATTCATAGAGACAAAAAGCGGAATGGTGGTTGTCATGGGTTACAGAAGGGGGAATGAGCAGTTATTATTTACTGGGTACAGAGTTTCACTCTGGGTTCATGAAAAGTTCTGGACATGGATGGTGCTGATGGCTGCACAACCACGTGAATGTACTTAATGCCACAAAACGGTACAAATAAAAATGGTTAAAATGGCAAATTTTATGTTATATATATATATTTTTATTTCAAGTGAAAAAAAAAAAAAAAACCCAAAAAACAAACAGAAGCTTTATAGGGCTTGGCCTGGGCAATTTAATATCTTTTTAATCCATTCTACGTTTGTTGGCCAGCAGTTCCTAAGGTTAAAATAAACAAACTATTTTTAAGTCCTTTTTTCCTGAGCATTTTCCTTCGTCATATTTCTATGACCCCTCAACATGGAAGCTTTAACATGATGCTTTTCTTATCAGTCAGGCTATGTTGCCAATCCAAATAACTGCAAAATTCAGTTAAATAAATTTCCTTTTCTGTCTACATGTTCATAGTGGATCCACACAAAGATTCCACCAGGGACCAGGGCTGATGGAGCAGCCACCCGCCATGCTGACAGGAAAGGCAGCATTGCGAGACACATGCTGGCTCTAACGCTTCTGCCCAGGAGTGACGTGTTTCCCCTCCATGCACTTGGCTGGCCAAAGCAGTCACAAGGCCACACCTAGTTCAAGGGGATGGTGGGGAAGTGCAGTCCTACTGTGGGCCTGGAAAGAGAGCTGTGGAGTGTCCTTGTGAACCTCACAATGTCTTTCTCATCATTCTAGTTTCTCTCTAGGTTTTGCATATACCTTTGCATTATTTCCAAAATTCATTTTAGTTAAAATTTATACTACAGTATAAATATATATTTTGATATGCATATAATCATATAAATTATATATATATTATTATCAGAAGGAACCGAAACCTGGTCTCTCCATCAAAGGACATCTCCAGTGTTCTGCCATGTGCCTCTTTCCATAGTTCAAGGTCTATTCTGCCAGTGAAAGAGGAAAAGCATCACCTCTTCCCATCAGCATCTCAACTCCATTCTGTCCTTGAGCCCAGAAGACAGAGGAGCCTACAGCATAAAAGGACATGTTACTAGGTGCTTTACTTGGAAAGTTAAAAAAATCCAGTGTTGGCCTCAGAGTAGCTTTAAAAGGAAATTAACCAGTTCTTGAGATTTATTTATTCTAGGTTCTCTGGCTTCAGAAGACTCTGAGAAGTTGCAATGGATTTTAGAGGTGCTAGAGATTTCCATAAATCCACATGGACGGCCTTCACCCACTGACATTGAGTTCAAGTTCAAAGTCCCAGGCAAGACACCCTGACATTCTAGAAGGCTAGAACATCCTTGAGAGAACTGTCTCATTTATGCCCTCAGGGGAGGAGGGCAAGCTCAGACAGTAGCTAAGCCTAAGCCATTTACTTGGCATGCACTACAGTGACAGGGCTTCTCAGAGGCTGGCATCACCCTAAATGTGCAAAACAAAAGTTCATAGAAGCAAGTACATTGGGATCCCTGTACATACACACATTCAAATGCAGATTAACCAAATCTTCATTTGCTGTCCTCTCTGTTTATTTGTAGCAATACAATCAGTGTTAGAAAACTTAGTTATCATCATACTTCTTCGTCCATGTATCCATGTATAGGTAGCCAGAGAAACTTGGGTGGCCCTGTATCATTACTTGCTAATGATAGCTTTGGGAAGATTTTCAAGTATCTCTGGCAGATTGAGCAAAATATTATAATAACCATTAGCTAAAACAGAAAAGGAACAGTATTAAGTTTAAAATCCAATTTCAGTGTTGACAAAATAGCAGCGTGATGGTATGAGTCAGCACAGGAGCATATTCAATTTTTATAATGGTTGCTTCCTTCTCATAATTAATCAGATGTATAAACATCTCAATCCCCAGTTACAAAGTCAGCTATTGTTTGAAGTTCACAGATGCACTGGCAAACTCTGAGAGACTCATTTTTAAGTAAATCAATAACAAAAAATTACACATCATTACAATTACTAGGTTCGGATTCTAGGAAGGGATAAACCAAGGGACTGAAAAACAAACAAAATTGAACTGTTTTACCTTGGAAGTCTATAAACCAAGGGCAGAAACTCAGTGATAAAAGCTTGGATTCTGAAGTCACAGATCTAAGTATAAATCCTTACTCTATTATTTACTAGCCACAGGATAAAGACCATGTCATAAGGCCACATTAAGTCTCAATTTCTTCACCTGTACAATGAGGAAAATAGCATCTACTTCCTGTAAAAAAATGTGAGGGTGAAATGAGATAATCCATATAAAGCCCTTAGCAGAATGCCTGGGACATAGCAGTGCTCAGTGAAGATGGCATGTTATCATTGATCAGATTTGATAGGATTATAAGGAAAAGAATTCCTTGACTAAAGTCATATCTTGAAAGTTGCCTGGGTGACAGAGGTGCAGAAGGAAAATGCAAATCTGACTGACATTCTCTTTTCCAAACCCCCAGCAGCATAATCTTCTGGTTTCGTAGTCTATTCACCTGGAGATCAGGGGTGACAGATCTGTATAACTTGATTTGGTATCTATCTTGATATGCACTGAAAGCAGTGGGTTTGTTTGTAGAGGTTATTTTGGTACTTGAACTCCAGGGAGAACCAGTGGACACATTGCTAACAAAACTGTGCCTTTGGCCTCCAAGCTTCCTGAGCATCTCTTAGTCCTTAAGAGAGGGGGACCATAACATACCTTGATGGCAAATGGATTAACAAGAAGAATAAAACTTGGAAGATCAGGTGTTTTCTGTGGCCTCCCCTACTGAATCATATCTGTTGGTGCTGCTGTTTTATAAACAGAAAGACCTGCATTTGGATGTTTATTTTCAGTGTCTTTTCCTCCTTTTGAGTAATGTTGTCACTATAACATGTCCTTTCATCTGGTCCAGTAGCCTGATGAATCCTTAGGCTTCTTATTAGGATGTCACTCTACACCTTTGGTTCTTGGCCATGTCTGCAAATTAGAATCATCTGGGAAGATTTAAAAGTCCTGATGCAGAGGGCATACCCAGACCAATTGAATCTGATTTTCCCATAGGACATTTTTAAAGCTCCCCAGATAGTAACAATATACAGCCAACGCTGAGAACCACTAGTCGACTAAACAATGTAGATAGCCCTATGTCTAATAGTACACTGGGAAAACAAATAAGCCTAAAAAGGTCTGTAATCAGTTAATCCTGAAGATTTACTTGATAAACTGACAAGATAAATGTTGCCAGCAATCAGTTGACGTGCATGCGTGTTACACACATACACACACACCACTAATCTTCTGCCTGACCCCAGTCTGCTATAATTTCCAACTTGGAGAGGTATTCCTGCCCCTCTCTCCTCTCAGGAAGTTTACTGTCTGTACTATCTCATGTCCCCAACATGATGGTTTAGGAGATCGACTCCTCACAGAAGAGATAATAACTTTAAGATGTAGAAAAATAGGCAGAGAGGGAATTTTCTCCTGACTACAGTAGATGAGGGGCAGGGCGAGCAGGAACTGGGTATGCCAAAAGTCATACCAGAACAGAGAGGAAATTAGAAGGAAAGCTAACCCCTTCCATATTTGCTATGGGGAGACTCCGAATAAGTAACACCAACCACCTTATGAAATGAGAGAAGATTTTAATCTAAACTTATATTTTGAGAACTCCACCTTGATAAAGTTTGTGGAATTAATTCGTTTTACTTTTCAGCTTTCAGTCTGAACAAGGATACTGAAAGCAACTGAGTCCATACATTTCTACTTCTGAGCTGCAAACACATTAATTTGTCCATCCCTTCTCTCTGCTCCAGTTCAGAAGCTAAGACTCTGGATTTGCCCTGCACCTCCCTTTCAACCAGTTTGTTTGCATATTTTGCCTGGTTGAGAACATCTTTGTATTATCCTTGGCCTCATTCTTGGAACAGTTTCTCCTGCTATGACAAGCTGAAAATCCTGAGGCCAATACAGCCCTGTACCTTTACTCTTTCAGCCTATAGGACTCAGGGTCTGGGCACTTGCTTCAGAGACAGCAACAGAAGCCAAGGTTGGGGACAGGCAAGTGTGCGGTGGAGTAAAGACACCAGCTAAGAATGACCTTGGACCTCTAGTGGTTGTCTGGTAGATTCAGCTTACATATGCGTAAATGAAAAACAGCTTCTCTTGGAAGGCAGAGTCTCAAATTGAACATATATGTAAACAGACTGATGTGCCCAGGAAGTGTGAGGCCTGATTAATTTCTCTCTGAGGACCTCACAGACGACATGAGACTTTTCGGGTTTGGGAGCCAAAGCCCTGAGGGTTTACGGACCACGACGGACGGCCATCATTGTACAGTCAACAGCACTGCTGTGTCCTGCACCACCTCGTCTGAAGTCTCTTCCTTCCCCTTCTCTTTTGCTTGCTTTTACTCCCAGTGCTTTTTCAAGGTTTGTTGTCATTAGGCTGACTTGAGGATATAGACCAAACGTGTTGCATTTTCAAGATTTAGAGATGGCGCTCTAGCTCCAGTCTCTTTAACAAGTAAATATTAGTCTAACTTTATAACCTTTAGGCTTATTTCTTACCTTTCTTCTTTTAAGACTAGTCTCTCCTGACTCCCACCTTTAAAAGTTTGGTTTAATTTCTTGCCCATTTCTCCTATGTTCCGCTTCTACCTTTTATCTCCAGTTCTCAGCTGCTATAACCAGCAGTTTATTTCAACAACGGTGGGACTACATTTTTTTGATCCTATTGGGTTTTTTCTTTTACCAATTCCTTCTCTGTGACTCAGTTTACCCACCTGTAAAATAGGGATAATAAAACCGTCTTCTTAGAGGGCTATTTGTGAGGATGAACAAGTTAATTTATGTAAAATACTTGGAGCAATGCTTATATGCAGCAAGTGCCAAGTAGTGTTGTGATTTACAGTATGTTGGTGGCTTAGAAACACAGGTGGGGTCAGAGGATAGTGGCGGGGTGGAGAGTAAGGAGACCACCGCAGAACTTTGCATTTCTCCCTTATAAATATGGTCCATCAATTTACTGGATGAGAAGTTTAAAATCCAAGACATATATTTTGGATTACTTCCCCACGAGGCCATTAATTACATGGTATTTGTCCGAATTTTAGTAGTTTTTTTTTATCTCCTACTTTCAACCCGGAAGACTTGCTCGCCTTGTAATTTAGACCCCTGAGCTTGGTGGTTCTTTTGCTGAAGGTGCTCCTTGTCATCAGAGCGTGCGCTGAAGGAAGTCCCTCCACCTCCTGTGCATGTCTTCTGACACACCAACTTCTGAAGGGACAACTGACTTCCAACTGACATCTGCTTCTGCTGATTAAAGATCTTTCATTAAACACTAACACCTTCTAAAACGTGCTCCTTTAATCCTTTTTCATCTACATAATTTACGGTCTGTCCATTGCCTCCCCACACTGGGTGTTTTCCTGGCCCTCTCTTGGGCTAACTCTTCATCTTTTAGGTGTTTTTTTTTTTTTTCCATCTGTTCCGATGACCAGATGCCTTCTGCCAGCTGGCCCCAGAGGGTTGTTACCCAAACACCTGGCTATTTTCATCTTCTACACACATTTTCCCAAGACTTGTAATAAGGCATTTTAAAAAAAATAGTGGTCAGATGTTCCTTTTCATTTTCTCTTCTCGATGGCTGAGCCAATTGCCCCTTTTTGTGTCCTTCAGGAAAATCGGACCCACAAAGAACCACCCTCACCCTCAAAGAAAAGTGGACTACCGACCAGACTTGGGGCACACACCATTCTACATATTTTTTCATCCTAATTTAAGTGAACTTATAATCTTCTTTCCCTGCCTGTGATCTTCTAGTCAATGAATATTACATTTTCTCAGCAGCCAAATATGTCAGTGACCCTCATGCAGTCTCTGTGTAGAGAACTCCCTTTATGTTTCAGGCACAGTGCTTGGGAACTAGGATTAAGCTAGATGTGGCCTCGGCTGTCCTGTGGTTTATGACACTATCCTCGGCCTCCGCATAACTTTGAGAAAAGAAAAACAGAGAAAGTGTTTTCTATTTTTAATGTACATTAGCAAATCCCTGTACAGAGCTCCTTTATCTGAGGCTGGCCTTAAGGTGCAAAGCATGATTCATACATTTAGATAAGGGTTGCCTTACTAACTGTATGTGTACTACAGGCATTTAATGATATTTGCATCCAGCCCTAAGGCAAATATGATTAAATGGGGGGAGGGGGCATAGTATTATATACAGCAGACCCATAGTGTCAATTGATTTGACCTACAGCTTCCGATTCATTTTGAATAACCAGGAATAATAATTAAGAGCTCTAGATTTGGAGGCAAAGGGTGTCTGTCTTTAAACCTCAGTTCTGTCACTTACTGTTTGACTTTGGTAACCTCCTTAAGCTCTCGGATCCTCTTTATTTTTTCCATCTCTCTAAAAGGGGTAGTACCATCTACCTCACAGGGTTGTTATAAATGTCTGATATTAATGTATTTCCTTGGCAATGGACGATCAATAATGGTAGGTAATGACTGTGACTGATGTCACTGTTATGGTGTGTGGTGATGTATAATTTTCCAGTGCACCTTCAGTTCTACATGCTCAGAGAGTGGCGTGCACGACCAGTGAATAAACTCAGTTATCAGCCAAACAACTTTGCTGAGGTGCTACTTATTGTTAGTAACTCTTAAAGTGGCAGAATCTTTGTTTCTCTTTTAAGAAAAAAAAAAATGTCTATCACATGACAAAGATGAAAGCATATGTCTTTCAGTGAAAATATCATTTGGGAGGAAACCAATGGGCCATATAAGTATCTCTGTTATTTGTAATTTCAAGAAGTATCTGAAGATCTTAAACATATTCCCTGTAGATACCCATGTTTTACAGCACTTTATAAATCATATGTTATTATTTTACAATCCGTGTAACAAAGAGGATGGCTTTTGCTAAGTGAAAGTGAAACATAATTTCCAACTGAATGAAGTGTTAAAACCAGGGATCAGTTGGCAAATGAAAAAAAGCGGCTGCCAATTCCTCTTCTTTCTCCAGATTTGATGGTTAAGGGAGGAACCAGGAGCTCCACAAACACACAGGAAACAACTCTTCCACATACAACTCCTAAAAACTCAGAAATATGAGCCACAACTCCACAAAAGAGAAATGGAGTTCTAATCTTCCAGCTGCGAAGAAAATTTCAGTGCTTTGTGAATTGCCAATGTTGGTAGCACAATCACAGTTCTTAGCTGATCTGTAGGAATCGGCTAAAACATCCAGGGGTACTTGTTATGGCTGCCATGGAAGTGTGCACTCAAATCCTCATCAAGGATTTAGTTGACTTGTGGCTTCTAGCTCTAAGGCCATGCTTCCCCCAGGCTGTTTATAGGCCCCGTGACTGAGCAGGTAAGGGGGGCAGGAATGAGAGCCAGCCCATAGGACTTCCTCAGAACTGCACACAGTCAGAGGTCCTACCTACCCAATCCTTCCTTCCTTCTGTCCTTCCACAGGTGTCAAATGTGCATGTAGTCTGAAAACACTCCCTGCCACAATAGCTCCCCTTCCCAATTCCCCTTTATCTTCATAAGCATTTCCCCCAGTGAAGCCTTTATAGGTCTTTTCTGGTGTTGGCTGCTTCTCAGAGGGCCTGAACTGATAATTCTGCCCACCAGATGTGATTCACAAAATAATTAAGTACAGCAGCCTCTGGATGACAAATCAGTTAGTAGTGGTTGCCTGGATAACTATCTCATGAGGGCTTCTGAGACCATTTCCGGGCCTCAAGAAAAATGTGCTATGATTGATTATCAATGTCTGCAATGCACACAGAGGGAGATGGGAAGGCACATACGTCATGTATCTGTTCATCTTGAGCACAGGCCCTGGTCCAGGCTAACTGGACTTTTAAACTTCCCTACCTATGTCATTCGGTGTGGTAAAATTAGAAAATCAGAAAAGTTGTAAGGTTGCAGTTTAAACACAGAACTCTAAACTGACTAAATATCAGGCCCTCTGAACTTTACACATTCTCCTTTGAATGGCAAACTAAGCCTTGGTTTCCTCATCTATAAAAAGTGACTTAAATGTTTCCTGTCTCCTTGAATTATTATAACATTGAAATGAGATTATACTGCAAAAGCTTATAGCATAATATACAGTGTTATGTAAGAATTCAATAAATGTTAATGTTTAATATTACAGAGCCACTTGGGACACCAAACCATGTTTTTAAGGTGTATATCTTTATACTTTTATACTGATTAATAGCTTATTCAAGGTGGCACAGCATGGCTTGCCCATGCATTCAAGTAAGGGTATGACAAACTCAACCAAAGTAACAATATGGTTGGATTCTTCCCTCTTTCTTTTGTAATGTGGGAGGCTCACATAGATCACATGCTTTTAAATGTCCAGGTCCCTCACATAGTATATAAATATCTAGGTGGGGAGTCAAATGACATTCTTTGAATTATGGAAGGATTGCCCTTTAAGAAGAATATTTTCTTAGTAATAGTCTCTCAAGCATAATATCATAAATTAATGATGACCTTAAAACACTCCCTATATACTCAATAAAAAGCTCTCATCTAAATCAAATAAACCCTCAGAATTCATAAGGGGCACTAACCTTAAAATAATAGGACTTTCTCTTCTAAGAAAAAAAATAATAATGTATTTCTTGTCAGTTCACTCTGTCAGGTCTTACACTGACTACTCAGAACCTTCATTCCTTTCCATGAGCACATCCCCAGTCCTGTCCAAACCACCCCCTAAACACACACACACACACACACACACACACACACACACACACACACACACATTCTTAAACAGGATCTTCTAGCTCTTCCCCTATTTCAATGAGAACATTAAGCTGTCAGTCCTCAACTTTCAAAACTCCCTTCTCCATCCCTATAAACTTGGCTATGTCCACACCCATCTCCATTCCCTCCCAGGCCCTCTTCCAATTTAAGGTTAATCCCTCTTCATGATGCTTCATCCCTCCTCTGAGCTGGACTCTGATTGGTTATCATTCTTTCTCCTGTTCTTTACTGTAGAGTTCTCATTATATCAGGCCCCTATAAATGCATGTATATATTAAACCATGTCTCATTTTAAAGAGCCTTCCTTTGACCCCACGTCTCCTTCTTCTGTCCTTTCTCTCATGCACCAGCTCCTCATAGTTTCAGGTTCTATTCTTTTGCCTACCAGCTGTTTTTCAAACACTGCCATCTGATTTTTACTATGAGATCTCACTCCCTGAAGTCACACTGCCTTGATTATCAAATCCTATGAACATTTTCATAGGATTTATCTCACACGATGGCTTGGAAGCTTTGACACTACTGATCACTCCTTTCTAAAAAGTCCTTCATTGATTTGCATGCCATCATTTCCTCCTTGTACTCCTTCTACTTCTCATACGATGCTTTCTTAGTCCCCTTTGACAACTCTTCTTCCTCTGACCATTCTTTCACAATTTATTCAACAATTAACTCTTGAGCACCTGATATCCTGCCAGGGACCGGGGCAAAAGGTTGAACCAGACACAGACCTTACCATCAGGACCTAAGCACAAAGGAAACAGAGAAGCAGAAAGTCCACTTTAGCAACCCTAAAAAGCATTTAGAAGAGACATCTTCTGGGGAGAGGACTCTTTTGGAGATGGGTCTTGAGGGATAAATGGGAGTTTGCTAGATGCAGAGAGCTGACCAAGGGAATGAGGCAGGGAATGTCCTACAGAGGGAATAGCATGTACCAAGGCCTTGAGGTTAAGACAGCATGTGTTTTCGAAGACCTTCGAGTGGTTTAGTTTGACTGGCATGTAAATTGTTCTCACTACCAAAACAAAACAAAATAAAAAACTTATACTCTTCCTATATCCCCTATTTCAATGTATATTAGTCTATTAACAAAGTGAGAAACTTAGCAGTTATCCCTGAATCGGTCCAGGCAGTAACTATGGTTCCATGAAGTAACTTTATTAACGTTTCTATTAAATGTCTCTTCCTCTTTTTTGTCCACTTCTGATTTAATTCAGACCCTGCCATCATTGCTTGCCTAGACAATGGTTCTTCACTTGTAATCTCTCTGGTTCTAACTGGAGGGGGTACAGCCCATCCTCTATAAAGCACATAGAGTGATCTACCTAAAACAGTGCTTCCCCAACTTTAATATTTTAAAAAATCTTCTAGAGAGCTTGACAAAACCTTGCTGAATTGCCGAGACTCTGATTCAGTAGCATTGGGTGGGGTCTGAAAATTTACATTTCTAGTAAAACTCCTATCTGATACTAATGAAGCGAGTCTACACTTAGAGTAGCATTGATCTAAAACAAATAATAGTTACTCCACTACCAAAATACCTTAGTGCTGCCCCATGGTTTACAGTATAACTTGAAAATGTTTCACTTTGAGATTTAAGACCCTCATTTCCCAGCCACTGTTCACTGGGCCACCTTGTTTCCCCTTACACCTCTGCCCTGCACATGACATTCACAGCTATTCTGAGCTACCTGCAGCTTCCCGAATTCACTCTGCCTCCTTTTTCATTCTCATAAATCATTCTGGAATCCCTCTTGCCAGCACCCCTGGCCTCTCTGTTCTCTCCCTGGAAAACACCAAATCGCCTTTTATAACTCATCTCTAATGTAGCATCCACTACGGATCCTCATGTAAGCTGCCTTTCTGCCTTGTCCCAAAAGAACAGACAACCCTCTCTTCTATGGCTCCATGCTTTCTGTATTTATATTTATTATGAATCCATAATTATTTCACTGTACACATTTATGTAAGTATTATTCTATTTGATTGCATTTTTGCAAGGGCAGGGACTGTGACTCATTCCTATGTACACCTACATATATAACACAGTACCCATTACCTTGCAGTTGCTCAATAAATTTTGCTGAATAAGCAAAAACTATAAGTTATAATTTATCAGGTACTTAGTACATGAAAATCACTGTGCTAAGCATTCTACACACACACACATAAATTAATTTAATCCTCATAAACAAATCTATGAGGTAGGTATGTTATAACACCCACGTTACAGACAAGGAAACCAAGGCTTATAGCATTTAGGTAACTTCCCAAGGTCACAGATCTAGTGAGTGCATATCCAGTAGTGATAGAGACATAAACTGAAACTATGTCTTTTTTATTTCAGACTCCAACCACGTCACTGTTGTACCTTCCTGAAATGTAATTATGTCACCCAATCAGCAAATGCCCAAGGATTTCCCCTCAACACCACATTTTCTTATAGTTAAGAACCTGAAACATTAAATTAAGATGAAATAACCTAAATATAAAAGATCCACTAAAAAATCCACAAAATACCATAAATGGCTTATAAAGGTTTTTATTACTTTTTTTAATCCATTGCCACTTTAAATTTTAAAATAAAACATTAAGATACTAGCAATAAATACCTAAACCTTTGCTTTACACTTTTGAAGAGAAAACAGAATCTTTTTTAAATCATATAATTATTATAATGGCATTATTCTACCCTAGCATTTGGGATTCGCTCTTGGACATGCTCTAAGGGAAAAAAATGGTCAAATAAATTTAGAAATTCCACACTACACAGTCTGCCTCCTGAAGATTCACAACGAATGTACTTTAAAACCTTCTAGAAATCCTGCAGTTTAAGTTTTAAAAAAAGTTAAATGTATTCCTTGAGTGTCCCAAATGTATTTGAATATAGAATCCTTTAAGAACTAATGTCCTATAGCACACTCCAGGAAACACTGATTCTAGCTGTGTCTTTTTTACTTAAATGACATAAAGCTGCGTGGCAGCCGTTCTTTGCAATGTACAGGTCCTTTGAACTGAGCCTGTTCCACTGATGGGCTCCCTCACTGTGGGCTCATTGCTTTCATTTTCCTTGAGCATCAGGAGCTCTATTTTTACCATTTTATTTGCAAACCCTCGAGACTGTGTGTCATAATTTCTTCAAATTGAGAAAAAATATGTATATTCTTAATACACCAATCACAATAGGGTATAAAATTCTTGAAGATAATGGTACCTGAGGTAAAATGGATGGGAATATAATAAAGCTAAGGGTAAAATTAGCATTATACTCTTTTGAACTATGTCCCAAACTGAGTTCTAAATGGCTAAAGTGAAGAGGAAAAAACACATTACATGATGAATCATGTCTTTAACAGGAAAACAAACCAACTACCTAGGAATAGCACAATTTTCCCAGGTACTAAGACCCGAGGGCAATGTCTCTTTGGGATCTCTCATAGGGGACATTATGGGGTATGGTGGGCAATTCCCTAAAACACATCCCATAGTAAAATCAATAACAAAGAATGCTTAGCTGTTGTGTGTGTGTGTGTGTGTGTGTGTGTGTGTGTGTGTGTGTGTGTGTGTATATATATATATATATATATATATATATATATATACCCACTCCAGATATATATATCTGGAGTGGGTAAACTATAACATCTGCAAATGCTCCTTCATAACTATGATTTCTGGCAACCAAGCTTTTGATAGGGATTGGACCAGAAAGAGATCAGGTAGTCAAGGATAGATACTCTGTGTTGTTGGGTAAAAGCTGATCTACATGTTTTGACACTGAACACGGCCCTGGAGTTGGGGTGAAAAAAAGAGCCAGCTTCAGGAAATACTAATATGGCCATCAGGAATATAAATCCATTTGAAAAGATTCAAGATTCCCAGATACCTGAGGGGAAGTGGCAGAGGAAAGTTCCACTTAGATTGCAGAAACTGTGCTGGGCTACCTGCCTCTTAGCAGCCAATGAGTCAGCTGAACAATCTTGTTTGCTGCCCACCACTCATTTCTGGCTCTATTGAATTAAATTTCAGCGGCTTTCTAACATTTCCTCTACCCACACTGTTTGACTAAATTCTCTGATTCAGACCAGCATAATTAACTTTCTGAAAGCAGTATCACTGACAATGTATAATGTAAAACCAGGCAGAAGAAAGCAATAGCAAGCTATTTTCTGGCCCTTTAAAGTTAAGCCTGAGAAATGCATGTTCACAGCACCCTGGCCAAATCAATGCCTCACCAGCAGATAGAAGCCATGGTTAGGTAAATTTGCTGTAGCTTTTCCTATGTAACAGTTTAAGACACAGCTATGAAGTATAAAACCACACCATAAATAATTTGGAATGCTCCTGATGGACAATTTACAAGGCATAGCCTGAGACCTGATATGCATAACAAATCACTTAAAAGTGAGAAATTGAGTCTTATAAACCAAATAGATCTGTCTCACAGACTTTTCTTAACCTATATAAAATTTTTTCAACTTGTATTGCCTTTTTCCACATCTCTATCAATTTGTTCTCAAAGCAAGCAAACAGGAAATAATACAAAACATAAAGGCTAAATCTGAGCTAGTTAGATAATAGCATTTCCCTAAGAAAACTTTACAGGGATTTTAAACTTTCCATGACAACTCTCATTCAAGATTTCAATGTGTTCCAGTCATCAATCTTGCTCTTAGTGTCTTTGGTGCTTTCAGAATTGGAAGGTAGAGACTCCTGTTCTCTTCTCTCAACTGCTGAACAGGAAAACTCCCCAATCATTTATATTTCTATAACTTTATGAGAGATTTGAATGTAAAGCTTTTATGACCAGAAAATAGATCCTACGGCATGTGTGAAAAGGTTAATGAAAGGCTCGGTGTATCAGCAAACAGAAGTTTACTATGTTGCCAGAAATAGCTTAATGTCACATTTTCATTAAAGAAATAATCATGAGCATATCACAACTCATTTGCAATTTTGTGGCATTGAGGGAGAATTCATTATTTAGAGCATCAGTCACATCTGTGTTGCTTTTACTCCAGCTCCTAGAGATTTATTTGACATTAGAAAAGGAAAAACTCAGACTGTACTCTCTCCATTAAAATAAGCATGCACAAAAATAAATAAGCAAGCAAATGCTCTTTCCTAAGGGGAAAATGTCTCATGATTAATCATCATTAAGCATATCTTCTTCCACCCCAGCCCTGGCTGCTCTCTTCACAGAGATTTCACCTTGTTTTATTTTTCATGTTTAGTTGTGATAAAAATAAGCATCTGTCTTTTTTTTCTTACTTTCAATGACTTTTACCTACATTTTACTTGACTAATCCCTTCTCCCGGCCATGATCTTTTCTTCACCTGGTACCGCTCCAACTCAAAAACCTTATACTCCAAAATTTTACTTTCTACCCTTAAAATATTATCCCCCAGCTGTCAAATCCCTAACTCTGAATACTTTTACACTCATATTTCATTCAGATTTCATGTGGCTTGACTTCTCTCTCACTCTTCTCTGCCTAGCTTCATTTTCTTCTTCCAAGCTTGACTCAACAAGCCATTACTTCACCTTCTTACTGACTAGCATCTTAACCCACTTTACCTTTTTCTTTGCACTTGCCCTTCAAATTCCTTAATTCATGGACCATCTGTCTTCTGTATTTCTCTACCCAGGCCATGGATCACTTTGGAAAGATTATACCCTTATATCTACTGGTACCACTACAAGTTTATGGTTCCTAACCTCTGCTAGACTGAGCTAGTGAACTTCCTCTTACATTTCACAAAGAGGCTATTTCAATATCATTCCTATCGTGGAGCCCTTTATCATATCCCCTACTTACTGCTCTCAGAAGATGAGCTTGCCTCTCACTTCATAGAAAAACAGAGGCGACCAGGCATGAATCCCCTCAACTTACTCTTCTTCCTCACCATCACCAAACTTATCCATAGTCATGCTTCTCCTGACCTCATTCCCTGTCATGCTTGAAGACTAGATATTACCTTCTTTATGCATTAATTGTACTTTTTCCCATATTCTTTGGAGCTTCTACATGCTTTTTCCTCCTATATTTTAACCTTTGTTTTCAATAGCTCCTTTCTCTCAATCTACAAATTTTGTCATCACTTTCTAATTAACACAAACCTTCCTTAAAATCAGGGTCTTCCTCCAGCCAATTTCCTCACTCTCCCCTTCTTCTAGTCAACCACTAAAAGAATAATCTGTCAATCCCATCTCCATTTTTTTTTTACTGCAAATTCATTTCTCCATCCACTGAAAACTGTTCCAGTCTTTTAACCACTTTCCTGAAACTATTCTTACTCAGGTCAACCAAGGAAATCGTTATTGAACATTCTAGTAACACTTCTCAGTTGTAATTTCACTTGCTTTGCTGTACCCAGTGTCCAGCACTTTGCAGCCCCTTCCATCTTAAACCTTCCTTTGGATTCGGTAACAATACTCTCTCCTGTTCTACTCTAATTTGATTCTCTTTTCAGGTTTCCCTTCTCTGCCTGACCTGTCAGTGTCCCCAGGGTCCTGTATTCAGTCATCCTATTTTCTAATTGCCTGTTTTTTAGCCTATGCAGCTCATTCCCATAGCTTCCACTAGCACCTATCCACTGCTGATTTCCAGCTCCATCTCCAAAAACAGAGCTCCTGACAGAGACTGAGATTAATTATCTGACTGCCTAGTACATTTCTCAACTTGGATTTTTCCATAAATACCTCATATTCGACAGGTTCAAAACTTATGATGCCTTTCTACCTCCTTCCCACCTCCTAAATTTCTGGGTTTAGTGAATGTCATTACCATTTACCCAATTCCCAAAATGAGAAACCTGAGGAAGTTAACTGTGACCTTCTAATGGATTTCCCCACTCTAATTGGTCCCTATTTTTTTTAAATTCTATCTCACAAATATCTCTGAGATTATTTTCTATCTATTGTTACTTAGTTCATCCCTCATTTTCTCCCACCAGAAATTAAATAACTTCCTCATTCTGACTTGTTTCCATTCCTTGAATCCACTGTCCCACATTCCCACCCATATGTAACATGGTGAACTTTAGAGCTCAACTGTATACTGCTCCTCTGAGCTCCATATCCACATATCCAGATGCCTACTCCACATCACGAAATGAATGTCTCAAATGCATCTCAAAGTCAAGGTGTCCAAGACAGAATTTCTAATTGGGGTCCCATCATTTTATCTGCTCTATCAGTGAGTAACACCACTTTTTGGTCATTATGCAAGTCAGAAACCTAGGAGCTATTCTTGATACTCTTTCTTCATCACTCCATATCCCACCCATAACCAGGTAATTTCCACCTTACCTCTTAATTCTTTTTGTTTGTTTTGTCAGAGAATTACTTTTATTGTCGTATAAATAAATAAATAACATGACATAACATAACATAAAATTTACTATCTTGACCATTTTGAAGTTCAATATTAAGTACATTCCTATTGTTATGCAAACAATCTCCAGACCTCTTTTCATCTTACAGAATTGAAACTCTATACCCATTAAATAACAACTCCCCATTCCTCCCTTCCCCTAGCCCCTGTCAACCACCATTCTACTTTCTGTCCCTATGAATCCACCTCCCCTAGGTATCTCATATAAGTAGAATTAAGTGGAATCATACAGTATCTGTCCTTATGTGGCTGCCTTATTTCCCTTAGCATAATGTCCTCAAGGTTTATCCGTATGGCACGTGGACTGAAGAACATTCCATTGTATGTATATACTATATTTTGTTTATGCGTTCACCTACTGATGGTTACTTGGGTTGTTTCCACCTTTTGGCCACTGATAAAAATGCTGCTGTGAACATGAGTGCATGAATATCTCCTTGAGTTCTGTCTTTAATTCTTTTGGGTATATACCCAGAGCAGAATTGTTGGTTCATATAGTAATTCTATTTTAATTTTTTTGAAGGAACTCTATACTGTTTTCCATAGCAGCTTCACCATTTTACACTCCCACTAACAGTGCACAGAGTTCCAATTTATTCACATCTTCATAGCACTTAATATTTTCTGGTTCTTTGATAGTAGCCATCTTAATGAATACTAGGTGAAATCCTTAATTCTTAAATCCACTTTTTCCATCTTCACTGTCACAGCCTGAGTTCTAGCAATACCATGGAAACTGATATTCCTGGATTCACTCTAGGTGTCTTTCAATCCATTGTCTACACTCTAGAGGAGCAATCTTTTCAAATACAAATCTATTTGTGTTACCTCCCAAACTAAAACCCTTTGATGATTTTCTGTTGCTGTTAGGATTAAGACAAAAATTCTTGTCATCTACAATCATCTGTTTATTCCCTGCCCACGTCTCCAACCTCATTGCATGTCATTCTCCCTCGTTCTCAATACTTCAGCCACACAGGCCTCCTTCAGTTCTCCAATGAATGTGGAATTTTCCCTCCCACCTAGGCCTAAAGACCACATATGGTTGTATGTGGGCAGAGAAATGAAGAGGAAGAAGAATAGAAAAGGAGAAAGGAGAAGGAGGGGGAAATCTTCAGAGGACTAGCTGACAGATCACAGTAGAGCTGCTCTTCTTTACTGAGAGAAACACTCTCTTTGGGCTAGAATTTCTTGACCTGTTTCTTTGCTTTGCTGGCTAGAGTGGGTTATAAAAAAAACTCATTCTAATCATATATATGTTTTTTATATGAGATGAAGGAAGACTCTTTGGGCTAAGATTTGTAGCCCATTTCACATCTTTCACAACTGAATTGGTAGGTCTATTCATTTGCTAGAGCTGCCTTAACAAAATATCAGACTAGATGGCTTAAACAACAGAAATTTACTTTTTATAGTTCTGAAGGCTAGGAGTTCAGTTTCTCAATTTCAAGGCGTCAGCAGTGTTGGCTTCTTCTGAGGCCTCTCTTTGGTTTGTAGATGGCCATCTTTTCTCTGCCTTCACATGGTCTTTCTTCTGTCCTTATGTTCAATTTCCTCTTCTTATAAGGACACCATTCATGTAGGATTAGGGCTTACCTAATAACTTCATTTTAACTTAATTATTTCTTTAAAGACTTATCTCCAAATATAGTCATTCCTAAGATGTTCAGGAGGTAAATGTGTGGAACTGTTTACTAGGAATTCCATATTCTACCCTTTCTCTTTCTTAAAAAGCATCCTTATCTGCATTGCTTACAATGATGCCTGAAGAATGCATTTCAAGTGAGCTAGTTTCTAAACCTGCAGTCTTAATTTAATGCTACACTAAGTCCTAAAATAAAAAAAATAAAAAATAAAAAAAAACCCACCATGGAGTGGTTTACACATTTACCAGAAAATAAAAGATAACTATATGAATGTCATTTTCCTAGCAACCTAATTAATACATTTATCTTATTTGTGAATATTAATGGTAGATCTGTTTTCACAAGAGACTTGAACATCTATGTCATCTATTCATTCCTGTGGATCAAGTTCCAGGGAAGAGCTGCCAGAAGGAGTCTGGTCGGAAATCATGGCCAGAGCCCCTTTGCTTTGTGCATGAAGCCTGCCCCCTTTGTAGCCACCAGGCCCACTGCCAACAGGGTGATAGATTCACAGCTCTTCTCCTCACATTGCCAAACAGCAGCATCTCTGACAAGAACCCACTTTGGTTTCCAAGCCGTTTACTTGAGGCAATCCCTTTCCAACTGGCACTGTAAACAACGGTGTGAAAACCACACCTGAGAGCTGCACAGACCAAAAGCCCTTGCCCTGCTCCTGTGGTCCACCTGGCACTTGAGCCCAAGACCTGTCTCCCTTCCAGCAGCTTTCAGTGGTCTCTACACACACACACACACACACACACACACACACACACACACAACCATGCATCCAGGCACACACATGTAGATGTGCATGTACACACACATACAAAATAGATACACACAAATACATATACACATATACCCCTCAGACAGGAAAGAATACTCAGCCAGTGTCTTGCCCTCAAAGAACAGACACTCCAATTTCTCTGGGACTTTAAAAACATCTTCCTTCTCATTTCTGGATGAAGTCAAATGAGGCAAATAATCAGTGTAATGAGGAACACATGCCTACTACATCTTCACCAATGAACAGTTCAGGAGCCCTGGACCTACACACAGAAATGGCAGAGCAGATCATGATTTCCTCTTTTTATAGCTGAAAGAATTCAGCAGAGAATTAGGAGTCAAAAGCAAGACTGACACCTAGAGACTCAAACAGAACTGGTACCCACTTCCTGCAGTGAATTCTTGCTGTTGACCTGAGATGGCTCATCTCAGAGGCTGCCTTCCAGCCCCACAAAAGGAAATTTATTGATGTAATGAGAACTTTCTCAAATGTTAGGGGAAGATATTAGCAATATTTCTACATTTTCTCTATAAGATTACCAAAATATTAAATATTGACTTTAGGGGATAACAGGAGAAAGCAAAGTGGCAGAATCAACAGAAATCCATTCTTCCTGCACCATAACTTACTTTATTTTTATGAAACTATCAGGCAAGATAGAAATGCACCAGCTACTGGAAATACGAAGTGACATTAAAGTGCAATGTCTGAAGGCTATCTCTCTGAATATCTGTGAACTTTGTCCTGGGTTGTAGATTTTTATTTCTCATTTCAATCTACTGTCCTTTCTGTGAATTTGAAGGAAAGTGATTTTATTCAGTGCTATTCTAGACAATTATACTTGGAACCATAAGCATAGATTTTATTTATATATATAAATTCCCTCCCCTACATCAAAGGCATTTTACAGAAACACATTCTTGGGGCCTGGATGGTGGTGACCCCGCTTAGTCTGATACCAAGACTGCGAACACAGCAGTGTAATGATGAGTGCTCACAGAAAACGTGAGACAGAGAAGGACAAGCTTTGCCATATATCATTTGCATGAGCAGCTCCTCAGGGGATGGCAGGCCCTTGAAAATGTGCAGCAAGAGAAAGCTGGTTTTTTGCCATAAGGAACAGAGGTGCAGCAGTCCAGACATGTGACAAGGCAGCCAGTTGGAGGAGGGCTCTTTCTGTCCCAAATCCAGCAGCTTTTCCCAAAGCCATTGCCCTACCCCCATCCCACATGCACGAACACCAAGGGCAACAGATTCCCCAGGCCAATTCAGCGTTATTAAGGGAAGTGGAGTTTGACCGAGCACCGACAGAGCTTACCCTAGTTAAGGAGACGGCAAAAGATGCAGTGAGAGGGTGTGTATGTACGTGTAAGTGACTGTGTTCAAGGGCTCATGCTCTACAGGAAGACAAGCATTTGCAGAAAAGAAAGAGTAATGCTTTCCAGAGTTCTTACTATTTTTAGTGTCGCAGGAAAATATTTACTGTGTTCAATCACCAAGTCTATTAAAGGCAATTTATGTGCATTAAAAAATAAGCTCATCATTTAAAATTGTAATGAGAGACATCGCAGCTATGCACGCAGATGTGATTGCACAGAAGCCTGCAAGATTTGGAAGGGGCTAAACACTCCGTGCCTTATCCTGGGGAGCTCCCTCCTATTTACAGCTGTGTGGAGCCTTTATTTGGCATCCTTCAGCTTGTCAGACACCACCTGCTGTTTGTTTCCAAATGGGAAACTCAGAGTGGACACAGCAGCATTGTTATATGGTTTGGTGCTGTGCCATTTGAGAACAGGGTAGAGAGTGTGGAGATGCAAAGCAGGGCACGTTTCATTACACACCCTGCCATTCACTTGATCATTGGTGAATCTTTGATGAGCATGCTAGGTGTGCCAGATTAGGCCTCATGTAAAGAATGATGAAGTCTCTATCCAGGGAAACATTCTAATCAAGTGAAACTCAACTTCTTTACACTAAGATGTCTGTCTGAAAATTGTACACAAATATATTGCATGGAATATTTTTAAAAGTTTCACATAACCATGGAATCTAGGATTGGTTCTGTTCTTCTCCACGTATCATCACCTGGATAACCATAAGCTCTATTCTAAAAGAAAACAGGAAGTAACTGAACAGTTTAGTGTGTAGAAAACTGTACCAAGTGTCTCCAGATGCTTCCAAATGTCCTTTGGGGAGCCAAATCACCCCTGGTTGAACCACTGGCTGAATTGGACTGATGGGGCCTCCAGGAAATTTTGTATTCCTTAACATAGGGGTCCTTTAGTTAGGTTTCACGATATAACTAACAGTGTCACACAAAGATGCAAAACTATTAGTTTCTTTTATGTAATGTCATTCCTATGCCAACCTATCCCATTCCATCCGACCTTCCTCCTCACATTTACTCAACATTTTTACAGACATAGCATTCTATTTAAGCCCTGAAAATACAAAAGTAAATGAAATACAGTCTTTTTCCTGGAGTTCTGAATTTTGAAGAGAAAACGAATTTTTAAATAAATAGATACGAGAAAGTCCAAACGCCCTACAAAACTTGCTGTATGATCATTCTTCCATATTCCTTTTCCTTTTGGCCCCTTGCCTCGTCTACAAGACTTCTGACTTCGTCTCACTCTGGGCTTGATTAAGAGATTTTGAACATTTAGCATTCCATCTATCCATCACCCACCTATCCGTGATTTTATTTCTCAGTATAAGGAAACATGGAATTGTCACTGAAATCTGTGCAAATTTCACATACATGGTCACAGGTAATTTTGACACACCTGCCCTCTGCACAGGTGTGGTCTACTCAGGCAGTTATGAATTATGGTATCCTTCGATACCAATGGTGAAACTTGATTTTTGGTTATCTTTAAAGGTCTGAAAAAGAGACATTTTGACCTGTATAAGATCAAGATCAGTTATGAACTACTATTCCTAATGACTATCAATTCATAATTAGTAAGTGGGAAAAATAATCAGAAACTCTAACCACTCCTTACCCTTCATTCAGAAACAATAACTGAGCAATATTGGGGTTTTAGGAATTTGAAGTTAGTACCTTGCTTCCAGCCCCTAACCCAATAGAGAATGAATATTTTACAGCAGGGGTCCCCAACCCCTGGTCCATAGACTGGTACCAGTCTGTGGCCTGTTAGGAACCAGTCCACACAGCAGGAGGTAAGTGGGCAGTGAGTGAGCAAAGCTTGGTCTGTATTTGCTGCTTCTCCCCAGCACTAGCATCACTGCGTCAGCTCCACATCAGATCATCAGGCCTTAGATTCTCATAGGAGCACCAGCTCCTCGTGCCAAGAAGGTTGGGGACCATTGCTCTACAGGAAAATGGCCTTAACCTGACTCTAATAAAATGCAAAAATTACTTTTCTGCCTCGTTTTATTTTCCCTCAGCAGCATTTTACACAGTTTCCAAAACTTTTCTCCTTTCAACCTTTATGACATGACACTGTCCTGGTTTTCTTATTCCCTCACCAACCACTGCTCTTCAGTCTGCCTTGCTATCTCCTCCTTCTTCTCAGGTCAGCCGTTAAATAGTAGAATGCCACAGGGCACAGGCCTGGGTTCTTGTCCATCCTATATTTCTATTTTTGCCCTATGTTATTTAATGGATCTAAATAATGAACAATGAGGTTGACTTCCCAAATTGGTTTCACTCCAGGCACCTTGTCTCAGTCAACAGGAGAAATTTCCTGACCATTGTAGTGGCCGGTTCAGGGATAGGAGGGCCCAAGCCAACCTGGACCAACAAAATGTGAGCAAAGACTTGCTGGGGCCTCTTAACAAGGACTTTTTTTATTATTATTCTTGAGAGGCATACACAATTATTCAGTCAACGTATGTGTCTCCCTGTCTCTTTCTGGTCCCCCACCCTCACCCCTTTCACATATGAATGAGGAAGCCCATAGCTCTAATGTCGACTGTACAAAAAACCAACTTTGGGATATGGAAGACATTGCTGCAGTACAATAAAGGAAATATTTGGGTCTTTGAAGACATGACGGAAGTGTTGAATAAACCAAACCAGAAGCCTGGCCTATGTCTGGGCTTCCTCTTATGAATTATCATTTAATCTAGTTCAACTGGGGTTTCCTGTTACATGTAGCAGGAAATATTCTAATTGATACAATCTGAAATTTTTATCTCAGCCATCACATCTGCCCTATAATCCAAATTCATATATATAACTGCCCATTTGACAGCTCTGCTTAGACATGGAATAGTCAAACAAAACTTAACTTGTCCAAGAAAGAGCTCCTGGTTACCCTTTTCTATCCCAAATCTTCTTTCTCATGGGCTTCCCCACCTTTGTAAATGTCACGATATGCTTGAGCCTAACCACAGGTGTTGCCTTGAATAACTCTCTCCCCTGGTCCCATAGCCAGTCTATCCACCAGTTATGTCAACTCTACCCACAAAAATAAAATCCTGAAACTTTATATTTTTCTCCTCTCTACTTCAAACCCCAAACAACCACCTTCTCTCACTTGGACTCATGCACTCTTCTACTTCATCCTATAATCTCCTCAGAGCAGCCAGAGTTAATTATATCAAACAGCAAATTGGTTTCCCAGACTCAGTTCTCCCCGCATCAATAAACAATTCTCAAAGGCCAACAGAGTGTCCTAGAATTCCTATCAATTCTGATACAATCTACCAAGAGATAGCTTCAGATTCCACAAGTTAAAGATTCAGTTTTACAAGACTGTCCCACCCCCAAACACACATATACACACACTGCAGATGCCATCTGACCAACTGGCTACAAACTCAGAATGCCAACTCAGAAAGCCAACCGCAAGCCCAGGTTATTACTGGCACTTCTGACCCACTGGCTATAAATCAGAGGTTCCCACAGCCCCCTCCTCAGATTCAATTACTTTGCTAGAATGGCTCACAGAACTCAGAAGCATTTTACCTACTAGATCACTGGTTTATTGTAAACGGATATAACTCAGGAAAAGCCAGATGGAAGAGATGCATTGGGCGAAGTATGTGGGAGGGGCATGGGGCTTCTATGTTCTCTACAGGTGCTTGCCTCTCCCTACACCTTAGTGTGTTCACCAACCTGGAATCTCCCCCAATTCCATTCTCTTGGGATGTTACAGAGGCTTCCTTACATAGGCATCTTTGCCAGTGGCAACTGATTCAATTTTCTTCCCTTCTCTAGTTCCCTGGAGGTCAGGGGGTTAAAAGCCACCTCATTAACATAACAAAAGACACTTTTTTTTCACCCTCAATTTAGGAAATTCCAAGAGTTCCAAGGAGCTGTGAACCAGGAACTGTGGATGACCAAATATATATTTCATATAAATACAACACAGAGTAAATCAGATCATTTCTTCACTTTCCTGCTTCGAACCCTCAATGACCTCTCACCAAACCTAGAATAAGACTTAAATTCTTCATCTTTGCCTAAAAAGCCCTATATGATCTGCCCCTGACTAACTCTCCAGCCTCCCCTCACATCACTTATTTATTTGTAAGGCCCTTTCTGCAACCTTCTGTGTTCCCCTCCAGCCAAGCTCATTCCCACCTCAGGGGGAATTCCTTTTCTTCCAAATCTACAGGTAGCTGGTTTCTCTCATTACCTGTGTCTCAGCTCCAACAGTACCTCCTCAGGGAGCCCTGCACTGGCCAGCCCAGTTACTATCACCTCATTCAGGCTCCTAGTCTTTACTTTCTGGCCCATCTTTGTTTCCTGGCTTACTTGTTCATCTGTCAGAGTCTGCTTTATGAGGACAGGGAGTTGTCAGTCTTGTTCACTGGTGTGTCACCACTTCCTAGAATAGTGTCTACCATGTTAAATATTTGTTAATCAGTTAAATGGGTAGATGGGTGGATGAATTATGGAAAAACATTCTTTCGGTTTATTATCTAATTTTGTTTAAAAGACATTTACAAAAATCGTCTTAAGAGAGTGCACACAGTAAAGCCAGACTCTAAAACTGAAGACCCACTGTGATCATACTAGCTGGAGAACTTGGGCAAGGTAAAATAAATCCTTTGTGTCTGTTTTCTCATATGCAAAATGAGTTAATAACAGTATCTACCTCATAGGATTATTATGAGGCCGAAATGGAATAATATTTGAAAAGGACTTAGAACAAAATCTGACACATAGCAAACACTGGGTAAGTCTGCCTGTTATTTGGTGTTGTTATCATTATTCCAGAGTGCTTCTCTAGAGCAAGACTTAGGCAAACTTTGGCCCAGGTGTCAAACCCTATATTTGTAAATAAAGTTTTTGCAAATAGAGTTTTATTAGAACAACAAACTATACTCATTTGTTTATATATCATCTTTGGTTATTTTTGCTCTATAATGGTAGAGTTAATTAGTTGCAACAGAAAGGCAATAATGCCCACAAAGGTTAAAATATGTATACCATGTGGCTCTTTAAAGAAAGTTTGCCAGCCCCTATTTTAGAGCACATCCCAAAGGTTTAGATAAATGTGTATAAAGAGAGTAATGATGACCCTTTAGTTATGTTTTCCTGAATTAAAAACAAAACAAAACAAAAAAACAGCCCTTAGCATCTGAACCACGGTTTGATCTGGAGTCTCAAATTGTCTGATGTTATGTAAAAGCAAATGGTAAAGCTGTAAGAGCCCAAGGGCAAGACCAGCTGCTACAACTACAAGAGATTGATTAAGAAGCCACATGACCACGGAGAAACATTGCTAATGGTTGTGCTAACTTTCCTAGTAATCTGCTTTTTAATTAATAGACAGAATCTGAGTAATTACTTACGGTCCACTGTGGAGCAACCCATAAAGAAGGGCTTACAAAGAATTTCTTAAGCTTAAAAACTAAATGGCTGTGCAGATATTGATTAATCAAAGCACTCAACATCAGCATCTGAGCTATGCCTCCTTTATTTCTTGTGGCAAACACTATAGGCCTTGGTTTATGCAAAGCCCAACTCAATCTCAATCCTGTTCTTCTTTGCCTGCTTCTTCTATAGAGGTTGAAAACAAAACAAAACAATTTCCCAGCATCTCCTTCAACAAGGGATATTTATATTTATATGTGACTGTTCTGGACCAAAAGATGTAAATGGAAATCTGTTGGCACCACATTACCAATTTTTGTCTTTTTGTTGTTGTTATTGTTGTTATCTTGAATAAAAACATAGCATATGAAACTGCCACAACTATCTTGTGATTAAGAGGGAACAGAGACATCAGTTAGAATAGTTTTGAGCCTTTAAACCAACACCAGCAGTGCCTACTCTGCCCTGAACTTGTGAGAAGAATAAGCCACTCTTGACATAAGTCACAGTTATTGTATTTTGTTATTTCTAACAAAAACTCTTCCTAAATGATATATTTACCAAACTGAAAACTGGAGGACGAATGAAAGGCAACATGTTAATAAGAGAAAAAGCTGCAAGACTCTACTCTTAGGGTTATTTAAGGCTAAAGTCAGAAAACTTGGGAACATGCTTACAGATAAACTACAAAGCTTATGTGGCAATATAGTTAAAGATATGCTACCAAGGAAAAAGACTTAAGTTTTAATCGTACAAATTCAATACTCAAATGCAGGGGAATATTACTTTATTTTATATTCTCTCCCTTTGTAGTTTACTTGGATAATCAAAAGGAGTAGCTAGTCAGAGAAGCTAAATGCCCCCTGTTAGCTGAGAGAAAGGAAGTGAATGTTTAAATAGGGTTAATAATGCTTGTTCAATGCTTTAAGTTTTGCCTGCATTGAATTAGATTGTAGTGCTGAATCTGCTTCACCATTTAAGTGATAAAATGTTACTTTTTTAAATGAGTCCAAATAAAAAGCATATTAGTAAATATAGTATTAATGTTGTTGTAAGGGAGTACACAGAATTTTAACTCTCTCAGCAAATGTCTGCTTAAATGGAAAAAAAACCCACACTATGCAAGATTTAAGGGTACATTATTTTCTAGCACTAACTTAAGCAGGAATATACATACACTCCTGATTACCAGATAAAATAATGCTACAGGTAAAAAATCTGTTCTTAATCCATCTTCTATATGTTCATTTGTAACATATTTTATACTAACTTTCACACGTCAAAATTTTTATATTTGAATATCTAAACACCCACATAATAACAAAGGGGTTTAAGATATAAAACAAAAACGTCTTTGTATTCCTCTGGGTACACTTTTCTAGCCAATCTCCTTCCCACCCCACCAGAGATAAACTCCAGTTTCAATATTTATTAATCATTTACTTGCTTGAATACTTGTTAATCATCCTCTGACTTCTCTTTGGGGCTTTACCAGAAATTTGTGTGTGCCATATGTGTGCATGTGCATGAGCAAATTCCTAAAAGAAATAATTTAGTTTTGATTGTTTATGAACTTTACTTATTCAGAAGCGTACAATATATATACTTAACATTATTTTTTGATAGTCATCCCTGTTGATATGATACACAGAGCTGTATTTCAGCCACTTCTACTTTATATAGTATTTCATTTATTAATACATAAAATGTATTAATTCTTCTGTTGATGGACATTGCATTGTTTCCAATTTTTTGCTGCTATAAATGTTGCCATGAATATTCTTATGTTCCTCTCCTAATATTCAGGTGCAAGTTTCTTTCAGAGCATATCTAGGAATGCAATTGCTAAGTCATAGAACATAGACACCTTCATTTTATTTAGAAATGTCCACATACTTTCCAAAGTGTTTATGTCCATTCATATCCATCCTACTAAGAGATATAAGAATTCCCATTTCTCCACATCCTTGCCCCAAACCGGTATCCTCAGATCTGTTAGTTAGTGCTAATATCATGGGTATCAAATGGTATTTTGTGGCTTTTGTATGGAACACACCAGACAGCTCCTGACATGTGTACAGCCTGTTTCCTCACTTCTTCGAGGTCTTTGTTTGTGTCACTTTCTCAGTGAGACATTCCCTGACAACCCAATTTAAAATTGCAGCCTCTAGATATTTCCACCTCCCCCATTTTTTTTCCCTATTGCAGTTATCACTTTTCTCCCTTGCTATGAGCTGAATCATGCACCCCCCCCAAAATTCATGTGTTGACATCCTTATCCCCCTGTACCTCAGAATGTGACTGTATTTGGAGACAGGGTCTTCAAAGAGATGATTATGTTAAAATAAAATCATTAGGATGGACCCTCATTCAATATAAGTGGTGTCCTTATAAGAAAAGGAAATCTGGAGTCAGAGATGCACAGAGGGAAGACTATGTGAAGACACAAGGAGAAAATGGTTCTGCACAAGCCAAGGAGAGAGGCCTCAGAAGGAACTAACCCTGCCCATACATTGATCCCAGACTTCAGGTCTTTAGAATTGTGAAAACATAAATTTCAGTTTTTAAGCCACACATTCTGTGGCATTTTATTATGACAGCCCTAGCAAACTAATAAAGACATATATTTTTGTATATTAGTCTGAAAAATATAAGCATTAACCATAGTTCATTTATTCATTCTGGCCCCAGAAGAGAGTATAAGGAAATGATAGCAAAACTAATACCTTCCATTTTTTATTATTAGATATTATATTTGCTATCTGATCACTCTAATACCTATTGATTTTGCATATCTGCTTCTGTAGTTCTTTGTTACTGCTATTTCTCTCTTATAGTGGCTTATTTCCTCAAGTCTATAGGGATTTTTAAAGTTATAAATTCATTTTCTTGGCACATCCTCTGTGGCATTTTTTGAGGCCCTGTTTAAAGTGTATACTTTTACAGAGGGTTTGTCTGGCTTCTGCTTGCCACCTGGAATCCACACCAACCAGGGCCATCTCACATTGAATACACAGTTTAGGGCATTTTGGCACCTAGGAGATAGTGTGAATTCAAGCCACAATCTTGCATGAATGTGAGCTTGTGTTCAGGGATTATCAGAGGAGGAAATATTTCTGGTTGCTCTGTTCCATCCAGAGCCAAAGCTAAAACAGGTGCATATCCACATTCTCTTAGGACAGATAATTTTCTGGCACACCCACTGAACATATTATCTTTGAGGGTTCTGGGTTTGCATACAAACTCTGACTTCCCAATCTGCTTGGGGCCCTAGGCTTTGTTTCCTGCTTCAGTGCACATGTGCCCTACTAAAACCCAGGCTATGGACCACTTGCATTCAACAGATACACCAGGCCAATGCCAGGTTTGGTACTTGGCTTAATTCTACAGAGTCAAACTTCCTTATCACACCTGAATCCAAAGAATTCCATTACTCTGCCTCCAACTCAACTACATATAAAGTGTGTGTGTGTGTGTGTGTGTGTGTGTGTGTGTGTGTGTGTGTGTGTGTGTAAAAATACCTTACTGTGCATTTTCAGATGTTTATCGGGAAAGGTTTCTCCAATCATCTAATTCATTCTATCACCAGAAATAAAAAACCTCTGATACACAAACATAGTTGGGCCTCACCAAGACCTACTAAGTCACAATTTCAAGAATGTGGTCCCACCAGTTCCCCAGCTCATTCTAATGCAGCTGGTCCACCAACTGGTTTGAAATCATTGCCTAAGTGGGCAGCTTTAACTCTTCGTAAAGCTTCCAATTTAAAGAGAAAGTTGAGCCATGACCGTTTTATACAGAGAAGGTGTAACTCAGTAGAGTCTAAACCTGTTCTGAAGGCATTAAATACCTGTATGTATCTGTTATCTCTGGCTCAACATTACTACTTTGAAACCAAAGTTATCGTGCTCATCATTATTTGGCACCTTGAGATATCCACTTTCTATACTGTTACATGTTGGAAAAGTGGTTATGTGAGCCATTTGCACAGGGTGACTTGGGGTTTTTTAGAGACTGCACATTGAGGCTGCAGAAAGTATAATATAAGTTTCAGGTTTCTGCTGTCCCCTGACTTATTCAAGAGCCTTAAAAGTTTACTAAAAATTTGAAGGAGTAAAATCCTTATTCCTGAGCAATGGATTTAGTGGTTAATTTCTGCAGTAGAAGACAATCAGATAGAAGACAGCATATAAAAGGGTCATGTGTTTTTCCTAAGTATTACTAATTATAACTCTTTTAAATAATTATTCCTTGAGATTTTATACAGACTCTTTGTAAGTTAGCAAATATGACAGTGAGTTATCAGTATTGCCCACTTGTCTCTTCCCTTCGAAGGGATCATATTTTCTTAATAAGCAGTTATATATTTTTCAAGGCATTTACTGTGCACCTGTTACGCATTAGACATTGGACTGGGTGATGTTAGACCCATTATTCCTGCCATAGCTTTTGATGAACATTACATGTTGATTGTTTAAAATACAGTTTCTTAAGTGAAAAAGAGAGATGTGACTTACGACATATTTTCAATCTATGAAAAACCAGTCCTTACACTCTGCTGAACCACTATTGTGCACTGTGCCCTTCGAGAGCTCTGCTAGGGACCAAGGGCATTACAAACAGTGTTAACACAGGGAAAAAGACAATGTCCACTGGAGGAAAAACAAAGGCTATACCCGAAAGCCCTGTGATGAAACTATCTTCAGTGAGAAACAAATAAAAAGTTCCTCCCAGAGCCTAGGAAAACTGTTTCTATGTGTCAAGAAGCACAGAAGTGGCATAGAAGTGGACTGAGGTAGTTTTTGAAAAGAGACAAAATTCATTCCATTTTCTCTGGCTTATGTGGCATTGTCAAATTATAGAACAGTCTTTTTCTCCAATAGTAAGGAGGCCTACTCAAAGATTCTTGGATACAGTGAAGAGGGAACAGAGTAATTTGAAATGATACTGCACACATTACTTACTGGAAAGGCCCAACTAGTTATTCCACGAGTGACCTGCAAGTGCTTAGCTGACATGTCACATCCCTCTCCTGCCGCTTTAGAAAAGGAGTGACAGTCAACCCGCTTGCAAACATCTTGACATGGGCTAATATTATACGTGTAATTATTAGATTATCTCACTTCATTTCTTTTATTTTCCAAATTTAAAAATATCCATCTCTAGCAACTGCCGCCCACGCCAACATTACAGATTAGCAGAAAGTTCCCCCTTTCAGAGGTTTCCCCGATTTGCTGAAGAGCCTTGGAAGGTTACTAAAAATCCTTATTCCAAATGCCTCAAATTAAGAAAACTGGACACTCTGCTCAGCCCACCACTGAGTTTCATTTTTCAGTCGATGTTGCTCTTATGGCTGCCACGCAAAATCACACAGCCCCAAAGGCCTTTGCCCATTGTGTATGGCTCCAGTGCTGCCTCAGATCCCTGCACAGGCCCAGCTGGTTTACCAAGGGGCAGAGATTCTGGTCTCTCAAGGTTAACCCCTTGACTTCCAAAGTCTTTGCTCTTTAGCTACAGTGACATAGCCGGACTGTATTCTTAAAGTAATGCCAAGGTGGGTATGTAGAGTGTACCCTTTAGTCAACCCTTCACTCAGACCCGTAAGTCCTAAGGTTGAAATCATATTACTAGTTGAGACCTCTTTTCTTCATGATGAGGAAAAGGAAAACTCATCCCAGAGCCAACACAGTACACCGCAATCCACTGGAGAGCTGCTAAAATAGTGAGCCTCAAAAACTACAGGATTACAGCTTAAAGTCTCTCGGCCTTTGTCAAGACATACCAAAAAGGTCATATTATTCCCGTCATCCAGAATAATTATCCTCAAGACAAAGCTATATCGAGATGGTTTTTCTCCTCTAGTCAGAGAAGTGACTTAAAGAGTTAAACGGCATTTCTTCCAGAAAAGAAATGTTAAATCCTCTTCTAACCAGGTATTTAATTTACTACATATTCATTTGAGTGCAAACTACAAAACCACATGTTTCTGCAAACAGCATCACCCTTTTTGTTCTAAGTGGTAAAACAAGAAAGCTATGGAGGCCAAGAAATTGCTGTCCTCCATTAGAAAACTCCTTGATTTCTCCTTTCTACTTGCTTTGGATAAGAAGTGGCTTGGTGTTTTAAACATATAGACAACGCTGAATGGTACAGTACAGTTCCTACCAGAATGAAAATAACGTATTCAGATTTAGCCTGAAAGACAATCTATATCTGATCAGAAATGTCTGCTAATTGAGGCAAAAGAAAAAAATTGGCAGATATGATTTCTTTCTATCAAATTTGAACACTAATTATTCTCTACCTTTGAAGAAGTGCAAAGGTTAAAAAGCTGATATGTAGCTTAATCAGAAAATTATGTAAATTAGCCCAAATCAAGCACATCATATAACCTCCATAATCAGTAAAATATATAGTTCACTAGCAAATCAAGTAAAACTTCTAGCTATTTGATCAGTAAAAAAGAAAGACAATCTCAGAACATTGGTAGATGGATCTCAGGCAAAGTTTATTTTAACATGCCAATGAGAAAAGAAAATAAAGCATTTTGAAAAAAAGCATAAAGTCAAGAAATACATGGAGACGATTTAGGAGAAATCACTAGAAGTGAGCACCATGGAAACAAAGTGCTTTTTGTTCACTGATGTATTTCTATCACCTAAAACAATGCCTCATAGGCAGGAGGTCCTTAGTAAACATTTGTGAATGAACGCTAAACGAATTATCATATCAAAAATATCATGAGAAAAATATGACACCGCAAGCTTCAAAGTGAGCAAACAAAGCAATGTATTACAATTGCACATATTTTTGCCTAAACTTATTTCATATCCAGTATGTTAGAAGTCTTCCACTTTTTACAAAAAAAAAAGACATCTAAAAGAAATAGCACTGACATAAAAATAGCTTTACTAAAAATCAACAATAATAAATTATTTGTGCTTACAAAAATACCTGTATCAAAAGCAATTCTATTTTCTTTTAACTCTGGTAAGATTAATTCCTCTCCAAAATATTTGGAAACATATGGTGCATTATTATCCACTCGTCAGAGATGAGAATGAGACAGAGATGGAGGGCTTTTCCAAGAGTCACAATGAAGTAAATACTCAAATACAATTGACTTTCAGGGTAAGAGTCGATCTACTTCAAAGTTATATTTTATTATTATCGAACATTTTCCTTAGGGTTCTTTGCATCAACACCATTCTAAAATGACTCCTTTGCATCTCTACCTAGTAAAAAAAAAAAAAATTTCATTGTTCTTTACCCCTCAAATCATGCCACCCTTTAAAAATATTTCCATCATATGGCCCAGTTGGAAACATAATATATATAAGAAATAACTTTTGTTATTTTGTTATTTTGTTATTTTTACAATATTGTACATTACAATGATAGATTACTATTTTTTTAAAAAAAGTGAGTGAGTGAGAAAATGAAGACAGAGGGAAAATGAAGTGTGAAAGATAAGATAAAGGCAAAGTCACCATATGTAATGCAAACTATGAGGTTTGTGCATTTAGTCCTTAGTTACTTGTTTCTAAGATTGCTCGCACCAAGACAAACAGGGAAACACAACTATATGATTCTCTATCGAAAAGTAAACCAGTTAAACTGGTCAGGAGAAGCATTCTTGGTGCCGAGAACAAAAGAGAACTATCCTTCATTGATCCTCATAATATGGATAGTGCATAGGTTATAAGCCACATCCTCAATAACGCCTTTTTGGCAAATACAATGATGAGTGCCATATGGACTCTTTTGACATCCTTCAGTATGAGAGCTCACCACCAAAGACCAATTCGATAAAGCAATGGGGGACAAAGGGATGAGAGTAGCAAATGATGAGGTCCAGTCACTTAGATCAGTAGTTTAATCCAGAAATTGATTTTAGCATGCTCAGAGGAATGGTAAGACCACAAATCCTTTAGCTGGTCTCCGCAATGCTGTTTTATAAGAACTAAAGAGCTTTTTGATAAGAAGTAAAGGTTGTTTTTAAAATTCTATCCTCTGATCAGGACCGAGAATATAACTATTTGGTGCTACCAGATCCAGATGAGTATAGCAGCATATGCAGGAACCCAGGCATGATAAAACTGTGGAGACCCTTGTTCAAAATTATTAAGAATTTCAAGATTACGACGGCAGAATATGAAACCAAGCACAAGGCCCTTCCAAAGGCAGGGCCCTGTATAACTGCACAGGTCACACACCTGTGACACCAGAGCTGCCCATATGCTTTAACAGTCAGTCAGGTTATTCTAAGACTTGCTCTTGGGTGGCCTGGAAATAATGCCCTCCTTCCCACAGAGCGTCCCTCCCACTGTGGGGAAATCCAAGATTCTCCCAGTCACACTCACAGATGAGTCAACCCTTGTGAAATCCAGGGCTCAGTGACACAAACATGGTAACATTTTAAGCCTAGACAATTACAAAAATAGATATTATGAAATACCTAGTTCGGCCATTTGAATATATATGCATGTATGTATGTATGTATGTACGTATGTACGTATGTATGTATACTTAAAGCACTTGTGAAATATTTACCATTAGGAAATGAAACTTCCTTGTACACAGTCCAAAATTAACTCCTTACAAGGCATATCCTGGTAACTAGATAATATATTTCTTGACTAGAGTTAATTACAATACATTTAATAGAAGACGTCTAACCTAACATGATGACTCTATTTTTGAGGCAAATAATAGACAGCAGGGCTCTTTGCTTATTGGGGCCCTTCTTAGATTGTGACCAGAGCCACTGCATTTGTAAGTCAAAGGATGTAGGATTTTTTATTCTCTTTAAAGAGAGAGGGAGCATGTATCCAGAACACTCAAAACAGAAATCAAATCATTAGGCAGAAGTTCAAAAGAAGAGGACCCGCAGCATATCTCTGATTTACCCATACTGAAGTGATAACCCTCAACTTATTTCCTCTCATGCATTCTCAAAAACATATATTCCTTCCATAGGAGCAGCCCTACTTGCTTGCTCCTGCCAAGTGATCCAGTTGGTATTTGTTGGATATTATTATTAATTATTATCCTAGAATACATTATACATCCTAAGATACAGAATACATTACACATTACTCAAATGGCTTAAACAAAGAAAGAATTTTTTAACTCTCCAATTACAAGAAGTCTGGAGGTAGGGCACACCCTGGGTTGATTCACTGACTCAAAGACGTCATCAGAGACTCAAAATGTTACTCTCTCTGTGCTCTGTCCTTGTGTCGTCCTCATCCTCAGGCCACTAGCAAGATAGTTGCCTTAGTTCCAGGCAACACACGTACACAGCAGTATGTAGAGGACATTGCGTCTCATTCTGAGAATTTATGAGCCAGTCCCAGAAGCCCTCCAGAAGAATTCTCCTTAGGTCTCGTTGACCAGAATTAGGTAACATGTCCATTTCTAAGTGAACCACAGGCAAGTGGACCAGAATTACCATGATCAGCTGTGGTGAGATGGATGCTGGGTAGTCAATTGCAATAATCTTTACCTGGGCCCTGGGTCATTGCTAAATAGACCTGGCTTGGACGCAAGACCTAAGAAGAACCAATCCACAGGCATAACTGAGCCACTGAGATTCTTGTTCTCAAGAATTTAAACTAAGGGCCATAGAACCTCAGGGAATTAACTGGAAGCTAGTACATATTAATGACAGGATACTAGATTAAAATCCTTTGAATTTGAGCTGCTGAGGTTCTCAGAACCACCTGAGTCTCATCTTTTTTGGAGCCTGGTTGTTCAGTTTTCCTTTGATTTCCATAAGACTCCTTATAATAAACCCTCTTTACTTAAGCTAATTAATTCAGTGTAATTTCCTTTCAAATAAAATTCTTTACTGGATATGAAGATAACCTTACTGGAAATGAAGAACCTAGAGTCCAAACCAATTTTGGTTATACTATGGTACAGCTTCTGTCTAAGCTTTACATTTAGTGTGACCAATGGTCCTAGTTTGCTCAAGATTCAGGGGTGTTCTAGGACCCGAGAATTTTAGTGCTAAAATCCAAAAGCACATCCAGTGTTTGTTCTTAGAATCAAAGTTTGAGAGAAGACCAACAAAAATTTCATATATCTACCAACTACCTTATATTCTTACTTCCAGGCTTAGGTACAGAATATCACAATTATGTTCAGTCCAGTTCCCAACATGGCATAAAACTCACAACGGTAGATCAACAGGCATTAAGAAAATAAGTCCAAAATGAGTATCATCATTCCTAACATAGGAGAGTAGCTTTCCTAAATGAAATGTACCATTATGTTAAAATCAAAAAACGTTCTCTGAGATGAAAAGAAACATCCCATGACCCAAAAGTGTCCCTTTACCCAAGAAGAGATATCCTTGTGTCCTCCAGGCTCTGTTGGGGGTAGTGTTGGCTTATGAACAAAATAATCATGATTAATAATACATTGGATTTCCTCATGAAATAGGATAAAAAGCCTCTTGTTGCCTTAAATATCCACAGGGAGGAAAATATGACAATATTAAACAAGCGTAGTTCAGTTGTCCTGAGAAAAAGTTAGTATAGCATAAAATGACAAGAAAATGGGATTCGACAACCAGGGGCTTTTAAGCCATATTTTCTCCCTGTCTTTAAGATCACAGTCAGGGATGTGACAAAACAAAATTCATTCTCTTTCTTCACATATATGAAAGAACATCTTATTTGTAGTTATTGTAGAAAAGGCACCAAGAAAATGAACAGAAAAACCAATTTCCCCTGAGGCTGTAGGCAAACTAGTGGAATTCCAGTAGATTGAGTAATAATGTCAGAAATAAAGCCCAAGCCTTCCTCCAACCTAGTGTTTTACATCAGAATTAGCATGATATTCAAATTTCAATCTTTTTTTTTTTTTTATGGAAAGCAACTCTGATCTGATTAGGTCTATTCTTCCTCTCATGAGTCCATATACCCTAGTAGGACATATACTTGCTGATGACAATTTGATTCATTTTCATAGGGATGTCCCACCTAAAAATTCAACATGTTGGGCACCAAGAAATATTTGTCAAACAAATATGAGAAGGAAATGAGCAAAGGAGAAAGAAAGTACTAGTTGGATTAAAGAAATAGATAATATCAAAACTTAAACTTGGGTATCAAACTTTCAAATAAAAATTAATAAAAAAAAATATTTCTGCATGAAGACATATATATACATATATATACATATAAATACACACATTTCTGCCTCACTCTTTTCTGAAAGAATGTAAGGCACCTAGTTAAAGAAAGACAAATTAATAAACTAAGATTTTTAATGGGAAACAGGAGGAGAAAAGTAAACATTCAAAATATAACAATGAATCAAGTGGTTGTGATTGAATGAAAAGAACAACTATAATTTTCCTGACAAACGAGACAAAGAGGAAAAGGTGATAAGTCACATAAGTCATTTTAATCTGAGAAGAGGAAACTGACTACTTTCCCAGGGGAGATAAAGCTTTTCCTAGAACCAAACTCTGACAGAAATTTCCCACGTAAGAAGGATGCAGGGATCCCTCAGTAAATATCTTTACAATTTCAGGACAAATGCAGAAACATCTGAAAAGACGTCACCTGATGAAGTTTAAGCAATAGTTAAAATAGTCACCTTACTTACTAAGAAAGTGATACCAAAAAATTTGATATTCTCTAATTTACAAAGAAAAATTTACATTCACATAGCTTTGTCCATAAATAAGTACACAGAATAAGAAGTAAATAAAGGGACATTCAATCTTGCATAGATTTTGACCTATTTTTCCCCTATAATATTAAAAATGTATATTAGTCAAAAGTAACATTAATAATTTAAACAAACATACATACACTCATGTTCATTTACTATATTCCTGATTCTGAGCTGTCTTTTGCCAATATTATATCCTTAGCATTTACAACACTAGCTAAAAAAATTTCTGATGTTTAGTAAGAAGAAAATCAAGACTCAAAAAGGTAAAGAAATTTTGCCCAAGAAATTCATTATGCAGCAAAGTCAAAATTAAATCCCAGGATTACTTGACTACAACTATTATAATTATAACCTCTGTAACTTGTTGCCTCCCTTAGTAAACATACCTATGCCTGAAACCCACTTGTTTATTCATGCAAAATACTGGACCAACAGACTCAAACATGTACTTTTTAAAAGATAGAATATGTCTTGAAAGTATGTTTAGAAAAGTGATGGTTCCACAGCTTTGATATTCTATAATTTATTTATTTAAACTACATTTCGAGACCATTTAAATGACATAATACCTAAGATATTACTTGAAGGAACTGGTGAATCAGAGCTTTCTGGTTACAATGAGCCTTTAAACAATTTTGGAAACACGAAATATTCCCCTAGAGCTCCAGGCAGTGTATTAGCTGAATTGCTATGCAAAGAGCTGATTACATAGTTCCATTCAGAAAAGAACCCAGTGTCTATAAAATCTTAAACATTTCTCCGATAAGAAACAGAGTTTTCAGTCCACCACATCATTTCTAACCATTGCTATACCATAAAGTAATGGTGGTTCCCTGATTACATCACTATAGGCCCTAAAAGCCAAATCTCCCACTGGGATTTGCTATACTCAAGTGTGTGTGGGGGGCGGGGGTACAGTTCTTTCCCTCCCTAAAGTAATAAAAGTAAAAGTATGCATAATAAGATACAAAATCTATATTTAAAATTAACTTCTTTTTTTCCAGCTTTATTGAGATATAATTGAAATGTAATATTGTGTAAGTTTACAGTATACATCATGTTGATTTGAAACACTTATCTACTGTAAAATAGTTACCATATAACACCTCCATCATCTCATAGGATTCACATTTCTTGTTGTGGTGAGCACATTTAAAATCTCTCTTAGCAACTTTCAAGTATATAGTAAGTACAGTATTAACTGTAATCACCATGCTGCACATTAGATCCCCAAATTTATTTATCTTATAACTGGAAGGTTCTACTTTTTACCAATATCTCCTATTTCCCCCACCCTCCAACCCCTGGCAACCACCATTCTACTCTGTTTCTGAGTTTGGCTTTTTAAATTCTACATACAGGTGAGATCATACAGTATCTGTTTTTCCCTGTCTCTGACTTCACTTAGCATAATGCTGTCAAGGTACATCCATTCAGCTGCAAATCATAGGATTTCCTTCTTTCTTGTGGCTAAATAACATTCCATTCACTATATATACCACATCTTCTTTATCTAGGTATCCATCATTGAACACTTAGGTTGTTTCCATAGCTTGCCTATCATGAATAATGCTGCAATGAACATGGAGTGCAGATATCTTTCAAGATCCTGATTTTATTTCTTTTGAATATATACCCAGAAATGGGATTGCTAGATCATATGATAGTTCTATTTTTTTTTAATTTTTTGAGAAATCTCCTTACTGTTTACCACAGTGGCTTTATGAATTTACACTTCTACCAGCAGTACACAAGGGTTTCCCTTTTTCTACATCCACACCAACACTTATCTCTTATCTTTTGATCACAGCCATTCTAACAGGTGCCTCATTGTGGTTTTGATTTGCATTTCTCTGATGATTAGTGATGTTTTCATATATCTGTTGTTTAACTGTGTGTCTATGCACGCTCACTAGCCACCTGCCAAAGCTTGCTCTCACCGCCATCGGAAGTGTGCACAGAGAGTGGGCTACAGGGTGAGGGGGTGTGTGGGTGAGGCACACAGTGCACAGGGTGGGGGAGTGCCCGTGGGCCAGTTGGGGGGATCCATGGGTGAGGTGTACCAAGCAGCTCATGGGTGGACTTCTTGATGGAGTCTGAGACACAGTTAGTAAGATCCACATTCCTTGAATACCCCAGAAAAATCCTGCCTCTCCCCAGCCTCTTCCCACTCCCCAGCCATTCAGCTCTTACTCAGTACTCTGGATGGGGCAGCGAGAAATGGACCTCTTTGGCAGCACGCTGCATGGCTGGAAAAGCGAGGTATTCACTTACAGGCTCTAACTTTCTCCCCTGCAGAAGAAATCATGGCTGAGAAGATCTCTCTTGAGACTCAAATGTGTTGCCTTAGGGGTGAGGAGAGGGTACATCTCTTACCCTTTCCAATGCATCCAAACCTTCCTTTCTTTCTTTCTCTTCCTTCCTTCCTTCCTTCCTTCCTTCCTTCCTTCCTTCCTTCCTTCCTTCCTTCCTTTATTTCATTTATTTATTTGTTTTAATTTATTTTATTATTTTATTTTATTTCATTATTTCATTTCATTTTATTTTATTTTATTTTATTTTTTGCTCCAGTGGCTGGGACTTCTCTGTGGGAAAGCTAGGCTTTCACAAAGGTTCTTTCGCCTATGGGTGATTGTCTAAGACAGTGTTTGCCAGGAAATGCCACACCGCAGCCAAAAGAGGCTAGAGGTGGTTCATGGGCTACTGCAGGGTCCACACCCCAGGCCAAGGTCTGTCACCCCATACCCATGGATGAGACTCCTCTTGGGTCCCTTGATGTATGGTGCTGGATCCCACAGCTCCCACAAAGCACTTTTGTCCATGGATAGACGCCAAATTGTTATTGTTTAGGAAAGAATTCAAATGAGGACAGCTTATGCAGTCATGCCACTAATGTTACTCTAACTTTTTCTGATTTTCACTTGATATGTTACCTGGGTGATTTATTAAGCCCATTTAGGGTTTTGGTATGGTTTCTCAACAATCTTTATTAATTCAAGGGTTAGGAGGACAAAAACTTTATTTAAATTAATTAATATAGAATAGTCATGGCTTTGAAATTTTCTAATATTTTATTTAAAAATATAAGAAAAACATTTCTGGTAAGGCCATTAATTTAATAATGTCATTTATTACTGAAAGATACTTGGAAATGTAGTGCTGAAATGCCACCTTAATCCCTTGCCTCAGTCTGCTTGTGAATATAAGCAGGGTTGAATAGTTACATTTAGGGTAAGCAGAAAAGGGAAATAATGGCTTTTGATACCACCTACAGTGAACTACAAAAGATATAATTTTTTCATTTCCAAATTGCTGTCCATCATGCTCATTCTGGTTTCCTTGGGAGGAAGTTACTGGGGCTTCCAATCATGACGCCCCTCAAATACCAGTCCCAGCTACAGAAGTAAGAAGTCGGACCACGAGGGGCCAATCACAGCACCACATGCCTCTGGAACCAACGATTGGCAATGAAACTGGCACATGACCCTCAAGAGGCCAACAGGAGTCCTCCTCAGACTACTTTAATAATGGACGTTAGGGAAAAGACTGTTCTTATCCTACTGGACAGAGAAGTAAAACCCTATGAGCTGAGGGTTTCCAGAAATGATTTTTTAGGAAAAAAATCATGTACACAAGAGGAAAAAATTAACATGCAAAGCAGAACAGAAATAAGATACAGATAACACTATTTGAGCCCCCTGATTTAGCCTTCTACCTATGTCTCCAGTCTGTCATTGGACTTTTCCAATAGAGGACTCAATAATTCCCTCCATTTATTTAATGTGCATGGATTTGGGGTAACTTTCTCTTACAATATTGATTCCATGGGTGAACCAAAAGAAGGCTAACTCAAAAGTAATCTGAATCACAAGCCCCTAAATTGGAAGTATTAGTGATATTCCCCAATTTGTCTCACAACATGACTTCATATAAGTGTTTATATACTGATGAAAGCTATACTCATTTACTTACTTGAGACATACTGTCTGTATTAAATTTAGAAATCAGATACTGCAGGTGATAATACAGATATATGGTCCCCACTGGATGTTACGTTAATCTCATTATCCCTTCTCCGGTTTCTTCTAAGTAAGAGGGGGTCACAACTTAGAAATCTGGGCTCTCTTTATTATGGACTTTGTAGTCACTAAAAGATTTAAACCCTGAACTATAAACTCTTATTAATGAACTACTGGCTATTAGGTGTGTCTAACTTTGTGCTTTGTTGGGATGTGAAATTATAACTGCAACTATGGTAGTCAAATACATGTGTCAGACATAAACACAGAGGATATCCTCGGCCAAGTTCCTCTCTGCAGGAGACAGTGTGGGTAGCAGGAAAGGCTAGAGGGCTGGGGATGACACTAGGTTCCTCTTGACTTCACTATTAACTGTGAAACAAAAAGGACAAGAATTGAGGAGATGGCATAGGGAATGCAGTCAGCAGTAATGTAATGGCTATGGGTAGAGCTAGAGGGCAGATAGAGTAATCAGGGGAATCATTTCATAAATTATATAAATGTCTAACCAATGTACTGTATACTTGAAACTAATAATAAAATAAATTGCTGAAAATAATTTTTTAATTCTCTTAACATTCTATCTAGTTAAAAAGGCTATCAACTGCCAATATAGCTAACAAATATTGTTATTTTTAATAACATATTTTCAAATGTCGTAAAGCATACAGAACAAAACTTCTACCCCCTAGATAATTCTTAACACTTTTAAATGATAAAATTATTATACACACATAGGAAAAATTTCATACAGTTTAGAAAAACAAGATGTTAAATTCTCTCTTCTTCAAATCCCACTCCTTCTTTCCAACTCTATTAATAGTTTTTATGCATTATTACAAAATAAAAGTTGTAATTGACTAGCATATTGTGTCTGTGTGTATATTATTTTATTTAAATAAGAGATTATTCTCACTATTTAGAATTTTTTATTTTTACTTAGTTTTATATCTTGAAGAACATTTGGATAGCACAGAGAGATTTTCTTCACTTTTAAAGGCCACATCATGATTTATTTAGCCCATTCTCAATTGATACACATTTAAGTTGTTTATTTCTAGAGTTTTCTGCAATAGCAAATAATAGTGTAGCATATTGTGTGTGTAGGTATTATATATCACAAATCACACACACACACACACACATATATATCACAATACATATGCATATTACAAATACAATCTTATAGATATTATAATAATTTACTCCCCTGTGGTAAAACTGCTCTGCTACTTAATTCACAGAGCAAAGTGCAATTAACAAGGTCCTTGAAGGGAAGGTGACACATTCTGCAAATGCAAAGGATCCCCATTATTTTCTTGTATCTATAGTTTCAAGTTTCCTTTTACTTGAGAATTGTCACTAAGTTTTGTTCTAGAGAGTAAACTACAATGAGCCCTTTATTTCCCTTACATCCTATTTCATGCTTTTGGTTATAATCTTGGATTTAATAATCCGTTTGTCAGAAAAATATTAACAGTAAAAATAGAAAGAATACTCATTCTTTTTCTATACAAAAATAAAATAAAATAACAGCGTGTGGTGTGTTTCATATGTATAAGTGCAAGAGGACAGGTCTTTCTTAGAATTTGTCATCAGGGTATCTATTACTTCCAAGAAAGCAGCTCTCCAGCTCTACTCAGGGGCATGCTATCTGTAAGTCATATTTGTGCATGCATGCTTATCTCAATCGATATCTACACAGAATACACAGTCTCTGTCTTTTCATGAGCCACATTCTTGGCTCTTTCTTAAAGGAAAAGTCACTCTGTAATAACCAAAATTACACCTTTAAGTCTAAAAATACACATGCTTTTGATAAGTGCTCATTTAGCTTTTCCATATGCACTTTAGAAGTCCCAGACCTTCTTATACAGCCTTGAAACTGAACTTCAAAACTTGTTAACTAGATTCCATCCATGAGTAGCATATCTCATGGTGCATTCATAAGACATTCCACAGTGTATTTCTTGTCAATTATGAAAATAGAGAGAAGGGAAATCATTTCCACAAGGTTTCCTCACCAAGAAAATATTAAGCACATTTCAAGTTAGTTTTCCCCTCTCACATAATGATGGTTGCCATGGGTTACCACCTTCTCTGATGCATTTATCCCTGGAGGAAGAATGTAAGATACCAATGAAGGGAACCATCACTGACTACAAAAGAATAATAAATGCAAATAGATTTTAGCATAAAGTCATTTTTAAACCATAGCAGGGGCTCTAAATTTGTATGCCATTTCTGTTCCTTTTTTCTTTGTGAGGGCAAAGTTGTGCTATTGTAACCTTAGTTGTTCTACCAGAAACACTTTTTTTTTTTTACTAAATCTTTAAAATAATGCATTCTGCCATTGTACTTCCTTTCTAAAAGGAACTACAGAGAGAGATTGATCGATCAATTGATCACTGGTAAAAAAAAAAAGGGGGGGGGACATTTCACGTGAAATTAATTTCTTCCAAAAAAAGAGAAGTTGAAAACACAGATAATTTTTTGTTACCAATACTAAATGTGTGTGTGTGTGTGTGTGTGTGTTAAAAGAGAAGCTGAAACATTGATCAGAAGGTACATAGAGGGAGTTAGGGCCCAGGATCTGTTCACCCTAAAGGAAGCCTAAAAAACCCTTCAAATTTGCAAAGTAAAATACAGGGTGCCTGTCCATCACCAAAAATCTTCACTTACAGCTCCTTCCTTAAACAATAACACTACAATGGCATTGAACTAGGAGTATATTTTCTCTACAACATCTTGGTAGGTTTGGTATATCTGTGTTTTTATCTGATTCTTATGACAGCACGGAATTTTAAAAGTTAGGAAAGCTTTTGTTTATAAAAGCATTCGAAGTAACCTATCTCAGAAGTAAACACTGTTAATATTCATTGTAGTTGTATTCAGTGACTAAAATTGGATGAGAATTTTTCAAACTCTTGATACATATTACCACACTGCCCTTTTGAAAGGCTACATCAATTATATTTTACATTCTTACTACAGTGAATCACAATGTCCATTTTACTGAACCACTGAGGATATTAAAGCTCATGTTCATATTAAGAAGTTAGAATTTCTTTTATTTTGCCAAATCCCTGACCAAATTCAGGAGTTAACGAACATTTTCTGTAAAGGGCCAAAGAGTGAATCTCCTAGGCTTCTCAGGCCATAGCGTCAATTGCAAGTATCCAACTCTACTGTAGCTCAAAAGAAGTCATAGCCAATTTGTTAAGAAATGGGTGGGCTGTGTTATGGTAAAACGTTATTTACAAAACCAAGTAGCTGACCAGATTTTGTCCATAGGCCATAGGTTGCCAACCCTCTTAAAACCATGTAGTCGTAATTTTTAAAACTAAACTCCTGACAATTCTTAGAAAGGAATCTACAAGGAATTGTGTGTGTGTGTGTGTGTGTGTGTGTGTGTGTTCTTATTGTAATACCTATAAACAAGTTCTTTCATCTTCAAGAAACAAAAAGAGGAAAGGACAACTTAAAATTGACAGCGTAGAAACTCTCTAACCTCCAAAAACTATATCCATCATCATCATCATAGCTAAAGCTCTTATGGAACTTTACAGCTTACAAACCATTTCTCATTCATTATCTCATTTGAACTTTAAACATTGTGAAGTAGCTATGATTATCCCATTTTTTCCAGATGGGGAAACCAAGACTCAATTTACTAACTGTGAGACTCAAGGCCAGAGGTGGCCTTGTTACTGCGGTTGCTGTTTAAGTTGTATCAACCAGAAAGTCAGCACTGAAAACTCCTCTGACAGATCACACCCAGGCAGGTGAAACTGCACACATATCTTGCCTCTGCTTTTCAGGTAAATTGTTTTTTTCTTTAAGACCTGACTATTATGTCAGTAGGAATGGGTGGTAATTAGTAAGATAAGAGATTGATCTTGTATTCTAGTCTGTTAATGTCTGTTTTGTGCTGGAATTGTCCTGTGGCATTGAGCCAGAAAGAATGAAGCGACTATAAATGTCTCAGCAAAAGCCTGAAAAACAAATTTACAAGAAAGAAAATCTATTATTAGGGATATTGTGAACTAAATTTAAAGGTATATTCACAAACTCTGTGACTTTTTGCAGTAGTGAAGACAGATTTACATAAACCAATAGCAAAAGAGAACCACAATTTTTTTTTTAATTCAAAGAATAAAAGATACCACCAAGAGCACTAAAACAAATTGAAAGAAAGAGGTAGATCATGTTTTTCTTAACTAGAGAGTCACTGTTATTCTGTGACCACAGAGAACATTCTGTTGATTTTGACTATTTTTTTCCTTCTAATCTTTGTGTCTGGGTTCTATGCACGGTCCGGGTACACACAAAGCAGAGGTGGGCACAGCTCTTGCTGAGACTAACCACGCTCTGCACCTTCGCGGGTCAAGGACTCTCCATTCACAGTCATTAATGGCCAGGCTGGTCTATGGTCACATTTCCCACCTATCTCCTGTTGTTCTCCAGCACCTGAGGCAGAGCCTTAGAAGGCCTTCACAAATTCTTCTTCCCATATTCTCCACAGCTTCTAAATTCAGCTTATGAAACAACTGCTACCCGAGTATCCTAATGTTATCCTTTCCTTGAAGGCACTAGGCAGGTCAGGTTGCACTGCCAACAGCTGGCTGCTCAACACCACATTTCCAGATCCACTGCCTGCAGGCGGCTACACTTTCAAAGTGCACATGCTGTTCGGGAAGGCTGCAAAGTCAGCACTGCATTTTGGAACAAGAACAAGCCCAGAGACTGCCGAGGCCATTTGCCAGAATGTAGCAGCGAACTGCTGAGACTTTCCTTGGAAACACAACCTTGAAAATGTTCACACAAGCCGCTACATAAGCAACTCGTGGTCAGGTGGCAAACTAATCCACGAAATGGGTAGAACCAAATTGGAAGGAGGAAAGCAAGTTGCAGGAACAAAGGAATGTCAATCTCTAGGTGGAAAAGCAGCAGTGTCCAGAACGATTACAGTTCCAGCTCCTTCCATTAACCTGTGTAACCGCAGCAGTGAGTTCAGCTGTCCGGGCTGCATCTTCTCCATTATAAATATGGGGAAGACAATGAATTTATGAGGTTTGTGTGAAGATGAAAAGAGAATGAGCTTTGGAAACTCTCGAGTACAGTCCAAATATAAACACTGTAATGGATCTTGCCCTACCAGGGATCACTAGGATGTCATACGTGATTCTTGTGCGGATTTATCAATCCTGCCGAAGAGATGCACCAAACAGCAACTGGCACTTCCTCAGCATCAATATGAACACCTGGCACACAGCCAGCCCACTTCTTCGGTGGGAAGCTACATTAAAGAAGAAAATAGATTGTACCCATGACTTCGGAGGTGTTGCAGTGTGCTCAAAAACAATAGCTGAAATTTCAAGATTTGATAAAATACTTAAAAGAATCAACCATCTCACCCAAGTTTGTATATTCTTCACATAAAATATTTGATTACCTCTATCTTATGCTTACCCTGCGGATGTTAAAAAAAAAAAATTGATTCTAAATCGAGGAGATTATTTACATGGGAAAGAATCTAGAAATGCTCTTTTCTGGCCATTATCATATAAAAATGTAATTCTATTAGATTGAACCATATCTAATTGCTTTTTTTATAGGTCAGATATACTCAAGTATTGGCAATTTCAATACAATAGATCAGAGATTGAACTCAATATGATGCAAATGACCTTGTCTTCTATGAGTTCCTATCTAATACCTGTTAAAATGTGTCCCACATAATCTACTTCTTATTGCAGCTTTTGTTCCAATTCATTAAGTGCTTGCTTAAATAAAGTACCTTTTAAATGATTTATATACTTACACATTCAAGGGGCAGTGTTTTAAAGGAAGTAATAGAGTCTATACCATTTGAATAATTCTTCAAGGGAGCTACTCTTAAAAGGGGGCTGCCTTTTTTTCTCATTTTCTCTCCCCCCCCTTTTTTTTAAATAATGAATCCCAACCTCTGTATTAGTATGAGTTCTCCTGAGAAACAGAACCAATAGGATGGGTATGTCGGCAAGAGGTAAGAGATGGGGGCTGGCGGGGTGGGGGAGAGAGAGAGACTGATATATAATCTGGGTGTACGCAAGCTAGAGACCCAGATTAGAGCCAGTTCAAGTTGCAGTTCAAGTCCAAAAGCCATCTGCTGTCAGAAGTCCCTCTTGCTTGAGAAAGGTCAGTTTTTGGTCTATCCAGGCCTTCAGCTGATTGGATGAGGCCCACCCACACTATGGCGGTCAACCTGTTTATTCAAAGCCCACCAATTTAAATGTTAATTTCATCCAAAAACACCCTGTCGGAGACATCCAGAATCATGCATGACCATATATCCATATATCTTGGTACTATGGCCCAATCAAGTGGACACATAAAATTAACCATCATAACCTCAGACAATATTTATGTACTAGAGTAGGTACAACTGTAGATAAGAGGGAAAAGACTGTATTTCCTATCACCATTAAATTTTTATTTTATATTTCTTTATTATAATAAAATTCTGGTTGTTTTTCCAGTAAGTCCATACAACAGAAGTTGCTTCCTTCACACCCTGAGGAAGCAACCATAATCAGAGCCTTCTGCCTTTCCTGAACTAATTCTGAGGGAGACTCCATCCCATGTCCCTACAAGCAAAATGTGGAACTAAAAGTATATAAAATGCTCCCCATCCCCCTTCTCATTTTCAAAACTCAGATGGGGCTTTAAAAATTTAATGGCACTTTTGGAAATATCCTTTTTTACAACATCAACCCCTGAAACTACCAATACACTGAAAAATTACCTAGCTTCTTCCTGACAAAAACTAATAGAGATTTTGCTCTGTTGAACTATTTATAAAAGAAGGAGAGAATGATCCAGAGCCAGGAGACACTAAATGATTTTTAAATCTATTAATCATCTTTCCCCACAAATCCCTAAATTTATTCACTTAAATTTCATCGGCTTAACTAATCTTTATGGGACCACTGAGAGATAAGTAATAAGAGTAACGAGGAAAAACTCACTTTGAAGTTCACATACTTTCACCCAGGAGCCCACAGGTGCTTCAGAGACTCCGGGGTGCAAGCTCTGAGAGCAGCTGCAAAGCCCACTGGGAGGGAGTGAAACAGTGATAAAGGCAAAATTAACCTTCTAGCAATTTCCAGCTTTGAGGACTTACGTCAGCATTTAATCTCATTGGGATATGGTTTTTCCTGTTGGCTTTTTTAAATTAAATTTGTCAAATACAATTTACCTAATCTTATATGTAGTATTCTTATTAGGGTATTACCATGTAAAATATATTATCATTATAAGACTATTATTAAAGGGCTAAAGTTCAGAAAATAGAGCAATCACCATCACAGATCTGTAGAGGCAGTACGGCATAATAGAGAGAGAAGTCTAACATATTTGATTTCCAAACGCACTTGTCAGGTTCCAAAATATTTAAGTATTCACCTTCTCCCCAGCCAGACATTGCTCAGGGTTTCTCAGCAGTCTTTCTCCTCATCCTAAGGAAGGAGGAGGGGGACACAGGGGGAACCTTTTCCTCTGTGCCTAGAAGACTGACCCAGCAGGTACACATGAGGCCTGGGGTGAAGAGTGCTTTAAGCATTTTATTCCTCCAGTACATGTGCTCACACACACACACACACACACACACACACACACACACCCAATCATGTTAGTATGTTGTTAGAATATTAATCTGATATAATATAGCCTTTTTCTCAATATTTCCTTTTATTCTTCCAAAGATAATAAGCTTTTTATTTTTCAAGATCCATGTCTTATGCTTCTTCTGTATCCTGATAATGAGCTCCACAATGCTAAGCTCATAGGAAGAGCTAAGTAAAGACCATAATGATCTATTGGGTTTTGTTTTTTTTAATTCCTGGTATAGATGGACTGAAGTGGAGAAAAGGTAGCTGTTTAATTGATTGTGTTATTATGGTTTAACTAAAATGAAAAACAAATAAGGCATATTGATTGTTGTTTCCTGAAGATTTCATTATGAATCTCAGGCATCATAATTTTCTAGAGATATGAAAATAAGGCCCACTCATTACCCTGATCACCCACAGGTCAGGATGAAAATAATAAGTAAGGGAATCAAGAACTTCACATGTGGAACTAAAAGTATATAATATGCTCCCCATCCCCTTCTCTTAGGTTTGGCCCTGGAGAGAACTAACTAGTCCATGGCACATCTCTCCTGCTACAGACCATAGTCCCTCTAATCCCAGTCCTGAGCTGCTCTTGACTGAATGAGGCACACACCTGATCCAAACCAAGCCAATCAGTTTAGAATTAGTAAAGTCTCTCTCTGTGTGGCTGTAGCTATAATTGTTAATTCTGGAGCAGATATTCCACAATGTTGATTGGAAACCAAAGACAGCCAGTCCCACAAAGAATGAAGCTAACTAGCAGAAAGGAGAGAAGGAGGAACAGGGCGAAAAATCCCAGGCCCTGCCCCTTTCTGAGATCTGGCTACCTTACCCCCACCCCTACTCTTGGTTCTATGATCTATTCCTGCATTCTTACAAGTAATTATTTTTTGTTCAGCCTGTTTGAATTGATTTCTGTTACCTGCAAACAAGAGTCCAAGTTAATACAGTGGGGCTCTATTTTGGAAGGCAGGAGGAAAGGGGAGATTATAACCTGGTGCCTTTGGGGACAGAACTATTCACTATAAAAATTATTTCTTTTCAATGGAGACTTCTGAGACAACTCAGGCATCTGATATTTCAATTAGCCAGACACTCAAAGATCATTCTTATATTTCTGGCTTCTTAAAGTTGAAATTCAGTAACCTTGAAGTGTGAAAAAATTCTATACAGCATGTTCTTTTCCATCTAGCCTAGCAGATGCACAGCTGCCCTCTGAGATTGTGCTACTTTTCCACAGGCCATAAATGGATCTTCATTACTGCTGGTGGGATCACACATAGTCTTGGGGAGAGCCATACATCATGAATATGTAAGAGGGAAATTAGCATAAGAACTGTTACCCTCCCATGCTTGCTAACTTTTTTTATTCCTCTATTTTTTCCCCATTTTCTTTATTCATCCTCTTTTCATGTATGTTTAGAAGTCTCATCAGCCTATCACCCATTTCTACACCTTCAATACAAGTTCATTTAGATTTGTCTACCATGCTCATTACTCTTCCTTGCTGTTCCCATAGCATATACATACTTCTACGATATTGTATTCTAGAACACACATTTTGTAAATGTCTTTTTACTCCTGTATCTCTCTCACCAGGATGAGAGCTACTTATTGGAATAGGCTGTGCCTTATTATTATAACTGCAGTATCCCATACATTAGCTAGAAATAAATGTTTGATAAATGAGCAAGTGAATGATTAAGTAAATGACTGCCTGAATTAATGACTTTGCTCTATCCAGCATTTCCCATATTCCAGTCATATATTTTAAACACATTCTCCCCTTCTTATATTATCAGAATAAGTGACCAGCAGGCTTCTTGGCTGAGTTCCTATAATGACATTTTCATGTAACACCTCATTCTTACCAAATTTTTTAAAGAGAGTTTGATAGTCTCTTGGCCAGGCTACAAACCCAGTCATTCAAACATTAATCTAGCTATTATTGTGAAGGTGTTTTGTAGGTGTGATTAAAGTCCATGTCAGCTGACTTTAAGGGAGGCCATCCTAGATAATCTGGGTAAACCTGAGTCAATCAGTTGCAGAGCCTAAAGAGTAGAACTAAGGCTTCTCAGAAGAAGAAATTCCACCTGTGATCAGCAGCTTCGGCCCCTGTCAGAATTCTCTCTTGTTTGAGAAAGGTTAGTTTTCGTTCTATCCAGGCCTTCAGATAATTGAATGAGGCCCACCCATGTTATGGAGGTCAATCAGTTTTACCCAAAGCCCACCAATTTAAATGTTAATCTCATTCAAAAACACCCTCTTGGACCTTTCCTTGGCCATATGACAGTTTCACATTAAAATTTTCTAGCTTCACAGCTTTTCCTCAGTGTCGCCTGGATTGTCCACTTTTATTTCATAAACTGATGACCTCTTATCTTCATTGTTATAAAAAGAATTCCAATGTCTTCAAATTTTTATCTGCCAATTTGCCCTAGTTTTTTAGGAACGAAAAATCAGTGGTTTCCATAGCTAAAGTTTCAGAAAGTATTTTATTCACTTTACGTTTCACATCCATTCTTGTAGCATATAACTCTTGTGGATTCCATTAATCAGCTTTCTCATTCCATGTCCATATTATAAATTCCATTTGAATGTCATGCTTCAATCCCATATTCTGGTCAATTTATTCTGTCATATATTAGACATCGGTTGCTTTGGGTGACACCGTTTTTTCCCAATGTAAATTAAATTCTTCCCCCACACTGTCATTCTTAAAGTATAGAAAGGTGTATGCCCCTAAGTAATTTTTCCATTTTACGTATCTTTTGAGGAAGACATGCATTCACAAATCTCTCATTTTTTGTGAACTACATTTCCAACTCAGATTCGCAACAGAAATCTCACCTTGGCAAAGCTCTTCTGTCTTCCTTCACGAACAATGGTTTTCCCCTTTGTATTCAGCTTGATTGTTGAAACTAAATTTATATCAAGGGTCTCATGCCTCCAGTCACATAATCTGCATTGTCTGTCTCTTTCACTTTATTCTTTTTTATATCATATGTGCCTACTTTAACTAGCATTTACTTTTCCCAAGCAACTTTATGTTTTATTCACTCCTGTCTATTTTTGTCCCAAGTAAAAGCCCACCTTCTTATTACCCCACTCTCTTTCCTGGTCCTCTTTTTCTGCCTCGTCTTTTCTAACAATTCCAGACATCTTACTTATGTCCATTGTACCAATCCAGCTTGCTTTCTTGGCTTAGTTTTTTAAATGTTGATTGAGCAACCAGTGTATGGCAGGCAGAACATAGAGGTAGGAAAAGAGTGTCTTGTAAACTAAAGAGCTAAGAAAAAGTCAGGTAACAAGGAGAGGCTTGGGCTAATACAATAGCATCTGTTTCTAGTGTTAATGAGCTCTAAAGCATCTTCAATGCTATACTGAAAAGGGGAAATCTTTTTACAAAGGCACATCAGATCATTATCCTGCTTAAAATCTTCAGTGAATCCTCACAGTCTGAAGGATGAAATCGAACTACTTAGGAGGCCATTCGTCAGCTGACCCCTGTCTACTACTTCTGCTTTACTTTGCATCATACTTCTACTAGCCTGTACACCTGTGCGTATGCATGTGAATATATGTGCACAGGAGTGCATACCTATATGTGCATGTGCAGATGGACTAAATGTTTGTCCCCCCCCCCCGCCAAATTCATATTTTGAAATCTTAAAATATCAGTGATGGTATTTTAATTAGGTCATGAGGGAGGAGCCCTCATGAATGGGGTTAGTGCCCTTATAAAAGGAACTCCAGGGAACTCTCCTGCCCGTGTTCTGTCATATGATGACACATCAAGACCACTGTCTATAAACCAGGAAGTGGGCCCTCACCAGACACAGAACCTGTCAGTACCTTGATTTTGATTTTCCAACCTCCAGAACTATGAGAAATGAATGTTGTTTAAGCCATTCAGACGATGGTATTTCCATTATTAGCCCAAATAGACTAAGACAAATGGGATGGGTGAGCTGAGCCAGATTTTGGAGACAGAGTGAAGGCAAGTGTCTAACTCAAAGAGGATGGTGCCGGGGGAGTCCTGAACACTCCCAGCTAGCCTTTGCAGCTTTTGTTTATAGTTGGCTCCATTTTAAAAGGCTAGATGCCCTTGGTTGGTACATGCCTTTCTCCAATGACTCTTCCCTGGGCTGTGGGTCTTGAGACGACCCTGGACTTCTAGATGGCATTCACTTGGCAGGACTTAGGAATTATTGAGATGAGTGGTGGGCTGTGGCCCATATAAATCTCTGGTATCCAGTGTTACAAGGTTGTGTTGCTCCCTGCAGTGGCAAAGTCCTCCAGATTCTGTCTGGGACAGGTTCTGTATCTGTACTGAGAATACAAGGTTTCTTCCATTTGGATTGTTTTCTTGGTGTTGGGGCCTATAAGAATTATCACTGAATTTCTTCCTGACTTAGAAAAGAGTGTCTTACAGATCTTCTTAAGGTACTTTTACCAGGTACCTTCCAGATGTTGGCATTGCAGTAGTATTAGAAGTACAGTAGAAAAATAAGGAGAGAAGCTGTAGGGTGTTCTGATGGGAGGAATGTGGTAAATCATTGCACATAGATTTAGCAGTGTTGAGATACATGGCATGTCAGCTTCTATGTAGAAGGGACCACGATACAGTTCTTTCAACCATGAGTATAAGAATGGAGAGCAAAGGCAGATGGTTCTAGACAAGGAGGATTTTGAACTGTGTCTTCTAGATTCATGATATAAATTGACACCAGGAATCAGAGGTCAGATCTAACTGTGGAGGCAAGAAATTCCCCAGTGAACTTAGTATGGCTGACTGTTATGTGCTCTGTGTCTGCTATCTTGGTATATGTAACAGCCTTCATCATGGCCATGGAAGGGGGAAGTTCCAAGATAAAATCCTTAATAATAGTAGCCCACTAGCCCTTCTTGACTAGGAGCAGATCTATTTTCCCCTTGGAACTGTGGGCCTATCAGATCCAAGCACATGTGTCTCAATGGTTAGTGTGCAGGAATGGGCTGTCATAGTTAGGGCTACCAGAAGTTCTGATAGCCATGCCTGAGGTCCTGAATGGCTTTAAAGGTCATCCAGTTTAGTAATACAGCAATATGGCAAACTCTTGTGAATTCGCATAAAAAGTACTTTACCCAAGCAAAACATGAACCAAGAAATTTAACTATTCTCACCCTTTACCCCTAAACATTACTCATAACTGCATATGTTTACTCAAATGATTTTATGAGTTATATCTATATCTTACTTATCTTTGGCTGTTCTTAAATTGGCTAAAATTCTTCTTTGTTCCTAAATGAAAAATACGAGCCTACAGATAACCTCATTCTCCCAGGCCATGTCCTAAAAACATATTACTGTGGAAGGAAGCTGTTTAAATATCACAACCTTCAATCTACTATTTTTCAAGTCTCTCTAGGAATTAGTGTTTTGGTAAGCCAAACAGAAGAACAGAAGATTCTAGAAGTTCTGATCCAACTTCCTTTGACTAACTCATTCATGTAACAAATGCAAACAGAGCACTGAATGTAAACAGTGTATGAAGGAGGCCATGGTGGGTTTACAGCTCTTTAAAGTCTAAACTTTTGACAAATGCCTCAAGGTCAGATTCTTCAGTACTTTCTTAACACAGCTCTGAGCATATCTACAAATTCACCCAATTTTACAGGGGCCACTGCTATTTTTCAATGCATATTTTGCAAATCACTGTGGTGACAGGGGTTTTACAAATCACCCTAATTTTTGGAAGACAAAATGAAAGTATAAAAGAGATCCCTTTATTACTTGCAAGTCCTTAAACTGTATTGACATGGTCAATTCCTCTGTCATATGAATAAATTCCTAATACCATCCCTAGAAGCAGTAGCAGGGGTTAAAAATGCTCTACCTGCTGTTTTACTGGGGTTTACACCTTAACTGTTTTGTACCTACCTATTTGTATACTTCACAGTCTTCAAATTAACCTAATTGTACAACTGTCAGGTATGACTTGTGCATTCACTTATTCATTCATGCCACGTACACGTTTATCTGGGGATTGCTTTGTATCCTCATGTGGTTAAATTATACTCTGGATCCATTCATTCATTTATTCATCATTCAACAGTCATTTATTGAAAACTGCTCTGCTCCAGCACCTGGTCTGGATGTGCTAGGATGGCAGAAATGACAACACTGTGCTTTGTGTTACTGAGGAACCAACAGTACAACGGGTTCATCACAGCTTGATTCATAAAGAGGACACTGCCTCAGCTTCTCTATTAGTAAGTCATGAAACATCATAACAAACTTTCTCCTAATTGGATCCTTCTGCTCTCTTCTTCCCTTCACAAAAACTGTACAATTTTTAAAATCTTCCCCTTCTGTCCTCTAAAGGACCATACAAAAAGCAAAAACGGTCTTCCTTCTGCACCTCTCTTTTTTCTCCTCTGTTTCGCCCTCATGCAAGGGGTCCATGCTCTGTGATAGTCCAGCAGGCACACAGTTAATCCTCAAAAGCACCTTGTATATTGGGCCTAAATGCTATTAGAACCATTTGTCAAATGAGGAAATAGGTGCTGAAATTAAGATACTGCCCCCAAACCACACAAATCCATGACAAAACCAGATCTAAGGTCTATCTTTTTATACATAGTGCTAACTCCAACATAATCTCCCCTAAATCAATCAATATTATCTTCCAACAACACACATAGCTTATTTTCATCAAACAATCTAATTTCAGTTTTCCTTTATTTCTGGAATTTCTCCTATTCATTCATCTACACTTTTTTTTTTATCTCACATTTAAAAATAGCAATAAAAGGACATTAGGTTGAAGCCAAACTGGTAGGTTTACCTGACCAAGTTATGACTTTACCTGGTACTCGCTGATACCATTAGAAAGAGTTTCTCAGACAAAAGACAACTTCCAAAATGCTGAGGTAGTAAGCTCCATTCCAAGGCTGTTAAACAGGTTGTTCAATAAGTGATCTAGCTTCCTTTATTTATGAATGGAGGTCAAGATAAGAATCTACAGACACTCTGGCTCTCTCAATTCTTTAAATCCAGACACTGTTGAAATGCACATTACAGAGATAAAGAGCATTAGAAACATAAACATGGATTTCCTCTAGCAACTGATTGGTGTCTGGAGGAACAAAGTGACTAACATTTTGCTTAATTAACCTCCATACTTTTCTAGAACTAGAAGTCTTATGAGCACAGACTTTGGGTTACTCACTAGATTGAAGAAATAGATTATCAGAGCATCCTAGCTGCCTAGATTGGGATTCTAAGGTTCTCTGTATATAAACTGAGTTGGCAACCATCTGAGCACATATGTTTATGAACAAAGACACCTAGAGCTATTTCTGGAAAAAAAGAAAAGACAGAAATTTTGGTGCAAGTGTATTCAGGAGAAAGAGAAGATATAGACAGGAAGAGATAGATGAGCACAGTGGAAGGGAATACTGTGGCATATTTCTTTTTCTTAGATTTGGGAACAAGTCTTGAACCCAGTGGGGAGGGTGGGAAAACCAGAAACTAAGACATTGGTTCAGGAAAGACTGTGAAACTGAAAACAAGCAGCTCTGCTTTGAGGCCTAAAGGCCCAAGTCTTTTGCAGAACTGGGGGGAGGGGCATTCTTCCATTTCCTCACTGAAGCATAGCAATGCTCTGCAGAGTTATGGACCAGAGCTACACAGCAGTGCTGCCCACCTACCCACCAGACTGACAGATAAGCAGTGTTTTCATGAAAAGCTGACAGCCCAGGGGGGCAGTTACAAACTTCCCTCTGTTAAAAAACTTGAGAAGTCCATGTGAAAAACTCTTGGGAACTTCCAGAAATATATAGTGAGAGAAACTTGGCCAAGAATTGGGTTGTCTGTGTCAGCAGGTGGATGATAGAGCTGGCAAAATATAGTTTTCATTGTTGATATTTGTACTCATAGCCTGGTGAGACTTGGGACACTCAGGTAAAAGACACTGGATAAAGCAAAGAATTCTGTAGTTGATGGTTTTAAAATTTTAATAGGGAGAATTCAACTGAAATAAAAGGAAAGTGAGTCAAAGGAATAAATGTAATCTAGCATGAAAATTCTGGGTTCGGACCTTCTTCTCAACCAGGCTGCCTTGGGAAAATTGAAGGTCACTGCCTAGAATTTCCTTGGATGCATTTGTTCACTCCTTCTTTCTTTAAGTTGGATCAAACCAATCATATCGCATAAAAGCGAAGCAACATTTTTTCAAAGCCCCAGGTAGACTAATCTGCTCCTTTCCCTCATCCAGTTCCCTCTCCAGGACTCCCACCCCTCAGCACAGGCCAAGGCCAGAATCCTAGCCAGGATTTCACAAACTCTTCAACCTTGGAGCTAATCTCAGTCAATCCAATGCTTAATAAGAATAAACGGGAGGGTGGATTGGGTGCTCTGACAGTCACTCTGGTGGTCAGTAATTCCTTGGGAAAAGAAATGAAAGAATGAAGTGAGGTTCTAGTCGCTGCCTGGGCACCAAGTCAGTGCTCCTGGTTCCTCTATAGTCCAATAGGAAACACGCTCCAAATATGAGAGTGCTGCAGGATACTCAGACAGGGAGACAGGACACGTAGGCAATAAGCAGGAAGTAGCATTTATTGGTGCTGCACTGGTTCAGCGGATTTATCCAAAGGCTGAGCCCCAATAACAATGGGGCTTTCCCTTTTTATACACATCTTATACTTCCTCATATTTACAGACTTGCATGTTCTTTGTATATAAGATCTGAATTTTGATTGGTTGGTGTGCTGTAAGGGGAAGTGAAAAACTTTCAACCATCCTAGGAAGCGGTTAGCTCGGGCCTCGCGACCACAAGAGGACACTGTCCTTCCTCTACCAACAGGTCTCTGAACAAAGGGACAGCTGATCTGTAGACAGCGTTTTTATGGAAGTTCTAGAATCACTTTTTAGTTAGAAGAGAGAATCCCAGGATCTCACTGATGATGTTTAGGATGTGCAAGGAGACCTGGCAGTCCCTCAGTGTCAAAGCGAAACTCCAGTCCATGGGTGAATGATGGCCCTTGAGAAGGTTCAGCTCAACCAAGGTTCTAAGAACAAGACCAGGGGCCAACACACCTCATGAAACCCTAAGCAGGCTCTGCCTTCCTACTCCCTGAATGGAAGAGGCACATGACAATTTGAAGTAGCTCATGCCAACAAGGGCAAAAAAATTCTTCAACCTACCTCCATAATAACATTGGAGAAAGAGGCAACACTTATAAGTGGTATGGAGCTTGTAACCTTACAGAGCTTCAGAGGAGAACAATTTATTTCTTACAGACTATAAAAAGGAGTGATATGCCACTTTGGAAAAGATTAGAAAATTTCTACTAAAGTTAAACATAAATATGTATACCCTATGACCCAGAAGTTCTACTCCTAGGTGTATGTCCAGGTAAAAGAGTGCTGCTTATGGCCACCCCCAAAAAGTACAGAAATAATCATAGTGCTGTTATCCACAATAGCCTAAAAGTGAGGCAACTAAAAAGTACACTAACAGCTAAATGGATCAATAAATTATGCTGTGTTCTTGCAATGAATACTAAAAAGCATTGGAAGGGAAAAGAACTGCCACTATATGCAATACACAGGTGACACAGACACAGTGTTGGACAAAAGAAGCTAGAAATGGTAGAGTAGATATTATATGATTCCATTTATATCCAGTTCAAAAACAAGCAAAACTTGTCTAGGGTGATAGAGGTCTAAAAAGTGGTTACTGGGAGGCTAAAAATGTCCTATATGAATAGTGGGCACATGGCAACAAACGAAATGTATTAAGCTGGTATACTTAAAATATGTGAATTTTCTATATGTAAGTATATACTTCAATAAAAAGAAAGAAACAGTCTATGGCCATGCTACCCTGAACAAGCCCGATCCCATCTGATCTTGGAAGCTAAGCAGGGGGGCCTAGTTAGTTTTAGATAGGAGAACCACCTAGGAAGACTAGGTGCTGTAGGCATAAAAAAAAAAAAAAAATAAGGGATTGTAAGCTGACAAGGTCCTTGCAATCTGTGAGGTCAACCAAAGGTTGCCTCACCTAAAAAAAATAAAAGGGTGGATGTAAATTTTTTTTTTAATAAAAGGATTACAGGCATGCCTATTAGCACATGGAACTGAAGGAATCAACTAAGTAAAAGCCCACTAAGTTTTGAGCAAGCGAATGAGCCTGGCACTAAAAGGCACTGTGGTTGTTCAATGGTAGTAAGCTAAGAAAGTAGCTCCTCATCCAAGGGAGCATATTCCATAACGCCCTCTTCACTTGTGGCCAAGGAGAATAATAGCTAATGAAAACCCTCTCTGAGAAAGAGCCAGACGCCTGGGAAATTATCTCCTGGAAACAGCAGTGAGGTCTACCCAAGGGTGAGTGGCCTGCACAGATGTCAGGATTGCACAGCCAGTGGCTGCTGTGAGTCTGTTTCCCCTTTCTGATGAAGAACTAGCGGTTATCTCACTTCTGTTCCACCACTTTCTGTCACATGTGTGGGGGATAATTTTTCAGTGGGTAGGGGGAGACGGTAAGGCCTGTTTCCAGGTCAGAGAAACTACACCTAGTAAAGAAAGCAAGATTCTCATGAGATCCTGGACTGTGAGTTTAATGTCATCACTGTTATTATGTCAATTTTAAAAATGAGGAAATGCGCTCTTCCCATAAGGGACCTGAGGTGACCTCTAAAAACGGTTTGCTGTTCACTTGACCCAGAAAACCCCACAAAATGTGCAAGTCAAGAGATTCAAATCTTCGTGTTCACTTTAACAACACTCATGAAACTGCCCAAGCCATCAAGGGTATGCATATCCGAAAAGCTACCGAGGATCTGAAGGACATCGGTTTACAGAGGTGAAGTGTGCCACTGTGTTGTTACAGTGGTGGCGTTGGTAGGTGTGCCCAAGCCAAAGGGTGGGGCTGGACGCAGAGTCCGTGGCCCTAAAAGAGTGCTGAATTTTTGCTGCACGTGCTTAAAATGCAGAGTGTTGAACTTAGGGATTTAGATGTAGATTCTCTGGTCATTGAGCACAGGCAGGTGAGCAAAGCTCCCCAGATGCGGTGAAGAATCGACAGAGCTCCTGGGAGGATGAACCCTGCCTGAGCTCTCCCTGCCACACTGAGACGATCTCACTGAAAAAGAGCAGACTGTTCTTAAACTAGAAGAGGAGGTTGCACAAGAAAAAGGTATCCCAGAAGAAACAGAAGAAACAAAAACTTATGGCCCAGGAGCAAATTTAGCATCAAGTAAATGCTAATAAAAGTAAAATATAAAGAAATAAAAAATAAATAAAAATGAAGAAATGCCACACCCAAATCCATTCATGCTGAAATGTTCTCTATGCAAGTGAGATATTTCTCCTTCTACTGGAGGTTATTTTCTACATTTAGCCTCTGCCTCTCATGACCAATACCCATTTCTCTCCATCTCTAAAACTTTCCTGCATCAACTGACTCCTTCTTTCTCAGCATTTTCAACCCCCCTGGCTTAATAGCTTTGTCTTCTTCTCTGCCTTTTTTGGCCCCTAAATAGCAGTGTTCCCCAAATTTCTCCTTTTACCTTGTTTCTCACCTTGCTCTTTCCAGTCTAAGAGTTTACATTTAAATATCCTTAGTTAGCCACTCCCACATCTAAATCTAAAGCAATACTACTTTAGTATAATATAATATTTAGTTATAATACTAAAGTAGCTAAAAATGTTTATTTTTAAGAAGAGATAGATGGTAAGGAAAACATATACAAAACCCACATATTGCCAGATATTTTTTCCTCCCTCAGAGCAAAACAATTTGCTGAGGTACTTAGTAACATAATATTTTAACTGTATATTTATATTTTTGTATTTTCTATCTTGAAAACAAAGCACATGCTAACTCTAGATTTTAGTCTGACTTATCATAGTAATATATTGCATAATATGCTTTTTGAGAGGTTCTTGAACACAGGGTAGAAGTTTGTTATTGACTTTTGCCTCACTATGATAGAGACAGACCTTTCTAAATTAAAGAACAAATAATTGGTCCAAAAAAAAAAAAAAAGAAGAAGAAGAAGAAATAGAGGCACAGAGAGGTTTAGTAGCTTGATGAGCATCACAGGGCTAATGAGTTCTGGAAGTAGCATTTTATTTTGGCAGTTTGGCTCCAGTCATTTAGTAGTTACATATAAACTGGAAATTATATTGCCTGATGCTATAAATATTCTACATATTACACAGCCTATGTTTACCAGTAAATAAATAATAACTCAATTGGATTAGTGAAAGTATATTATTGCATTCTTTAGAATCATAAAGATTTTTAGAAATATTTTAGAGAGCTAGGAGGAGCGTAGAGGAAATAGTCATAGAAAGCATTTTCCCCACCACAATAATGAGGGCCCAGGACTAAAACCGGAAGGAAGCCAGATGCCCTGGACAGGAAGTTGCACAGTCAGAGGTCTTCATTAATTATGTGACTTCTTCCTTAGCACAGCTCTGCAAAAGAAGATGAGCACAGCTCAGCAAATCTCTGTCCTTCTTTCTAAGCGATCCGAAACAAGTCTTCCAAAGGCCGTCCCTTGTAGCAACATGAGCTGAAGGTATTGCACAGAAGTACAACAAGGGCATACGAAACAATGCAAACCTGCAGAAAGCTTCCTCTGAGAAAACTGGCAACACTGCTTTTAATAACTGAGTCCCAAATCCCCTTAAGAGATAATGGGACGGCCCTCAAAACACCACCAGAACATCTTGATGACACTAGAGACCCTCAAGCCCTCTTCCTACTTGAATAACCTTGAGATTTCCAGAGCTAAAGCAAGATGACAAGTCTGATTCATCCAGAAGTGCAACCTTTTGTGAGACACCTTCTGCTTGCTCCAAGTGCCTGTTTCGTGGCTCTACAAACAGAAATGGAAAATAGCACTTTCCTTTCGTCTTGGCCCCACCTCTAGAACTTCTTGAGAGGAAAGACTTTGCTGGGAGCCTGTCTCTAAGGATCATCGAGTATAAAAACCCCTCATGAGGCATCCCTGTCTGTCCCATGGAGACAGGGGGATGCTTGTGGCAGGCTTCTGGGGGAGCAGCAAGTCACTGCAATGGCCCTCTGCAGTTCTTTTCCCAGGCAACCATACTCAGGTGCTTTTGTGGCAAGCTGCCAGCTCAAGGCTCTAATTAATTAAAGGGGTCTTTTTGCCAAGGATATTGGCCATTTTGACATCTCCGTTGGAGACTGGAGCTCATGAAGGTTCAGCTTTAGAAGAGCAGCTCTGCTTTTATCACATCTGATCTCCCCAGTGGGAAAAGCCAAGTGCCCGGAGTTGCAATAATCATGTTAAGTGCCAGTTTCCTTTGCCAAAGAAACAGTGCGCTCTTTTCCTTATCCTTCCCTTGGGGAAAACTCCCACTAAGTCATTTACTGGGTTCTCTGCTTATCTTGCAATTCCACAGCAGCAGCGCCATTTTTTTTCAATGTATGTAGGCAGTTCCACAAGCCTACATGGTTTGTGGTTTTAAAGATAATTAAATTTAAGCTCAACCTCAGAGAAGGACAGAGCACATGATCTCCCATGACAATATTAGAAGTGCTAGCAGCACGGAAGAGTTATCACACTCATTTCCGTGGGGCAGACAAGTCTTCGAGAAGACCATCCTCCATCTCCTGAGTAAGGATAAATAGTCCTTGCTGCCAAGTGAGAGAACCCAGAGGTACATTTAGACATGAGTGGCCCTGGTGGAAGGGTAGACCAAGTCGGTGGCTCTCCCAGGGAAGGTTATTTACAACCTTTTCTCTGCTATCAAAGCATTTTGTTTATACAGTTATTATAGAACTTACCCTGCTGTGATTTACCCAAGTATAATATTGCTTCCCCACCACCACCACCACCACTAAACTATGACAGGGAATTTTCCTGAAGGCTCAGGAAAGACAAATCAATGAAACAAAACAGGGTAGGGGCGTAGGGCATGACCCAGTCCTCTCCCCTTTCCCAAAGGAGGAACTGTACTAGAGACACTCACAATCTCCAGCCACATCCAACTTGAAAACTCATTACTTGCTATGACTGAAATATTGGTTGTGGTAGTAGTACTAGTAATAGTACTAGTAATTCATTTAACATGTATTTTTTGAGGCGCTACTATATCGAAGTCTAAGTTCACACCAGTGAATAAAACAGATCGAGAAAAATTCCCGTCATCTTAGAATTCATTCTATTGGAGGGAAAAAACAGACAATAATATATTAAATAAATTAATTATGAATGCGAAGTTAAAAATTAGGCCACTTAGAGGTTCCTGGGGCAAGAACAGGTTGCAATTTTAAAGTGACCGTCATTGAGAAGGTGTTGATAATGTGATACAATTGCGTCACTGTTGAAGACAGGGGAGGAGCTGCAGCCGTCCTGCCCACCCCCCTCCCACCCCATTCCTCCTCCTCTCACTCCCAGAGCAAAGGGAGAGCTCTTAGCACTCATTTGTAATGACTGGGATAAGGAGAGGTGGTTCTGAATTTCACATGCTCTCCTTTCAGCTCTCGCTGCCCAGTTTTGGTTGTCATCATTGCACTCTCCAATCCCACTCTCCTGAGAGGCGGTGTGGTGCCGGGGTGAAGAGCACATGCTCTGGAGACCGACTGCTGGGACTGGAACCCATGAGCTCACCGCAACTTTGCCCACGTTACCTAGCCTCTGTGCCTCGCTCGTCTCATGTAGAAAATGAGACAAACAATGGTATCAACTGTTAAAAAAGAGACAACAGACCCAAAATGGAGTCACTCGTGCTAAACTCCAAGTCAGCAAACCAAGACTTAATACCTGATTGCGGTTTCAGCCTCTCCCAGCAATGTAACCTGGAATCTGGAATTACATGGTCAGCACGAGTGAGGTAATCTGCCTGACAGACCCCTTGCATCCCCACAGGAAGATGGCCTGGCCTGAAACAATCCACTCTTTGTTATCAACTTCCTTTTCCCACACCTTCTGCTATAAAAACCTTCCAGTTCGGAGAGCTCCCTGGAACTCCTTTCTGTTTTCTAGATGGGATGCTGCCCAATTCATGAATGGCTGAATAAAGCCAATAAAATCTTTAAATTTTACTCAGTTGAGTCTGTTTTTTTAACACAGACTACAGGATTGCTGTAAGGAGTGAATGGGTGGGTGCACATAAAATTCTTAGAGCAGTGTCTGAGAGCTGATTCTGGACCTGCAATGCAGCCACCACTCTGGCTCCCTAACTAAGCGCCCTGCCTCCGCCATTACCACAGCCATCTTATTTAGAGGTTGGCTAGAGCACTGACTTCAGGAGATTACAGCAATCATCAGAGTGTAGAATTAAAATAATAAAGAAAAGCAATCAATGTGGGAAGAAAAAGAGGGGATGTATTATTTGTCCTATACAGATCATTTATGAAAACAAAGGGAAAGCACACAGCTAAGCAGCTAAATCAGAGGTTGCAATTAGCTCAATTGTAGAGTGACTGGGTCCCATTTTGAGCAACAATAGCAAGAGTGATCACCCTTAATTGAGGTAAATTAAATATTCTGACTACTCCAATTTTATAAAAAGAGTTGTAAACTAGTACAGAGATCCACTTTACAGGAACTCTTCTCCATTCTTCTCATTGATTCGTCTTTTTTTTTTTTCTGCTTCTTTTCACATCTAGCACACTTATCTGTAGACTAAAATAACAAAATAACTATCTCTATGAAAGCTCATCTTTCAGAACACATTGTGTAAAATTAAATGTGTAATGTGTGTATGCACAAGTATACAAGCCTACGATTTTAATTATAGGTCAGTTTCGATTATGTCAAATTCGGAAAAATCTGAAAGGAAAATGGGTAAGAAAGGGAGAAAAAGTTGCCAGTGTACTTGAGAATTGGTAATACAGGAGCCAAGAAGAAAACACTCTAGAATCACAAGGGAAACACAATTTACAGCTAAAAGTCTATTATAATATCTTTAGTACTTGAAGAAAAACACTAGTAATATCAAGGTAGTGATTATACAGCTAAATGGAATATGATTTGTGGCATTTACCCACACATACACACACAAAAGAAAAGCAAAAAAAAAAAAAAGCATACATACTATGATTCTTAAATGCCCTTCTGCATTTGTCATTTGCAAGATTAGTCCGCATCCTTTTATTTCTGCTACTGCATTAAACTATTTTGGCAGTCTGGAATTGCTGTGACAAAACCACGTTTTATTTATAGCTCAAAAATAGCTTTTTTTTTTTTCAGGTGTACATGTGTGCTGCTAATTATTACCGTTTCAAATATATGCTAAAATGTGTAGTACATGGGCAGTTATGCAGGAACCACAGACTGCAAAGGTCATATTCTTGAAACTTGGTGTCCGTGCAATGCAGCTGGGATAATTACAGTTCAAAGGGGATTAGAGCAACATATTTCATGACATTTACCCGTAACTACCCTCCTTCCTATTAGCGATGTTACTGCTGCAGACAATGACTATATTAGATAATCTAAGGATCTAAGTGTGCTGTTTATTCTGAAGTGACAATGACAACTGTAGCAGCTGCTGGGAGGGAATAACGAATGTTCTAGCACTGGCAGTGGGGTAGTTAGCCGTAAGGCCCAATTCACAAAAATACCCGCCAAAAGCATGAGGTAATTCTACCGATGGGATTCTGTCACTCTATTTTAAAAATTCGTATCATTAAACTATAAAATGAAGACCAATACATTCTATTTGCTATGACTTATGCCTCGACAAAAACAACACGAAATGATTGTACTGTAATATATTCCTTAATTCTTGCTTAGGACAGGAGATACACAAAAATCGGAAATACATTTCTCCTGGTCTGACAACTCTTCCACCACCAATTTTAATCCTGTAAACTATGACTACTTGGTTTGACCTTGGGCGCATGTGTCTTTCTCTTTGAAAATGTCAAGATCACAAAGCAAAGACTTTAAAAGTCCTAAGCTGGAGATTGTAACATAACATTACGGAGGAATTACCAATATTCGCCCTATTTAATCATCTCCATGGCTACTACGCTGAAAGCAAAGAAGTCCACATTTCCAAAGCACTTTCACCAGTCCAAACCCTCAATATGTTGAGACGCCTCCTTTCAAGGAAGAGAAAAGCCACAAGCCCACTCTACCCACAGTATTGACTTTAACTTGTCCAAATCACAATGATAATGCTAATGGTCAAACGGGGCCTATATTAACATTTAGAAAAAGGCAATGAATAGGTATTTATTTGAGTGATATGGATATTTTATTTTGTACCTCTAAGCATGTAATAAGGTATTTTTACCTACCTATGAATGTTCCAGGTGCCGGCATAAAAAAACATACCAAGGATAGATAGACTCCTGCCCTTCCTTTCTTTTCCACCTCAAGCCTTCTTCTGGGTGCTTTTAGAGGAATAACACTATGCCAAGCTTATGAATTAACAAGAATTATTAAATGTCTACTATGTAGTCAAATTTGTGTCAGGTGCTAGAGATACAGAAAAGCATATTTATTGGTCTTACGTTTTATTTATTAAGAAATACTTTGCTTATGCAGAGCTGGAACCTATAACAAATTGACCTTGAGTGCATTCTAATTATTAAGATTTAGAATTACTAAGAATTAGAGACCCATCTGAGGGTATTTCTCCATGCAACTACAGTTCACTTTTTTCTAAATGATGATATTAGCTCAAGTCTATTGATGTACTTTCCTTAATACTGTTGCTCTTTTAGAGCAAAAAGATAAAGTGGGACTCAAAGCACCAAGGCTCAAGTTATTCTCTACAAGCACAGGGGTGGAATAATAATAAACATCTCTTACCAAAATGTTGTTCTAATGATTTTACATAGATCCACCTATTCAATCCTCACAATTCTATAAGCTGATGCCAGTATTCGCCTCATTTTATACATGAGACAAGTGAAGCACAGAGAGGCTGAGTAACGCAAAGTTATGGAGCCCATGGGTACTAGTAGAGCTGAGACTCCAATCTCTGAAACCGGTGTCCAGAGCCTGTGCTCTTAACCACACCTCCTCACAGGGATGGGAAAATGCAACAATGAAAACCGAAACTAAGGCAGTAAGAACTGAAAGGAGAGTGCATGGAATCCAGGATCATCTACCCTTATCCCAAACATTGCAAATGAGTGCTAAGGGCTCTTTCTTTGCTGGGGGAGTGTGAGGAGGATGTGGGGTGGGGGGAGTAGGAGGGAGAGACGGTGGGCTGCAGTACTTCGCCTCTGTTCAAAGTGATTCAACTTTCCTTCCATAAATTGGTAGCCTGTGTTGGCACATATGAACAAGGATAGAACTTTGCAAATGAGTATATATCATCCTTCATTCAGCAGAGAGCCCTAGAGCAAGTCAGCAAAAACAGCACTCTGCCAAAATTGAAACTTCATAGCTTCCAAAAAATCTGTTTAAAAAGTAAACACCATTTAAATTTACTTGAAATGATACCCTTTCCTGTGACTGCTCCAGAACATGGGATTCTGTCTTTCTGGGGGAACTGAGGAATTTCCTCAATGCTGACTGGGTTAATTTGGACTTCGTGCCCTTTCTCAGGGCATGGGAAGAAGCCACTGTGACCTACCCGCCTGGAAATTCTGCCAAGAGGCTAAGAGTCATGGGAATCTACCCAGCCAGCTTTGCAGAGGTCAATGAACATGGTCTAGACATTAAGCCTTGGTCTTTAGAAGAGGAAGCCAGATACAATATAGTTTCAAAAGACTGAGGAACCAACTGTGAGTAAATATCTTAACCACTGATATACTATCTCAGGCTATGTTTACCCAGGGACCTATTCATCAACATTGATGAAAAACTTGAATCTTCCAGTAGCCCAATGCATTCTACATTCTTAGCCATTCTTTCCTGAAGAAAAATTACTTTGTGTGAGTAAAGTGTCACTTATATTTTTAAAAATAAAATGTCATCCAATGGGCTAAGAGATGACATAGACATCTGTACACTCATTCATCATTAGTAACAGTGGAGGGGCCCAAGTCAAAGCAAAGGGTTGGACGAAATAGATGGAAGTCAACACGGTCACCAATAATCCCACAAACTTCAGGTAGATTTCTTTTAGGATCCCACATATTCTAAAACAAATACTTTTTACATAGTAGGGATACATTTCCTAAATGTATTTCCTATTTTTTAAAGGTTGTCATTTATATGAGTTAAGATATCAGAAGTCCAGGGAAAGGGAACAGAAAAAGACATACAGAGAGAGAAACAGAGCTGTCTCCCTGCCAAAAAAAAAAGTAAAATAAACCATCAAAATGGTAGTTGGATTTTTAAAATAAACTCTCCACTCTGAGGAACCTATTTCTATGACACAGACAGGAATTCCAGATGGAGCTAGGTTACCATATGTAGATGGAAGCAGGACGAAGCAGGGCATTTTGATAGCAACTAGAAAAGCAGCACTGTTTTTCATTTCCAAGTAATTTGTGAAACAGAAATCTCTAAACTTTAACCCATCCCTGGATTCATCTTATCCCTGACCCTCAACCCATCCATCATCCTCACCTGTCCATCACCCCTAGACTATTTCGACCTGAGCCCTAGGGGTGGGAGTCAGGGTCAGAGTGAGGAACCTCAGGAAAGAGGTTAGGATAATCTATTTTGCATATCACCTTCGAATTAAAATGCTAGAAGTTCAATATGCTGTGTCAGAATGTCCCTACAAAAAAATTGCTAAGCCAACGGATCTGGGTCCAAATATTTTGCGCTGAGAGATGGGAAAGTATCAAGACACACAGATATAAATATCAATGAACATAAAACAGGTGGCAGGAGATGTCATGGAGCATGATTGAGGCTCATTCTCTGCTGTTTATCCACCCAGCAGACATCCCCGATGTGTCAATCTAGTTAAATAGTGTGAGCTGGAGAGGTTATAAAAGATGAAGGTCATAAGATATGAAATTGGCCTATCCTCTACGCGTCTGCCCCAGAGTACATTGTTTCATGTCTTGGCATCTTCATTTTTCCTCTATAACATGTTAATGATAACAACTGCCTTGCAATACGAGGCACTCAATAAATAATCATGAATGAATGAATAAATTCATGTGTACCCCTTACATCAGCAGTCCTCAACCTTTTTGGCACAGGGACCAGTCTTCCTATGAGAAACTAATGCCCGATGATCTGAGGTGGAGCTGAGGCGGTGATGCTAGCGCGGGGAGCAGCTACAAATACAGATGAAGCTTCACTCACTCACAGGCAGCTCCCCTCCTGCTTAACAGGCCATGGACTGGTGTCAGGTCTGTGGCCAGGGAATGGGGACCTCTGCCCTAGATATTTTTATGTTTTCCAAACTAAGGAGTGAACTAGTTTTTGGCTAAAAACAAGAAAAGTAGTTCTTACAACTGTATAAGGTGGTGTTTAGGAAGTAGGCCTTGGGATATTTGCTATCTTCAGCTAAACGTTTCAATTGTTAACATCGCTGCCCCCACGTAGCTATCAGCACCTTGATGTAGTACAGAAATTATCTTCATAAATAAAACCTGAATATAAATATTCTTTTCTCCCATAAAATGGAAAAAAAAGCTGCGTTTTAGAAAACATGGTCCTAGAATACACTAATGAACATTCATGTAAGTAGCAAATCCATTTATTAAATAAACCTTTATTAAATTCTTACTACCTTGATCTCCGTACCCCACCCCTAATACTCATATTTCCTCCTTCCTTTTGAAACAAATTCCTTTAAAGAAAACTCTATTCTCCCTTTTCTATTTCCTTCCTCACTCAGCCCTAAAACCACTGCAGTCCAGCTTCTATACCCATCACTTTGATCTCATTAAAACCAGCAATGACTTACAATATCGATAAACCCAATGGATGTGCTTTGACCCTTATTTTACCTAACCTCTCCGAACAATTCTGATACAATTGCCTATTTTTTATTGACTTAACTTCTGCGACATCACAGTCTTCTGGTGTCTTCCAACCTCTATGGCTCTATCTTCTCACTTTCCTTCATAGGTCCATAGTCTTCTCCCAGACCTTTTATATCAATGTTGCTCAAGATTCTTATAAACGTGTCTCCTTTTCACTCTAAACTCCCTCCCCAGGTAATCTTATCCATTTCCACCCTTTCAATCGTTCTCTACACACATATTCCTCCCACATTCATATATCCAGCCCACAATGCTTTCCTGAATTACAACTCGACATGCCCAGATGCCTGCTGGTTATCTTTCCTAGAAGATTTTATAGACACCACAAATTTGACATGTACCAATCTGAACTCATAAACTTCCTCCCTAACACTGTTCTTATCTCAGAAAAGAGCACCACTATCTGCCAGGTGCCTGTCCAAAATCAGGGAATCATCTTTAGCTACTTCCTCTCCCATATATACAAACTATTATCATATGCTGTTGATTTTATCACCTAAATATGGGTTGCTCTCCACTGCCATTATTATGATCCTGGCCACTACCAAATCTTGCCTGGATTATAGCCTCACACCTAGATTTCATATCTAAAATTTGGCTTCTCTGTCCTTCACTAGCCAAGTAATATTAAAATAAAAATCATATCGTGTCACACACACCTACCCTTTTAAGTTCAAAGTCCTTAAAAATGTCTTGTTACCCTTACAATAAGTCTAAACTCTTAATATGGTTTTACAAGGCACTTCGTTATCGGGCTTCTTTTTGTCTCACTGTTCATCATTCTCTGTTTCAACTGGTAATTTCCAGATATTCTGAACATTTTATAGTTCTCCACCTCTCACTGTTTTTCTGCCTGCACCCTGTCTTCACATGGCCAAATCCCATTCTTTCCTTGGGTATCTGTGTAAAGGTCACTTCTTCAGGGAAGTTTTCCCTGAACTCTAGATTAGGTGAGGTTCTCCTCGTATATGATCTCATAAACTCCCAACTTAAATAAATCATGTCACTCATCACAATTTCACTATCACAATGTATCATCCATTAGAATTTTACTTGTTTAATGGCTACAATTTCTTTGAGGGTGAAGATCATATGTGACTTGGTCACCATTATGTTCCAGTTTAAGTCACACAGGAGGTACTTAGGGTAGATGAATGGATGAATGAAAGTAAAGCGACAGAGGCTGACTATCCTACTCTAATTTGTACATGATAGACAACTGGGAGAGGGAGTAAATTCGTTGGATAGCAGAACTGGGTTTATAAATTATATAGATTGATGCAAAACTTTTAAATGAATACAAATGAACATAATAACCTACATTCATACCCAAACACTTATTTACATAAATGTAAAAGAGGGTCAGGTTTTAACAGCAGCTCAAGTGAAAATATCTCAAGGGCATGTAAAAGGACTTTTTAAACTTCACATAGCCAACAGAAGGATTGGCTTATAAATAGAAACTGATGCCATATTACATTGTGTTAGTAGAATATTAGTGCTACGCTCAAGAAAGACTACAGTTAATCCTTTCATCATAGCCCATGTTTTACACTGTGCCTGGCATACATCAAGTATGTAAACAAAGATTGTTGGATGAAAAGTGAAAAGTCCCATAGATAATATTCAGGTAGAGGCTAGAAGTCCATCTATAAATAATATCAAATGGTGGTCTCATTCTGGGGAAAAGGTGAGATTAAAGAACCACTAAAGTCCCTTCATTCTCTAATATCTATTTTAAGAGTACTGCCTGGACCTCATTCTCAAGGAGTAGAGAACAAGACAAACACAGCAGAACTCAATCAAGATGGAGATGGAACAGGCAATAAACTATCGAAATAATGAAATGGATGGAATTCAGAACAGTGGGCCCTCACCCCATTTAAAAGATGACTATCCCTGCTACCTATTTTCATTTCAAAAAAATTTAAAAACAGAAACAGCATAGCAAACAATGTCATAGTATAAAATCCTAAGAAATGCCAAGTAACTAATACATGAGGCACTGGCCAACTCATTATGCACCTGGTTTTCCATATCAATAGATAGTGTCAAAGAATTTATTTGAGTTGTTTGGACTGTGAAATCACTTCTTTTCCCTCAAGAAAGAGAAGATCTAGTTAAACTTGAGATTAAAGAGGCAGATAAAAGTGCCTCCTGGACGGGGAAGGCCAGGAATTAGACACGCTGCTACTGCTACAGCAGGCAGTCTTCAGACGCGATCCATCACCAGGACGTCTTCCATCAGATGCTAGTGGGGCTAATCCTTTTGCAAAGCATGCCAGCTTCTCAAACTTGACTGTGGTAAATCCAAACCAGATTTTTATGCTGTGTGATCAGCTTTCTTTCAAAATACAAAATCATGTTTATATTGTATTGGGTTTAAGTTTATTAGATTTAAATTTGCAAATAAAGATATAGACGCCTGCAATGCAGCTTGCCCTGGACTCCCTTGAGGCTCATCTTGCAGAATAAAATGTCAGATAATAGTGAGATAGAAATATATGGAACCCAAGTTTCTCTATTTAAAAAATGCTGTCAAACGATAGAGTTTTCTGATCCTTAAAAAGAACCATTCAAATTCCTATCTCTGAAGAAAGAGGGCTACAATATGTCATCAGAATATTTTCATTGATACCATAGCTTTCAACTGAATGTCATCAGCTCTGAAGTCTTTATTACCCTGACAGCAGGCTGGAATTCTTAGAGGCTGACTTACTTTTTTGCAGTCAGATAAGGACTTCTCACTGGCCAATGTGCTGAAAACAGTGGTCTGTAAAACAAGAAGGCGGGAGACACATTAGAATTGTCAAAGTGTAACGATATTGACCAGGCCCTGTGCATCTCCAATCCAAGGTGGACACTACTTCCTATGACTCCACTATTTCTCTGAAGTCTAGAAAGCGTTTGCCTTTCACTGCTCCCATTGCCACCCCACCCGAGTTGGAACATTTATTATGGGCCAATGACAATCCAGTGAGGTAAAGACACTATCTACCTTCATTTCACAAACAATGTTAACTGTAGCACAATTAGGTTAACTGTCAAAGATCACATACCCTAGTTTGATCATGAATCAAAGATAAATAACCTAACTCCAAAACTCACCTTCTCAACCATACATGGTACTCTCTTTATCTTGAAGAAATATATTCAAATGTCAAATGCCAAAATTTTTCAAATGACATCTTTTCATGAGCCAGATAAAGTGGAGCTTCTCATTCAAGAGGTAAGTCTGAACAGCAGTATCCAGGCTGGAAATCTCATCACTACTTTCTTTAGCACACTCATCCTCCCTGTGATTGACATATTTGTGTGTATATTTTCTTGGCTTTATGAACAACTAAAAGGGCACTTTGGCATTCAAGTCCAGTTGAAATTTACAAGCAATTTTGTTCTTTTTAGTTTATCCTATGAAGAGTTCAATGGAGCTATAATCAGTCACATAAATAGTATTGAAATTTTTTTCAGTAAACTTTTCTTTTTCTTTAATTACAAACTAATATATATTCTTAATGAGTTAATCACCATTCTAATCTATCCCCCTGAGGGAACCAAGAGTAATAACTTGTTTATCCTTCCACACTTTCTCTATTTTTATGCAAATATATAATATGTAATTACATGTACTACATATTAATTCTATGTATTATATTATATATGCACATATAGAAGTTTCTTTCTTTCTTAAGATCATATCATCCTACTAAGACTATATACTATGAACATCTTCTCAGGTCAGTTCATATAGATTGACTCATTCCTCTTAGTAGCTGCATAACATTCCATAACATGGATATTCTATGCTTTATGTATGCTTTCCTTTATTGATGAATATTTGGTGGTTTTCAGGATTTGATTCTTTTTGTTGGTTTTGTTTATTTCTTTTGTTTGTTGTTACAAACTATACTGTAATAAACATCTTCGTGTGTGTGTATATAAAATACACATGTATTATGTATATGTATATATACTTATATATGGTTGTGTCTGTGTGTGTGTATATATATATATATAAATATATATTTATACTGATAATTTTATTTTGGTTGAATAGAGTCAGAAAAACTAAAAAATGTATAACAAATAAAGACTTTGGTATGACTTGAATATCTAATGTACATAAACTTTCTCCCACTCTCTTCTTATATATCATAAAAATATTTATCACCTCACCTAGAGTTTTGTTTTGTTTGGGGACAAGCACTAAAGAAAGTTAAGAGTCTGAGCCAGCACACATTCTGGGCCAAAACAGTATGCAGTATTAAAGGATGGAAAACATAAGCATAGATACATGCACCCTGAAAAAGCATCTTTAATGAAGAAAAAATAAGTTTAAAGTTTAGGTTGGGTCTGATCTTGGATTTGATTGGCTAGTTTTTTTTTTATTTTGTTTATGAGAGGACACATGTTAAGAGAAAGTTTGAATTGAAAGGAAAAAGGGAAAGGATGGAAAATTTGGGGTGGTGGAAGAGGAAAAGTAAAGTTCAAAAAAGGGAGAGGAAAAGTTAATTTTAAAAAAAAGATTATCAAGAAAAAGAAAATGACTCCCATTAAGAAACAATTAAAAAAATAGCCTTCTTTGCTCAAAGAGAATGAGCATGTGACTCATCTTCTGATCATAATTGATCCACTGACCTAATTTCAACCTTGACAAATGTAAGTCCTTGTTGACAGGACTGGGTATAGTCCTGGAAGTTCTATGCTGTCTTGTTCTTTGCTGCTACCAGGTATATCTTAGTTTCTCTCATTTCTGTATTTCATGGGGCTGTATAAAAAGATATTCTTGCTTGCTGTTCAAAGATTCAGTCAGTAAGGAGAGAAAAAACGCCAAGGAAGCAGACAGCTCTCACATGCTACAGGGAACCACCCACCTGCAATCTTCCCATCAAATGCGTTCCTCGTGACCTTTCATCACCTTGACGCATTTGTACACCTGAGCATGGTAGCATAAGCGAGCCCTCGATGTTTGCTCTTAGAGTTCTGCTCAAGGGAGGTAAACACCCAACAAGACTTGGTCATTGCTGTAACCCCAGTACATAGCCCAGTGCTTGGGTCAAGGAAGATATCCAATTAATAAGCCTTGAATGGATGCAAAAAAAAAAAAAATTGCATCAAGTAAAACTGGCATCTTTATCCCAAAATACTGTTTTGGAAGCATGATGCTGGAAAAGCAGCCTTACTTGTAATAGTATTAAAAAGTAAAGCCAAGGGAGAGAGAAAAAAATCCTGAATAGTAGTAAAATACATTTTCTCTCTATTTAGTATATGTCTGTCATCTATTATCCACTTGGTTTAGCTAAATCAGTTCTTCAGTGTCAGGCCTATGAACATTTTGGACTGGATAATTCTTTGTTGTGGGGTTGTGTTACTTGTGCTTGCCTTTTAGATGTTGAGCAGCATCCCTGGACTTTACCCACCAGATGTCAGTAGATCAGACCCCTCCCCATGTCAGTTGTGACAACCAAAAATGTCTCAGACATGGCCAAATGTCCCCAGAGATGGAGGACAAAATTACCATCAGTTAAGAACAACTGGTCTAAACTGCAAAGAAGCTAGTTATGAAAATGATCCTAATTCCCTGGCTAGTGCAACAACTTTTTTTCCAGGAAACCAAAGACTAGCGGAGGAGGATTTCTCTTCTTATCCATGAGTTCAAGTCTCATTCTCTTTCCTAAATAGAAGTCAAACTCTGGAGAGGGCCCAAATTCCAGCTACTGAAGACTGTGTGGGGTAACCTGAGAGACTCTAATTGCATTTTAAACTAAGCTTAAGATACACCACTGCAGAGAGTAAATTAGGGAATGTGTCTAAGAAGTCAGACATTATTGCTATAGCCCCAGGGCAAATGATCTTTGAAATTAAACAATACCATTCAACCTTTGAGAACAGTGTCAGCTAGCCTAAAAAACACATTGAAGAAGAAATGAGAGTCAAAAACAGGTGAAATTGACCTCCCTAAAAAAATTAACACCATTAGCTCTAAATGTTACATTTGTAGAAAGGAACCACTTGAACCAAAGGACAAATGTACAATGAAATCTCAGTACTTGGAATGAGTGTGAAAGAGGTATGGCTGAGGTCAATGAGAGTCCGTATACTAAATTTGGCCATTTTCTAAGGGGATTTTATATATACGCTTGGTCAGTCTCATTTTGTTCCTGTCTAAAGACTTTAACTGGCATTCCATTTCTCTAATTGCATTTATTGTGAATGACTTTGAGTGGACTTTCTAAATCTTCCATAACATGTTCAGTTTAATTACCAAAAGTGAAAGACTCAGAGCATGGTGACTTACCCATGCTACGTGACCTTCTTGATTGCTGCATCAATATTCTTCTATTAAAGAGGAAACTCCCCATGAGTCTCCTCCACCAAAGCTGTAGGAAGCTGTGTTTGCCACAGGAGTGCAAGCACAACGAAGCACAAGGACCTTTTTAGAGCACTGACATCTAACCCTGTTGGCAGGGTGACCGGCATGGGTGAACAGTATTACACATGGACAGTTGTAGTAATTTTCCAAAACGAATTTAGAAAGGCGAGGACCCACTGTCATCCATTTATATACTGATACCTGAAATTTCACTTATTAGAGCTCTATTTTTAGCATAAGGCTTTGAATCGTAACAGACAAACCCTTAGGGGGTGCTAGGGTGCAGGAGTCATCGCAAAGAGGGAAATTGGAAATTTCATGTATTATTATCTGTTGGTCTGTTATACCTTAAAGGGAATGAGTTTATCAGATCCCTTTCCTACCAGCAGGTTTTTTTTTCAATAATTTCAAAAGCAGATTTATTAGGAAATGAAGATTTACATTATAAAGACATTAGACACTCAATGGTAACGGGAAATTATCTAAACACACAGATCATAGGTTAAGTTCCCTGAAAAAGCAGACTGTGAGATGGAGATGAGCGTGTAGAAAGTTTATTAGAGACTGCTCTTGGGGGCCTCCAATGCAGAAGGGTAGGATGCAGGTCTGAGTATATGGAGAAGCTGAGCTATGGTACAAATTCAACAAAGGTCTCAGCCAACCATATAGGGAAATCTCAATCTGGGCTAGACCTGTCCCAAGCTGGGGTGAAAGGAAGAGCTGCCCTAGGAAGGGCGCATGACTCTGTGCAAGATGACTCTTTTTAGTCAAGGGCAATTTTCTGAGAGGGCCAACAGCTGAGGGGAGTCAGCTGGCAGCACACCTAGCAATAGGGAGATCTGTATGGACAATTGCTGTGAACACTACATTATACTTTACTTTGACACACTTTTGCCAAGGGCAGATACTGGCTGTGGCTGACTTACTCTAGTTGATGTGACCCTTATTAGAGCTTAGAGTTTTGCTAGTCTTTTATGATAGAGGTGTTGGACAGACAAACAACGGACCACTTGCTCACAAGTCTAGGCGTTTAATTTTTATCCCTTCTTAATAGATCTCCTTGTGAGCTTAAGATGGATTGCTGGCCTTGAGGTCTTGAGTTCTTCATTATGAAGTGAGGAAACCCATATTCATTTCCTTTTAGCTCATGAGAGCTCTGGCTAATTTAGAGAAAATGGGCCTAATTTTATCAGGTACATGTTTGGAAATCAATGAGTATACTGCCTACTTCTTCCCTCCATCCTCTGAGGAAAGAACACTTGACTGAAGAACATGTTCAACTCTTGATTATCTACAGAGGTAGAGAGAGTGTTATGGGTGATACAAAAGTATAACTTACAGGATGTCTTTACATCTGACTTTGAGACACATTAAATAATGGTTAATTTATAAGACTGAGGTGCTTAAACATGTCTTCCTGAAATTAATATTAACAACCATTTATAGAAATATTCCAAGTGGGCAGAAGGCCAAAGCAACCCAAAAGAAAGAGCGGCTTGGGATAATAACTGACAGTGATAAGGCCTTAGTCAGAGAACCCAGATGGAGGATCAGTGATTGATGGTTCATCCAGTCCAGCCTACAGAAAGACATTTCTGGAAGGACAGCTGCTTCCAGGAGTCTCACTGGTGGGAGTGTTTTTATGAAGTGATTGAGCACTGAAAAGAGACTCCATATGTTCTGTACTCCTCTTTATGGGAGAGTTTACCTCTGAGAGTTATTACAATGTTGTTTTATTGCTACTAAATTAGGTTTAGGAAAAAAAAAAGAAATAGATATACTCGATCTCTACTGAGCCCGTTCCTGCCACAATGTCTACAATTAAGATTTATATTTTAAAAACAGCAAACCTATGACACTTACTTGATTAAATTAGAACAAAGTCAGGTGCAAAAGAAGAAAATTGCTTACGTATTGGATTATAAAAATTAAAGAATTCAGAAACTGAATCTCTGTGATAGATGGGAATGTTAGGAAATTTTACTTCAAGCACCAGTTGTTTTGGGTGTGGGTGGGTGTGTGTGTGTGTGTGTGTGTGTGTGTGTCACTCTTAGCCAGATACCACCAAACAGAGGCCAGCTAGTTTTGATAAATGGTCGAATGCAGTTGAAAGCGAAAAACTATGTAAAGGAATGATATCTGCAAAAAGTATCTTTATTTGATACATGCAATTTGCACCCCATAGACACATTTGGTGATTTCTTATTCATTGATAGATGTTAGGACTGAACCTACTCATATTACTAATAATTTGGAAGGCTCTTACACTTGAATTGATGGGTCCCCAAAGTGTATACTACCTAGATGCTTTCCTAGACATTTTAGTCAGCCAATTTTAAGATGTCTGCTATGAATTTCCACTTGGTCTTCATATTTAGTACATTAGTATTGATGCATGTACACTGAAAATAGTGGTATCCCTCCAGGCAAAGTGTAGCATTCATATTTATTTTTTTAACTGCATAATTATAAAATACAGCCCACTAAAGAAAAAAATTATACCCCTGAATAAATGATAAAATTACAGTGTTTTCTTGTAGTCCATAAATACTAAAAATTTCAATTAACCAAGTGAAAAGCCATTGAAAGTGCCAGCAGGATTTATATCCCAGACTAATGACCATCATCTGCATCTTATTTAGCTAATGAAGGTTTAGAACACTTGTGGATAATTAAGGGAAAGCTGATGGGAGAAATGTGAACCATGGAAAGATCGAATCTATTTATGTCTGCATTTAAAACTAAACATATCTAATAGTTCCCTCAATCGAGGTATAACGTCTGTTCCTTTGGGATAAGATAGATTCTCATAAGTTAAGTAGGCAGGTTAGCTCCCCAAACACGAAATTCATTCCTCATTCATTCGTTCATTAAATACTTTTTGAATTCCTACCATGTGATCCACTCTGCCCTGGTGGATCAACATGACAGCATCACAATCTCCCTCGTGTTTCTTCCCACCACTTTCCCTCTTCCACTTGAATTACGTTTATGGCTCTGGGTTTTACTTTACCAAGTAACTAACGTCCATCTGTCATGACAGCCGCAGCATAGCTGCAATCCAGGGGTGTGACAGGAAAGGACAGGGGGTGCAATAGGGCACCTGGCTTATTCGAGACCTGGCAGAACCCCTAAAGAGCGAGCCTCAGACTTGTTAATAGGTGGGGGTTCATGTGAGGAAGCCTAATGACTATCAGAGGGAAGACGACACCTGAGGATCAGGCATAGCCAGAACAGGGATCAAAGTCAGTGCAGCTCTACTGGATTTCACTGAATTGTTAACCAGTCATCTCATTCAACCGTTATTATTCTATTTAAGAAGGAAGCACCTTAAAACCCGCTCTCTAGGTCCCCACCATAATCTCCAACAAGTTTGTGTTTAACAATAGTGATGCTTCAAAGACCTGCCATCCTCAGATCTATGTCAACGCGGAAAATGGCACACCTATCTGGCAGGCATATTGTGGGAAGTCAGCTGATGGTGGTGGCAACTCCATGCACACATTTGTGTCTTTCAGAATCACTTCCATGTCTGGAAGGAAGGCCAGGTTTTTAAAGAGTAGCAAAAGCAGAGCCTACATATACCCAGTTGGACATGACTTTAAGCTAGTGGGTCTCACTGTTAGTGGCACAAAGCTAACCTGGGGGTCTTGTTCAAACCCCCAGAGGCTCTGATTCAGGAAGTATCAGATGGAGCCCAGGAATATGCATCTCTAACACAGGTAAGGTTGATGCTCCTGGTCTAAGAACCATACCTTGAGAATCAGTGGTCTAAGATACACCCAAAGCAAGTCAAGAATAATGGTGATGTGGGGAAAACATTCTATTTGGGGAAAGTGTTATAAGTTGAATTATGTTGCCTAGAAAGAGGTGATGCTGTCCTAACCCCAGTACCCATCAATGTGACCATATTTAGAAATAAGGTTGTTGTAGATTATCTAGTTCAGATTAAATCATTAGGAAAGGTCCTAATCCAATATGACTGATATCCTTATTTAAAAAGAAATTTGGACACAGATACTCACAGAGGAAAGATGCGGTGAAAACAGCATCTGATAATGTAAGCAAAGGTGGGACAGATGAAGCTGTAACAAAGAAACACCAAGGACTGGTAGCCACCTGAAGTGAAGAAATGGCAAGGAAGGCTTCTACCCAGAGTCTCAGAGGAAGCACCGCTCTGCTGATACCTTGAACTTGGACTTCTAGCCTCCAGAACTCTGAGACAATAAATGTCTGTTGTTTTAAGGCACCCGGTTTGTGGTACTTTTTATGGTAGCCCTGTCAAACTGATACAGAGACACGTTCCAGGGGTCTCTCTTTACTGATCATCTATTACAGTGCTTGACAATCTCTTCCTTTAAAAGAACAGACAGTAAATATCTTAGGCTTTATGGGCCATAAGGTCTCTCACAACAACTGAACTCTGTCATTGTTGTAGACAATACATAAATGAATATGTGCCTCTGTGTTTTAAAACTTTATTTTATAAACACTAAATTTGAATTGCATATAACCTTCATATGTCATGAAATATTATTCTTCCTTCTCTTTTTTCCCAACTTCTTAAAAATATGAAAACTACTTTTAGCTTGTAGAGTAGTAGCTAACCATACCAAAAAGACAGTGGGCCAGATCTGCCCTGCAAGCTATAGTTTGTCTACCCTTGAGTATAGACCTAGGAATCAGAAACACCTGGTTCTAATCCTGGTTCCACTAATTATTACTCCTGTAACCTCGATTGAGTCACTGGCTTCCGTCTTCAAAAGAGCATGATAGATTTTTCCCTACCCACCTGGAAGGTTATTATGAGCATAAGATGAAAATCAACTACGTTAAAATACTTTATATATGGTAATGTTATTGATACTTTGATGTATTTAGCTCTGCCTTACTGCCCCAAAATAAATATTAACACTAAGGCCAGGGTGCTGATCAATTGACTCTGAGTCATGGAGCCAGAGCAAAGTGGAAACAAACACGAGCCCCATTAATCACCCACATCTTCAGATGGATCAGGGAAGAGGACAAAAAGATGAATTGCACAGATAAAGCTGTGGGCGGACAGAGGACATACTGAGGTAAACAGCAACTCTGAGTAAAATGCTCATGGTCCTTGGCCACATTTGGCCCTGAGATACTGCAGAATCAAGAATTTCTTCTTTTAGGGAATGTCCTAGACCAGGAGAGGCCTGCCACTGGGAGGCTGTACTGTAACTCAGTTCCTCGGATCATCACTGTGTTCTCTGGATGAAGATACAAACATTCATCATCCACTAAAGCTCTTTTGGCCATCTTGAGCCTTTTTCTATAGTGCCAACAGCTGACAAAGCCATAAATATTAACCTGCATGCAGAATCATCTTCACACTCACTGCTATAAGGAATTGGAACACTGCCATCATGTGTGCACTGTCAGGGCTGGACTTGAGCTGACAGCTCCAGATTTGTAGGTCTGGCACAAGGTAAAGCCAAAGAAAGCACCAAGAAAGAAAATAGTTCACAAGAGGAAATATCATTTCACTCACACTGCTTAGGGCTTTAGACCTCCCTGGAAGTGACCTATGCCCTTGAGGAACTGAGAACAGATCCTTCCAAATTACTAGCATAACCCACCGTGGTCATCAGTCCTTAGAAAGTAGGAATTTTGACTCCAAATTAATTATTCTGATTCTCTTTCATCTTTAAGACTGTGCATTTCCTTGAGGGAGAGAGAAGTGATATCACTAAATTTATTCTCAGAGTCTGACTTCTCATACCCATGTTTGCAGTGAACAGAAGAGAATCCATATTCTGGCTGCTGCCAATATCTGGAGGCTTTACCCTCCCAGTTGCCCTCCCTCCGATTCCTACCTCCACCCTGGTACATCACCACCACCTGCCTTCAAAAGAACAGAGGAAAAAGCCATGGTTGTTGAGTATTTGTTACCAGTTTGACACCTTTCCTCTAACACTCGCTTTCATAAAGGCCAAAGATGTCCCTCTTGGGAGCTGGTAATGAATGAAAAGGTCATGGGCTTAAATCCAAGTTCTGCCTCTTGGTATGTGGACCGGGGCTCATCACTTAATTTCTCTGAGCCTCAATTACCTATCTGTAAAATGGGAACAAGTCCATTTATCTTTGAATATTTTGTAAGAACTTAAGAGGATGTGTGCTCAATAAATAGCAGTATTACTATTACTTCTCATAATTACTCCAACTACACTTACTCTATAGACTTCACAAATGCCTCCTAATAGGAATATATCTGTGTCACTAAAGCACAAAATAGTGGGTGAGGAAGCAAGGAAAGGGCTACAAGGTGCCTTGAAGCCTGGGCTCTAGAAGAGCTGGGAGCAGGAAGGAGGGATGAGTTCTTCCCTCCCTTGAACGATCTTTAGATTATTATATATTGGCAATTTGACATGCCCCTTGTTAAACTCGATGGACAATGACTCACATTCTTAATACTATGCAGTACCCGAGAGGAAATAAAAATGATACAAATGATCATTTTACACACACCCACACACACGCACGCATGCGCACATGCACACACACATACACGTTACACTTACAAGTCTGACTGAGAAAACATTCCAGGAGCTTCCATAGCTCACCCTTTAGAAAAGCGTGACCTTCCCTGCAGCAAGAGAGCAAACATAATTGGGAAGAAAAATTTCTTAACTTGAAAAGCTACATGTCAGCCAAATAAGACAATGAAAACATGATATTATATCTACAGTTATTTGGGGAAAATTAAAAAATATGTTAGTCTCAAGCCTAGCTGTAGGTGCTTGATGATAAGAGTCCCTCCTTCGAGCTTCTCAGGAAAGATGGAACAAAACTGAAGACCAACCGAGGGCAATGAAGCTGAAGGAGCTCAGCTCCTGGAGGGATTCTCACTGTTGGAGTGGTGGGAATATCTTTTATCATAAGGCTTTCACCCAATGTCTTTCTCTTTTCCTTGTTCATAGTAATTCCATGTACTAATATATACGTAAAAATAGATCCATCTTTAAAAAACAAAACACCAACTATCTTAATTTGTAATCCATGAAGATGAAACACTAACATGTAAATTTGGTAGATGGGGAGGAGAGGAGGAAGAAGGTCAAGGAAGAAAGACATTGTCATAATCACTGGCTATTACAAATCTTTTAACTGAACACACAACAAGAAGGGAGGTTGCGTAGCTTAATGTGATGGGTTCCTGTTCAAAGCCCAGCACTGTCATTAGCAAGTGAATGGTGATGTGCCATTATCTGAGATACTCTAAGTGATAGTTTGACAAAAAAAAAAAAAAAAAAAAAAAAATGATGTCTATACAATTTTACTGCATACCAGAAACAAACTAAAAGATCTAGCTTGCCATAAACACATTTCATAATTAGAGCACTGACAGATGCAGGCCTTATCTTAGTTCTAAACTGCTGCATCTCCATTTCTTCAGAGAGTTTATTTTGAGTTCCACCTGCACAAACTTTCCAAGTGAAAGGCTAATAAGAGATGATTAAAGTATTCCCCAGGGCCTGGGGAAATCCCATGCTTCATTTTTTTTTTTTTTTTTTCATTTCTTTCCAACTGCCCGGAGCCCATTTATTCAACAAACATTACCAAGCACTTACGTTGCAGGCATTAGGTTTGGTTCTGCTGGTGGTATAGAGATGAATGAGACATGACATGTGCCTTGAAGAGATTTCCTTTTCTCATTGCCCTCACCACTGTCTTAGTTCAAATGTTTGTCACCTTTTAATTTTCTACTGGATTTCCAGGCCACTAATCCATCCTCTACATTGCCACCAGAATATCTACCTAAAACAAATTCGATTCTGCAGGTTGGCAGTTTAAAGATCTCTGCTGGCTCCCAAATTTTCTACAAGAAACTATCCTTGCTTCTGATCATGATGCCTGTTGACAATCTGACTACACTTTATGTCATCAGACTAGATTCTGATGCTTTCCACTGCACATCCTACGTGCCAGCCAACTAAATGCTTGATTATTCTCTGGGCGAGCCAGGAAGACCTCCAAATCCTTGCATATAGTATTATATTCCCTCTGCCTGAAATTCTTTCCACTAATCATCTGGATAAGTCTTCCTTTCCTTTATAAAGACTTTACTCTCTCACTCTCCCAAGAAGAGTTAGTGGTTTTCCACTCTGTGTTCCTCAAGCCTTTAATTCTCACACATTTTATAGTTTTGTTTCATTTTGTTTTTTTAAATGTACTTCTTGCTAGTTAGACTGAAAACTCAATAAGTACTAAAAAAGTCAACTTCATTTACCTCTGGTACAGCCCGGTACATACAGTAGATAGTCAATGAATGTTTGATAAAATAATAAAAGTCACTAATTTGATAGTCTAAGGCTAGTGGAGATTTAGTTAGGTACCAACTGTGTCTAAGGGAAGTTGAAGCCATGGTTATGATTGAGAGTTCCTAGGAAAATGTATAGTTATAAGAAATAAGGAAGTGGGGCAAACCTCAAGGGAGCATCAAAATTTGTTAAGATAAAGAAGAACCATGGAAGAAAATTAAGAAACAGCAACCAGAGGAGTAGAAGAGCCACAGTGCTATCACAGAATAGCACTTCCTCAAAGAAATGCTCTCTGATCTCCCGTCAGGACTCGAATCCCCTTCCATGTGCTCTCACCTTATATCCTACTTACCCCTATCAGAGTGCTTACACTTTAACTCTCTACTTGTCTGCAACCCACATAAAATATTAGTTCCCCAAAGGGATCTAATTGTCTTATCGACAGTATATGCCACAGAGCATGACACATAGCTAGTGTTCAATAAATATTTGTGGAAGGGATAGATGATTAAATAAATGAGTGGAATGCAACTAAGAAATCACATAAGATAAAAATTGAAAGATGCCCCTATTTTTAGTCATCGGGAAGATACTGGGTGACCTCTAGTCCTATGTTTTACCGCATATACTCATATAACTCTCATTAGTTTTACATCGGAAGGTTCAAGGATTTGAGATAAAATGAAAAGCCTCATGGCTGTCACTTGGCCTTCGCTCCCAGAGCAATCACTATGAAGTTAGATGAATGGCTCTGAAAAGGTGCAAATAGGTTTTATCCAATAGTTTTCACCCAGATAACATATAACAGAGTCATTACCTCCCTTAAAAAGCATTTCAAAATTGCTTCAGCAAATAGTATCTCTTAAAACCAGGAAAACTTTAAACAAACGTAATCAACTCATCTCTTTGTGACCTTGAATTTTTTACTATTACATCCTGTACAAGTTTTAATGCCCTCTATTTGAGGAATCATTGCAAGACAACAGATTATTTATCATCATAAGACCCTAAGTTGTTGATATAAAAGAAGTAATTTGATAATAAATTGCTAGACAAATGAATGGAAAAGAACCTCTGACAGATTGCTAATGTTTTGTTTTTAGATTTACAAATGAGGAGAATTGAAATAAAGAGGATTGGAAATGGAAAACGTAAGTACAGCCTGCAAACAACAAATGCCCTTCAGGACATGAAGCAGGGAATTAGAAAGGAATGTACTTCAGCAATTTCTGAATTTTGCTGGGAATTGAAATTTGGCAAACAGAATAATGATGAGTAAGCTGCCTTTCTCCCTCTCAGCCCTTCTTGACATTACCAGTGAGTGTCATTTGCATACAGGGGACTAGAGCAAGGAAGATAAATAAAAAGAATTTGCTCTTTGTTTCTCAGCCTTGCCCCATGGCAAGTTAAGGAAGGTCAACTAAAGCCTTCCTATCAAGACATCTGGCATTCAGCCTGGATCTTCAGGATACTTGTAAACTCTGATTAGAACCATGTTCTAATTGATAAACTGGGTCTAAGTTAGAGACTTGAAGAAAATATTTTATTAAAGAAAATTTAAGACATTTTGAAAACTATTTCATAGAATTGTCTTCCAGAAGATTAAGTATATCCAAAAGCCCTGGGTGAGTCATGCTGTGCCCCATACAGTCTCTTGAGGAGCACTGGTTACTCATAGGAGCCCTGGCCCCACAGAAAAGCAGTTGACATCTCAGGGACATCAAGTCTCACTCTACCCTTTTGATCACAAGATGATTGAGGCTGGAGTTCAGAAAACCCATTTCTATATTGTTTAATTGGAGATTTCGACATTTTTAAAGGGCTGTCAGAAAACAACTATGCATTGTTCAAAGAAGGTTAAGTTGTATGGGCTAAATTAGAAAAACTTTCCAGCATTAAAGAGAAGTGATATACCCTAAAATATTAAAGTAAAATGGTAGAAAAAGTATAAGACTTGTTAAAATACACAAATACACTGTTTCAATTGTGATCCATGCTAGCAAAATGTCTTTGTACAAGTTATGGAACTTTCTGGGCCTCAGTTTCCTCAACTCTAACGTAGAAACAAAAAGCTCACTTCACAGAATGATGAGGATTAAATACGACTATCTACTATGCAGAGCACATAGCTCAGATACCTGATGGACGTTCAATAAGTATTTCTTTCTCTTCCACCTGAGCTCCTTAAAAAATTAGACTAGAAAAGAAAGTTAATCTGTCAAACAACTTTAACACAGACTGAGCGCTAATAAATTAAGATGGATGGATATACCATAATATTAGATATAGCATTTTATCACATAAAAGACATAATTGATTATAAGACATCGTTAAAAAAGAAAAAGTGCTGCTAATTATAATTGAATGTCGCCATTGATTAAATAAAGCATCATAACTTCAGAAATGTTAAAATATGAAAAGATGTGTATATTTTCATAAAATCAATAAAATATGTAATAAGATAAGTTTGGAGATAAAACAAGCAAGAATCAGGAAACAAAGAGATGTATGTTTCCTTCAATGGCTTAATCTCTTCATCTCGAGAAAATGAAAATATATGCCAAAGAGTCAAGCAATTGCTTAATTGAGAGTTCCTTTAAATACCAGTTTACCCAGTTTACACCAGTAACTAAATACGCAGATACAGTATTTGAGGGAAAAGGCAAATAGAAGTAAAGAGCACTTTAGGTTTTACCACCTTCTTTTTAAAATCATAGTTAATTTCCATCTTAGTTTTTTTTATGTTTGAGTTTAAGTATTTAAAGTGTGTAGTTCTAAATCTACAAGGAGACTACATGGTAGTTCTGAGGCTTGTGGACGACACTTAGAGCTGTTCTGACCACTTAGTTATGTAACCTATAGCGACATTTAGTGGTAGCTCCCTCAAATTACAACCAGGTGCCTCAAAGGGGTAAGACAATTGTTCAAATGGAATGATTAATCAAAATTCTCCTTTATCACAATGTGAGCGGTTTCTCCATAACGTTGACAGAGGTTATGAACAGGTCTTTTGCAGGTGGTGTAGAAGTGGTGGCAGCTAATATCATTGCAATCTTATATTTTACGTAGTTTGGTATTTTCTGTATACCTTTACTTCATGATAGAATTATAGAGCTGGAAGAGATGCTAGGGGTTATCTAATCCTATTCCCTCACTTGCAGATTATAAAACTGTGATTCAAATATGTTAGCCCAAGGCCATACAGCTAAGCAGGGGCAGTTCTAGGCCTCCCAATTCCGAATGCGCTGCTCTCTCTATTAAATTACTTTGTTTATAAAATGCAGATTAGAATATTGGCTATGCATATTTTTTAACACTTATTCACTAAGAACTTAGTGTGTGCCAAGTGTATTGAAAGGATATTTACAGTTCTGTTAGAAAGTTTGAGATGAATTAGGGACTAGTACATAAAAAATAAAGTCAATGAAAACAATAATAATTAATGCTTATGTAGCTCTGACTACCCTATTATCTCCATTTTAGTTAAAGAAATTGAGGTATAGAGAGTTTCTGGTAATTACCAACAAAAAAAAAATTTTTTTTTTAAACTAAAGTTTACAAAGAAAAGCAAATGGAATCATAACATACTGCATGATTCAGCTGTAAATGGTAGTAACATAAGCTCAACAATATCAACCACAACTTTAGGATGTAACCATATTTGGAAGACAAGAAGGGAAGCATGTGTTGAAGAATAGGGTCAGGGAGGCAGAGATAGGGGACGTAAAAAAACCAATTCATCAGTTTCCATAGTAGACATCAATAGAAAATACCTACGCTCAAAAATTAAGAAATAAATAACAATAAACATAAAGATACTTATATGGAGGGAAATCCAGACGCAAGAGAGAAAAGAGAGTTGAAGTGGTCACCCGTGGAGAGCGAGCTCAAAGGGAAAGGGAAGGTGGGGATGGAGTACTTGCCGTTTTTTCAATTTAAAGGTTATAGAACTATTGGATACTTTAAAATATGTATATTTATACTATGATGAAATATAGGATCAAATTTAAAAACTAAGACACAAGGCAAATCACTAAAATACTGCTTTCAAATTAAGTGTAAAAAGACAACAATGTTTCACAAGTACCTCTAAACAAATTGAAACAGAACATTTACACAATGATCTTATTATAATATTTGTGAAAAATGTAAAATATCAACCAGAGAGTCAATGCTCAATTATAGACCTTGTTCCTGTAACTAAAAGATTGGCAAATAAACACACATTGATATATTTGAAGTTGAAATTAAATACTTGTGAGTGTATCTATCGTTTTTTATAATCTTCCTCTTTAAGTTTTTAAATTAATCAACCAGTATCCCAATCATGTCAATGCAACAGTAATGGGTGCTGTGGTGTGCCACACAGATCCCCTCTTCAGAACTGAGGCATTCACTCCCCTAGCTGCTATGAGTGTTAGCAGCTGATGGCTCTCAGATGAATCACTCTCCAGTGATTGCCTTCTGATAAAAAGTGTCATGTAGCCCAAGGTCACCAATCTTTTTCCATTAATAGTCAGAGTGGTGGTATAAAAACTCGAGATGGAACAACTCTCAAATGCCTTGCAGGACTTTTGGCCCTATCTAAAACATCCACGGAGACACTTGGTCCATGCCAACCCATTTACCTAAGCCCATGTGTCATTACCAGCTAGCTACCAAGGCAAGAAGAGTTATTATTGACAACAGAGCCACAACACAACTGTTGGACCAATAAAACACAATAGCATTTTTTTATGTATTAATCCTGTAAACCAAAAGTAAAAATAAATGTTATGGGCTATTTGAATCCAGAGACCCAGAGAATCCAGTTTTCCAAGAATGGATTTATTTTTTTATTTCCCTACCCATGCACCCTCACGTGGGCATTTTTGACAGGACCAAATATCAAGGACCATTTGGCATAAACTAAACGTCTCAGTGGACCTTTTGAACAGGACCAAATGTTTGCCAATCGCGAAGCAACATCCAGCTCCAGAGCTCTCTGAAGAATCACCTGAGGACTATGTTGCAGGTGCACAGTCCTGCTTCCTCCCGCCTCACTTTCACAGGTGCTCGTCTCATCCTGGTGGCACACCCCAATACATTTCTTATACACAAGTTCCCATGTCAGAGTGTGTTTCCAGGGAATCTGACATAAGACAGACAAATAAGAGCCCTCTTACTGTTCTGCTAGATACATTGCTATCATTACTTTGGTTTAAGAGCCTTTAAAGACAAGTCCCTTGATTCCTTACCTTATTTTATTTAACTTCCATTTTCAGAGAGTTTTAAATGGTTCATGCCATGTACATTAATCTTATTTCAATAATTAAATTTATCTTTAAGATAATTTAATTTTTTTAATATCTACTATAGGCAAAGTACAATGAAAATTGAGGAGGGGAAGGGCAGAAGAGAATACGCAATGAATAAGAAAATGATTAAGACATGTTTCTTCCTTGATAACTTTATAATTTGGTAAAAAGATCAAAATGTACAAAAATTGCTGTATAAATTTAAATATAACAAAGAAGTAAAAAGTACTATGGAATGTCAGAGAAAAGATGATTCTGTTGGTTTTGTTTTTGGTTGGTGTTAAAAAAAGTAGAAAGAGAGAGGCGGAGGCAGGTGAAGGGTTGTTACAATTTCCTGCTTAACCTACTCAAGATCAGCAAGCTTTTTAACATTAGTCTGTAGTTTGGTAGATGAAAAGGTAGAAAAATAACTTCAGACAGAGGTAAAAGACAAGAGTAAAGGCTCAGAGGTGTAAAGGGTGGTGGCGGTGTTTGGGGAACAGTACTAATCTACTTAGACAAGAGCACTGGATGTATAAAAAGGACTAACAAAGATGTGTTTGCTTTTCCATTGATCCCCTATAGATGACCCAAATTCTCAGTCAAACCTCTTCCAAAGAGTACTTTTAATACACTATTGCATCATACTTAAAAAACTACTGCCTCTCCAGGACAAAAATATATTAAACTTTTTATCAGCTAAATTTCTATAACATTATCTTTTAGTAGTTCTAGGTCTTTATTTGTTTTTTTTTGTTTTTGCTGCTTTCATAAGATGATTTCTTATAAAGAGTATGTTGATGCTTGGTTATCCATATTTCTAAGTTTATTAAGTTTTACTTGAAGGTCTCCATAATTTAACTGCATGAAAACAATTTAATTCTCTGTAGATGCATATTCTTCTAATCCATAACCCCCTTTTAACTTTACATTTTTATTTACTTTTATTTACTTCAGCCTAAAGTCATAGACTGTCAGAAAACCACATTTCACTTTTTGCTTATGAGATAATGAGTTGTATCCTTGTCCAGTCCTGGAAAATAGTGGTCTAATCCCAGCAATCAATTTTTAAAAGTTCTGACCATATATTTAACAGTCACAGCCATATTTATTTTTAAAAGATGTCATGTTTATAACTTTGTACTTAGATACAATACACACATAGGAATATACCCCGAAACAAACCTTTTCTATCCTAAAGTAGACTCTTCCACATAAACTGCCTGGAGACCATTTCAGGCCATTGCATGGTGATGCTGCCAGCTGACCATCAGTTTAATTTCAGCAGTGACTCCATCTTTGCCTGAGTCATAGTATCTTTTACGTACACTTCTTTGAATATATCATTTACTTTTTTGCCCCTGCCTTTTTAACCAAAGTGGAGCTAAAATCGATTCATTCACATAATTAATAAGAAATAAAAATCTCATCAAATCATGATACAAAAGAGAGATGAAGACAGAATACCCACTATAGCTACTGTTTAATGTTACAAGAGCCAATGCAATATGAAAGGAAAAGAAATGAGACTAATAAATGAAATGGAAACAGAGAGAAAAGTGTTATTGTTTGCATATCACATGATAGTCTGCTTAGAAAAATCAATGGCTCTAAGAAGAGATTTAGCAAAGTAGCTAACTAAAGATCAATGTATAAAAATCAATAGACTCCTTTATCCCAGAAATTACATGAAATAAATTCCTAAAACTAAACCTAACAAGAAATGTGTCTGACCTGCATGAAGTAAACTATGGAACTTCAGTGAAGGTCATAAAGGAAGAATCAAAAGCAATAAACTGCATGTTCTAAAAAAAATAAAAGACAAATTTCAGTTCTATCAAATGTGACAAACCCCAATTTTTAGTCAGGACATGATAAGACTTAAGCTTGTCAATTGTGTGTTCAATGGGAAAGGAAAAAATTACAGAATGTGTATGAAATAAGACAAATATATTAATGAAAATAGTATCTAAAAGGCTAGGAGTAATTAGAATTTTAGAATACATTTTAGACCCTTAACACTAGCTGTCCATCCTACCCCATGAAACCTTGAAATTTTAAAGTCCATAATCATCTTCAATGCATTTATTTTTATGAGCATTTTCAAGAATGCATTATGTCTGAAAATAGGCCATGATACTAAGTCAGAACTTTTTATAATATTTTAACATAGAGGTATAGGCAGATATTCAAATGAGGACATAATTTATAAGAGTACATCTATGTCATAAAGATCATGGCTAGTTACTAAAATATAAAAGCTATCATTTGAAATTTGAAGCAAAATTCATTGATGTCAGCTACAGAAAACAGAATTTTTAACTAGAGAAAATTAATCAAGATACATAGGAGTCATGTTTCCATATAATGCAATACTGTGAAAACCTAAAATAAACTAGACAAAAATGAAGACCTAGAGAAAGAAAGCCAAATATGAATGCATGATTAAATACAAATGCACTCAGAAGGAACACTAATCTATTCAAAATATGGAACACATAGCAAAAAGATTAGACCAAGTTGATCTGAGTGATGAAGCTGTTTAGCTTCCAGCATTCCACACCAATATTGCTCTCCTGTTGGAAGTCACCCCATTTTCACTTAAAAAAAAATGGATCAAGGACTTTTGATTAATTACTTAAGTAAAGGAAGCAACCTGTTGTTGTTCAATCTCTATCTTTACAGAGAGGTTCGTTACAAGGGACAAGAAGCTTGTTATAAGGTGATAAATTTGGTTATTAATTTTACATTTTTATTTCCAGCTATTCTTTACTCCTAGTACTTAGGAAGAGGTTTCTAAACCCCATCATCAGAAGTGTATAGAACCTCCTAAATTACCCAAAGATATAGAGGTTAACTTCTTAAATTTAACTCAAAAAAAAGAGGAAACACCATACCAATTCTCTTTAGAAGTAACTGATGATTACACTTACAAAGTATTACAGTAGCGCAGATTGCCTGAATTAAAATATAATTATTAATAGAAAATTCATAAAGAAAATAAATTATACTCAATTATAGCTATTTATAAAGAAGTTAATTATGAAAAGAAATAAAAACAAGTTGAGTAAAAATAGGACTTTATATGTTCTCCAAAAGATTCACCTTACCTTGGATTACTGTCAATTCCCACTGTCAGACTCTAAGCCAGTTTGTTCATGGGGGCTGGCCAAGGAAGTCTTCTGTGGTGCCAAGCTTCTCTGGCCAAATAGCAACATAGGACATCCCCATGTTGGTAATCTCTAGCTAATTTACCAGCAGTCCAGAAACTGCACATTCAGTCAAAATGGCTCATGTCTGTTCCCAACCAACAAAAAGCCACAAATTTACCATCTCAATGTATAAAATTCTATATGTTAGTGACCATGACCAACATCTCTTCAGCGGGTCCACATGTCCTCAGTTCAAGAAAATATTTGGTTTATTCCAGTTCAGCATCTCTGTCTGACTGCACAGTGGGAACAGAAATCTTGCCAAATAACCTGGCACTCTTCATCCTGGCTTTCAGAAAACTAAAAACCATAGAGTCATTTTAAGCAAACTGCCAAGACAATAAATTGGTACGTCTCCCAAATAATTTCTTAACTCAGAATGAAAATACACTTGGATAATTTCCCAGTCTTCAATAATTTGATACAATATATTAATAAATTCTTTTAAAATATATATTAAAGGAAAGGAAGGAAAGACATTAAAATCTCATAGGTTGATGGTGTAAAAGCTACCCACCCATATGCAATATAACACTCATTCAAAAGGAAGATTAAATACATCAGAATGATTGAAAATATTTGTTATTCAGTTTAAATCCAAAGACAACAACAAAATTTCAGTGTTTTTCTTTCTCAGTCTCTCTCTTTCTCACTTACCACATATTTGTGCAGTGTCCAGAACAATGTCTGCATAAATAAGTACTCAACAAGTCTTAATATGTGTTGAATGAATAAACGAATTCCATTACTAGGAGCAGCCCAAGGGTCTCTCCCCATTTTCCTACTCCCACTACCAAGACAGCAGGAGACGGGGATGGTGGAGGCAAGGACAAGATCGGGTCACAGAGGGTGAGGTTTGAGGTATGACAAGGGTTAAAGGTCTGCCTTCTGGGTAATTTGGTAATTTAGAATCTTCGCTTCTTTTAGGATTTCCTTTCCTTCCCTCATCTGGTTGCATTCCCCACTCCTGCTCCACAGCAGGGGTTGTCAGGCTCCTCCTCCTTCTTTTTGTCCTCTTCCTTCATCGCCTCCACAATCCCCTTTTAGGAAAGGCAAGCAGAAGCTAAGGTCAGACCCAGGAAAAATGAGTTCTAAGAAGCTACCTTAGTCCTGTGGTAGGCTGGCCAGAGACATGTCCTCCTTTTCCTTTAGTCCTCTTTCCTTGCTGCCTCTAACCATCGGGGTGGACACGATGGTACAGAGTGAAACTCAAGGAAAGAGGCTGAGGAAGCGGCATGGCATGTTTTCAGTCTGAGCCTCATACTTATCTGAGGAAAGGTGTCATACATACTCCTGTCCTGAAGAACTGGAGACTACAGGATGGTTTGTAACCTACAACCTCTGACAGTAATAAAGACAATGCATTTGTCTGCCCTCGTCTTTTAGAAATTAAATATAAATAGATAAATGATAGATAGGTAGTAGGTAGGTAGATAGATAGATAGATAGATAGATAGGGACTACATATCTAAATAATATATATCTATATGTCTATGTATAAAGATATATCGATAAACATCTTTATCGATATAATTTTATAGTTCCATAATTTTTGGTAAACGACTGGCTGAGGATTTAAAGTCCTTGATTATGGTCAGAGTCATCTTGACATGATTAACACATAAACATATAAATCAGCAAGAATAGCTTTAAATAAATAGGATTAATGTGTTAGTACTCCAAATGACTTCAGGGTAGTGAAGACAACATAACATCTATAGGGCATCACTGTAAAACTTTATGAAGTAAAATAGGGTAGAGGATACAAATGACACCTGAGAAGAAGGTAACAATACACTGACCCCCTGAAAAAGTAGTAGCATGAAGTTCATTCGCATCTTCAAGAGGATGATAATCAGGTACCAAAGTCACCTGTGACCCATGTGAACTTCAGCATGAGTAGGAACAGAACCTAGAAGCAGTCCTTAGAAGGTCCCAATCTCATTTGTAGGTAGAGCCACTTCAAAACCTGCCTGGTTGATTACCTTCCCCACATTGGAACACATTAATATTCACTATTGACAGCCAATCTCTAATGCTTTCGTTATATTACTGATGGAAACTTATTTTGCACATAGAGAAGTTTTTTGGCACCAAATTATTTAACTCCACTTCCCTTTTTAGAGAAGTTAAAAAAAAAAAAAGAGCCAAAACTCATATGACCCTAAGAGTGATTACTTTCTACCAGGAACTAAGTTGTATGAGAAATTAGGTAGGGCAACTGAAAAAGAAAACATTCAGATTCTTAATCCAGTTCTTATGATGCTCTTCGTTATTTTATTTGAAAGGAATTCTGCAAACAGCAAAACTAGAGTTTATGCTTTTGCATCATCTTAATTTTAATTTTCTCATCCTAGAGTTTGTTTTAACTTAGAATTGCTCTACTTCTAAAATGCTAAACTGTAATATAATGATCTATGGCCATAATCATCTGCCCGTTCATCTTTAAATTCATTTTTCCAAACAATTCCTGTTCTTTCAGTTGTTCAAAACTCACAAGTCTATATTTCCATTCATAGATTTACTACTATTCCAAACCTGTATATAATCCTCTTAGATTACTTTGCCTGGGTGATTTACAGACATATAAATACAGCATATCTAAATTAAATTCATCATATTTCCCCATGAACCCTGCCTTCCCCTTGAGTCCTGTGCTTCACACACTGTCCTTTAATGGGCACTTCTAAATATCTCTTGACTTTATGTATTTGCTCATATTTTTTCCTAAACTGATTTTATATTCCCCTCATTTCTACCAAATCTCTTCATAATTCTCTCCCAGTAACATGGGTATTCAACACTTGCTCATCTCTCAAGATACACTTCAACTATTACCTCTTCTATAATCTAGTCCCCGCTCAGGTAGATTGCCACTTCTCCTGTGAGTTCCCACTGACCTCCTAAATGTTCCAAACACGTTAGCAATTAAGCAGAGATTAGTATTACAACCATACAAGCAAAAAGACTGCAGGAAACCATAGCCATTTTCAACTCTGAAAGAAATCTGAGGACCCTGAGATCTACCATCGTATTCATCTATTGAGTCAGGTTCTCCATCTAGGGTAGATGAGCTGGAGTTCTCTAACTTGGTGTTGTCTAAGAAATGAAAGTAGAGATAGATAAAAATGGGCTCAGACAAATCTGTTTAGAGAGGTGAGTATTGGATTGGAAATATATTTCTTCAGCTATATTTGTAAAACAAGGGCCTGAAAATTAATGTGATCATAATCTGTCCCTTTCCTTCATTTTACCAGAGAAATGGGTCTTTTGGCTAAGAGCAGGCTACCAGTCCTGTGCCTTTTGTCTTACACTGATTCAAAATATAGGATAAATTAGAGAACAGGAAGAGTCAGAACAGGTAAAGTGATTTGTATCAGGAAAGGAGAAGAGATCCAGAAATGCAAGGAAGACAATAAGAGAGAAAAAGCCCATGCAGATTGTTTGTGGAGGAGTTCATTGAGGAAAGGAGTTTTAAAAACAAGTGCTTTGCCATGTGAGATACCGTATTTCATTTAATCTAAGATACTATTGCTCATAAAGGACTTCATTATTGTATATATTGATGAAATCTAGAATTAAAAGAAAAAATGATGAAAGGGTTTTTATTTCCTTCTTTGCACTGTATCAGCATTTTTATATACTTAAATTTTTAAATTATTTTTTAGCACTTCTGAATGCAATACTGAACAGGTGTTCTGTTTGGCTTTTTGCTTTGTTTGAATTTTTTTTTTTTTTGCTTGTTTTTAAGTTACAAAGTTCAGCAACAAACTTAAAGGCAGCTCAGCTTTACATAGTTATATTTAAGAGTACAGCATTCTTTAAAATTAAAAAATAGAGAGTTTTTAGATTTTTCTTCCCATATCCCTTCCTAGTGTCAACTTAAAAAGGAATGAGTGACACCTCAAATAGTGACAATAGCTAATATTTTTAATTCTTTGATCTAAGCTTTTAAAATTAACTCATTTAGTTTTTCAAACAAACTGTAAAATAGATAGTTTATTATCTCCATTGAAGCACAAGAGCTTAAATAATTTGTCAAACTTATATGACCAACAAGTGGCAGAGCTGGGGTTCACGTCCAGGCAGTTAAGATCTAGTGACCAGGTTGTTAACTGCCACATTCCACTGCCTCATGCTGTTAAGATACGGTACATGTTTTCCCTAAATGGAAGCCATTTATTACTCTTCCACCTGAATGAAGCTAATCACGTTATGTCTTTACATAGTATATTTCAGTCAGTAGATACACCCAAGAGCCTAGGATAATGAGGAAACAAGTCACTCCTAAGCCAACTGAAACTGAAACTTGCACAGATAAAAACTATATTATTAGACAAAGTGAAAACTGGATTTCCTACAACTATAGGTATTTTAATCCTAGAAACTAAAGAGCAAGTATATGTAATCGATAAACATGTTTTAAGTTATTTAGAGGACAAAGTAAAGACTAAAAGACACTGGTGAGAAAATTACAAAGATTGAAGAAGATTCTGCTCATTTTGACATTAAATTATGTAAATCATATGCAAACTATGCAAACCTACATGAAGATAAGGAAAGAGAAGCTGTGGTTGCCTTTCTTTCTTTGAACCTTATGCAAATGCCTTCTAAAATGAACAGTGAGGGTACTGAATGTGAATTTCACAATAGTATGATTTTCTAGGTACATTAAGTCTAGCTCATAGAAAACTGAATTGACCACATCTTTAAAAATGTAAATGCTACAGAACAGTGGTCTTCAACCTTTTGGCACCAGGGATGGGTGGTGCTTCTATGAGAATCTAAACCTAATGATCTGAGGTGGAGCTGAGGCAGTGATGCTACCTGCAAATACACATGAAGTTCGCCTGCTCGCCTGCCACTCACCTCTTGCTCTGCAGCCCTGTTCCTAACAGGCCACGCATGGCGCATGGGTTGAGGAAATGTGGCAATCCTTTACCACTGTGGTCATTTAAAAATGATTTTTAAGTACCTTCTAGGACTCTATTTCCAGATCTCTGCTTTCATACAGTATATCATCTCCCATCTGCACTAGTACTGAGAGGCAGAAGTATCACTTACATCAAAACTTAAGTATGTCATAAGTTCAGGTCAAGATGGTAGAGTAGGTAAATGGTGTGTTTGCCTCCTTCATGGACACATCTAAATTACAACTACACTGCAGAACCACCACCTTTAAGAATTGCCCAAAATCTAGCTTCATGGTACGTTCTACAACTGGGGACTACTACAACTTGAGACCACCTCAAGACTGCTAGGTATGGTGGAGATGCAGAATTGGCTGGTCCTGTACTCCCACACGACATTTGAGAATTGGGAGAAAATCTTAGCTATGGAGAACCCCAGGGAAGAGTGACAGTTCTTAGCCCCATGCTAGGTAATCCAGCCCAGAGTTCCAGTGCCATCAAGAGAAGTCCCCACAACTTACGACTGAAAACTAGAAGAGAATGTGGTTGAATGAGGCAGAAAGCTGCCCATGTGCTGACTTATTCATTGACAGAGTCACTCACTCTGAGCTCCAGCACTGGGGTAGCAGCTCAGAAGGTGCTGGGGACATACAGGGGGAACTGAGTTATCTGGCTTCAGGGCAAGGGCTGGAGGGGCAGCCTTCTCCCAGACAGAAGTGCTGGCAGAAACCATTATTCCTCTGCTGAGCCTCCTCACTCATGGCTTGCAGACATAAGCAGCCACCAAATTTGAGTCTCCATCATTCTAGCTAACACTGGTTGCTGTGCTCTGTTGATTTCCTGAGACCTCATCCAACTTGAGGGCCCACCCAAGCCACTTCAACTAGCTTTTGCATACAAACAGCCTGTCTTGCCTCATGCTGCAGACTTTCCTAAAATCTCTCAAAGGTTCACAAGAAAATGCTAAAGGAGTTCATCACCTCCAAGCTACTATTACAGGAAATGATGAAGGGACTTCTTTAAGAAAAAGAATAAAAAAGCTAATCAAAAATATAAATAATAAAATGGCAATAACTATACACACACACACACACACACACACACACATACATACACACATCAAAAATTACTTTAAATATAAACAAATTAAATGCTCTAATTAAAAGAAAGTGTGGCTCCAAGGACACCCAATTAGAATGGCAAGAAAAATGAAGTCAAGAATGTAATAATAACTTAAGGAGCCTTTGAGGCAAAATTAATTGTAAAAATATCTGTGTAATAGGGATACCTGAAGGAAGAGAGGGAGAACAAGAAGTGGAAGCTATTTGAAGAAATAATGATGGAATGCTTCCCTAACCTGGTAAAGGAATTAGACATACAACCCCAAGAAGTTCAGAGAGTCTCAAGAAAGAGGAACCCAAAGAGGCCCACACCAAGACATATCATAATCAAAATGCCAACAGTTAAATACAAAGAGAGAATCTTAAAAGCAGCAAGAGAAAAGCAGTTAGTTACCTACAAGGGAGCTCCCATAGTTACCTACTGGCAGCTGATTTCTCAAAAGAAACTTTGCAGAACAAGAGGGCGTGACATAAAATATTCAAAGTGATGAAAACCCAGGATCTACAACCAAGAATACTTTATCCAGCATAACTATCAAAAGACAGATAAAGAGCTTCCCAGACAAAAATAAGCTAAATCACCACCAAGCCACTGTTACAGGAAATGTTGGAGGGACTTAAGAAGAAAAAACATGTATCAAAATCATGAATAAAGAAATGGTAACAACTACATATTTATCAACAAGTACCTCAAATGGAAAAGAATTAAGTGCTCCAACCAAAGGATTAGGTGGCTAAGTGAATAAGAAAACAAGACCCCTACATATGCTGTCTACAAGAGACTCACTTCAGATTAAAAAACATGCACAGACTAAAAGGAAAGGGGATGGAAAAAGATATTGCACTGAAAGAAGTAAGCCAGATAGAGAAAGATAAATACCACATGATTTCACATACATGTGGAAGCTGAAGAACAAAATAAACAATAGCAACAAAAACAGAAATAAACTCATAGATACAGAGAATATTTTGAAGGCTACTGGACAGGTGGGGGTTTAGGGGAAGGTGAAAAGGGGCAAAGGGGTTAAGAAATACAAATGGACAGTTATAAAATAGTCATGGAAATATAAAATGTAGCATAAGGAAAATAGTTAACAATGTTGTAATAATTATGTAAAGGGGAAGAGGGTACTAGATACAGTGAGGTGATCACTTGATCTCTAATCACTATGCTGTACAACTGAAACAAATATATTATTGTATGCCAACTATAATTGTACAATGTAAACATGAGCACTAATTGTCTATTATATTTCAATAAAGCTGGGGAAGAAAAAGAAAGTGTGGCTGAATGGATAAGAAAACAAATCCTTACATATGCTGCTACAACAGACTCACTTTGGATCAAAAGATATACACAGACTCAAAATAAAGAGATAGAAAAAGATGTTTCATGAAAATGGAAACAAACAAAAAAGGTGGTATAGCAATAAATCTACTAGGCAAAAGGCTATAATGAGAAACTAAGAAGGATACAGTTATTCCAGTTCTGGTATTTATGTGAAGAAACCCAAAACATTACTTCAAAGGGACATGTGAATATATATGATCATTGCAGCATTATTTACAATAGTCAAGATACAGTGGCATCCTGGGCGTCCATTAATGGATAAATAGATAAAGAAGATGTGGTACCTATATACAATGGAATATTACTCAGCCATAAAAAAATGAATGAAAATGTTCCATCTGCAACAGCATGCATGAATCTAGAGGGCATTGTGCTGAGTGAAGTAAGCAAAATAGAGAAAGACAAATAACATATGATTTCACTTACATGTAGAATCTAAAGAACAAAATAAACAAAACAGAAAGAAACTCAGAGATACAAAGACATTTTGATGGTTGCCAGATGGGAAAGGGGTTGAGGCTGGGTGAAAAAAATAAAGATTCCTTTCAAAGTTAAAATTTTATGACTTTAATATAATTTCAGACCTTAATTATATTCTATAGGAGAGAAAAGCATCAGAGAAAATTTTAAACAAATATATCTTTATATCCACTTGTCATTATGTGTTATGATTTCAAGCTAGGGTACATTGGTGCTAGACATGAATTTGTCTCCTTTGCCTTTTCTTGTATTTTCTATTGATACAATCCAGTTTGATTTACTTTCTTTAATGGTATATAATTTTAAACAGACTCCACAAAGGAACAAACACCCTTATCTCAACTCTTGGATGTTTACCAGTTACTACTTTAGAAAGAAAATCCACTACAAGATAGCAGAGATACTAAGATAAATAAAACATGATGTCTGCCTTTAATCTTCTCAAATTTTTAACTTTTAGCTAAAAACGAGGATATGAAATTTCAGATTTATCAAAGCTCAGTCATAAACGAGTGCCAGGAATTGTCTGTTAATCAAAGCAAATATACTATTACTAGTGAATATAACACGCCATATCTTTTTTGGGGAGTACAGGGCGGAAAATCCAGTCTCCTTTGCCACTTAAGCTCTCTTAAAAGGTATAGTGAGGAAGGAAATTAAATCCGCTGCATGGCATCCATAAAGTATTAGCATTGATGGAGACTTCAGAGAATTTATTCAATTGTCTCATTGGTCAGATGAGGAAACAGAAGGAAAGAGAGGACAAGAGAAGTAAAAAGATTTTCTCAAAGTCACACAGTAACTTAGTGTCACTGGAATGGGACCCAGCCTGATTTCTATTTTTCACTTATTAAACTAAATAATTTTTATCCAAAGATTTCAAGTATTTATGCTTTCCTAGACCCACGTTATCATAGTTGGCTGCTGACTGCATGTTCCATTAAAATTAGCAAGTAACATCTACTCATGGTTTGCTTTTAGAGGACCTTACCCAATTTAATGGGTAATTATGTCATTTCCCTGCTTGAAAAGTCCTTTTATCCCCAAAGGATAAAATTCAACACAGGCAGAACATAGGTTCTTATCCAATATAATCCTCCAACCTAGTCTTCCAGATCTCTCTCTTCAGATCTTATATTCCAGAAACATCAAACTGCTTCTAGTTCTCAGAATGAGAGAGATTGTTTGACACTGCCTTGCTTTGCATAAGTTCCCCCCTCCATCCATCATGCTCTTCTCCTATTTGTTTTCAGGAAGAACTCCTACTCACCTTTTAGAATACATCTCTTTCCTAAAGTCTACCCATTTTATCTTTCAAGATAAAATTAATCACAGCCTCCCGTTCCAACAATGCTCTTTTGTTGAGCTAATCACATGGCTGAGCAATTACTCTTCTCTCTTTACTGGACTCTGACACCTCAAGGGGACAGTCCATAGCTTTACATCTTTACATCCCCAGTTGTGACCACAAAAGAAGAATACTTTATTAATATTTGTTGAGTAAATGAAAGTGATAGGGCCTAAAATAGATGTCATTATTTCTGGCTTTCTCAGTTTATGTTAGAGAGATCTATTTCAGAATACAATTGACAACAATCAAGGAATGTGGTAAAGCTAAAGATTAACATTTGCAATTATTTCCTGTTTTCAATTAGGGGAAAATATTTAAAACATGGCTGTAGCAAAGAGAACAATCTATACACGATGTGCATTGATTTAAGCAAGTTTTTTGAAAGAAAAGCTTCCTTGGATCAGGCAATTTTTAGTACCACTTTGCTTTAATTACAAATACTTTTAGTACCTGATGCCTATTAATTTGTCAGCCCTGCCAGGAGCAAAGCCAAGAAAGGACAACAAAAGAAAAATAAACCTTTAAATGCAGGCAATAAAGAACTTAAGTCTGAGTAGCTGTTACCTTGGGTAATGTAGAAATGCTAAGTAGCCAGTACAATTCACTAAATAAATTTCACTCTTAATTATGGAAAATAAGAGGGCAAAATAAAAAAAAAAAAGTCATTCATTGTACATAATAGGAATCCAAAGGAAAGTAAAGATTACTTTGCTTTATTTTATGGAGTAGAACAGTTCAGCTTCCCTGGGCAAGCTCATCTAGCAGGAAGGGTCTTGCCCACATATTCATAGCAATCTGTGTGCAATCAAGGGGCAGAGGATCCAGATATAAACTGCCAACAACTGTCTCTCCAGCCATTCTAGAGGTCACTCCATGACAGCAAGTCAATGGAACGAAGAAATGCATGCAGCTAATGTCTAATTCTTCCTAAAAATTGACTGGACACTAAACTTGGCATCAATAAAATATTTGGAGTACCCATAATTCTTTAATATTGAGGTATATCAGAACATAAATGTTCTAGGCATGCAGCTATTTTCCTAGAAGTCAAAGTTCTTGTGAGTTCTCGGTTTTGGTGATTTCAAATCCATTGACTGGCCATGGAATCCCTTACCTACTCCTAGAGCTTGGGGCAAGGGGTGAGAGGGAGACAGTGATCATCCCACCCAATTAAACAGTTCAAGCAGGAAACAGTTCCCTAAAGAAAAACTGGAGGGCTTTACCAGAAGAGAGAGTGGGGTGACACATGGTGATGAAAGCATTCTGTGTACATTTTGGAATCGAGAAAGTTAGGGCCTGCTAAATGTAGGCCGAGGAATAATGATATAATAACAAGCACCCCAAGTACTTCCAATCTGCTGCAACAATATGTAGATTCATCCCATGAGTGTCAGAACAGAACTAGGACCAAAAGGCAAAACTATAAAGAGATAGCTTCAACTTAAAATAAAGAAGAACTTTGTCGTAGAAGATGTTTAAAAATAAGTAGGCTGCTCTGAGAAACAGTGGGTTCCCAAGACTGAAAGAGACCAGCAGAGATTCTTCCTCCAACATTCCACATCTCTCATATTAAGGGAGAAACTTCTGCTCTGCTTTCCCTACTCACCCTTTTATGTTCTTCTTTTCCATGGGCAGAGGAGAGAAACCATGCTCACGTTTAGCCAAGGTTCTCTCTGGACTCTCTCCCTTTTACAGCTGCCTGGACATGGATCATATGCATTCTTCTCCCCACTTCTGCCTCCTCTTTCTATGAAAGCTCCCAGGGCAGATCCTGGCCATATGGCCATGGGGAAAATCCTGGCCACACAATCTGCATCTGGGCAGTGGGTGCAATCCAGGAGATAAAAAAAAAAAATAGAAGTCCACTTTGACCATATGATTCTGAACCAACTTTGCCAGCATTAGAGTCAATGTTTGATTCTTATCTTAACCTGTATTTCTCAAGTGGTTCAGAGTTTAAAAGGAAGGCAAATGTGGTTAACTGACTGCCCTAAACTCTAACATTTTTCAGAAGGGATTCCCACAGGGACTAAGAATGATGTTTAGAATGAGGATGTTGTTTGGAATAATTCATTAGACTTCCTTCTAATCTATGATACTAGTTATGTAAGGCAAAAAATGGTCACTGAAAAGAGCCAATATTTATTGGTACATATTTATTCCTCAGAAATAAGTCTGAGACTTTTACCTAACAGTTGACCACTAGAAAATTTAGCAACTTTCTTTATTGAGAATTGACACTGTTCACCTCAGGCATCATGATTTAATAGAATTCACTGTCCTTAAAGGCAGAAAACTTGATTCCTACCTCATCAAATAGCCATAAGGCACTTATCAAATAACCCTTCCACCCTAGAACTCTCTGAATGAAATAATGACAATGTTTTACTGTAGTGTTGGAGAATTGCTGACTGGATGCATAGTATTTATAAAATATTCATACCATGCTAAATGCTTAAAAGGAAATTTTAACTTTTAAAAGTAAAGAGGTTATTACAAAAAAATTAATAATTTGCTATGTTCTCAGACTAAAATTAATGGAAAACATTGTAAAATGCATGTATTGGATCTAGACTACCCAAAGCAATCTTGAAAAAGAAAAATAAAATTGGAGGACTTATACTGGCTAACTTCAAGCCTGACTATTGAGCTTTAGCAATGAAGATAATGTGTTACTGGCATAATGATCAACAAACAAATCACTATAAGAATAGAGACAAAAAATGGAAACGTTTCTTTAATCTGTGACAAAGACAATCTAATGGAGAAAAAAAGTCACAGCAAATGTTGCTATAAACTGGATATCCATATGCAGAAAAATTAACTTTGACCTCTATTTCATGCAAAATAGAATTTGAAATGAATTACAGACTTCTCATAAAGCTTAAATAATAAAGCTTTTACAAGAAAAGGAATATCTTCAGCACTTGGAGGTAGATAAATGTTTTTTAGATGAATTTTCACAATAAAAAAAAATGAGTAAGATTTCAACAGATCCATCATATGAAAGGCCAATAAGCACATTTGCATTCTCATTAGAGAAATGTAAATTTAAAACCCCAGTTAGATACCACTAATATCCACCAAGATGGCTGAAATTTTAAAAGACTGACACCACCAAAGGGTGACAAGGACGTGGAGCAACTGAAGTTCTCCTATAGTGTTGGCGGGAATAAAATAATACAACTAGCAATGTGCAGGAGCTAGCTTACACTGGTTCACAAGAGCTGGCTATGTACATCTCCTCCCACCTTAGCCCTTAATGACTTCACATTGGTAGCTCGAAACTGGCCACAGTGGGAGTACTTAGACTACAGATCGGAAATTTTGCACTTGTAGTTACGAGTGGCCTTCTCCTACTTCCCCCCTACTTCCCCCTCCTCTGTCTCCTTGCCCTCCTCCCCTTTCTTCTTCTTCCATCCCTTCTCCATATCATTTTTCTTCTTTTTAGGAAATCCCGTTGAAAAAAATTTACCAGCACACACCCCTGGGTATAGTCAGTGTGGAATAATATGAAAAGTTTCTTATAAAATTAGATATATACTATTCTCTGACCCAGCAATTCTGCACACACACAAAGGGGATGTCTATAGAAGTATTCATAGCAGTTTCATTCATATAGTTAAAACCTGAAATAGCCACGGTGTCCACTGACAGGAGAATGGATAAACAGACTGTGGTGTAGTCATATGTGGAGCAGCTCACAGCAAGACAAACCAACGCTAACATGGATAAATCTCAAAAACTATGCTGAGTGCAAGAAACCTCAGCAAAAATATTTACTGTCTGATAACCTTTATATAAAGTTTTATAACAGGCAAAACTAATCTAACATTTAAAAAACACAGAACAGTGGTTACCTCTGGGGACAGAGCGTGGGAGCAGCGATTGACTGGGAGGGTGCATGAGGGTACTTCCTAGGATAATGGTAAAGTGCTGTAACTTACCAGAGAGTTGGGTTAAACAACTACAAGCATTTGTCAAAACTCAGTAAATATACACTTCAGATTTGGGTGTTTCACTCTATGTATATTACCTCAAAAAATGTCAACAAATAATGAGCTCTAGGACAATTCACCTGGTGAAACGTTTAGGAGAAGTGCGCTGGTGTCTGCAACTTCCTTTGAAGCTCATTACAAAAATAAGATGCATTGGTGGACGGAAAGGGATGGCTGGATGGAAAGAAATTCGATAAAGCAAATATAGCAAAAATGTTAATGATAGCATCTAAGACATGGATACGTGTGTTCACTACAAAATTCTTTAATTGTTCAGTATGTTTGAAATTTTTCATAATGAAATGTTGGAGAAAAATCAGTAAAAGAAAAAATACGTAGCTCTTATTGACAGAGTGCTTACCATTGCCAGGTACTATGCTAGTATGTTTTATAAGCATTATCTAATTTAATCCTCATACCATCCTATGAATTAGACGTTATCATTCCCATTTTACTAGTCATTAAACTAAGGCTTAAAGAAATATAGTTGCTTGCCCAAAGCCACATGGCAAGTAAATGAAGAATGACCTTGGCTCAGTCTGCCGCTTAACTATATATAATAAAAATTTTCTGTTCATGGAAGAAACAGAAGACAAACAGAACAAAGTCAAAAAGAAAAGCAGATTCAACTGTTAATAAACAAGAGATGGAAATATTTGGTTAGAGTCCCTGCTTTACCATCTTTTTTCTTTTCTTCTTCTTCTTTTTTTACTAGATCACTGGTTTATTATAAAAGAGTATAACACAGGAATAGCCAGATGGAAGAGATGCACAAGGCAAGGTGTGGGGAAACGTTCGGAGCTTCCCTCCCTAGGCACATCACTCTCCTCAAACTTCCAAGTGCTCACCAACCAGAAGCTGAACTATGTCTCACAGAGTTTCCTTTCTTGTTACTGTTGTTCATTTTGTTGTTTTCTTTAAAAAAACAAAACAAAACAAAACAAAAAACAGCTTTTAGGACTGAACACAAAACAGGACTGGCTACATGATTTATGGAGCTTAGTGCAAAATAAAGATGAAAGGTTCCTTGCTCAAAAAATTATTAAGGATTTCAAGAAGGTGACAGCAGAGCATTAAACAAAGCACAGGGCTCTCACGCTGTGGAACTGCATGGGCCTCAGACCTGAGTACAAAAAACAAAAAGTGCTTGTTGTGATTAGGATTGCTACAAATTTCTCAAAACATCAAGCAACTATTGTGTGATTACTTCCCCCCCCCCCCAGTCTCCCCCTCCTGCAGGGTATTATATCCAAGAAGCAGAAAAGGCAAGTTCTAACCCTGGTGATCATGATGCCTGAATACTGAAGCTGTAGTAAGTCTCCATAAAAGACTTTTGTGTTCTTGCCAGAATCAAGGCACATTAGTCATAAAAGGTACTGATCTTCCTCTCAAATTGGTCATCACAGACGCAGCTGAGAAATGCTGATGGATCATCCTACAAAAGTAAACAGGTTTCAAAGAGGCAGGCTTTGTCATTGGTGGAATGGATTGGATCGGTTATCCGTCATTCCCTTCCCACTCTAAAACTGACTGGGCAGTCAGAGAATGTCTCCTCCATTTATGTAGCTGCCTTTTACCCTCACGATTTCTAACCAAAGAGCTCATTTGTACTTTAGAAAATGGAGACCATGGCACCAATTGAAAGTGCTTTAAAAAATAAAGCTTCCATCCATTTCCAGGCCACAACAATTCAGCAGCAGCTTAGCTGCTTTCTGCCCGGGCTGTCGCTGTAATCAGTAATTCTCAGACAGACATAAAACACAGTAGTTTTGCTATGGATAATAGGCTGTTCATCCACTGAAAAGACTTCTATATTTTCTCATGTACTATACAAAATGCTTCATTTCGACTAGAATCAAAATGACAAATCCTTTTACATCAGAGTTTTGCTGGCTGTCTAGGGAAGCTGAAAAATACTGTTACTAGAGAATAACTGGGAGGATTTTAAGAAACCCCAGCTAGGGAAAGGCGCAGGAGACATGACTGACCTCCCTTTCCATTCTGCACCAGATACTGCAAGGGCATTCAAAGTAGAATGATCGTTCTGTAAGCTTTGATAACTCTACATTCAAAAATGATCCCCCAAATTACTAAACTTAAGATCTCTACATGAGAAAGCCCATAAGAAGATGCAGCATAAGATGGGTTGTTTTGAGGACTTGACAGTCTTTTATTTTAAAGGGGAGAAACCACTTAAACTGGACATGGAGACTATATGCTGATATCCTAGCAATTTCTGGGTTGCTGCCTCATTAAAGGCTACAAAAGCCACTTTGAAAAATCCAGAAAGCCAGCAGGTTTCCACGGTGACTGAGAAGCTTGGCTGCCTTCCTTTTGAAATATATATATATAAAAAAAAAATACTATGCATTTTCAGTAAAGCGAGATTCTCCTCTCTTTTGCAGACTTTGCCTTCAACAGGCCTGGAAACATGTCAAGAAATTCAGCCTTATCTGGATGGCTGGGCTGACCTGTTTGCATCAAATTTGCTTATGTCTTGGTAGAAGCTGAGAACAAAGATAGGTAAAACAGGCGTGGGTTTAATTGGAGAATCTCCAGCATTTAGGAACTGCATCCAGTGAAGCAATCACTAGAATTAAGACGGCGTACATTTCCTGCCAAGCGTGTTTATAGCACAGATCAGTGCACACCAGCCATGAAGTGCAATGCTAAGGAGGTGGCTGGAGACATGTGTGTGTATTTCTAGCTTCAACTACCTCCAAGCGAAGCCGACCTCTCCCTCAAATAAAATGAGCAAATAGATAATTTACCAGGACTGAAAGTGCAACAGATGATATGTTTGACTACAGGTAAACCAGTTGTTCTCTACTCTTGTTTTCAGTTAGACATTTAGGGAGGTCTTTGGAAACCACTCACCTTTTTCTTTTCTTTTTTTAATTTATTTAATTTACTGTTGTCAAGTAATCTGAGCTGAGAGGCAGTGAGAATAGCATAATTTTAACTAGGATGGGGAAATATTTTTAAATAAATATGTTGACCTGAAATTCATATTTCTAATATTTTTAACGTATCGCCATATGTACCCCCCAGCTTTTCTTCGAAGTGCCAAATTGGGGAAGAGGATGAGCTTTGAGATCAACTAAACATGGTTCAAAACCTGCCACCGTCAGTTAGCAGTTAGTTATTAGATTCAGAGCAAGTACTTAGTTCCAAACCTTGGATTTCCTCTTTTGTAAAATGGAGGAGATGATTCTTTGGCATTGGTGTGTTGTGAAATTAATTAAGATAATGTATGTAAGACACCCAGCACAGACCTCACACATAGAAGGTGTTAAACACACATCTGGATTCCTTCTCACTTTCTCCTCCTCCCCTTCCCTTCACCAAGTCTTGTGGAATTGCCGGTGCGCTGCCTCCACTTGCATGCTAATGATCGCCTGAAGGTGGCTGAGAACAATTTTAGCAATCTTAAGTTATTCTACTTGTTAGTAGTTACAATGAATAATATATACAACTTGTTCATCATTCCAGACAGTTTGTGCATTGGAAAATCACATTAGCAGTTCTGCATAACAAAAGATTTAAATATGAGCCTCAAAAGAAAGAAAGCTTGATCACTCAGCTCAAAATTCAGTATTTCATACTTTTGACTTTCAAATGAGTCCCGCTGAAGTGCTTACAATTGGTTTTACCAACATTTACTCCCCATTTTCCTCTAAAAGATAATAGTAAGTTTATAGGATTCTCCCTCAAAAACAGTGAAGTGTGCTGGACCTAGGGCTAGATCACCTGGATTGTAATCCCAGCTATTTTACTTAGTGACTGCGTGAACTTGACGAAGTACTGACCCCTTTCAGCCCTTGGGTTCCACAACTTTAAATGGGGACAATAGCACAATTTCACCTTACCAAATTGTTGCCAGGATTATATAAGTTTATAATGTAAAGCACATATATAGTGCCTGACACAGAGTAAGAGTTCAAACAACTAATGTTTCAATCTAAGAACATATTAATTGGATTCTTTCTGGGGATCAAGACATTGGACTGCTCTCTTCAAACAGAATGCTGTAACCATTTACCTCACTAAGTCAGTTTCTCCATCTGTGGCTCTACAGATCACCAGAAAGAGGAAAGGGAAAGTGGAAGTGAAGATATATACAGATCTACTCTGACTTGGGCCTGAAAGGCATATCACACACACACACACACACACACACACACACACACACACACACACACTAGACAACTGGCCTCCTCATTGAGAAAAAGAACTTGAGGACAAAGACATAAGTGACCAACACAAATTTTGTACCTGTTTTCAACTTAAAAGGAAAGAAAAGAATATGAACTACTTATAATGGCCCCTTTACTAATGATAATTTCCCAAACTAAGTGACCAAGTTCTAGAAGATCTATTCTGATTTCTAAGTCAAAGTCAGGTAATTTTGAGATATATTTCTTAAACTTTATACATAGGAATCATCTATATGAAATGCAGGTTCTGATTAAGCAGATTTAGTGGGCCTTGAGATCCTGCAAGCTTGAGGTGACATCAATGCTACTGGTCAGAAGATCACACTTTGAGGAGCAAGGATTCAGAGACTTGCTCCCATAAAGTCTATTACTCATACTTGCAAATTTCTCTTTCCTAAGAGAAAACAACCCAATGCTCAAAGAAAACTGGCCTGTACAAATTCTTGGCTAAAAGATTGTTTACTCTGGGCTTTCAATATTTCTATAGAAAGTGGCTCAATTGGTGAGAATATGCTATTAATGGGGGTCTAAAACTCAAACTTGACTTTGCCAACCATTAATCATCATAGTTCATTTTTTTAATGTTTGTTGAATGACTCCTCGATGTGCAACACTGTTCTAGGAACTCAGGATATAAGCAGTGATCGACAAGGTCCTTGCTTTCACATAGTGAGAGAAGGAGGCAATAAACAAGTAACCGATAAATAAATAGCATACCAGAGGTGATGGTACTGTAGAGAAAAACACTGAGCAAAAAAAATTAGTGCTGTTGTATTTATTTAACAAAAGGTGGTGGTTGGGAAAGGCCTCAATAACAAGCTAACATTTGTATGGAAACCTTAAGGAAGTGAGGGACAGAACTATGTAAGTATAATGGGACAGAGTGTTTGAGGCAGGGCAAACAGCAAGTTCAAGGCTGTAAACAAGAAAGACAGGGTCCTGGAGTATCAGGAGCAAGGGGCGGAGCATTTCAGAGATGAGGTAACATTCTAAGTAGCAGCGCAGTATTACTTTCAGTTAAAATCATGCCACAGTGAAAACGGGAACAAAACAATACTATAATAATTTTTCTAACATATGATAAAATGAACTTTTGACCAGGGGAACTCTTATTATCAGTGGCATTAGTTAGAACTCACTGGTGAACTACCCTCTACCAGAAAAACAGAAAAATCAGTGTCCTCCTGATAAGTGTTAAAAGAGGAAAAGTAATAAGGTTTTTAACATGAGAATAACAATTCCAAACAGTCAAGTAATTACTAAGGTGCACTGGAGTATGGGAAAGTGAATGCTTTTGTCATTTGGTCAATTGGGTATCACAAATTAGTTTGTCTATCAAAATTATCCCTCCTAATGGATGCACCTGCCTAAAAGAATATCCATCCGAATGTGCTTCTGGAAGATTTTGCACAGAAAGCTGCTGCAGAGCCGAGGCGCCTGCCATCAGTTCCAATCAACACAGAAGTGTCCCTGAGTAAACATACAGATATTCACATTGGTGAGATCACATATTCAAAAAGTGTATAGACCATCATTCCTGGAATCCATGTTCTCCCAGAAGACTCAAATGAACACTGATGCAGGTACACCACAAATCATGAACGTATGACAAGCCTGTAAGCACCACTTTGGCATTGTGCTACATTCTGCAGGGAGTACCCTGCACCAACAGGAGGGGGTCAGAGAGAGGAGAAGGAGCCCAGGGGCACTGGCAGGGCAAGAGCAATGGCACAGAGTTATAGTCAAGTTCTGTGTACCACCTCAATCATGTAGAAGCTGAACTTGATTCTGGGAATGAACACACAGCACTGATCTGGCATCATCCATGGCCAATTCTACTCTTGTGCATATAGACAGATGGACGCTTAAGGGTCTCCCATCTTAAAAACAAAGCTTCTTTACATAGTTTCCCATCACAATTAAAATAAAACCCAATTCCTTTTCCTGGCCTACAAAGAATACTTAAGCTGAACCCAGAACCTTTTTTTACTAGCTCCCTTGGGTACTCCAATCCAGACACATTGGCCTTCGGGCTTTTCCAGGAACACATCAAGAAGATTCTTTGCTTGAGGCCTTTGCTGGGGCCTTTGCGGGAGCTCTTCAATAGCAGGTAGCTTCCAACAAACATCCACAAACATATGGCTTGTCCCCTGGCTTCATTCATGTCTCTGCTCAAATGTCACCTTTTTAAGGAGGCTGTATTTGCCTTGCCCACCTAGAATAGCACCCATGTGACTCAATCACCTTCCCCTCCATCATGGTTCTTCATAGCACTGTCACTCTCTGACAAGATATTATAAGATATTTGTTTAGCCCCTGTCTCCCCCCCCCCTTGGAATGGCTGAATGTTGTTATCTTTGGTCACCATTGCATCCTTAGAAACTAGAAACATCAGGCACACATTAGGTGCTCAAGAAGTATCTGCCGAGTGAATGACTAAATGAATAAATGAATAAATTTAATCCTTTGATATATGTTAAAGTAGCTACATTAGCTTTCTGTGTACATTTTGTGAAAATAGTGACTGTAGGTCTATGTTCATTTTCCAGGCATACACTTCATTATTAAGTGATATATTTTTCAAGCTAAAGGAGTGAGAAAAAAGATGATACAGATATTAGTGCACAAAACAATGCACTGGAGGAAAGAGAAGGAAATAGAGCAGAACCAGTTCTCCTAGGAACGTGGCAAAGATAGATACTCCTAAATGATGGTATAAATGAGCATTCTAGGAGGATCCCAGAGAGGGAGCTGACAAATGGTTGCAAAATGTTTTCTATGTTGCATAAATAATACCTTAGCAAGAGGAGGTGTTCAATGGGTGCTGGATAAAGAGGCTAACGATAATGTAGTATAGGAATGAATTGGTGAATCTTCAAAACCTGCATAGCTCAGAACAAAAATCCGAATAATAATTTTTCTCAAGGAATATTACATTACAAATACAATTTTTATGACCAATGGTTAAATATGTTTAACGTCGTGATTTTTTTTTTCAGAGGACCCGTTCCAGTGCTAGGTGACAACTTTTATTTATTCAGTCATAAGCTCTGACACGGGTTATAAACGTAAATGTCAACAGGCGTCAGGCAGGCAATGAGGGGAGTCATACTGGGGCTCCTGGAGGAGAGTCGCCATGTCCTTCCACTGGGACAGCAGTTACTCAGCTTCGGCCAGGACAAGCACCCACGCTGTGAGAAAACCTGGGTTGTTCTGGTAAGTTTTCTTGATTTTTAATGTTGGCAACAAATTCAAGCATTTTATAAAAGCCATGCAAATAAAGCACATTTCAGCCACCATCCCTTCGGGTTGTGTGCTCTGATAAATTATTCGAATGTAAAACCCTGTGGAAGGAAAGAAGCAATAGGTCTACTTTCAATTCATCTGACTAAATTCCATAAAATATTTGCTATCTCCACAAACCCAGGTCTTTGTTAGTTGTAAATGAGGGAAATTTTGAGGGAAATCTGAGATTCCCACAAAAGACAGCAGCTAAGCGTTTTATTAATAATAAGATGATTTCATTGTTATCCATAGACTCATAAGATCTCAATTACATTTGTATAGCTAATAATTCAGTTATCAGTATTCATTAAATACCACAGATTCTGATCAATATACAAAGCATTTAAAAAGCAAAGTAAAGATGTGGCTGGCATCCCCTAATGGGCCATGAAGTGCAAAGATCCATCAGTTCGTTGAGGATGAACATGGTGAGTGAACCCAGCGACTGCCTAGCATGTGTGTCTCACTGCAGTTTTATCATTCTCTATGCATCGTCACACATTTAAAAAAAAAATTTACTAAGTGTCTAAAAGAGATTCGTTTAATTTTCAGTCATACTTTACTACACTCTGTGATCAAATTTAAATGTTACCCTAGAAATAGCATATTGGGAGAGTCACAAAAGTATTGGTATGTTTTCCTCATAAATGCCAAAGTTTACCTCACTTTGCACCAAGTGAAAGCGGTCCTCATCTTCAAGAAGACCCCCAGTGCGGGGAGGCTTCGCTGCCCTTCCTGCTCAGCCTTCACCTGGCTTCACCATTTCGGGTGGATCTCAATGACCCGGCTCTTGCTTCCCAATGAATCTATTCTCCTTCTCATCAACCCTAACAAAAACTGAGCCATCTCTTTCTTGTCTTCCTAGGTTGGCCAACAGGCCTGCTGGGATACTGCATCAGTTAGGTCAAGTTGTAAATAACAGGCTGGTTTAAATAAAAATACACACACACACACACACACACACACACACACGTGTGTGTATATATATATATTTGTATTATATATATATATATATATTGTATTGACAGGTATTAGGTACTTAATCATTAGAGGAAACAGATGAATAGACTAAGTCAAGCTTCTAAGCACAGAGACAATAATCATACAGCCTCTGTTGTGATCTAAAAAGCTCCTGTCACCAGAGCTGAAACACAGCCCATCAGGAAGCTACTGACCAAAGCAGGCCTCCTCCACCAGGATGGGGAGAGCCCTGCCTGCGGGAGACAATGAATCAGGAAGTTAGGGTCTCATGCCTTGCCTCTGGCTCCTGTTTTACATCAACCCTTACTAGCAGTCCCATAGAAGGAATCCAGATTCTCCTCCACCCCAGGAAGAGAATCTCTGGTTTTAACCTTCCAGCCCCTCCTTTAGTGGAGAATGTACTAGAGGGAGGTTGGAATGGAGACAGTCCAGCATAGCAGTCCACAGTGAACAGCACAGAATTCCCACCAGGGATTAAACCTGCATGGTTCTCACTGTAATCACCAGCCTATTTTTGGTGGGACCCTTTAAATCCTTGATGGCAAAATCAAGATAGTTACCAGTAGAAACATAGGCAGTTAGTGCTAACATCTAGTACTAGAAATGTGATGAACACGTCTAGGTCAAAGAGAAGGTATAGGGACCACCTGAAGACTGCCCTAGTAGCTCCCCTTGATAAGGTGGGAGGGTGAAATAGTCTACTCCCTGTAATGGGATATAGTAAACCCTTTATAAGGATCAAAAAAATTGGAGGTGCCAGACCTCCTGGGAAAGAATGAGGACTCTGTGTTTTTTAAATGGTGAATTCCTAACCCTAAAGCAGGAAATGGCAACTTGAGCAAATGGCTACTTTGATGTCAGCTCTCGTCATGCTGCCCACCGTGGGAGAGGCCATTCATTAATTCTCCTGATTTTCACATGAGATGGGACAGGGAGTGATGTCCCATGACCTGGAAGAATGTCCATGTCCATAGCCTAAGGCATGGCACTCAGGTGCATACTAAGCTGAGGGAAGAGGAAGCAGTGAAATTCACAAGACCATGCTCACTGAGACCACATCTGGTTTCACCCCTGCCCTAAAAATTTTCCTGGTATATTTCCTATGAGGTTATTCAAATAACATTTTTCCATTCTCCTTAAAACTCTGTTCTCCCACTTAAAACTCTTTCCTCTCTTCTCCACCCTTCTCAAGGGAAGTTTCCTACACCTTTTTAAGGTAGTGCCAGTCTCTCCTTCCAGGTCTTCTGGAATATGAGTCAGGGCCTGTTTTCATAAGCAAAGTTATAATGGAACACAGCCAAGCCCATTCTTTCATCCATCGGGTATGGCTGCTCTCACACCATGATGGCAGAGTTGAATAACAGAGACCACCTGGCCTATAGAGTCTAAAATAGTCAACCCTTCATAGAAAAGTTTGATGGCCCCTATTCTGGCCCCTTTCTACCCTCTGAAGTTTTCTCTTAACAAATCTTCTTCTCTCTGTTACCTTCAACTTCTCCGTTGCTATGGTTTCCTTCCCTTCAACCTATAATATGTCAACATTCAATCACTCTTCAACAAATTTCAACTGAACACCTACTAAGTGTCAGGTATGGGGGATACAACTATTAATAAAACACAATCCCCGTCTCCAGTAAGAGAAGGCAAACATGTGAGCAGCCAATTTTTCTCTAGTATTTCAGAAACCAGGAAGAAAATCTAAGCAATGTTCATTTCCACCTGGGGAGCTAAGGTTGGGTAAGAGTGGTATCAAACATATCAAATAAGTCTAGAAGAACATACGAATAAGAAATTGTTCACAAAAGTGGTGATGCTTACACAAATCTTCGCCATCCTAACCAATTCATCTTACTTTAAACCATCCTTCATCCTCTATCTACCATTCCACATTCTCCCTTTCCTTTCATTGCTAATATTCTTGACCTTCAACTTACTCTGTAAATCCTTGAATCATGGCTCAAACTTCTTTAAGTCCCAAGCACTTGGACTAAATCCACTTCAATATTAAATAAATGAGTAACATCAGAGCCAGGCTTGGCAGTTCCAACTAGGAGGAAAAAAAACTAAATTTTTAAATATATTAAGACAATATATTTCTCAGGCACATTCCTTTAAAATTCAATAAACTTTCAGAATATGCAAATGACAATAAAACTTTCCTTTAGCACATTTGAGTAACAGTTACAAGAAAATGACATAAAACTGCTCCCTAAGGAACCATCTCAAAATAGCATCAGATAGATGCTCAGGCTTTTCACTAGGAAGGGTACCACCTCAGTCATTTTTTTTTCAGCTTTAGTAACAAAGATAGCACAGTTATCAGTATATTTTCATTATCATCTAGGTCTTTAGAACTATAGGCAGACAAGTATTTATTATAAATGTTAAGCATGTGACACTAGAGGACTAAAGCTTTTAGGCAAATAAGCATGAGGGATGTGGATTTATGGTCCAGTGGGCTCCATCTTCTCCAGGATTGCAACGGAGATGCTCTATCCTTGAGTTTTCCCATGTGTTTTTTTTTTTTCAGGTTTTCCTAGTTCTTGAACAAGAGTGAGCTACTCGCTTCTGTCCTAGTCAAAGTCTGTCCCAGGTGTTGGGATGTCTCAGAGCTTTTTGGAGTTAAAAAATAAAAAAAATAAAAAAATAAAAAAACCCCAGGGAGGACAATGAAGGCAGGGCACTTCCACACAATAATATTCATGTAGTGCCCACAGGCATATAGCGTTGGGAAGTTAGACAGTCATGTCACTCTGCACACTCAGGGACAACTCTGTGTCACACTAAGGCCCAAGCAAAGCTCACTACCAATTCTGTAGGGCAGAAAAGCATTCATCATCTCCTGTAAAACGTTTTCCACTTTCTGGTTCCTGCTTGTATTCAGCTAGTCAAGTGTCAGCACAGAGCCTGGAACTCATATGCTTTGTGGCTTTCATAGAGACAACCGCACTTCCGAGCCTATAGTTGCAGGCAAGACAACATCTGTAATTGTCTTGTTGGCTAAGGGTAAAACAAATACACATTTAGATCACGACAGATAAACACTTCCTCTGAATTAATCACACATGGAAGCCAGAAAACACACTCTATCAGGGAAATTGAATCTCATAGTAGCAAACCCACCCACAGAGAAAACAGAACCCCTTGAAACAGAGGGAAATTTTAGAATATTCACAGTATCGCTGAAGCGAGTTCTTATTATGAAACAAGTCCATAAAAAGGCAACAAGTAGATAAAGCTGAGAATGTCTGAAGGTGAATGGCAATCAAGGGGTCAGGTTTCTAGGGAATCCCTTTCACCCCAGCGAGTGAGAATATACTGATTACAGACTCAGTGCAATTCATTTGAAAATGTACTTGTTGCAGCCCCACTGTGTGCTTGGCACAGAAGACTGCTTCAGTACCCTACTGGCAGGAAAGAAAAGCAGCATACATTCTCTTGGTGAAAACCCTTCGCCACAGAAGCCAAAAATAGACTTTCCCCCTTTTATTTTGACAGATGAATTTGGAAGGAATATTGTTGTTCTGTTCAGAGTAGAACTGGACACATTAGACTACATTTGGTGGGGAGTAGAGAGCAAGGGAGAAAATGGATTTTGTTAAAAAACAAAAACAAAAACAAACCACATTCTGTACACAGAATATGACACCAGGACTGGCCATTGATAGTGAAAAGTGAGTGGAATGATCCATTATTAAACAAAGCCACTGTTAGCTGGGCAAACACATGGAGGGAGTTCATAAGAATGTACAAAGAGCCCTTTGCCTCAGGCTGGAGTCAGACTGTCTAACTACGCTGAGCTTTCCCAGAGGTAAACGGGAAGTAGTCCTTTCACACTGATGCCTTCTGAGACTGCTGCATAGGACAAGCCATAGGAAAAATTCCTTCTCCTGTGGGTCCTCCTCTCCCCTTCTGTTTGCTTTCCTTCTTTTCCCTTTTCTTCCCTACTCTGGTAGGTCCAGTTCCCCATGAAACAGACTCTGAAATAAAGAGGCTTGCGAGGAACTTTACTGGGAAGAGCTCTGGGAACCACAGCTGTGAAGAGACATGGGAAACAGAACTGCGCAGAAGTTGAACTCAGTCACAACAGAGGCCTCAACCAACCCCACTGGGAACTGCAAAGCTGGATGGCCCTTCAGAGAGTCCATGATAGATCTTGGTAGTGTCACCTTGACTGGGGGTGGAGGATAACCTTGGGCTAAGAAGCTGCCTCCAATCAAGGGCCATTTCTGGGCAAGGACTTGGCTATGAGCTTTCAGTAGAAAACACTGGCAGCAGCTGGGGAATGAGTAATCGAGTCCTAAAGAGGAGATCCAGGTGGCCCACCACAGTTCCACTTCCCTTCCCTTCCTCTCTCTTACCCTTTCCTTCCTCCTCTTCTTTTCCCATAGCCCTGAATCCTTACATTCTGTTGTTCTCCTTTCCCCCAGGGTCCTGTGTCTTATCCTCTTTGGTCTATGGGACAAGTTTGTAATAACTCCATTCCATCTACCTCCACTAGGGGAGAGTATCTACAAGACAATCAGCCTTTCACACTGACAACATGTAACTTCTCTTAGCAGATCTGCAGTAAGTTTTTAAGAGAAAATTCTCCATATCTAAAGTCCACACTACCAATGGGTACCACATGTTACCCTAGTCTTAATATCTGCCATGGTCCCCATAGGAATTATTCATCTAGAAATCTCCACCTCTTCTACTACCTTAAGATACTTAACTATATGTTCTTGGATTGCCATAGTTTTAAATGTGCCATGATCATCATTGAAGAAAACGCACTCTATAAATGTTAACACGCTAAGTATCTTAATTGAATTAAAATATGAAAAAGTAATAATATGGTTAAAGAAAGGAAGATATTAACACAGTATCTTAATTGAAGTAAAATATGAGAAAGTAATAATAGCTCTCATATATTAACCACATGCTTAGCACTACAGTCAGCTACTTCAAATATATGCACCATTTAATACTTACAACAACCTTACAGAATACATTAATCCCATTTACAGGTAAGGAACTGAGACCTGGAGAGGCTATGAATTTGCCTAAGATCACAGAGCTAGGAAGTGTTAAAGGCCAGATGCGGTCGAGATGGCTAACTGTCCTCTACAATTCATACTTCTTATCCAAGATGTTGAGTCTCTCTTTGAGAAAGCTGCCCAGCTAGGGATCACAGGTTTCTGCCCCTAGGTAGGGTCATGTAGTTCTAGTGAAAAGAATGTGAGCAAAAGTGATGCGTTACTGGTGCCCTCTTTTTGGTCTCTTTCCTGACTGCTCACCATTTTCAGAAGGCTCTGAAGTGCCAATGGAAAGCAGAGCCATGTGATGGAAGGAGTCTGAGTTCCTGATTCACCAGGTAGAAGAAAGCTACTCCTTGACTCTGGACACCACATTAGTGATAACTATAGTTCTGTTGTGCATATCCACTGAAGTTTAGGGGCTTCCTTATTGTAGTAGTTACCATTACCTTAATTAGTACACATGATGAAAGCTAGACATCCAGTTTTATGTTCATTTATTCCTTCCATTAAATGAATGGTAGGGGTTGTTTTAGTAACCTTTACAAGGTAGGTATAGATTAGACACTGGAGATGTAAATATGCACACACGTAGTCTCTTCCTTCTAGGCGTACATGGTATAGTGAATAAGAAAGATCATTCATGGCACAATGGAAATACTGAGGGGGATCACCGACTCTGCCTGGCCTCATTTATGGAGTTTCTCCCCTGCATAGGCACTGACATTTACATGGCAATCTTATTTTTACTTATCTTTTCAAAATTTATTCTATTAACACACATTCTTCCCATGTGGAGGTTGTGATAAACAGAGACCTGTTCTGAAAAAAAAAAAAAAATTCCTGAAATCAATTCTGGGGAGGGGTGCTGTTAGAATATAAAATCAGACAATATATTCAGTGATTACTAGTAACTCTCCTAAAAAATAATTTTTTTGAAAACTGGCCACTTCTGTCCTCTGCCTTAAAAAACTAGTTGGTAAAATGAATAGATTAAGAAATACAATAGGTATAGGTGCAAGAAAAAGTTGCTTTTTTCTTTCTTGGTCTCATTTTATACATTCTTGTGAGAGGAAGAAAACCAAGCAGAACAAAAGCAATCAAAGAGATATGTGTCTACATTGACATCCCTCACTCTTCCACTGTTACACCATCACTCCTACACTCCGAAGCTGGCCCAGGAGAGTTCCTTTCCTACTCTAATTCTATGTTTCACTTGGTGCAAAACAAACAAAACAAAACAAAACAAAACAAAATTTAAAAAAACCTTTCTTGCCCTCTGATGTCTCATCCATCTTTCTATCCCTACCCATCTTTCCCCATCCACTCATCCACCACCCTCTCCATTCCCCAAGTATTCCAGCTTACTGCATCTCTCTCCCTTTTTTGAGCAACTCTGCATTTACCTTTCAGTTGTAATTAAGAACTTAATTGTTCCCCGAGTATTCTGTTTACATTATTCATCTTCCAATGCAACCAAAAAACTCCTTAAAGATATTAAGCAGTCTTCATGTGTGTAGAAATGTACTGGGCATTTATATAATCAAAACAGAAATGCCTAATGAGCAACTGACGAACCTGATCTTCCTGCATGATTTCCTGGGCCTTCATGATAAGAGGCCTTTTCAAGCCTCAGGGAGTTACTGGCTTTAGAGAACTCTGAGCAACAGGCAAAACAGCCCAGTGTGGTGCTGTGGAGAGAGCCCAGGATTAGGAGTAAGTCAAATTTAGCTCCACCTCTGTTTCAAACCGTGTGGGCTTGGACGTAGCCCTTACATAAACATGTCTGAGTCTCAGTTTGTTCACCTTTAGAAAGAGAATAACAACTGCCTTCCTCGTGGAATCAAAACAGATTAAGTAGAAGAAAGCCTTTCAAAACTCCACTTCAAGCGAGTTCCATTAGTATTAATTAGTAGATATCAGAATTCAGTCACTCTCATCCAAAGTAATTCTAATAAGCACCTTAATATTGACTAAAGAGGGACTACATCTCAGAACAAGAATAGCCCTCCCTTATAAATCCATTCTTCTCCCAAAAGCAATTGACTAAATAAGTGAAAGATGTGATGCAGTTAACTCTGTGCCCTTTGCTTTTGCCTCCTAATTCTGCAAACTGCTGAAAAGGCACTTCTCCTCTAATGGAACCAGAGGGCAATGGCGAATTATCTGGTCACAAGCCCAGATATGAACAATACGGAGAGACATCTCCTGTCATCACACTGCTCATTAATCGTCCTGTATGAGGTGAGTCATGGGAGAGAGAGCACTCTTCCAAGATGCAGCAGGGAGGTTGAGGAGTCAGAGGGAGCCTGACAGCAGGAGCTTCTCCCTGCTCAGTCAACATGCTCCAGGCCTCACTGGGGGCCCATGGCTCCAGCTGAGAGCTTTATTTTTCTGTCAGCTGTGACTCCCCCTCCTCTCATTAACACATGCCCTGGGGTCTCCTTTTCAGAAGCTGAGGCAGCATTCTTCAAGAAGGCTCTCCTAATTGGTGGTGGTGCGCTGGAGGGTACACATTCAAGCAGAAGCAAATGTTTACACAGTTCCTTTCCTCACCCCCCTCTTCTCAGCAATACTCACAAGACCCCTGGGGCACAGTTTCCTTGAATGTTGTCAATACATGCAGCCTCCTTTGTTCTGACAGGAGGCCTCCTTTATCTATACCTAACTGCCTGCCTTTTTCATAGGCATTATCTCCATGGTCTCTTCATCACTCAGGAGTAGGTTGTAGCAAAGGCTCAAGGGTCAGACTGCCAGGGGTTGAATCCTGTTTCTATGTAAATTTGGGCAAGTCACTTCATTCTCTGCTTCCTAACTTGTGAAATAGAGGTAGCAGAATTTTCCATATAGGATTATTATGAGGATTACATGACATAACGTATGTAAAGCACTTCTAAGCACTCCCTGCCACATAGCAAGTGCTCAATATCAATCATCACCAACTGCCCTCTTTGATCACCTATAAAGTTTACATCACTCCCACAAAACCACTCTCTTAGGGAACACTTTAACATCCTTCTCCCAAACTAATTCAGCCATCTGACTCTTTTCCTATTCTTTCTGTCAATTTAAACATGACACATCAGTTTCAATGGCACCAGCATACTGAGCACTCTTCCCACGGGTTAGGATTGTACTTGGAACTTCTGTACAAAAATGCAGAGTACATAGACCACCTGGAAATTTCAGTTACCTTCTACTGTATTCTAACCTTGGTGTGATTTGAAAGTTTGAATTTGTATTAAAAAAAAAAAAAAGGAAAGAAATCACAACCCTATCAATGATAGAAAAAATGCTGTAATGTGTTTTCCAGTCATCATCACTTTCATTGTTTCTCCATCTACTCACAAATTCAGGGAACATGTATGTTTTCATAAGATCTGTATTTCCATTTTTATCAGAAGAGAAACTTAAGGGGGGAAAAAAGTCTTTTCATATAGCAACGTATTTAACCACACCATTATTCTCCATTATAATTAAAGTGATGATTTCAAGATGGTAGACATTTCCAACTTTCCTCACCTTAAAAATCACCGTAATACTCAAGGAAATAAGAATTAGAAATACAAATTCAATCTTTGAACAGTCTAAGAGATAATTTTAACTCTGAACAAGAGAGAGAAGCCAGGCGGACGAGGCCAAGGGCAGCAATTCTGCAGCAGGCCCAGGGAGCAACCAATCTGGGTTGAACACATAAGTGCTACAGAAGGAATATCTCAAAAAAAAAAAAAAAAAGGAGGGAGGAAGGATATGATAAATTAGCTAATAGATTTGACTCTGAGAAAAATTTTAAGAAAGACATTTTACAAAGTTGTTGCAAGGTATGGGAGGAGTCGGGCCAGAGAGTTAAAGGCAGAAAAGAAAAGAAAAAAAAACAATGAATGAGGCAATTATTAATTTTGGGAAAAATAAAAAAAAAGTTTATAAAATAAAGCAAATATAATCATAGCCTACTATTTGGCTCAGCAAAAAAAAAAATTAAATTTACCTAGGAAAAGGATTTTTAAAGCCATAAATATGGAATTAATAAAAAAATGTGAAATGACAATATTGAAAGGATACAGGAGGTGAGAATATAGGAAATGAGACTAAAAATTCTGGCTTCACAAAACAGGAAGTCCTAGAACAAGCAAAGAGTTGTAAGCAGTTAATTGCCTCCGGAGAACAGCATTGAGTGAGGAAGGGAATGACAGCTATTTTTTTAATGTATGTCTTTTAGCATCATTCGACTTTTAAAACAATGCGTGATAAAGATCTATGTAAACAGTGGATGAAATTAAAATACAGTTAGCCCTATGCCCTTTCTCTTTACAACTTAAATATTTCTAAAATACACTGAGGAAATAAGAAAACCTTTTTCATTAATAGAACTAAGCTACACATTTGTACTAAACTTATTTCATTTAGAAGATTTGGTTATAAAGCATTAATTCCACCCCCTCGTCCATCCTCATGGCCTACACAGTACCAAAATACACAGCTCCTTGCAGCCATCGTTCTTTTTCATAGCATTATTACTCATAACTGGAGGTGTTTACTGACTCGGAACCTTGGGAATGTCTTTAAGACAAAAATTCACAATAAACACATACGAAACCTCCCTTACTCCATTTCCCATCGCTAAAGCATGAAAGAAGTGCGGACATTTGTCCTAAACTATCTATCATCTGTGCCTAAGCCTTTCGCAGTGATATTTATCATTTTTATCATGTTATCATTAGGATTAATTATAAACGCAAAGGGCTGTAATAAACAAAACAGGAGCTGGCAATTTTCTGATGTCATGAGGAACACGAAATTAGAAAGGATTCTCTTCAGAATTTTAAAAGGATAAGGCAAAAAGTAGGTTAAATCAGGGGTTCTGAACCTCTTTTCTTCTCAACATGCCTAAGGATATACTCTGTTGTGACTCAGTCTCACCAGTCACCTCTCCTCTTCCACAGGGAGGTTAATTAGCATTTCTACTAGTGGTGATCAAGACAAGGTAGTTAGAAAAAAATCTCATAGGTAATTCTAGCAGGCCCCCGTGTCCTGTCCCGGACTCATAGCTGTGTTTCCCACTCTCCTCCTTTCATCTGACAGAGATAACTAGTTTAGGAATCAAATTAAGAAGAAAATAGGTGTTATCATAGGGCAAAAGATAAGCAGTCAGAGCAACACGGAGACAGGATTTTACAGTTTGCATCCACCACCTACTGTTCAAAGTCTTTTGCTGCTTTTCCAAGCTTATTGTTGAGATTGTGGAATAATTCCAGAAACTGGGGATGTGGCATATCAAAGACAACTTCCGACAACTTCCCCATCACGAAGCCAGGCACGGAACTCTTTTCCCATGCAGGCAGGGCCGTCAGCACATTTTACTCCATGTCTTCCTTACCTTTTCCCTTACCTGCTTCCAATTTATATTTGTTTGAATGCTTTGCTTAACAATTGAAATGATAACAAGACTAACCAACATTGATTAGACTGTTATTACCACCCAACATTTTATGAAATAAAATTTCACATATATCATTTGAAATTCTGTTCATAATATTTTGAAGAATATAAACATAACGAGAAAGGGTTTCAGACTCTTTCAAAGATTCACATTCTAGCCTAAGATAAGTCATACGTGATTTCCGCGTGACTTTTCTGTTTTTCATCTGGTAAACACAGAAGGCATGGGGATACTCAGCTAGGTCTCAGGGCCCCTCCCTTCAGACTCCTCTTGCCCCATGGCCTTCACTGCTTCAGTCAAAACAGCTCTGACTGACATTGTAGGATTTCATCTGAAACACATTAGAAAATGGCAGGGAAAGCTCCTTCCAGCTCCAGCCTCCTGGTAGTGCTGTGGCACAGGCTCTGAGAGCTTCACTCCAACACTGCCTTGCCCACCCATGCACATCCCAGTTTATTATTTTCACTATGCTGACTGCAGGGTCAATATACATATGTCTACATTGGAGATGTCTGTCAGGACCAAATTTCTTAGAATATATAATACAGGGTCCTTCAGTTCGGCCCGATTCAATCATTTCTTCCTCCTCTCATTCTACCCCTTTCTAATTCTCCCTGCTCATCCCCAACACCATATACCCTTTGCTTTAATCCCTGAAACTCCTGTCATTCCTAGTCATACCCTATTCTCTCCTGTCTCAATGTCTTTGCTGATGATGTTTGCTATACCCAGCATGCCTTCTATCTACCAATGTCTATTTTGAAAACTCATATGCATCATTTAATGATCAACCCAGATATCATTTCTATGAAGCTCTTCCAGATTTTTTCAGGCAGAATTTTTACTCTTTTTTGTGTGTTCCCTATATTAAATGCATCAATTACAAAATATAGTTCACTATTGATTTCCTGTGCTAGGTGGTGAGTTCCCAAAGGGAAGAAACTTACTCTTATCTGTATCTCTAACATGGAACATGGCACATAACAGTTACCCACTGTCCCCTGAATGATATGTAAACAGAATAGATCAAAAACCAGTGTCTGTGCACTTCCTGAGTACAGCCCCTAGCTCAGCATCATATGCAAAAAGGAATCTCATAAAAGATCTGTGAAAGTAACTACAGCAGACACACCCAATGCCCCAACTGACATTCTTTTGGGCTCACTTCTGATTTCAGCCATGGCTGGGATGGACAACTGTGTGAGTTAAACTCATTTGATGATACTACCTCTTTCCTAGAGAAGATGCAACAATGGACCCATGACCACATGATCCACTGCTCCTATTGTATTGGGCATCATCCTCGGAATCTGCTGTTAGAATATTAGAATGGCCTCGTATTGGCTCAGATATGGCACCAACACATGTCTACAACATGTAGGGCTGGGATACTATTCTCCAGGATGTATTATACGCACTGAAACAATAGCTATCACATGGTGCCATGTGCCCTAAAGCTAAAAAATAAAGGTGTGGGCACCAAGGGGTGCTAGGTCCTCCCATCATCATTCTCAGTGACATAATTGCTTGGCTTAGATTTCTTGTTTCTATAACTTTAAACTTTGCTAGAATAGAGGTCTTGGTTCTTAAAGGGTGGCATCTCTCCACTGACACTAAGCCTGAAGCTGTGACTCCTCTACCCGGTCCCTTGGGCTCTTCGTGCCAATGGATTGCAGGCAAAGGACAAATTTTCTATGTTAGCACAGACACTGGCTGTGATAATCGTGAGGAGACAGGGTTGCTGTTACAAATGGGGGAAAGAAAGAGTAACTCTGGATCTCAGTGGACTCACTAGAGCATCTCTTGGTGTTTCCATACCCACTGGTCACAGGAAATGGGCAACTGCAGGAGGTTGGCCAGCCCAGTCTCAGACCCCTCCAGGTGAGGATCTGGGTCACCTACTGCCAAGCAACTTCTGAAGTACTGGCTGAGGTTGAGAGAAATGTAGAATGGATAGTGGAAGAGAGCAATGATGGAGATCATTTTGTGGCCTCAGAATCTGCTGCAGTAAGGGGGACTGTAGGTTATTGCACTGTTAAATCTTTTTTGAGGCAGGGGTCAGCCTGCCTCTAAAGAGGCAGTGACAGAATGGAATTAATGAAAATCATCAATGGACTGAGCAGTGCCAAGAATATAGTATAGCAAACTGCATGCTTTTGACCCTGGGGAGTCATGCTAACAGCACCATGCAGGCCTTGCCTCGCTTGCCTCAAGTGCACATGATGGAGCCCTGTGCACATCCCCACAGGGACCTCAGTGGTGCACCTGCACACTGGCCTTTCCTCCATCTCTCCCACTCTCTCTCTCCTGCCTGCTAGAGTCACTTCCAAAATAAACTACCTTCACCCAAGTCCTTGGCTCAGACTATGTGTTCAGAAGAAAACATGCTGAAATTATGCTGAAACTGAAGTTTTCAGACAGGCTTTACAACTTTGCATGGTCCTCTCTCCTGACAGACTAGCTACTTACTTCACAGCACTTTATTTCTTTCAAAGCACATTTATGAGTGATAGAGTGGTTGTTACTACCGACTCCCTGTCCCTTTTTCATTATTTAAACAGATAAGGACCCTGAGGCTTGGAGCAGTTATGCATCTTGTCCACTGCCAAGGGTTTACAAGTGGTGTACCGATATCTATAGTAGATGCTGTAGATGCCCCTACACGCATCTCCTTTATTATGTCAGTTATGCATCTCTCAGCCATTGTAAGTGTTCCTGCTAAAAGCTCATAGCTACACCTTTCTCCAGAGAATTATCCTCCCATGGACATAAATACCTGGGAAAGTATGTACTTCTACCCTGCCAGGGGCCACCCACAGTGAATGACTGACTGACACTGGGGTAGCAAAGCCCAGTCTCCCTATATCAAGGCAGGACTTCTCTGTGGTCTCGTTCATGTTCTCAAGTTCCCCATGTGCTCAGGCTGACGCTAGATTTCAGTGGAAATACATCTTTGCTTATCTTCTTCCCCTGCCCTGTCCTGGTTCCTCACTTCCTTATAGGTTTTTTTTTTTTTCCAGCAAATAACTTGCACATTCCTGTCTCTAGTGAACCCAAACTAAGATAAGATCTATGTTTTATGATTTCTAGTCCTATGGTTTTCCCACTGCAGAATGCCATGCAGTTAATGAAATGCAGGAGATACTACATACTAGTGCCTTACTTATTAATGCTGATAACTCACCTAGAATAGATATTTTTCATCTGTCCAGGAAAATCATATAAACTTGTTTCACAATCTATCTTATAGTAATACTACATTATATCATTGGGCAATTAATTACAAAATACTAGAAATCCAAAACGTCTCATTGTACAGCAATATATAAAAATAATTCACCCATTCAGAAATGCCTGCCTATAAAATGAAGAAGCAATTATCTGTTTTTCCACATTATTCTGTTTCTTGAGGCCTAACATAAGATAAATTGTGTAAAATTTAATTTTCTGAAAATTCCTACAAAGACAATGGTTCGTTCTGTTAGCAATCATCTCTGAGAACTGATATCTGTATTGGTCAAGGCGTAACTAGGGAATCAGAAGCCACTTGACACACCTAAAACAGGGACTTTAGTAACAGGGAATTAGTGGCACAGGTGAGGGAAGAACTGCTGCAAAGCCAAACAGGAAAGACCAGACATTAGCAACAGAGAAAGCCACAACCAGCCCTGGGGTAGAGGAATCAATCAGGAGGCAGCAGCTAGGGTCCCCTGGAGGAGCTGGTGCTCTGACTTCTTCTACCCTCCAATACTTCAGTGCCCCACCCCATTGACTGACCCCTTGGCCAGAGACCAAGAGGTCAACTGACAATGAGGAGTCAGATGGGAATCAATGCAGCCTGCCAGGTTCAAACCCCCATTACAGGGAGCAGAGCAGAGGAAAAGCAAGCAAGGCACAGCAGGCAAACAGGACCAGGACCAGCACATCCGCATACCACACACTGCAACAAAGATCTTCCAAAACAATCAAGGATCCCTCTGTGTGAGAAGCAGCAGGTCAAGGTCATTGCCTGGAATTCTAATACCAGAGAACAAAACAAGGAGGGATCTAGTCTTTGATTTTGCAGCTAATGAAGTCAGAAATCAAAACCACAGGGAAAGACTTCTGACTCAGGCTTGTGGCAGCACTTAGGCTTATTTCCAAAAACCTCACTAGTATCCCTTAGAAATAGCTTTGGGAACAGACGAGGCAGCTTTGCAATGAAGTATATTTCCAATCAGATCAAAGAAAAATATATCTAGTTTGGTGTAGTGGCTGTTGTTTTGATCACCTAACTTCCAAGCCTTTCTATAAAATATAAATGTTTGCTGCCCCTCCTCTATAGTAGGCTTAAATTTAAGGGATTACTGAATTTAAAAATGTGTTTCTACATTTTGGGATAAAAATCATATTGTGAATACTAAGTATTATAATTAATGCTTGCACTAATACTTGTCATTAAAATAAAAAAGTTGATTCAAGCATAAAATGTTTGAAGCAAAAAATTAAATTTAGCAAAGAAAAGTCTAGTGTATAAATGGAGGAAGCACTCATTAATGTAATAAGTGCAATGATTTCTTTGAATCATTACTTTTCCTGCTTTTTTTTTAACTTCAAAGACAATATCATCAGAAAGTGAAGTACAGTCGGAACTGTGTTAAGAACAACTAAGATTTGTAGCAAGCAGAAAATCTGAAAAATACCAAAAGTGTCATAATCCCACTAGCATAAATACTGTTAGCATATTTGTGTTCCAGCCATGAGTCATCTACTCTAAAGGCAGGTATCCTGATGAGCTTGGGGTACAGTCTGTAAAGTTTTTCTCTGTGTACTACATATAAGCATAATAAATTATTACAAATGAGTAAAAATTTATAAATATTTAATCCTTTCAAATGTCATCCACTGAAATGTAATCTTTCATGAACATACAGGATTCTAAGAACAAGAATCCTTTTTCTTTTGTCTTTAGAGTTTGAATATTTACTCTCTGAGTCCCAATTTCCCCATCTATAAAATGGAGATAAATAATAACTAACCCATAGGATTAGTATATGATGTAAGTGACCAAATATATCTCAAGTGCTTAACACAGGGTCTGCACATAGAAAAATAAAATAGGTGATAGATAAAAAATATAAGTAAGTTTGAGAACCAGTAAAAACCTAAAAGAAGGACCTACCCATGACAGTGGAGGTCAAAGAAGCTGCTCTGAAATGGTGGCACATGAGTTTTGAAGAATCACCAGGCATCAGTCAAACCCAGAGATTGGTGGTGAATGATCATTTTAGGCTGAGGAAAGAGCATGTAACTCCAAGAATTTTAACAACCAGCGGCCTTAGGGAGAAAATAATCTATGCAGAAAACACCTTGAAGGGCTACTCTACAAAGGGAAGGTGAAGCCATAAGGCAAGGAGACAAAACAAGACAGAAGCTCAATTGCTCAGCATAACATATGAACCAAAACAAACAAACAAACAAACAAACAAACAAGGAGAAATGAGAGAGGACAGAAGTATGAGAAAAGAGAAGACCTGGTAACACAGAGAAAACCCTGTTTACAATTATTTGAGTCTAGAATTGGCCTCTCTTTTACATATAATCACAAAGTCTTCTCACATACTTTGACTATGCAACAAATTTTCCAGAAAGGAAGCTATCATATAAGTTTTATGAAGGTTGAACTTTGATAGTTTGGAATGTTTCAAGAGTTGCTCCCTATATTAGTTTCCTTTTGCTGCTATAACAAATTGCCACAAGCTTAGTGGCTTAAAACATCACATATTTATTATCTGACAAATTTTAGACATCAGAAGTCTAAAATGAGCCACTGAGGCTGTGATCCTTCTGAAGATTTTGTGGAGAAATCCCTTTTCGTTCCTTTTCCATCTTCTAGAGGCTGCCCACATTCGTTGGCTCACGGCCCTGCCCACTCCAACCTCTTCTTCCCTTGTCATGCCTTCTCTGACTCTGACACTCCTGTCTGTCTCTTATGAGAACCCATGTGCTTACATTGGACCCACTAGGATAATCCAGTATTATCTCTCGATCACAAAGATCCTTAACTTCACATCTGCAAATTACCTTAGGTAACATATTCACAGTTTCCAAAAATTGTGATATGAACATCCTTGCAGGGGACAAGGATGTTCTGGGAAAGCATCACTGACTATATAACATTTGTCATAGGTTTTGAGTGGCTAATATCAAACATCTATATCAGACTGCATTAGTCACGACCCTGTTCTCAAAGATTTTAAAAAGAGGTGAAAATATCTGACAGCCTTATATGTCTCTTATATATTCTTGCCCAAGAATTTATATTTATGTTGTTTGTTTCTTTACATACTTTCCTTTTATTTCTTCTTGTACAGTTAGAGCAATATAACTAGGTTATATTATCCATGCAAATAGTAAAGGAGTCATTACAAAATATTTGTTAAATATTTGCTGCCGAAAGAGGTTGTCGGACCCAATAGGACTGAGAACCACTGAGTTAGATTGTTAATTATCATTTTGGTGAACTGAGTGGTACTGGAAAATCTACCATGTGTATTTTAAATCTAGTTGTAACAGTAACAGCAAATCGAAAGTTGAAGGTAAATATTCTACAGGAAACGTGCCAACGAAGCGAGCAGACGTGCTTGCAGTATGCTAATTTAACTGAACTTCTTACTTCCCCCTGCATTCCTTTCAGATACTGCCCCCTTTTCCAGCCAGCCCTCTCAGCGCCAGACTCTCTGCTTCCAGCCCTGCAGGCATGAAGAAACTGACAGATAATGATGCTCTTGGAGAGTCGGCTGAAGGATCACAGGCAACTGGCTCTTTACAGTTTCATGAAGCATTGCAAGAAGAAAACTGTGGCTCCACTGATGGAAAAAACTTCTCACATTAAAGTGTAATGGTGGCCAGAGGAGGCAGGATGGCTGAGGGAAAGGCAAAGGGCAGTGAAAGGATAGGAGGGCCTGACAACTCAGCCTGGGAAGAAAGGACTGTGAAATTGAGAATAAGGGCCCATTGGACTATTTCAGGTCACAGTGAACACCTCAGGCTATTAAGATACAGCTGTGTAGGGAGGACAGGGAAAGAATCCACAGTAAAGAAGAGAGAAAACAGGCTGGAGTGACCTCAGACATACTTCCACAGATTGGAGTCTCATTTCACTACAGCTCTAGTGGTGAGTTATACAGGTCCCTTCAGCTGCAGGGTTCCCTTGCTCTCTATTCTGGACTTAACTTTACGTGCAACAGCCTTTGCCTCAAACCTCTTGCCTCTACCAATGACAGGTATTTATCTGTTGTCTTGGTCTCACTGTCTTTAGATTTGTCTCTTCCTCTTGTTTCCCTCTCTCCTTCTCCCCTTGCCTTACGTCTTCCTCCTCCTTCCTCCTCCCTCTCTCCCAGCATTAGGTTAGACAGAAACTATCTAGTATAGAAAAACCATTAAGCTATGTATTCTCATCAAATGACTTCAGCTCCTCTGAGTCCATATGTGCCTATCACTGATCCAGTAGGATCACTAGGATAGTGGAGTCACATCAGCATCCACACAACTTGATCTAACTGTGGCCTGCGCTATCCCAGCAGGAGTAGATAGTATAGTACCACGGATATGAGCAGATTCTGGAGTCAAGCTTCCTGAATCCTGACTCTGTTCGTTATTAGCTGTAAACTTGAGCAAGTTACTCAATGTTTTAAGTCTCAGTTTTCTTAGCTGTCAAATGGAGAGAAGGATAGGAAACAATAGAACTTGTCTAATGCAGTTGTTCTGCATATTAAATTTAAAGAAAGAAAAAAGCATGAAAAGTGCTTAGCTCCATACGCGGCATAGGGAAAGTATGCTAAATGCTGGCCAAATTTTAGCCTGTTGGCCAAAAGACTGTTTGACCCATTATGGATTTTTTTTTTTTGGCATTAATTTTGCTTTATAAAATATTGCATTACTTATTGTAACTACTACATTTTTGGCACCTTTCCAATTTTGCGACTGCCTCACTCACGTCATCCTAGATGCAGACCAGTCCTGGCAGAGACGCTGTGGTTCTGGAACCATCAGCTGAGGCCTCTGGAACCCTATCATTTGCATTTTAACGTCCAGATTTTCCCTGCTGCTCCTTCCTTGTGTGGATTATTTTATTTCTCCTTCCGATTTTTCCCCTGTGTTGATTTTTTTAATGATTGGGTTATTGTTATTTGAATATTTTGTGTTTGAGAGATTCGTATCTGAAATAGTGTCTGGGATGGATTTATATCATTACTTAGGAAACTAGCACATTCCTGTATTAGACTTCTATCCTTAGTTTCATTTTAAAAGAAAATTCTTCTTAGCTTAAATAAAATACAGAGCTGTTGTTTTGTAAATCAAGGCCCTGATAGGAAATGTAAGACTTATAAAACTGATCTGTTACAAAAAAAGTCTTAAATATCATAGTATGTTAGAAGAAAATAAGTTTAAACCAGAGACCGTTTTAAGTAATTCTTTACTGAAACCTAACATGTCACTTAGAAAACTTAAACCTTAATTAATGAATTCGCTAACTAGGATGTGTTTGCCAGACGGCCCAGGGTTGATCTCAGCTAAAATATCTACATGGAGACTTATAACTCCTCAAGGCAAGAAATAGCACAATGTCTCATAGAATAGAACTCAAAACCCCACTCTCTCTCGAGGCCAGGAAGGCAGTGAAAGGCATGAGTTGGGGGGGGGGAAACTAAGGAGTGTTGAATGAGTGGAGGCTTGCCCAGTTCAGAGTGGGCAGAAGCGACTCAGTCATGGTTGACTATTGTCATTTGGAAAGTCATACTAATGTTCCAGATAGTTCAACTTTTCAGAACAAGCTCGAAATCCAGATATGTAAGTGAAAACACTCACATTTTAAAATATTGGCTCATATTTTTAAAAAATCACTCAAATGGGCAAAACAAAATATGACTGAGCTGTAAATTTCCCATCTTTGCATGGAGAATCATCTTTGTTATAAGAAAAGGGGAAAGAGATACGTTTTTATTCTTTCTTTCTGAAATCCTACCTATAGCATTTCTGAAGCATGGAAGATTTTAATTTATGCAAATCAAAACACGTTTTTTGTTTTCCCCTACAATAAAAGGCCACTTAGAGAAAGACACAAGTTTTTCTTTCAGAACAGCCTGATGCAAGGGTACATGGACCAACTCTGCTAAGTTGAAACACCGTGACTTTTCCAGAGCTAGTATTGCATTGCATTTGGATTGATTTACAGATCCTTTGTGACATTTCCCAGCCAAACCTCACCTAGTCTCCACTTCTTAGCAGATTTAAGCTCTTTAGTTCTTCTCGTAGAGTGACTGTCATTCCCACATGGTGACTTAACTCAGGTCACAAAAGCCCATTAGAGGATCAGCTTGAAGAGACCTACTGAAACTCAGAGAACCACAAGGGAATTGGACCATGACCATATTTAATATTTAACAAGAAGAGATGTACTCAAATGCATTATTATTTTTCCTTTGGTCCTTTAATCCATTATTATTTTTCCTTTGGTCCAGAAATTTCCTTTGGATGCTTTGAGCAATCCAACTCAGACCTGACCTCCCACAGGATTCATACATTTGCTCTTTGAGGAGGGGGATTCTTAAAACCGCTGGCCTATACCACTTGAAGCCGACTCTTTTCAGTTTGAGATGTGAGGCTATAACTTAAGGGACTCTGAGCACACAGTCTATCTCTGGAATGTCTCGGGGTTTGGAAAAATAAGGGAGAGAAGACAGAAATCAAGGAGACTTTGACCTGAGCCACATGGGAATGAGATACTTTGGTAAGACTGAGGTTGCTCTGCAACGAGGTGAGGGGGTTAAAAAAAGGAATAAGTGAAAAGTAAAATGACTCCAACTCCAACACCCATTTAACAAAGGCTATCCCATTAAAAATCCATGATACTCTCCCAAAGCCTCAGCCCAAGGTTCATATTTTCCAAATACGATTCAATATAACACAAGTTCAAAAAGGAAAAAAAGCACTGGACAGCTAGTCCCCTGGAGCTCATGGCAATAGAATTTGACCTACATTGCTGAAATGCCCAGGTTGTCCTTATGAGTCTTTTACTGATAAAATTCAGCAATGAGATGACTATAAAACTTATTGTCAGGGTTTCTGACACACAGCCTTTGATGCTTTGAACAATATTTGTCGAAAGCCTCCCTCTTTCTAGAAAAATTAAATAGTATTTTTTTAAAGTTAAAACATAAAAATGATCATTCAGGTTTGTTTGTTTGCTTGTTTGTTCTGGAATAAAAGAGTAGGCTCTCCTAGAATCTCTATTGTTGTGAGTCTGTAAAGGTGATCTCCATCTCTTTTAAATTAATCTTGCTGGTTCTGTCATTTTTTATTCGGGCTGCATCTTCCAGAAAGCCACTGGGCATCTTTCACAGGCCATGAAAAGATAACACGAACAAAAGATAATATGGACTCCACTTTTGAGAGTCTGATTTCCTTGCCATTTCCTGTCAGGACCTTCAAGGGGAATTGTCACTACCAGAAAAGCAAAGACTTTTAATTTCCCTTAAGTTAGATTCAGTGTTGAGATCCTTACAGTGATGTAAAGGGCTCAAAGGACTCTTTTTTTTTTTCATGCCAACAGGAACTGCATGAGTGGACAGAATTTAACTCTTGAGTGCTATAAACTCATCTTCTGCTTTCTACTTCCTAACTTTCCCAAATCTAGCTGCTACAATAAAAATTTCTGTGTATTATTGCTATATAGTATTTCTGCTTTTCCTTACATTCCTCCAAGTGAGGCACAGATCATTCTTGGAGACTCTAGAAACTCAATGAAGGAAGTACACGGCCAAAAACATAACACACATGTGGGAAAATGCATAAGTTGGAACAGATACTTGACAATAATCAAGCAAAGGCTCTGAGTTATTGTGGGAAGAAAATGAAAAAGAAAAACTGATCCAGCAGTGACACTCTTTGGTATTTACCCAAATGAATGAAAAGCTTATATTCACACAAAAACCTGCACATGGATGTTTATAGCAGCTTTAATCATAATTGCCAATACTTGGAAGCAACTGAGATATCCTTCAGTAGGTGAATAGATAAATAAAGTGCGGTACATCCAGACAATGGAAAATTGTGGCTAAAAAGAAAGGAGCTATCAAGCCATGAAAAGATACGGAGAAACTTTCAATGCATATTATTATGTGAAGGGAACAAATCCGAAAAGGCTGCATTATCATTCCAATTACAAGACATTCCAGAAAATGCAAAACTATGGAGACAATAAAATGATCAAATGATCAGCGGTTCCCAGGGACTTAAAGAAGGGAGCATGAATAGATGGAACACAGAGAATTTTAAGTGCAGTACAATTGTTCTGCATGATACTGTAACGGTAGATACATGTCATTATACATTTGTCAAAACCCCTCGAATGTACAACATCAAGAGTGAGCCCTAATGTCAACTGTGGACTTTGGGTAATAATGAGGCATCAATGTAGGTTCATCAATCATAACATATGTATCACTCTGGTGGGGGATGCTGACAGTGGGGGAGGCTGCATGTGTTTTAAAAAAATTTAATGGACAGATCAGAAGGGCTAAAGAACACTGCTGATGGGGCATAAGGATAGGATGAGAAAATGAAAAAAATACCAAAGGAAATGTTCAAGAGCCTTTTATAGTCTTCAGCAGGGAAAACTAAAAGCTACTTCTCCAGAGACCTGAGATTAACATTGGGCCCCATTATTATCCATGGCATGGTTTGCTCAGCTGTAAATGGGAGCTGAGGGTGTTTTTCAATATACTTGTCAACATTTAAGAAGCTCTCAGATACTAGATGCCAGGGAGAAAAGGTACAAATACTAATAAAAATGTCTGTTTGGAGGAGAGCTTACAATCCTGTGGAAAAGAGAGACATTACACTCATAAACAAGGAGGCTAAGGAGAAATGGGGGCAAGGAGGAAGATATGACAATGGGCTGAATAGAAAAGTGCCAGCCTCAGTGCTCTCTACCTGCTAACTACATACATTTGTGACCCTAGGTTATCTAACTAGTTAATGTTTTGTCTGAATTGATCTTAAAGGTAAACAATGTAATTTTAGGGGCAAGGATAAGATCTTTCCACCAACCAAAAATTGTTTCCACTTGCTAATGCCAGAAATTCCACCCCTTCAACTCAATTTCATTACCTTCTGTCACCTATTAAAATGCAAATATCCTTAGGAGAGATTAGATTTTAAGCCATATAATTCAAGTGTAACTTACTGTGAATTTATTTATCAGATATGAGACAAGATGGCTTTAATAGAAGAAAGAATATAATAAACTCAGGATTACTGAAAACCAAGAAATGTTTAAGCAGGAGACTGAGAATATTTTTAAAAATCTGTTAACTGTAGGCTTTGGCAATTTAATTTTATTCTGATTAAAACAGTTAATCCCTGAATGTTTGCAAAGCAACCAGAACACTGATTACATGCTATTTTTACTATTAATATTGCTATTAATCTTGAAAAGATACTTGGGGAGTAGAAAATGGGTTGTGGGAAGGAGGCAAAGATTCTTCTACTTATTTCAGCCTCGCTCACTGAAGTTCTACGTTGGGGTAACAGAACAGTCATTCGCTAGTCTTTGTTTTCTATGTATTTATTTTCCTCTGATTCCCTTTAGCTAGGGGATCAACAACAGGTTTGGGGTATTCCAATGTCCTACAAAATAGACCTCAATATAATCTAACCTCCTTAATTTTTACCAGAATTTCTAGAAAGATCAACAATACATAGTATGATCTTGACCACATTGTCTACTACCTTCGGGTCCTCTCATGAGCCATCCTGGATTACCACACTGCCATGCTAACCTCCAAGGCCAGCCTCCTCTTAAAGTTCTGGCCAAAGCACATACATAAAGCCCTTCCTTTGGGATACCAGGATATTTAGTGCTTCTAAGCACAAGGAAAGTAAAGATAGAGAGGAAATAAAGCATAAAACAGCCCAATTTGTACAGAAGAGGTTCCTGATCCTACCACAGTTAGCCACTTCCAGAGCTCTAAGGCTCTATCCATTGTAGGCTCTGTCTCCAAATCTATTGACCATGTGAGAGCAAAATAGCCCAACAGTATCCCAACACCCAGCCTGGAGCCCTCAACTCTCACATCCCTGCATACAAACATCTATGACCTACTAGCAGAGACCCAAGAGTTTTCCAGGGATGCTGCCTCTCAGGCTTTCCCACTGTTTCCCTGTGTCTAGTCTGAGACTTGCCTCTTCCCCAGTTAATTAATGACTTTGTCCTTCAGGAAAAGCAGCTGCCATCCCCTTATACCTCTCTAGCCCCATGCAATCGCCATTAGATATTAGATGACTACATATTATGCCAAATAAATATTTTACCCACAGGACAGCATTATATCTATGTAACAAGAAACATACTTAATTGCCAAGGTCGAGGAGGAGTAAGGGAGAATGAGCAGCTGGGTGGTTGTATCACACTCCCCCTTAGACGGAAAGAACCAATCTCTAGGGCAGGGTCCATTTGTCTGTTTTATATCACCCTGACGCAGTGTCTGGCGTAATTAGGGATCCAATAAACAAATTTTTTTTGTTAAAAATGAATGAATGAGTGCAATGATTTCCCCACCACTTAAAATCCGAAGTGAAAGACTAACTCAGTGCTCTAACGCAGCCCCTGATAAATTCTCATTTTAAGGACATCATCAATAAAGACTCCATTGATCAAGCTCCAGAATTAAATTCTGCCCACTGCTCATTTTCTGACACAAACACTTAAATATGCTAAGCTTCGGAAAGACTGATCAACTAAATAAACAACCCACCGGAGATGAAATCACCCCAAGGCAAAGGCAATACTTTCAAAAACATAGAGTCACTGATGCAAAATGAAGTTCCCATACTCAAAAGAAGAAAACTGCCATATTTAGTATGAGCTAGTATTTATTAGGAACTTACTATGTGCCAGGAAATTTGATAGGCACATCATTTATATTGTTACTTAACCCTTAGAACAACCCAACAAATCAGGAATTGTCATCCTTATTTTGCAGATTTTAAGCCATAAGAAGAAATGAAATGCTGCCATTTGTGACAACATGGATGGAACTCGATATACTCATGCTAGGCAAAATAACCCAGAAAGAAAAATTTGGAAATCAGATGATATTGCTTATATGTGGGGCATAAACCTAAAAGCAACAAATGAACAGGACAAAAAAATAGACTCATGGACATGGACTATAGACTAGTGGTTACCAGAGTGTAGCTGGTGGGAGGGAGGGGAGGTAGATGGTGTAAAGGGGGTCAAATCTGTGGTGACAGAAAGAAATCTAACTATGGGAGGTAAATATACAGTGTAAACATATATATGCCTTACTGTTAAAGTGTACAGCTGAAACTTATTGGATTTCATAGCCAATGTCACCATGAAAAAAAAAGATTTTTAAAAAAGAAATATTATAAAATAAATCAATTAAAATAATTAAACTAATAAAATAAAAAGAAAAGAAAAGAAAAGAAATAAAAATTAAAGCTTAGAGAATTTTTTTTTGCCATAGTTACTTGTTCAAGAGGTTAAGAGTTTTGAACTTTGGGGCCAGGCTACCTAGGTTTAAATTCTGACCTTACCTCTTCCTAAATAGGTATCTTAGTCTGTTCAGGTTGCTATAGTCACCCCTCCCTTATCCACAGGGGCCATGTCCCAGGACCTCCAGTGGATGCCTGAAAGTACAGTTAGTACCAAACTCTATATGTACTATATTTTTTACTTATACAACATATGTATGATAAAGTTTAACTTATAAATTAGGCACAGTAAAAGATTAATAATAATTAACAAATAGAACAACTATAACAATATACTGCATAAAAGCTATGTGAATATGTTTCCCTTTCTCTCATCTCAAAATATTTTATTGTATCATACCTACCTTTTCACTTAAAAGAAGCACTTTGCAGCTTCTCTTTGGCATATCCGAGTTGCCAGCATCACTACTCTTACACTTGGGGCCATTATTAAGTAAAATAAGGGTTAATTGAACACAAGCACTGCAATATAGTGGATCTGATCATCGAGATGGCTACTAAGTGACTAATAGGTGGGGGGAGTGTATAGGTGGAAACACTGGACGGAGGAGTGATTCACATCCCAGGTGGGACAGAGCCAGACGGCGAGATTTCACCATGCTGCTCCATTAGCATGCAATTTAAAACTTATGAATTATTTATTTCTGGAATTTTCCCTTTAATATTTTCAGACAACAGTTGACCAGGAGTAACTGAAACCATGCAAAGCAAAACTGCAGATAAGGGGGAACAACTATATAACAAAATAACACAGAGCTGGGTAGCTTCTAAACAATGAAATTTATTTCTCACAGTTCTGGAGGGTGGATGCTAGCATGGTCAGGAGAGGTTTGGAAATTTCTCACTGTGGAAGGTGTTAGGGAGCTCTGTGCGGTCTCTTTTATAAGAGCATTAATTCCATTCATAAGAGCCCACTACCATTACCTCTAGGGGTTAAGATTTGAATTTGGGGAAAACACAAATATTCAGACCATAGCACTGGGCAAACACAGCTTAATACATCTGTACTTCAGTTCCCTCATCTATAAAATGGAGCTAATAACTGTACCAGTTAAATCATTGTCTCTCTCTTCCTGCATACCCATCTTTCTGTCACCAGATTTGTGATGCTAGGCCTGGGACTCTGCAAAACACATTCCTGCTGAGTCAGCTGGCTTCTTGTTAGTTCTGCCAGTAGCGGGCGCTAGAGAGTCTGCAGAGCTGGAGGAACAAGCAGAACTTGCTGCTTCTTGGGCACTTCCTTGGAGCCTCCCTCAGTGGCACACCCTTCCTGCCTTCCTGCAGAGTCACTGAACCCAGTTTGGAGTTTTCTCCAGCACTGGCAGAATCAGCCTCCTCCTGTGCTGACCAACACCCTCTCCTCAGCAGTCTGAATGTCAGCTCTGTGGGGCTCTTCCTCTAAGTATCTCAGAAGTTTTAATAATCCCACTCTTTCTTCCCTCAGTCCTGGGAGTGGTAGCTGCTGCCTAGAATTGCTACTCAGGTGATATCTTAAGAGTTTTCTTTTTTCTTTCCATTACCTAATTAACACCTCTACAAACAGTTAACAATTCTTTATATCAAATTCTCTCTGTTGAAATTATTGATGTGATCTCATTCTCCTGATGGACCCTGAGGGATAAAGAACACCTACCCCAGGGGGCTGTTGAGAGTATTAAATGAGTTGATCATTGTTAAGTGCTCATCACTGTACCCGGAGCACAGTGTTTGCTGTATCAGTGTTAGCTCTCATTATCTTGTAAGTATTGAAGCTGGGTTGGAAATCAGGTCTGTCCATCAACATGATGTTTCAATTAACGTGGTGTTTCCCTAATAAAAATAACTACTATCTACTTAGGCACTGGGCTTAGTACTTTCATAGGCATTGTCTATTTTAATCTTCTTAAGCACTTCTTAGATGATTTGCATTCTTGAAGTGTTTTAACAATTTACATCAAGAATGGTATTCTCAGTTAATATGTCCATTATCCTGAAAGGTTAGGCAAGTACTTTATACAATTCAAACACCAACATGAGAAGAATACATTTTTAACATGAACTCCAAATTCTAATAAATCTGCTTGTCATCACCCTATGTATCACCAGGAATTCACACAATTTAAATGTGTGTGTGTGCGTGTCCAAGGATTAAGATTTTGTCATTTCAAATTGCAATTGAAGGAAGATGGTCAAAAGGACCAAACTTCCAAGCCATAACTAACACTAATGCGTAATTATTGGAAAGTTGTTAAGACAGTAAATCCTTAGAGTTCTCATCACAAGAAGAAATTTATTTTTATTTTATTTTATTGTATCTATATGAGAAGATGGCTGTTAGCTAAACCTATTATAATTGTTTCACAGTAAATGTAAATCAAACCATCAGGCTGTACACTTTAAATCTATATGATGATGTATGTCCATTATTTCTCAATAAAACTGACAAAAATAATAGGTTAGCATTCTAAGATGGAGTATGTGAAGAACACTAAAACTGTTTGACCCTGTCAAGGCATTTTGATAAATTAATACATATTATTATATTTTTAAATGTTTGATTACTATGCAGTACTCAACCTCTGACCATTTCATAGCAGTATAAATTTTTAAATTTTATAGCTTAAAATTTGCTGAACATGAATTAAAAAGTGGCAGTGTATGAGACTAGGAAGGAGTGTTATGTCTTTCTCCCTTCTTCTGGGATCATCTCCTTTCAGTTTACTAGCCCAAGTAAGGAAGATCATTTTGAGAACTGCCTCTAAAGAAATTGAGGGTGGCAGGTTCAGTATCACACACTTCAGCAGATGATGGATGGGTGGTTGAGGCCCCCTCTGTCCAATTACATCTGCCCCATTGGCCATTTGAGAGTTCCCAATGGACACTTCTTTGGAGATGAAAATGCAAATGTTGCCTGGGTTTTTGAGAATGATATTGGCAAATAAATATAGATCCAAAGACAAGTAACCCATTTCATGATGGTCTAAGAAATATATCACATGAGGAATAATTAAAGGAACTGTGATATTCGCAATGTAAAAATTAGAAGAATTTGGGGAGGGAAGCTCTTTCTCTCCCAATCTAGAAAAGACTGCCATGGCATAAGAGAGACTGTATCACACTAACTCTGGGTAGTTATAAGAGCAGAAATGGGAACAATGGCTAGAAATCACAGGTTATTCAGAGCGATCAAACATATTTTTAAAATTTTACAATTTCAGTGAGCCAGAGAGAAATGAATTGCCATAGGAGAGAATGGTACCTCTGGCAAAATGGGGTACTTATGCATTGGTACTCCCCTCATATGCTGAAGATAGCGGAGAAAATTAAGTAAATAAATAAGTGTGTGTGTGTGTGTGTGTGTGTGTCTGAGTATTAAGAATCTGGAATTTCAAAATTTCTATTATTTTATATATCTAAGGAATCAATGAAATATTGTAGAATTAAAAAAAATTAAGTGCCCGTTTTGTACTTGGCACTAAATATAAGTGCTTTCACATTTATTATCTCATTTTATCCCTCAAATAAAATAAACTATACTAATAGGTACGATTATCTTCTTCATACAAATAGGTCCAAGGTCACATATCAGTTAAAGAACCAGGAATTGAAACCAACTTTTTCTGACTTGCAAAGCTCATGTTTCAGCTAATTCACCACAGGTCATAGATTAGGGTCATTCTCCACAGCAGGTGCTGAGAGAATAAAGTTCAGTAAAAATATGAACTGAGCTAGGAACAGATACCTTCACTGTGAAGGGCTTAGAAAAAAAGAGCTGAATCTGGAAGTGTATCTTCTGACCTTGCTTTCAGAATTGCTTGTAAACCATGGGAAATTCTTAGATTCTGTCACTGGGTTTCCGGAATATCTCATTCCATGTCATTTCAAAGACCTCTCTCTAATTGCTGTTTTGCTATTACGGAAGCAAAGTAAATGATAATCCCAAAATATTTTATTTCTGGATATATCTTTGCCTTCTAAACATGTCATTCTTTTCTCTTCAGGAAAATAAATTAAAGTTCCTACCAAAATTATTTTTTTTAAGGAAAAATGCAAAGTAGGGGCAACATACCTTTTGCTTCGTGCTTGATTTCAGGCCAACTCGGGAGTGACTCTTGGACTATAGGAAAAATGAGAAAGAAATCTATGAAGAACACGGGATAATAGTAGAATTTATTTTAAAGTCATTTCTTCTAGAAGGTGTAAGTTTTAAGTTAAAATCCTCTCCCCTAATCTTACTTCACAGCCTCTAGAAATCTAAGAATAGAAGCACAGCATAAACTCCAGTGTTGAATTTTACATACTGAATGGAAGACTGTTTAAGTCCTGGTGCTGTGAATGCAGAGATGCACCTACACTTTGTCAATGCCTTGCTCATATTTACCGATTCAGCATCTTTCTTAGAGGACACCGGCAGAAACTAAAAACTGCAAACATGAGGAAATATTTCCAGCTATATACAATAAGGCAAAGGGAAAGAAGGGGTAATGAATAAAAGAAGAGGTAAGGAAGAAAGAATAAAAGAAACAAATGCCCTATAAATTGGAAAATGAGAAAATAGGGAAAGCATGGTGAAAGGGCACATTTTTGACAAGATTTCCAAGTGTCTTTCCATCAGGCGGATTTTAATCTCTGCTAATTTAAATACATTTTCATTAGGTTGAAACAAATCTCTCAGAAACACTAGTTTTTATAGAGGGTTTTTTCTTTTCCAGTTTGTTCATGATTGCCTAAGCTTATTTGGAATTAGGAAAGGTAAAACAAGCATTGATCTATGTGTGAGAATATTTCCACACAGTAAGCTTACTGTGTTTAGCATTCACATATATTTGACTTTAAGTGTAGCATGAATCAAAGTTAACTTGTCCAATTACTACAATGTAGATAGAAAAATGTCCCTAAGTCAGTAGTCCTCAAATTAGTCCTAGGACTCCTTCACACTCTTAAAAATTACTGAAGTCCCCAAAGAGCTTTTGTTTACGTTGGTTATATTCACTGATATACACTCTTAGAAATTAGAATTTAAAAAAATTTTTTAACATATATTTAATTCATTTTAAAATAGCAAGGATAAACCCAATACATGTTAAATAACAAATTTCTATGTATATTTGTACATTCCTAAAAAGAAAAAATTAGTGAGATGCCATTTTTTCTAACTTTTGTAAATCTCTGTTTCACTTAAATAGAAAACACTAGATCCTCCTTTCTGCTTCTGCATTTAATCTATTTTGATGCAATATGCTTTTGGTTGAAGTAAATGAAGAAAATTCAGCCTCAATTCAATATGCAGTTTGAAAAGGAAAGAGTATTCAGAATAATCCTTTCAGATAATTGTGAATATTCTTCTCTAATAACATACCAACACTTGACATTGGTAGTTTCTTAAAGGTTAGTTGCCTTGTAGAATCTGAAATCATATCAATGAACTTTTTATACTCTGTTACATAAATATTTGTTGGTCTGTCTTGAACTTTGAATGGATCTTTTACTTATGCATGATTTTATAGCATCCTGCATTGGTCATTTGGAAAACAGTGGTTCAATGAGTTATAAAGGTTTCACAAATATTTTGATAATTATTTTTACATGATATTTTTAAAAATTACATTTATTAATAACCAGCCTCACCAGAAAAAATCTTTAACACCTGGTAAGCTATCAAGCTCACAGTAACAGATATGCTTTCCAAAATTCTAATTTTCACTTGAAAGCTTGGATTTTGTTATGAGTAACAAATACTGTCTGTTGCTTTCCTCGAAGCACTAGGCTCACTTCATTTTTGCAAACATGTCTGCCAGCTATGAGTCTGAATAGCCATAGTTCCTCTATCACGTGTCCTTTAAAGTTAAAATGGTGTTCCATGAAAAAAGAGGCTAGTTCGACTCACGATTTAATTTCATAAGTGCTCTTCTTCAAAACAGCCACTGAGCATTTATGTGCAGAAGTGCTTTATGCATACTTCCCATTTTGTCAAATAGGATACTAAAAAGTTGTGTATTCAAGGCTTGAGCTTTCGTAACCTTAATAATTTTTACTATTTCATCAAGGGCATTTTAAAGTGAAACTGGCATTTTTTTTCTGCAATGCAAATACACAGTGGTAAAATTATAAAGACTGCTAGTCCAGCTTGGTGCTGCCGCCTTAATTCATGCTAAAGCACCAACAGTCTTAGCCACCATTGCTCTTGCACAATCAGTGCAGATGTCATCCAGTAAAAAAAGCAAAAAAAAAAATCCTGATATACATTATGAAAGAAGTTTTGGCTTCTCAGATTCCCTTCAAGAACCATCGCTCATTATCACTTAAAGCAGCTGAGCCAATAGTAACTAGACTTAGACTGTCCTACATTCAAAGAAATGAAGCTTACCAGGAGTGGAGCCAACGAAAAGCAAGTTGTCACTGTCCCTACCTCCTTCCTGCTGCCTTAGAGGAGAGAGACCCAGAGACCAATGAAGAGCAGGTTTCCCTACTATTGGACACAAGCTGCAATGGGAAAAGAACTTCATAAGAAACCTGTGGTGTTTGTCTTTCATTAATTCATACAGTGTTTTGAAATCCATTTAGACTGTTATGGGCTGAACTGTCCCCACTCCCCAAATTCATATGTTGAAGTTTTAACTTCCAGTGTCTTACAACATTTGGAGATATGGCCTTTAAAGAGGTAAATAAGGTAAAATTAGGTTATATGGATGGGCCCTAATCTAATATGACCCGTGTCTTTATAAGAAGAGGAGATTAAGACACAGACAATAACATTTGCAAGGAGGAAAAACCACATGAAGACAAAGAAGTAAGCCATCTTCAAGCCAAGGACAGAGATTTCACCAGAAACCAGCCCTGCAGACACCTTGATCTCGGACTTCTAGCCTGCAGAACTATAAGAAAATAAATTCCTGTTGTTTAAGTCACCCAGTCTGTCGCAGTTTATTATGGCAGCCCTAACAAGTTAAAATCCACACCCAAAAAGGTCAAAAATCTAAAAAATGAAGGCCCAGCAAAACCAAGTCCTGAATCAAAAGGGGCCACTACCATCGCTTTTACTGTCAATCACATACATCCCAGAGAAGAATGTCTAGATCAGTGGTTTTCAAACTTTAGAGCTCACAAAGATCATTTAGGGGGCTGTTAACCATGCAATTTACCAAACTCAACTCCAAAAATTCCAAGTCAGGAGTTCTAGAGTGGCTCCCAGGAATGTCCATGTTAACGAGTCCCCCAGGGAATTCAGATAGATAAGTATGGTTCACAAACCACAATTTGAGAACCACTTGCCTGCCAAGCACAATAATAACTTGGGATGAGAAGTGAAAAACACAGAAATGCATACTAATTCTCTTTCTCTTTGAAGAATTCAAATAAATTAACCTCTCTTTCCTTTCCCTTTTAAATGCCTAGTGTGAAAACTCTTGATTTGATTGAATCAGTGGGTGGGCCGGGATAATTAAAACTGGATGAATGTTGGCAAATTACTCAAAGCAGTCCAAAGGCAGATCTACAACAGTTGTTTAATCTCTCCAATTTAAACACATAAGCACACAAATTCTGTATTTATTTATATTTTTAAAAATTCAGCTGGGTTTCAATATCATTTTAAGTGCCATAAACATCTATGAATATAGCCTTTGTATTCAACTCAAAATTATGATAGCAAACATGCCCTAAAGGACAAGACTTCCACTTACAAAGGGGATTAAAAGCTGCGATGGTTTATTTTCTGTGTATACTTGACTGGGCTACGAATGCCCAGATAACTGGTAAAACATTATTTCTAGATATGTCTGTGAGGGTGCTTCTGGAAGAGATCAGCATTTGAATCAGTAGACTGAGTACAGAGATCCACCCTTAATAATGTGGGGAGGCATTATCCACCATGCCCTTGGTGGCCCAAATGGAACAAAAAGGTAAAGAAAGGGTGAATTCTCTCTCTTCCTCAGTTGGGATGTCCATAATTTCCTGCCCTAGACATTGGAGCTCCTGGTTCTCAGACCTCTGGACTCCAGGACTTATACTAGTGCTACCCTGGTTCTCAAGCCTTCAGATTCAGGCTGAATTATATTATCAGCATTCCTGGGTCTCCACCTTGCAGACAGCAGATTATAGGTCTTCTTGGCCTTCATAACTACATGAGCCCATCCTATAATTAATTAATTAATTAGTCTCTTATTGGGTTTGTTTTTCTGGAGAACCCTGACTAATACAAAAGCGAATCCAATTCCTGAGAAATACCATTTGCATTTAACATTAAATGAGTTCTTGGATCTCTCCTGGTCAATGTCTTATCTAAATAGAAGGGAGACTGAGCCTAGCAAAAGATCACTTGCATCTTACATATCATGCTATATACATTCAGTCCCCCACTTACAAACATATGGTCTTCTAAAAATTTCTTTCATTAGTTGGGTATTAAGGACTTGGAGTTTATTTTCCTCATAGAAATAATGTTATCAGCTATAACACAAAGGCCTATTCAACCTCTGATAAAACTGAAATGCTATGCAATTTTGGTTTAAAAAAACTGTATACTATCACAATATTAACAATTACACAACGCAGAAAAATAATAAAATTAAATAAGAAACTATTTGCTTTTTCCATTTATCTTAAACAATAACATGAATCAAAAAGCATTTTTAATTTGATGAGGATTGAGTCTAAAGTAGAAATTCTGGAATTCTGAAAAGATCTTGTTAAAAATTTCAAGACATGGTACTCACTGTTAATATGTCTGATGTCTCTCACCACCCCCTCCCAAGCAGAAGGCTTTGCTTTTCTTGATTCAAGGGCATCCCCTGTGTCACTCTGATCTGTAGCAGCTATACATAGGGTCACTTAGGACTACTAACCGGTGAAGGATAGCAGGAGAACAAAGCAAGTTGTTAAGCAGCTCCCTATGGCAGGTCACACTATGCCCAGATTATCCCTCACTCTGGATGGACTATTATCCGTGTCCCTGCTTGAAAAACACAAAAATGGGGGGAGATAATTAAAAGAAAAAAAAGTGTTTTTCTTATACAACTGAATAAAATTTAAAAAGAGAGAAGTGGCAGGGCAAGGGAGAAAAATAAAGAAACTAAAATAAAAATAATAACACAACATCAACAACTCCTTTTTTGAGCACTTATAATGGGTTCCCACCACACCATCCAACTTGCGATGATTTACATGATACTTGTAACTAGGCTAGGAAGTAAGTATAATTGTATTTTTATCCTAATTTATAGACAGGAAGACTGAGGTATGGAAAGCAAAATAATTTGCCCAAAGTCATATTGCCAATAAATGGTACAACCAAGATTTGAACCAGTTCTTCTGATTCAAAGCCCAAGGTCTTAAACATGATACTACTATATGAGAAAAATTGCTGAAGGAAGAATTAGCAGAGCCCATGGTAATGAAAGTTAGAGAATACATGGAACCTGTGTTGCACGAATAATTGCGTCAAGAGAAAGAAAGGAAGTCACAGAAAAGAGGTAGTAGGTCAGAAATTCCTACAAGTCAGATTTAAGCTGGCATCAGTGGCCAAGGACTTCAAGGCTGTCCTTTGGAGACAGCAAATGGCAAGAGAGGAAGGAGAGTGGCTTTGCAGTGAGGCAGGTAGGGGAGGCACCACAAATACAAGAAACATTCACAAATCAGGTATGACTTATTTGGAGAATACATGCATGGTATTTTATTTTAGGCTCCAAGGCATTTAAATAAAAATACCCCACCCAGGGAAGGGCAAGATGGCATAGAGCATTTGTACATCTCCTCGTGCAACCACACTATAGTTGTGATGAAACCACGGAGCAAACAGCAAGCAGAGTCGCCTGGGGTCTGGATAAACAGAGGCACTACAACTAGAGAAAGAAATGAGAGATCAGCCTGAAATGGTAGGAGGGGCCAGAGATGCAAGGCTGCCTGGTCCCACGTGGCTGAGTGAGACAGACAGGGGCTGTGGCAGCTGCAGCTGACAGGTGCAGACGTTCCTCTCAAGGAGTATGTGTCCACGACTGAACTTCTGCAGCACTGACTCACTCGCTCTCAGCTCCAGTGCCAGGTAGGCTGTGCAGGGGGTGTCAGGGACATACAGGGCGATGCTGAGTAGTTGGGCTTTGGGGTGAGGGCTGGAGGTGAGGCTGAAGTGCTGGTGGCATCCATTTTTCTCCATTGAGCTCTCCCTGTTCCAGCATCCAGATACAAGCACTGCCATAGCTGAGATGTCATCAAACTGGACAACAGAGATTGCTCCGCCCAAAGGACTCCCCGAAACTTTGCCCCTCCCAACCTGCAGCCCTACCGAAGCCACACCCAGTGGTGTCCTTGGCATGCCCTGTGCCTCTGGCTGAGCAGCACCAAGCCCCACACTGGTGGCACCCAGCCTCAGTTTCTTGAGGCAACTATAGGCAAGCATGGGTGTCAGCTATCTGGGGACTGACTGCTGAATCTTACCAGGTGAACCTGGAGGGGCACAAGCTGGGGCTAAACTTGGCCTGAAGCTGGATCCCTCTTAGGGCTGTACCACTGGACACCTGCTAAGCCACGCTAATAAGGCTAGAAGACTTAGGAGCTTTGCTTAGTTCATAGAAACAGACACAGAAAGGCAGCCAAAATGGGGAGACAAAGAAACATGTCCTACATGAAAGAACAGAACAGAGATGCAGTCAAGCAATGTACCAGATGCCAAGTTCAAAAGGATGGTTATAAGGGTGTTCAGTGAACTTAGGTAAAGAGTAGGTGAACTCAGTGAGAACATAAACAAAGAAAAAAAACATGAAAATGGAAATTATAAAAGGGAACTAGTCAGAAATGAAGAATACAATATCTGAGATGAAGAGTATATCAGAGAGAATCAACAGAATGGAGGAAGCAGAGGTCCAATCACTGGTATAGAGGATGGGGTAGCATAGGACACCCAATCAGAATGGCAACAAGAAAAAAGCATGCAAAAAAATTAAGATAATTTAAGGATCCTATAGAACAACATCAAACATGAAACTTTTGCCTCATAGAGGTACCAGAAGGAGAAGAGAGAAAGCAAGAAGCTGAAAACCTTTTTGAAGAAATAATGACAGAAAATTTCCCTAACCTGGTGAAGGAAATAGACATGCAAGCCTAGGAAGCTCAGGGAGTCCCCGAAAAAGAGGAACCCAACAAGGCCCATACCAAGACACATCATAATTAAAATGCCAAAGGTTAAATACAAAGAGAGAATCTTAAAAGCAGCAAGAGAAAAGCAATTAGTTACCTACAAGGGAGCTCCCATAAGACTGGCAGCTGATTTCTCAAAAGAAACTTTGCAGGACAGAAGGACTTGGCACAAAATATTCAACATGGTGAAGACCCAGGATCTATAACCAAGATTACTTTATCCAGCAAAGCTATCATTTAGAGTTAAAGGACAGATAAAGAGCTTCCCAGATCAGAAAAACTAAAAGAGTTCATCACCACCAAGCCACTATTACAGGAAATGTCGGAGAGACTTTTTTAAGAAGACCAAAAAAATATATGTAGCAAAAATATGAATAAATAATGGCAATAGCTACATATCTATCAACAAGAACTTCAAATGGAAAAGAATTATGTGCTCCAATCAACAGAGAGAGTGACTGAATGGATAAGAAAACAAGACTCCTACATATGCTGCCTACAAGAGACTCAATTCAGATTAAAAGATACACACAGACTAAAAGTAAAAGGATGGAAAAAGATATTGCATGATGGACTTAGAAGGTATTATGCTGAATGGAGTAAGTCAGATAAAGACAAATGCCATATGATTTCACATACATGTGGAATGTAAAGAACAAAATAAACAACAACAAAAAATGGAAACAAACTCAAAGATACAGAGAATATTTTAAGAGTTACTAGATAGGAGTGGGATTGAGGGGTTGGCGAAGAAGGGCAAAGAGATTAAGTACAAATGGATAGTCAAAAAATAGTCATGGAGATATAAAGTATAGTATAAGGAATATGGTCAATAATATTGTAATAAACACGTAAGGGAACAAAAGTGTACTAGATTTATTAGGGTAATCATTCTTGTGAATTATACAGATTTCTAATCACTATGCTGTACAACTGAAAACTAATATTGTATACCAAATATAATTGAAAAAACTCATTGAAAAATACACTGTAAATGTGAGCCACTAATTGTCTACTATTATTTCAATAAAGCTGTAAAAAATTTTTAATTAAAAAAAAATAGCCCACCTAACAAGGCTTCCTACCCCTCCACCCCACATACACATACATACACAAAAAAGAGGCAGCAGCAAAAGAAAACTTTCTTTAAAAAATTCATGATTCTCTTCTGTAATAAAATTATACCAAGCTGCCTTGGAATTCTGACCTTAACTCTTATGAGTCAGTGCTAATTAAAACAGTGTGTTCTGAAAAGTTACTCCAAAGTTGAAAACAGCAAGGGGTGAATGTGATTATGTTTTTCAGACCTATTTATGAAAATGAGCGTTCTGACATCTAAGTCTGCAGTTGGGAAGGAAAACAATGCATGCAGGACTTCAATGGAAATCAAAAGGGAATTTAAGTGACCTCTGCCAGCAAATAACACTCATTTTCCCCACCAGTGCGTCTGCCCACATCAGAAAGGGGGCCCCCATCTATGATTCCTCTGCTACTTTTAGCAGAATTAGGAAATGTTTCAGTTTGCTCTACCAACATTAAAAATTCTATTTAAACCTCAGGACAAAATGACAAGGAGAGCTCTTAAATATGGGCTCTCCTCTGAGTTCCCCTAATTGGAGCTGCAGGATAATTTAAGGGGATCACTCTGCAAATGGGGTGATTAGCAACCCAATAACTCATGGGAGTACTTCCCTGTTCTCTTAGCAGGCTGTTCTCAGAATTGTCACCCCATGTTCAGAAGCTGGAACAAAGGACACCTTGCGCTGATATGACATTAAGAAAGCTTCCCACTTCATGTCCTTGTTTGTACTTGCTTTCCAGAACAACACAAGAAGAAATGGCTGAAATGGAAAGATTCCAGAAACAAGTCTGTCTGCCACTCAATAACTTGTCAGGTGATAACAGTTCAGTCAAGACTGCGTAGTACTGATGGAAAGACGCCCCTGACCCGTGGCTGTTTTTCAAGCTGACCATCATTGGAAGAAATCAAGAAGATGGTCTAATTGAAAAGGACTATGATATTCTGAACTGCAATTCTTTCATAATGTAGGGCCGCACCCTCCTGGCTGAAGGAGAGGGGAAATATTTGACTCTCCAGCGGAAATGTAAGGAGTCCTTCATTTTAGAGGAGTATCTGTCTTCATGATTGGGACAAATTTCTCTCTGGTCACTGAGCTGCTATCTGGCCATTCTAGATTCCCTTTGTCTGATTTTATGTTCTACCCACCTTACGTCACTTGACAGCTATCTGTAGGGGATATTACTGGAGGTTCTAATCTGGGAGCAGTGGTGAGTCAGCATCTTTCCCTGCAGGACATTTGTTGTAAGGCCATACCTGCTCTTTACTAAGAATTAAGGTCATGCCCCTCAGCCTGAGTCTGGTATCTGGTACCCTATCCCCTTTAAATGCTCACAAACATCCTAAAGCAAATCACCTGCTTATATACTAGAAATGTTATATGTTCTCCTGATCTGATAACGATGCTGAAAACTAACATTATTGTGCTCTTCTAAGTGCCATGGGCTTTACATATATATCTCATTTAATCCTCACTATGATCCAATAGTATAAATAAGTACCATTACTGTCACTCCCAGAACAGAAAACCAAAGCCCAGAGAAGTCACTCGATTTGCCCAAAGGTACCCACCTACTCAGTGTCTGTGCCAGAATTGAACTCAGAGAGCCTGTCTTCAAAACTGCCTTTTTTCTTTTAGGATATCTCTGAGTTTTTAAAAATTCAATTGTGGTAAAATGCAAGTAACATAAATTTTACCGCAGTACCCATTTTTGAGTGTACAATTTGGTAATGTTTTGTGTACTTACATTGTTGTGCAATCAATCCCCAGAATTTTCTCATCATGCAAAACCTAAACTCTATACACATTAAACAACTCCCCGGCCCTTTCCCCCAGCCCTGGCAGCCATCATTCTACTTTCTGTCTCTGTAAATCTGACTCATCTAGGAACCTCATCTAAGTGGAATCACACAGTATTGGGTGTTTTTGTGACTGGCACATTTCTCTTAGCATAACATCCTCAAGGTTCATCCATGCTGTAGCATATGCAGGATTCCCTTCCTTTTTAATGCTGAATAACATTCCATTTTATGTATAACCTGTATTTCACTTAACTGTTCATCTGTTGTTTCCAAAAGCCACCCTTCCTAACTACTACACTTAATCATCTCCCATATGCCTTGCTGTCAGCCGTCTACGCTCAGACCCTCTTCCTGAACTTCTCATGATCACTTAGGTGCTGTGGTCTGCCAGCTGCCTTGTTCTTTCTTCCCACAGCAGCTGGTGCCTCCACCTGGCCCACGGTTAGCACCTATGTAGCCCTGGGGTGGAGGGAGGAGGGCTGTAGTCTGGGCTTCAGGTTTTCTCTGTCTGTCCTGGTTGCCGTGGTTCACCTCTCCATGCCAGCCCTATTATGAACCACATCAGCTACGAAGAACATGGTTTCTAAGGAGTGGTACTCCCTGGCATACAAATTACTTGGGAGATGAATCCTTCCTATCTCTTTTGAACATCCCTCTCAGGCATGCCGCTGACTGAAGCCACGAAGCTCCTATTACTATTAATAACTCTACAGTAAGAGTGGGGGAAAGGAGCTGTGCTGAAAATAAAACAATGATGAACTCAGCCCACGAACAAGGCCAAGACAAATGACTATAATGTATTCTGGATCCGTACATCTCCAAGGCTATTAATGTGCAGAAGTCTAATATTGAGCATTCTCTGAAAACACAATGCCATGAGGAAAACACTAATAAAGACCAGGTATTTTCACTTGATAAACTCCAAGGCAAGAGTCATGTCTGAGTTCTTCTCCACAGCTCTCTGAAGGTACACAGTAGGCACTTATTCATGAAACTAACAAAAATCCAGATAAAAGAACTCCTTTTTCAGCTTTCAATTCTCTCTTAGCTACTTTTTAGCTAGAGAAAGGGACATGAATTGGGAGAAGCAACATTTTATCTGCCACCACAAAAACAGAAAAAGGGGGTTAAGTTACTTAAAGAATGTTTAGAAATTCACTCCCCCCACCACTCTATCCCCCGCACACACACTCCCCACCCTACATCCTTAAATTTATTTCTTCCCACAAAACATGAAGGACAGCACAGCCCTGAGGTATCAGAAGTGGTGCCTGATGGCCCCACAAGGTCTTTTCATCTCCTTCCTTCAGGTTCAAAGACAGCCAAGACGTGCACATGAACACAGAAGACTCTCCTCGCCTATCAAATTGAAGGGCTTACACTTCCTCCAGACATCTGTGCATCCTCACATTCCACAAGTAGTCACTGAAGCCACTGTGTGCCAGATGCTGTTAGGAACACAATGCTGGACACTCAGTACAATTACTATAAATCTCAATGTGCTATGAGGTCATCATTAAGCCCTGTCTAAACCTCGAGCATGCAGAGTATACCTCCTCTAACATTTGATAAATCTTCAGGTTATTTTCTTCATGCTGGATTGTGGTTTAATTTTTATACTTCCCATTTGGCATTTTACTAGATGGCTTAGATTGATTTTCTCCCAAAATTGCTAACTAGTCATCTCAGTGATATTTATAGGAAAAAAAATAAATAAATCTGAACTTTGCCACCATTTTATGTTATCTCTTGAATCTTATGAGTGATTTTCTATGTGCAAGGACAATGTTTTGCTGCAACACTTCCAAATGCCTTTTCTTTGAGAGTTTCCAGTTTCTTTCCAGCTGTCCCAGGGAAGGGGAAGGGGAAAGGCATATTTAAAGCCTTTTGCCATCACCAGCACCAGTGAACACTGAGAGCAAGATGACACTGGCTACAGCGTTTTTTTTCTTTACATATGTAGTATAGCATAACCTGAAATATGTGCACATACATAAAGCAACAAAAGAGTGGAACATTTCAATCTGTCGAAGAGCACTAAAATATTTTAACTAGTACAGCTTTTTGTGCTTTGAGATCTGAGAGGGATAGCCTCTCAAAATACATATTTAGATACTCTCAAAACAAAACACACACAAATACAGAATCATCTTTAAACCTAAATTTTTATATAATGTCTCAGTAACTTTACACACAAGTTTCTGTGTTGAGTTGAACTGTAACTGCTTTTTGTATTTGGAGAGAATGTGACTATTGAACTTGAAACCTGTTATTCTAGGCATCTTGGTAGTTTCTGGTGGGATTAAGCTGGAGAGAAGAAAGAAGCGGACAGAGGGCCCTTCCCTCCAGAATGTGAAGTTTCTACCACTGCCTCCTCTCTAGAGGTCTCCCAGGTGCCAGACTTAAAGGTTTTTCCTACAGTGATTCTCCAATTATTTTTACTTCCCTTTGACCCATTTATTTAAACAAGAGTTTAACAAGCTGCACTTAAGAAATGTGTTTGCCCTGTTTTGTTCTGTTTTCTTCTCTTTTAATAAATGACATGGCACCTCTTAGTAGGAAGGAAGCAAGGTTGAAACCCTGAAGTTTTAGTGCAATTGGTCTTTAATTAGGGTGGGAGCCTTTTCTTTTTTTTTTTTTAATTTATTTATTTAAAATAGTTTCAAGTATACACTACATAAAATGATCCCTCCAATTGCTAGAGGTGGGAGCCTTTTCAATGGGACGTCATTTACTAATTCATTAAATACTTATTGAGAAGGAAAATTTTGATTTTAATTGCTATTGTATTAAGTCTATAAATCACTGCAATTCAGGGAAATATTTACATGATCCCATCTGGGAAATATTTACTTTTAATAAACTTGGACAATTACACTTCCCATTCTTTAATTCCAAAATCCCTGACCACAGCCAGCCTGACCTATCACCGAAAAACATATGTGGCTGATTCCAGTAACAAAATCACAGAGACTCACCATGAAAAAGTCACCCAAGTCCTTTCAATTATTGGCCAATATATATTAAGGTGCTTCTTAAAGTTAGGAGCTGAAGATATAGTTCCTGCCCATAAAAGTCTTATAATTTAGTTGGATTGGTGTATAATATGCCCAGAATGAAAAATAATCTTAAAAAGCAGCATATACTAAATATCAAATATGCATTACCTATAGGAAGCACTAAAGTAATAAAGAAAGCTGAGACTGTTGGTTAGGAGAGGATGCAAGTCCTACTGAGGACTTGAGGGGGCCTAGAATGGTGGAGTCCCATTTAGACAGGTAAAGATAAGAGCCCAGCACAACGTGAGATGTATAGGTAGTCAATAACTTCTAAATAAACAAGGAGGAAGGAGATCAGAGCCCAGCACAACATGAGACGTATAGGTAGTCAATAACTTCTAAATAAACAAGGAGGACGGGCTTGCAGACAGGGTTAATGCCACAGACAAGGGCGCAGTGGGAGGAATAAACAGATATGGTGTCCCTGAGGAATGACATGTCAATCGATTTCTTTATAAGGTTATGGAGAACAAAAGGAAGAGGTAGACAAAGAGGATAGTTTCAAACTGGTAAGGGCTCATGTATAATTTAACCTAAATATTCTGTTAGGGGCTCGTAACTGTCTGGAGTTGTTGGTGGTGATGATGGTGGTGGTGGTGGTTATTGTTGTTGTTGTTGTTGTTGTTTGATTCAATTCCATGAGCATTTACTGAGAACCTGTCCATTCCAGGCATTGTGCTTTCAGGATCTAAACATGAGTAACCGTCTATCTGAACTCAAGGATCTCCCAGTCGAACGGTCAAACACAAAAATAAATGACTGCCAATCAATGTGGCAGATACTACAACAGAGAGGTGCAACCTCCTAGAGTGAGAGCACACGGAGAGGAGGGGCGACACGGCTTCTGGGAGGCAGTTCTGCTTAGGCTGAGTCTGAAGGGTGCACTGGGAGGAAGTGAGACCCCAGGAAGAGAGAGTGAAAAGGTGTGAGAACACGGGTCTGGGACTGCATTGGGGGGAGTATGCCTGAAAGGCAGAGCTTGAGGGGTAGGGGGTGGATACACAGGACCACAGAAATAGGCAGGGGTCTGGTTATTATTCAGAGGAGTCTGGGATTTACACCATAGACACTGGGGAGCCTCTGAAGACTTTTACATGAAAGGAATGGCATAATCAGATTCTTTTTTTTTTTTAGAAGGAAATCTATAGTAGGATTCAAGAGTTGTAGAGCAGAGTTGGAAGATTTGGTAGGATTCTACTTGTGTTGCTTCTCTATTGCTAGCATTAGTAGTTAGCAGATTTTGCCCTACAGCAAGTACCCTAAGGTCAGTTCCTCTCCTAGTTCTGGCATGAAACAGGAATCTTGGACAAGTGATTTCAGTGGCTCTCAGTTTCCTCACTGCAAAACAAAGACTCTGTATGAGATGCTCTCTAAGCTCCAGATGGTGATAATTCTTCACATCCTCTCACTTATCCTCAAAGAAAAGCTGAGTATGTAGGAGTATTTGTGGGGAGTATGTGAGGGGGAGGATTTCAGCCTTTATCTTGATTTCCCTGGAAGGTAAACTAATTTAAATGAGTATGCCAACAAATATTTTCAAATATTTTCTTTTTAAGTTTTATCTAAGTTACAGGGAGGCTTAAAAAGTCCCAGAAAATTGTATATATTTACTGCATGTGTTTGCACAGGCATTAAACTAAACTGCATTTATGAAAGCCCTACGCATTCTTTGGCTTAAATACTATATTTCAGTCCTAAGAAATATATGCCAGTGCACAGAGTGCACCCAGAGGAACATCCACTCTTCAATTGCTTATTCAACCTCCCAGTCCGAGCTCAGCCAAATTTTATTAAAATCTCTATTAGTGCAACTCAGTTATGATTAAATATTCTTCTTACTTTTTCAAGAAGAAAAGAATACAACTAACTCTTGATAGCCTACGTCAACTGGGAACATGGATCACAGGGATAAATTAAATCCATAAATAATCCAGGACCTTCATTTAAGCCAAGAGTTTCAGTCTCCTTTCTCAACAAATCTTTTCCAAGAGCTACTAACGAAGTATTCAAACTGACTGAAATGAAACTCTCTTGTGCAGACTCAGCTGTAAATGAAATTGGGAGGTGACTGACTGCTACCTTCTACCCCTACACCTCCTTGCTCTATATCTCATTCATAATAATCTTTCTGAATGCCAAATTAGAGTCTGCATCTTATCTGACCATTCCACAGCTCTGGACGCTGCTGACCATTCCTATTTTCCCAAATCTCTTCTCTTGGTCTCTACCCCTATCCTCCCATGTTTCTCCTCCTAATTTGTCAATAATGCTATTTGGAGACATCTTTTATGTCAGTCCTTACCCTGTCTCCCAACCACCAGTTCAATTTTCCTCTGCAGGTCTTCCTGAGAAATATCATCCACACCCATGGATTTAACTATGATGCCACTATACAAACATAGCTCTCTTTTGAACTTTTTTTGCAAAATGTTAAATGTCCAGTAAATGCTTATGAAATTGAACAAAAAATGGCTGTGAATAGAAGTTTAAGATTGTATATGGAATGTGTCACTGCCTAGTTCTTCTCTCTTGTGTTCTCTCTCACAAATTTTTCTTCCCATAACTAACATGAAATCCTTTATCCTACCTATTTGCTGCCATGACCAGTAGTTAGGTCTATCCTACCTTCCCATCCCATATCTCAGCAGAACTCTGCTCCCATGTGCTTTATACATAGGACAGAGCAGTTGTCTTATAGGCTGTGACTTACAGCTATATGGCTTTGCTAATGCCTTCACCCCCTTCTCAATTCCAATTCAGATTTCAAAACCCATTCATAATGTCATATCTTCTGTGAAGTCTTCTTATCCAGCTCTTTCCTTCTACACAAAACAGAATTATTAACCTTCAACACTGGACTCTGAGAATATACTTTAGTTATACAATCTGTAACAGCATTGATACACTAAAAATTAGTTGATGGTATACTGGACCATCTCAACTAGTCTGTAATTCTCTAAAAGGGACCGTATTCTATTCCATTTTATATCTCAAATGACTAGCACAGTGCCTGACACATAGGGATCATAACCACTCTTTAGGTCAAGGGCTTTAACTGAACAAAAGGTTGGATACTTATGGATTGTGTTGTCTTCAGGTTGGGGCCTTGGAATGGTTGGTTAGGACAGAGTGAGAGAGCTGGCAGGCTGAGCAGAAGGTTTCATGAACTGAGACATGGTACTAAGTAAGGTGTAGATCTTTGCTGCCTATGTATATTTCTTTCAAAGGCAATGCGACCCACTCACAATACCTGCTGCTTCCATGACCATGCCCTCATCACACAACCTCACTACTCGCCTCAGGAGATTGGGCCAAGGGTAGACAAGTGATCCAATGAGAAACCAACAAATAGGCTGGAAAGTGGCCTATGGCGTGGCTCAGAAAGATAAGGAGATCCAATAAGATCTTTCTGTCAAAAATTTGGAACTGAGAGAGAGGGGAAAAAAATGGCATAGAGGCTCTGTTCATCCCTCTGATGACCAAATCAAAGATGGAAACAAGGAGCAGTAGCAAGGAAAATCGCCTGGGATCTAGAGGAACAAGCCATACAACTAGGGAGAAGTCCAAGAAAAACACCCTGCAACAGCAGAAGGTAGGACGCGGCCAGCACGCTGGGCTGCCCAGTCCCGAGCGGCTGAGTGAGACAGTCTGCGACAGCAGCAGACGCCTCTTAAAGGGGCTGCGTCTGAGAGAAGATATTCTTGGTGACAGACCTGCTTGCTCTGAGCACCAGTGCCCATTCAGCTGTGCACAGGGGAACCAGGGACTTACAGGAAGACACTGTCAGAGTGAGGGCCTAGGTGAGACTCACTCTCTACAGAAGAACCAGCAGTATCCATTATTCCTTGTTGAGCCCTCCCCGCTCCCAGTGTGCAGACACAGCGGCGCCATAGTCCTGACGTCATCAAACTGGATAATAAAGGTCATTCCACCCAGATGATTCCCTGAAACCCCACTTTTCCCAACTCGTGCCCAACCCAAGCCACATCCAGGCATATCCTCAGCAAGTCAGGTGCTCCTTGTTAAGCAGTGCCTAGACTCACATTCAGTTTCTGATGTGGCCTTTGGAGGCAACTATAAGCACAGCATCTGTGGGTTGCTTGCTGAATCTTAACAGATGGTTCCAGAGGGTCAGAGGCTTGGGCTAATTTGACTTGCAGCTGAACCCCTCTCAGGACTATGCCACTGGACACCTACTTCACAAATCCACACTAACAAGACCAGGAGACTTATGAGCTTTGCTTAATACATAGAAACAGACCTGGAAAAGAAGCCAAAATGGGAAACCAAAGAAGCAGAAACCATATGAGAGAACAGAACAGAGATCCAGATATAATGGAGTCAAGTGATCTAACAGATGCAGAGTTCAAAACACTGGTTATAAAGATGCTAAATGAACTTTTGGGAAGTGTAGATAAATTCAGTGAGAACTTCATTAAAAAGACATAAAAATGAAAATGGAAATTATAAAAGAGAACCAGTCTGAAATGAAGAACACATTATCTGAGATGAGAAGTATATTAAATGGAACACACAAAGGAATAAAGAAAAGGAGCAAATGCCCTATCTAGAGGACAGGAAAGCCAAGGACACACAATCAGAATGGTAAGAGATAAAAAAATAAAAATAATTTAAGGAACATATGGGATAATATTAAGGGTCCAAATATCCATCTGATCAGCATAACTGAAGAAAATCAAGATGTTGAACAGCTGTTGAAGAAGTAATGATGGAAAACTTTCCTAACTTGGTGAAGGAAATGGACATAAAACCCAGGAAGCTCAAGAATTCCAAAAATCAGGATCAAAGAGGCCCACACCAAGACACATCATAATTAAAATGCCAAAGTTAAATACAAAGAAAGAATATTAAAAGCAGCAAGAGAAAAACAGACAGTTACTTGTCAGGGAAAACCCATAAGACTGGCAGCTGATTTCTCAAAAGATACTATGTGGACAGAAGGCTTGGCAAATATTTGACAGGATGAAGACCCAGGATTACAACCAAGAATAATTTATCCAGCAAAGCTATCATTTAGAGTTGAAGGACAGATAAAGAGCTTCCCAGACAAAAATAAGCTAAGGAATTTATCGCCATCAAGCCAGTATTACAGGAAATGTTGGAGAGACTTTTAAGAAGAAAAAACATGTATCAAAAACGAGACTAAAGAATGGTAACAACTACATTCCTATCAATAATACCTTAAAAGGAAAAGAGTTAAGTGCTCCAACCAAAAGATAGAGTGGCTGAAAGGATAAGAAAACAAGACCCCTACATATGAAAAGAAAGGGGATAGAAAAAGATATATGGACCTAGAAGGTATTTAAGTCAGACAGAGAAAGATAAACACTATATGATTTCACTTATATGTGGAATCTAAGGAATATAAAGAACAAACTAATCAAAAACAGACTTATAAATATAGTGGACAATTTGGTGATGGACAGAGGGGAGGACGGTTTGGGGGGCTGGGAGAATGGGGTGAAGGGTTAAAGAAATACAAATGAGTAGCTGATGGTTGGTCATAGGCATGAGGAGCACGGCACAGGGAATGCAGTTAGCATTAATACATTGGCTAGGTGGAGGGTCAGGGGAGGGAGGGAGCAATTGTGGGGACCATTTTATGAACTATATAGATGTCTAACCAATGTACTGTGTACCTGAAACTGAATTAAAAAATAAAAATAAATTTAAAAAAAGAATTTGGAACTGGAAGGCAGTCTGAGATAGTTAATAAAGGGAACTAAAACTTAAAAGTTGTAATATAAAAGGATCATAGAGAATGTTGGCCGTGATGACCTTTTGAAAATTCAAGTTATAAGCAAGCAGAATAAACCAGATAACAGAGAATAAGCACACAGCAGAACAGCAGAAACCCCAGGAGAGAAATCATGTGGTTCATAGTGAAAGGGGGAGGGTGGGGGAGCAATGAGGGGGGTAGGGGAGAGAGAGAGAAGGAAAGGAGAAGGGGAAGAAGAAGAGAAAGAGGGAGAAGAAGAAAAAGAGAAAAAGAGAATAAAAGGGAAAGAGAGAGATCTACTATCTTTATTCTCAACAACTTCCAGTTCCTAATCTGTGAGATCTAGTTCTTGTCCTTGGTTCCTCATTATATAATCTCCTTTTTCTTGACCTTTCCTGAATGGATCTCTGTCCCTTACAACAGTCAAAATACAATGTACAAAGCTGCAGGAAAAGAAGTATAAAGATGCTGAAGACAAACATTATTAGTTTTATAATTTGCCTACAGCTAAATCTGTATGTGAGAAAAGTAAGAGCAAATTATTCCTTCTCCTTTTCTTGAATCCCACTCCATAGCCCTCCTCTCAGAACTCAAAACTCAAGCTGCTAACCTTAGAGCTTTGGATAAATTATATCCTTAAAATAAATAGGCTTTTATGGAGTACCTGGGAAATCAACCATTATTTTTAATGTTTCTGTGGAACAATAAATTCCATTTCTGAACAATAATTCGCTGAACAAGTATTTACTGGTTACCTACTGTGTGTAAGACACTGAGCAAGGAGCTTGTTCAAGAGTAATTGTCTCTGTTCTCATGGAGTTTACATACTAGTTGGGAAGAGAGAAATATATAAGCAAACAGACAAGTGAAATAATTACAAATTTGTGTGATGTGTTATAAATGAAACAAGCAAGAAACTGAGAAAGAGAATAAGAGAAACCTATGAGGCAAGGCCTCTCTGAGAGTAGGTAACACCTGAGCCAAGACCTGCAGGATGGAAAGCAGTGAGCCATGAGAACACTGGGCATGCAGAGATAGAACAGAGCCCTATGTGTTCAAGAAACCAAACAGCGTTGGCTGAAGAGCAGAACATGAGTGGTTGAGGAGAGAAGCAGGAGCCATATCATGCAAGACTTTGCAGCCGTTATAAGGACTCTGGATTTTACTACAAGTGCAATGGGAAGCTATTAATGAATTATAACTAGGGGAATAAAATGGTCTGATAATTGTTTTTAAATCATTCCTACCTCTGTGTGGATAATGAATGGGAGGATCCAAGAGTGAAAGAAGGGAGGCCAGTAGGAATTCATGCAATAGTACAGATGAATGATAAGCATGTCTTAAACTAAGAAAACAGCAATGTCTGTGGATAAAGTGGGTAGATTCAAGATGTTTCAGAATCAACAGGATTTGCTTATAGATAAACAATTCATATAGTTCTGGCACGAATAGTTGGGTAGATAGGGGTAACATTTGTGAAAATGGGAAAAATTGGAGAGATAGGGAATAGGTTTGGAGAAGAAAATAAAGAGTTCCATTTAGGACATGCTACTTTTGAGATTTTTGTGAATCATCTCAGGGGGAAAGTCAATCAGGCAGATTACCTTTTGAATATAATGTTTGGTAACTAGATGGCCCCCTGCCTCAATGCCAGGTATTTTGTTTGTTTTTTAAATGGTTAAGGCTATTTCAGCCTTTACCTTTGTTTTCATGTCTTCCCTTGTGACACTTAATAAATGAGGATGTTCAAAAATGTAGGGAATAAATCCATTTCTCATTCAAATGTATATTATAATGGTCTAAATAGGGATAACTATAATTGCTTCTTAGCCTTTTGACTAAGATCAAGTGTAAATATGGATAATGGTAATAAAAAGAAATAAGGTCATGGATAACTTCTATATTATTTATGTGACTAATTACCAGTCTCTGTATTATTTATAAATCACTAAAATGAAAAAAAAAAACACAGTTCCAAACACAATACTGAACTCATCTATAGAGAATCTTAAGTATAAATTTCATAAATATAGATTATATGTAAGCAGGATACCATTATTTTTCTACTCTATAGGTTGTCAATACTGAATGCTGACCTGAAATATATAAAAACATAATAAATCTATAACTGTCTTAGGGGCAGCCTCCTTCCTCAAGGAGAGGATCCTTATAGTACTAACTCTTATGGAAGCCGACTTCCCATTCCTGACAACAATAGTTTGTGGAATCAACCACATAAAAACACAAAGGAAAGAGAGATGGTCAGTAGCAGCATTACACAAAACCAACACAACTATGCTTGATATGCTATGTCTGTGAGTAGAATTTTTGGAAATCAAATCTGGTTTTCCTTTTGACTCACATTTTGCCTTAAAAGAAGTTTATCTTTGTTTCCAACTGATCTCCAATTGAGAGTGGCTCTTAATTCTTCACTTTTATGTTCCTTTTCTCCTTAGTCACTTTAAATTAATTAATACAATAGAAATGTGTATTTCAATGCCCAGGATATAACTCTGTGTTTAAAAAATCCTATAGTGAATCTTTTCTTTAAAGTGCAGGATCCTCTGTAATGTAGATATTGATCTTCTAATTTTCCTATTTAATTAGTTGGCGGACTTAATATGTGTACCAAATAATAAAAACTATGCTTTCTTAAAATGAGAGATAACATGAAATGTTATGGCCAGTATTTCCATGTCTTTTCTACTTTGGTTCCCCCTTCGAACTCTCAAGAGGATAGAAAGAAATACACAGGAAATCTAGACTCTGAAAGCATCTAGTAGGAGCCACCTCGTAACAGAGTCTTTTCCTAAGTCAGTCAACCTCATAAACTTCACACAAGGGGCTCAGAGACCCCAAAGTTAAATAAATTCCTGATGAGCAGAATATATCCCCAGCTCTGCTACCTACTTGGTTATAAAATGTCAAATTGGATTTCTCTGATGACAAGTCTCAATATCAAGAACTTACTTGGCAATTTTTCAGTACTGATGTATGTCCATCACTGCCTACAAATTCTGCTTGTTTGGTTATTCCAATGGCCTAAAACATGATTCTTATTTTCCTGTATTCAAAATTCTTTAACTTGGCTTTGAGGTCACAAAGGTCCTTTATCCATCCCATTTAGACATCAGCTCTTTAAGACACTACCAGAGGAATTTTACCACTAAATGGAAAATTCTCAGTTATATATTTAAAATCTTTTTCCCAGAAAGCCTACCTGATATTCCTATAACACCACTACAGATATGTTATGATTTAGGGATCCTGCTTACTACGTCAAGTTATTGAGATTCGGGTCTCATCAGGCTGCTCCCACATATGATCATCGGATGCTCAAACCTGAATTTTATTAACATATTTTGCTGAGTCAGAGAAACCTGTTTTTGAACACAAGCTCTACCATATTTCTGCTTATATGTCCTTGACATTTTTACTTAGCTTTCTAAGCCTTGATTACTTCATCTATAAAATAATGGTACAAATAATTGCCACTTCAAAGAGTTGCTATAGGGATGAATCAGAAAATGCCATAAATCACTGAGCACATGTCCTGGCACAGAATAAAGAGACAAGAAATGATAGTTGTTAAGGTGGTGGTGATAGTGGTGGTTGTGCTGATTATTAACTAAGGAATAAGCTTCATATGCCCTCATGATATTTCTTCCACCAACTCTTGAATACACAAGGTTCTCTAGCTATAACTCAGCCTAAGATACTTTCATCTAGGACCACATCAAATATAGCAAGATACTCTAATGTAGCTCAATAGGTTGCTTTATGTGGGCTATGTCCAAAAGATAGGAAGGCTGTCTGTCCCAACACCTCAGTTTCCTTTCTATGATTCAGTGCTACATTGTGAAAATATCTTACACTTTTCTGTTTTTCATCCAATATCTCTTTTCCCTCCCTGTCAACTTCATTTCTCAAATATGAAAATCCAAACAGCTTCACCAATTACAGACCCTCACAAGTATTCTCCAGGATTCTGAAGTCTACTCAGGCAACAATAGGAACACAAACGGGGCTGGGAGGAGAGCATGTGTCAAGATTGTAAAAGCAGCGGAAGTGGCCATGAGGCCTGAGGCATCTTGCATTAGGTGCAAGTATATATCTCTAGATATATTACTTATTTCCAGTATGATAAAAAAGGAAAAAAGATCTTAGACAATTACTTTTGCAACATATACAATGCCTGACACATTTCAAAACACCTCAAATTAATTGAAAGCATAAGTGAATTCTCAGGGGAAAAATTTTTATTTTATGAGAAAGTATTCACTACTTGGACAGGTAGTTATGGTTTATTAAGTTAGTATGTATTTGAAAGCTGTCTTCCTGTCACAGATTTTACAAATATGACACTTTACTTTTTTTTTCTTTAGACCTACCTAATCATCTCAATAGTAATAATTGTAATGCTAAACTCTACCTGATGAGCGGCAACCAAAATGTTATAATACTATTTGACAACTGATAGGAGTATTTTGGCCAAAGTAAATCATTGTGTAGCCCCTAATGACTGGTGCTGTGTTTGTGGAGGAAAAGCCTACTGAATACTACCCATAACTAAACAGGCACTTCTCACTTTGGTAAACTAATGTCTGCTTCAGGATTGTCCTCGATATCACCTGGGGCCCATTCAGACCCATCGGTTCGTGTTCTAAGAAAAGGGAGAGAAATTGGGCTCCAGTATGAGAAGAAAACTCTGAATTGCTCAGGGAAATTTTTGATTACTTGCTTCTCTTAACAAACATCTTCACATCGTGCTTTACAAGAGGCCAAGAAAGTAAGAATGATACCAGATGCCGTGTTTCAGAGACTTACAGGTGAGTTAGACAATGGCACCAAGTATAAAACAAATTGGACAGAGAGTGGTTCAGAATAGAGCTGTCTGAGATATAATATTGCTTCTCAATGGGGGTATGTGCTGCTGTTCTAGTGGAACTTGTACTTATATCCCTACATACTCGCTTAGATCTTTGATAGCCTGAAAAGATCTAGGAAGCAAAAAATTAAAAAAAAAAATTTGGGTAATGTGGTTACCCCATGTCTGGTTCTGTGGCCTCTTCACATTTGGTATGGGGTGTAATCTCTTGGTTTAATCTGGATACTTTCAAGTTCTGGCTGAGGAGCTGACTACAAACTCTGATCATAATCCTTCTCCTAGTGTTTGTGCCACAGTGTTCACATGTATATGATCTCAGAGCCTTAAATGCTCCTGAACAGGCCCTGTCCCATCAGATGACTTAACAGGCAGTCATCGAGCAAAAAGAGCAGGAAAATTTCATACTTACAGAGGTAGAAGCACTTACTCCCAGGCACTTGTATTTGATCTGGACTGATCACATATATGAATGATCTATCCTTCATTTCAGGCTGAAGAATGGCCCCCGGGGGGGACACCAGGAACCTAAACCATCTACCTCCACACTCAGCTTGTACGCCAAGGGGACTGACTACGTTGGAATTACCTATTTACACACACACACACACACTGTCTTCATTAACATTATTTCACTATCCTTTACTACCCTGAGGCAGCAAGTAACTTAATTGTTAATCACAAAAATTCCCCAAAAGATCATCAACTCTTGGAACCCTCTCACCTCACTACTTTTACCAGTCCTAAACGTATATTGCCATCTTTAATCTTAGTCAAATCCGCCATTGAAAGACTCACCTAAACCAAACTTCCAATTCTCAACAAAATCCAACCTTGCCTCTCCCTCTCTAAGACTCCGCCAAGGCTCTGTTGAGGAGGCGTTCTCCTTCAGCGCGGTAAGCAATAAACTCAGCCCTGCTTTGTCAATTGGCTAGGTTGCTGAGACTTTGTGAGCCAGTATCAGACAATTAAAAGAGGTCCAAACTTGGGAGTCAGAAAACTTGTTTGGATTCTGGTTTTACCATCTACGAGCTGTGAAACTAAACACTGAATTACCTTGTTTGTATTTTGATGACAAAAAGAAATAACTTCTTCATAAGGGTGAAGACCGAATCAAATAATGCATGCATGCAAATATTTTGTATGTTTTGAAGCTGTATACAAATGTTAGTTATTATTACAATCAGAAAGATATTCAACAAACTGACTGCCCACCGGGGCCACCAATAGCCATGCTAACCTCTGTGACTACCACACTCCCATAACCAGATTTAAACTCCTGGTGAACCCAGGGCTCCCCACTCCCTATAAAGAATGCTCTGGTCAAACATCATCATAATACCACTCCATTTTAACATATAAAATTTTCATTAGACTTTTTCAACAATAAAAAAATAAAAATCGAGATCACTTTAACTGATAAGCCCTGATATATTTCCAAATTGTATCTTGTAGCAAGTGAATATAAAAATGGAAAGCTGAATCTATTAAATTAAGCTTTATTTAAGGCACTGAATATCAATGATTTCTGAAAGAAAAATTTTAAGTATCTGAATAAGAAATTAGGAGTTTATTATATCATTGCTATATATAATTCAAATAGACTTAGGGAAACACAACTGCATAATTAATCCTTATGAATCAGGTATCTACAGAAATAACTACATTTCAATTTAAAAACAGATAATCATTTATTCATTTTTTATTCATTTATCTGCCTGTTTACAAGGATCATTTTCCTTCAGACAATTTGGCTTTTTAACACAAAATCTAAAAGGCAATTTTCTTGTCTTTTGTAAACAGATACTTTCCTGACACCACAAAATACTCCCAAATCTACCTGACTTAAAGAGCACTTCAAGATAAGAATTTATTTCTTCTCAACTAAAAAAACTACTGGAGAGGCACTTCCAAAAATAAAGAACACTCCACCCAGAGTGATGAAGTAACAAAACACATAGTCATCAAGAGCCAAAGATAAATCTGAACTTCATGAACTTGGAGAAGGAAAAACAAGATGTTCTTCCAGAACTGTGTAATACTAGAAATGGCCATTTATTGAAATTTTAAGTGAATAATAAAAAATAAATAAATGATGTCTGAGGCTGCTAAGACATTTCTATAGATTTTTTTTTTTAATCTTGGATTCATTCTGAAGGTGGACTGAAGGCATCTGGCATGAGGCAGTGATTAGGGACACTGGTGCTTGGATTAGACCACACTTCATCCTACTCTGTGCCCCAGGAGGCTGAGCCATAGGGACTGTATCAATGATCTTTTTGCCCTCTGGCTTCCAGTGGGATCTGGCCCATGACAGGCTCCAGCAGAATACCCGAGGGTAGGAGAGTGAGGTTGGGTATTTAGTCCCCCAGTTCCTTTCCTGCAAAGTCTCTGAGTCTGGAGCATCTCTGTCCCAAAATATGCAGATCCTGTAAGGAAGCCTTCTCCATATAGCATTGGATCCAGAAACTGTTCCTTCCCCCATCTCTTCAATCCTAGAGGTAGAAATGGGTCTCGATGTTGCTAACTCTGTGTTGGTTTCCCAAACCCCGCCAATACTCTGGCAAGGAATCCCTTTAATAAATTCTCCTCAAATTACCGAATTTAAATGTGTTTCTTGCCAGGACCTTGACTGACATCCTTCGGCAAGTTATCTAACACTTCTGGGATTCATTGTCTGCATCTGTAAAACCAGTCTGGTAAGAGTATCTGCCTCATAGGATTGTTGCCAGAGTGTCTGGCTCACAGGAATTCTCAATTCCCATTAACTGAAAGTATATCTCCTATCGTTATTTAAATAGTGCAGAATCTTTTCTCAAGACAAAAAAAAAAAAATGCACTTCACTTTGCATGAAAATACTTTGCAGAATGGCCATGGTCCCTCTCTCATTTAAAATGAGATTTTATTTTGGCCCCTATAGTCTTGCTATGTTGGTAGCCCCTTAATGTTCCTCTTCCAGCCCCTGATTTAGCAGAATAAGCTAGCCTTCTTAGTTCATATAGAAGATATTAACAGAAAGCAACATAAAATAAAACAAGGCTTAACGTTAATCAATCTCCTAAAGGGACTTTGGGGAGTGGGAGGTGAGAAAACAGTTTGTAGCAACGCTTAAACATGTTTCCTGAGGGACACTCGTCCACCCATTTAAAAGGTTTTATTAGCAGTGTGAAAGTTTCATCCATGAAAAATAATGATGATCATTAGCTTTTCCATGACAACTGTGGTTAGCCTACAATATCCATCATGCTCCTGTGGTTCATAGTTTTTTCACAATTCTGATCCCTCAGTGCAAGACATTAGTGGATATTGATGCTATTTTAATTGTTTCTCACATAAAGTCCATTGCTACTTGTCACAAAGTCCACATACACTACAGATCATTATTGAACTTTTGGGAGCTCTGGATGTATGAAGCAATTCTGAACTTGCCATGTAATTTTAACTAAGGTCATGCAAGTGAAAGCCTTGGCAAATTAGTTTGATTAACAGGGTCAATTTGAGTGAGACCTCAGATTAAATAAGATTTTTAAAAGCAGCAAATCTGTACTAAAATGTCTGGGAAAAATCAAGATTGCATGAAAATATAGCACAGCATATATTTCATGTTGCATATATAAATAGCCAAACAGCTTTTATTTGAATTATAATTTTCTTTGTTAAGTTGAAATCTTCAATTTCACAGGTCAAGTAACTATTCTTTTTGAAGCCTGAAATAGCTTAAGCCCTAGGAACATTACAGTGAGACTATGTTTCAATCATTCCCAACACTTAAAATAAGCTAAAAATATTACTAGAGGTCTCATATTCTAGCTATGGAGAACCAGAAAAAACATATTTTTTTGCACTTTCTGTAAAGAATATCTGCAGCCTTTCAGAGTCAACACTAAAAGCTAGAGACAAAGCTTTTAATATTGCCTATACATCTGAGTATGTATAAATAAATATATGTATTTCTATATACACATACACATGATACATAAATATAACAACATATTTCAGAAATTCTAAAATGCAAATTTTTTTACATGTTAACATCTCTGAAATTGGATGCACCTATAATCTAATAATGTGACATTTTTGTAACACAACACTATCATTAATATGGCATGCTTTTTTCCCTCAATTTTTGCAGTGCATACCATAATGATACATCTCACGATCAACAGCATCTTAGATTGTATGTGTATGTTTGTGTGTGTTACTTCTATTGTCTTCTTTTGTTTTTGTTGTTTTAACACTTTACCTTTAATGTGCTCCCTGAGATAATTTTCATCTTAGAGTCACAGGTTTATAAATCTGATAAGTAAACCTTACTCACTAGGAGAAAACAAGCAACGTCAGTGATGAAACATGTTGTCAACACTCACCATATAGAAATTAAAGTCTGAATTTGTTAAGCTGATTATAGCATAGCCAAACTTTAGGAACAAAGTTCTAAGAGGAAACACCCAATGAACTACACCATCTCCATAGGAGAAAATAATGACCCATGGAACTAACTAAAGGTTATCAGGCTCAAACTTCATGGATACATTATCATACTTATATATGATTAAAATGACTTATGATGCATAAATGCGTGGAACTAAATTTTACACACCATCTTACATTACATAGGCAGTGCATTGTTCCAACCTCCCAAAACCATAAGAGCTAAAACTAATTTCATCTTCTCTCTGCTTACCCACTGATTGATTCAGTCAGTCTCAATCAGTCTCATTAATCTCACTCTATTTCCCATATGTTTAACTCTGACAATCTGTCATTTTTCTGATTTTCCCTTCTCTTTCCTTCTCTTTATTTAGGTCTAATTTGGACTATATTAAAGTCAAAATTACAGGTTTCAAAATCATTTCTTAATACTATTTCCTTGACTTTTCTCTTAGAGAATCTTTCATCTAGTAAGAAAACTTCATCCAAAACATTCAAAAGATAGTCCCTGGGTGCCCACTCTGTGTAAGAGGCCAAGAATAAGATGAATGAGACAGTCTTATCTTTGCTTCTTAAAATGTGGCCCACTGCCTAGGAGCATTGGCAGCACCCGGAAGCTTGTTAGAAATACAGAATCTCAGGTCCCACTCCAGACCTACTGTATGAGTCAGGATTCTCCAAAGAAGCAGAACCAAGAGGATATAGAGATAGAGATGACAGAGACAAAAACAGCGATAGAGATAGATAAAGAGAGAGAGAGATACACACACATAAAGGGATTTATTATAAGGAATTGGCTCACATGGTTATGGAGGCTGATAAGTACCAAAATCTACAGATTAGGTAAGCAAGCTGGAACCCAGGAATGCCAATGGTATAATTCCGGTCCAAGGCTGGCAGGTTCAAAAGCCAGAAGAGCTGATTTTTCCATTCCAGTCCAAAGGCAGGAAGAAGCCAAATTGAAGGCAGTCAAGAAGGAGGAATTCTCCCTTAACTGAGGAAAGGTCAGCCTTTTTGTTCTTTGCAGGACTTCAGCTGACTGGATGTGTACCACCCACATGAGGAAGGGCACTCTGCTTCACTCAGTACACAGGTATAAAAGCTGATTCCATCCAAAAACACCCTCACGGACACGCCCAGAAATAATGTTTGACCACATATCTGGGTACTCAGTCAAGCTGACACATATAATTAACCATCACACCTACTGAATCAAAATCTGCATTTTAACAAGATTTCACAGGCGATTCCCAGGTACACTGAAGTTTGAAAACTATTAGTCTAGTCTATGTATACAAGGATCTCACAGAAACATGAGCAAATAACTACATACCTCATGGTTCCAGTTGCAATCAAACCAATCCAATACAGAGGGGTGGCTGGAATAGAAAATTAGTGAACAACCCTCCTGCACAGAGAAGGAAAGACTTCACAAAAGAGAGGACCCTTGGCTAGGTGTTGAAGATGAACAGGAGCTTCTTATGCATGCCCCCTGAAGCCAGACTGCCTGTATTTGAAGCAACAATGCTAACACTTACTGGTTTTGTTGCCTGGGGTACTTTAACCTCACTGTACCTCAATTTCCCCTTCATAGGGTCTTTGTGATGATTAAATGAGCTAATACATGTAAAGTTAAAACAACGCCTGACACATAGAAAGCTTTACAAACTAGCAGCAGCAGCAGATTGTTTAGATCTCCTAATCCACAAAGTAGCTAGTGTTTGTAGTTCATTGTATTTAATATTATATTTGCCTCTGTCTCATTAACAATGGCATCACAGAGAAAACATAAGCTGAAAGGCCTTTGACCTAGAGGTCTATTTCAATGAAATAGAAAATAAAAATGCAACTTCAAATACACAGTGATGCTCATTATTATCCTATAACAATATATCCAGGTAGATCTGAGAATGCATAGCAAACACTTTTTTCACCTAGTAAATTGTTTCACAAAGTTAGATTTAAATGTCAAGTATGTCAAGCTTAGAGCCTTCTCCACCTTATTTATATTATTAAATGATAAAATTAAACATTTCAAGCTTCAGGTTGGTAGCAAGTGTATTAACTTCAATCAAATCAAAATTCTACTGAATAAATGCATATATTTCAGAAAAGAAAATGTTCCAGAAGAGGAAGCCTAGAAATGTCCATCACTTTTCTTTTAAACTAAGTATTCATACTATGAATCCAAAATGCTGCACAAAGTGAGAAATCAAAAAAGCCAGGAGGGCCCGCATAATTGCAAAGCCTCTGTACCCTCCCAGGATTGTCTATAGTCACAGGGAAAAGCAGCATGCCTCTAACCAGGAACACAGCAAGGCTGAGCGCATGCATTGCTGCCACAGAACCTGGACTGCTCTGCTTCCTGCCTTTTCCCAGCCTGGGTCTCAAGCCTCTGCAGGTCCTGTGAGCAGCCCAGCTCCTTCCCAACAATCCTGTTCTGCTTAAGGCGGTGAGAGCTAGTTTCTGCTTCTTGTAGACAAAACTCATGGAAATACCTGTTTTTACATCTGAGGATCAGATCTGAGGATCAGAACAGTTCCATGAATTGGCCAAAGTTACAGAACTGTTTGGTCACAGAGCAAAGAATAGAATCTTAGTCCAGTGCTCTTCCTGCTTTCCTGAGTCACCCAAAAACTCTCAGAGATTTATTTCTGAATTTCAAAAGTACTCAAACTGATTTGGTGGCATATTTTCTCAGAGGCGACATTGTCACTTCATCCCTTTGCCCCTCACCTCTTGCAGCTCTCAGGGGAGCCTAGACACTCTGTGCTATAGAAACATGTAGTGCCCCAAGTTTTCGGGATTCCTTTATTATAGACAAGATTCCTTAAAGCCCTTTTCTGTGCTACCCACAAGGTAGAAAGTTTGTCAGCCATTTTGATCTGGGTTGAATATTCACAAAATCTAGAGTAATCTGAAGGATACAGTTGAACATTATTAAAACATTATTTTATTCACAAGTGTTCAGCCATGACTGCGAGTTGAAATAAAGAATTGTGTTCCTGAACTTGCATACCAGAAGTGTCACAAATAAATTCTACCAAGCAGCTCTTCTTCAGCAAGAATTTTGCTAACCCTACTTTTCCCCTCACAACGGAGAAGGCCCGATTCTGTGGAATGGAAGCTGTGCAGCAGGGGAACCGCCAGAAATGCAGTTGATTAAGAGTGCCCCACTCGACGGGGGCCATTGTCTCATGGAAGAAAGAGGCTGGTCCTTTCCAACATCCCCATCCTCCTTGCCCCAGTGGGCCCTGCACCAAATAGAAATGAATGCTGCTTAGCATCACCTATTTTGTCGGTACAGGAAAGACTAAAGAGGTAGTCTAGAAAATAAAGTAACGGAGAAGAAAAACACCAGCGTGCCCCCATATTTCAGAAAGATCTTTTTTCTCCAAGCAACTGAAGATTTTAATTAAAATAAAGAAATGCTGCATCTGGGAGGGGAAGACCTACTTTAAATCTGTGATCAGTTTCCAGGGCTATGATCTTCCCTAAAGTAAAGCTTTTAATAAAACTTCACTCAACTCCCTACAATGCTATTTCTCTGCAAAATGATTCACAGAAATTATCATGAGCCAATTCTCTGAAAATTTGCTGTGTTAGCCTGCATAACTAACAGGTTATACTATGAAGAAACACATCAGCCCTGAAACCCAAGAGGATATAAAGGTTGTTCTGCCCAAAATTATGCTCCTGAACTTGGGGACATTCCAAGAAAGTGGTGCCTAGATAGGTAAAATTATTATTTTTTAAATGACAAAAATGTATTATCTCACAGTTTCTGTACATTAGAAGTCTAGACACAACCTAACTGGGTCCTCTACTCACCAGGTCTCAAAGTCTCAGGTGGGCCTGTGGTCTTAACAGGAGCCTGGAGTCTTCTTCCAAATTCACTCAAGTGATAACAGGATTCGCTTCCTTTTGAGTGCAGGGTTGAGATCCCTGTTTTCTTGCTGGCTGCAGCCAGAGGTCACTCTCAGCTCCAGAGGAGCTGTCTCAGGTCCTAGACATGTAGGTCTCACAGCATAGAAGTTGACTTCTTCAAAGCCAGGAGCAGAATCGTTTTACTTTAAATCTCAGTCCCTTGTGACTAACCCTTGCCTGAGTCCCTTTCGACTAACTCAAGACCAACTGATTTGAGAGTACATCTGAAAAATCCCTTCATCTTTGTCATTTAATGTAACTTAATCATGGAAATGAAATCCATCACATTCACAGACCTGTCCATACTCAGGTGGAGGGGATTATAAAGATGTGAGTGCAAAAACGGTGGCCGGGGGTCATCTTAGTATTCTGTTCACTACATATGCCATGTCCTTTCAGAATGAGTTTCCCTTTTCAGCACTGGCTCAAGATTAAAGTACTGAGTTGAAGACGTATCACGAGTGCCACGACTAAAGACCTTATGGGTCCCATAGCTACAATAACCCTGTGGTTGGCATGTACCGTCATTGCCCTGAAGCTAGGTAGGTAAAATTCTTGTTAGTCCAAAAAGTAATTCTTCTCTTTCCATAGAGCTTTCAAAACTTTCACCTCCTCGAAATTCAACTTAATCAACTTCTATTAAAAAAAGTCTTCCCTGTTGAAAGTCAATCCTGCCTTCTTACTCTCTTCCAGCTTATTTCATGCCATGTTCTACATCCGCGGGCTATGTATTGTTGGACAAGTCACTTGGCCTCTCTGGGTCTTAGGTCCCTCCCTCATTTGTAAAATTATGAGGAAGTTTTTCTAAGTGACAGTGAAGCTCTTTCCCAGGTCTACCATTCAGTAAATCTAGGCATATGACCTGGGGAATCACATCCTGTGAAATGTGATTATCTTTTAAGGGGAGGTTGTAACTGATAGAATCCAAAAGAAGTGTGGTGAGCAAAATGATACATTTTTAAAATAATTACACACACACACACACAACACACAACACACACACACACACACCATCTAAACAGAAAATAGAACCATGGAGAAAGTGACTAAATTAAAGATGCTGCAAAACCATTGTCCTGAGACATCATCAAAGCTTGAATTAAATAATTTAGAGGTATACCACACGAATGACATTGTAAGCATCCCCCCTGGGTGGTGGCAGTCATTGAACTCTCCATTTCAAACCTCTCCATTCATTACTCTCCGGCTGTTATTCTCTATTCAAATATCTTATCAGTGCTCCTTCTCATTTTAATCCTTGTACCTATCACAGACACAACAGACACCATGTGGCTTGTACTTTGGGTTTTTTCCAGTATTAAACTATCTTTTAGTCCTGGCTCCCTCATTTCTCTTAGCCCCTCTGAGCCTCAGTTCTCCCACCTGTAAAATGGAGATAACCCCAGGGGTTAATGTGAAGAGCAAATCAGAGCATGTATTTAATAATACTTGAGACTGTGAAAAACATTAGGCGAATTGAGACTATCAGTATTGTTACCAATAATAATAATTTGAAAACACACACAGCTCTCTGTTGCTTCTCCTTCTAGATCACTCAAAGGTGACTTACTTGGAAAAATGCAACATAAAATTCACCAAGAGAGGCAAATGCCTTTTTTGCATAACCAAGTTTCCAGAGACTTACAGATGTGCACCTTCATCCTTAAGAACCTAGACCAAAACATTTCCTTTCAAACTTCTTGGCACGTTGAGGGGCTGAACTGGACATGACTAAAAGCATTCCATTCATTTCCCATCTGCCTTCTGATATTTTTCGTCTCAGCATTAAATTCAGATCTCATCTCATTGAGTTCTGGGAACACTCAAATACTAATCATACATGAATAATTTACTTCTCCTACTCTTCTCGTAACTTTTAAATGAATATACTGAAATCACACCTTTCTGACTATATCTGTTTCTGTTTCCCTTTACTGGCCCACAATATGCCCATTCTCCATATACATCCTGGGCATATGTGACAACCCAGGTAATATAGCTCATAATTCAACTTAACTCCAGATTATTTCCATTTATATTTTAGCTCTTCTTTTTGGACTTTATGTGTTTTTAATAATAAACGCATAGTACAAAACTTAAAAGAATAAAAATTAAGTAAATCTCCTTCATCCCATCCCCAAGACACGAAGGTTCTCATTCCAGATGTGACCAATATTAACGGTCTTGTTACAATGCTGTTACACTGATGGTTTAAGATTCAGTTATGCAACAAACATAGATGGAGCACCCATGATGGGCACTGCATTAACTAATAATAATTGTTACAAATTATTTAGCACTTACCATGATTAACTAATAATAATTAACTAATGATAATAATGATTAACTAATAATGATTAACTAATAATAATTGTTACAAATTATTTAGCACTTACCATGGGCCAGATGCTAGGCACTAGGCTGAATGTTATATGCCAATCACTCTTAATCCTCACAACAACCTTATGAATTGGTTCAATTAGTATACTAATTTAACATATGAGGAAACTGAGAGTAATTAAATAATTTCCTCAAAGTGTCTAACGATAGACATTAGAAAAATGGACAAAAGACTTGCACCGACACTTCATGAAGAGGACCTACAAATGGCCAATACCTGGGTGAAAGGTGCTCTTCCTTAGTCACCAGGAAAATGCTCATTAAAATCACAACAAGCTATCTCTATACAACCACCAGAATGACTAAAATGAGAAAGAAAGAAAAAGAACACCATGTATTGATGAGGATTTGAAGCAACTAGAACTGGTAGAGGTATAAACCAATATAGGATTGAACTATAGCTATCATTTTGGAAAACTGACAATATCTAATGAAGCTAAACATACTCAGACCTATGACCTTGCAATTGCACTCCTAAGTATGTACTCAACAGAATATTTTAATATGTTCACCAAAAGGCATGTACTAGAATACTTATAACAAGTATTATCCATAATACCCCAAAATGAATGTCAAGTATAGGTAGAATGGATAAATTATAATATATTCACACAATGGAATGCTCTACAGCAATGAGAATGAATAATCTACAACTACATGAAAATATACCTGAATCTCACAAGTATTAATGTGAGAAAGAAGCCAGACACAAAAGAGTATACAGTGTATTAGCCTAGTCATTAAAAGAACAAAAACAAAAATGTATATTGTTAGAAATCAGGATAGTAGATTTTTGGGGGGGAGATGGGGTGTCCCAAAGGGGACCTGAGGGAGGTTTCTTGGATACTGGTAATAATCCAGGTTTTGCTTACACCAGTATGTTCAGTTCATGAAAATTCATCAAGCCATAGACTTGATGATTATTTGACATATAGTAATGCAATAACAAGTTTTTTAAAAACTCATGTCCCCTAAAGTTTACATTCTAGCTTAGCCAAGGATATAATACTTAACAGAATTAGATGGCAATCAGAGTCAAACATATGCATCATTTCTTAGCGTGAATTTTCTAGGGCCCGGGACACTGCACAGAGAGATCCTGCTACTGTTAGGAACCTGGATTCTGCTATACTGCTGCCCTGTATACACAGGCTTGCAGCACCCCTTTGCCAGAACTTAACATCCCTGCACTTACATTTAAGGCAAGTGCTCTTAACTGGGGTCTTGAGACCCCTAAGGGGCCCTTGTATAAATTCAGAGGTATGCGAACACAGATGGGGAAATTTATATATTAATCTATATCACTAAACTCTACTCAAGTGAAACAGAATTTTCCTCAACTATGAATGTGGACAACAAAGCATAGTAGTATTAGAAGTATCTAAGAATTTTAACACCAATAAAAACATCACAGAAATGGGAAAATATATTTGCAAGCAACGCCTCCAATAAGGCCTAATATCCAAAATATACAAAAACTCATACGACTCAATAACAACAACAACAAAAACAAACGATCCAATTAAAAAATGGGCAGGGGATCTGAACAGACACTTCTCTCCAGAGGACATACAAATAGCCAAAAACATATGAAAAGATGCTCAACATTGCTAGCTATTAGGGAAATGCAGATCAAAACTGCAATGAGATACCACCTCACACCTGTTAGAATGGCGATAACCAACAGGACAAGTAATAACAAATGCTGGAGAGGATGCAGAGAAAAAGGAACCCTCATACACTGCTGGTGGAACTGCAAATTAGTACAGCCACTATGGAAAACAGTATGGAGTTCTTCAAAAAACTAAGAATTGATCTACTATATGATCCAGAAATACCTCTACTGGTATTGACGCCAAAGGCTTTAAAAATTCATATCTATAAAGATATTTTCACACCAATGTTCATAGCAGCATTATTCACAGTGGCCAGGACATAGAAGCAACCAAAGTGTCCTACGATAGATGATTGGCTAAAGAAGCTGTGGTACATATATACAATAGAATATTACTCAGCTATAAGAAGAGATGAAATACTGCCATTTGTGACAATATGGATGGAACTTGACATAATCATGCTAAGCGAAATAACCCAGACAAAGTTGAAAATTACATGATATCACTTATATGTGGATATAAATCTAAAAGCAACAAAGGAACAGGACAAACGAATAGAGACTCAGGACATGGACTATAGACTCGTGGTTACCAGAGGGTAGGAGGTGGGGGAAGATGGGGGAGGTAGATGGGGTAAAGGGCATCAAATTATGGTAGCTGAAGAAACTGGACTTTGGGTGGTAAACACACAATAGAATATACACATGTTAAATTATAATGTATGTCTGAAAAATTATAGGATTGTATTAACCAATGTTACCCCAATAAACTTAATTTTTTTTAAAATCACAGATAGTTTTATATTCACTTCAGGTGTTACAAGCATTTTGAAATATCATTTACACTTAACATTATTTAGAAAGTTTGGTCACTGTTAGATCTGCCACTAGATTTTGTAGTCTCATGTGTTAATAAATAAGCACTATATTATTGCATCACAATTTTGTATTTTTAGTATTTTGATAGCTATATTTCACGTAATTGGTTTCCTTTGTAATCCTATGTATTCTATTTTTGTTTTTGGAAACAGTATTCTGAAAAAAAGAATCTGCTAGCTTTCCAGATTGCCAAAGGAGTTCATAGAACAAAAAGGAATGCTCATATGCTGATCTTTTCCATCCTCTGCCCCAGCCCTGCCTCCCTGCACCCCTGCCCTGCACGCTCTGCACTCTCACCTCTCTTCCTTGTTCTGTGCCCCAGAATTATGACCTCTATGGACTTTGTCATCCCGGCTTCCTTCCACCCCTCCAGTACAGAGGATGGATGAATGTCCCCATTCCCACCAGCCTCACGGGGCTTCCAGTAGAGGCTGCATTGCTTTACGGCCACAGCTCCATCTCTCTCAAGGCCCCAGCAGCTTTATTCCTGAGCATGTCCCTTTCTGCTGTCACTAGTCCCTGAGTATTTTTTTAATTTTTATTTTTCAATTATACTTGACATTTATATTAGTTTCAGGTATACAACATAGTGGTTAGACATTCTATAATTTACGAAGTGATCCTCCCAATTACTCTAGTGCCCATCTGCACTACACATAGTTATTACAGTATTATTAACTATATTCCCTATGCTGTACTTCATATCCTCAATTTGTACTTCTTAATCCCTCACCTTTTTTACCCAGCCCCCCAACATCCCTCCCATCTAGCAATCACTAGTTTGTTCTCTGTATTTATGAGTCTGTTTACATTTTGCATGTTAGTTTATTTGTTCTTTAGATTCCACATATAAGTGAAATCATATGCTATGTGTCTTTCTCTGTCTGACTTACTTCACTTAGTATAATACCTTAGGTTCATCCATGTCATTGCAAATGGTAAGATTTTATTTTTTTATGGCTGAGTAATATTCCATTGTATGAATGTCCCTGAGTATTTACCCTTTGTTGGTTCCTTAACCACACTTCTGGAAATAGTCATTCAACTCTTCTCAGCTAAAGTCTTTTGAGAATAACTTCCATTTCTTGCCAGCCTGATTCCATTTACAGACACTGGGCTCGCCTAACTTGTGAACTAAGGTTATGACCACATTTTTTATGTTAGAGTGTGTATGTATGTGTGCGTGTGCATGTTGTGTGTGCATGTGCCGTGTACTATGGACTTGTGTTGGAGTGGGAGGTAACAGAGGCAATGCCAAGAACCCTGAACAATAACTCTTCCTCCGGTCTCCACTGCCCTGAAAAGCTCTCTGCACAGTCTAAAGTGGGAAACTGGGTAGGCAGGAATGTTGAGAAAAGGTCATACCTGAGCTGAATGTGTAAAGAAACATCAGGAGGTAGTCCAGGGAAGTCAGTGGTCAGGGACACAAGATTCTTAACAGAGGCAGCAACATTTTCCAAGGCACAAACGGAGGGGAGCTTCTGCCACACGTTCTCCTGCAACTGTCACATGTTAGCCTCACCAGGAACAAACCCAAGCAGTAGAAAGAAGCAGGAAGGAAGCCGTTCTTTGAGAAGGCAGAAGATGAGAAAGGATTTGCTTAAAAGAGATCACTGCTGGAAAGAAGATCCTACATTCCTTGCACCTGCCAGATACTCTCCTAGGCATCTCTGATTTCTCAAGGTTTAACTGACAGGAAAAAAGAAACTAGATAAAGCCCTGCTTGCAAAGAAGATCATTTCTCCTAAGATGTTTCTAGGCACTTGCCCTCCCCTCTAATTCCCCAGGACAACACTGGCTGACAGCCCTCTGATATGGAAGAGTAAACGAAGGAGACTGGCTTAGCAGGAAAGAAAGGAAGGAATGAAGCCTACCAGGAACACACTTCCATATATCAGTGTGCACTCAAGATAAATAATCCCAGCCTTCCCAGACAGCTATCAAACCAAAGGGCATGTTGCAGGTAGCAAGATAAATCGCCATTGTCAAGGATGTCTTTGTTGCCGACAACCTCTTACTCTATCTCGCTCCCCTGACAAAGCAGCCCCAGGAACAGGTTTCTAAGAGGCACTGCCCTCCAGAAACGATAGTGCTTTTAGGGAGAGAAAAATGAGCTTGAGCACCTGGGTCCACAAGCCAATATACTATTGGCTGTGGAACCACTCACTAAATACAGGTTAGAAGCAAAATCTCTTGGAAACAATAGCTATAGATTGTTTCTCACCAAAGTCATTTCTCTCAACCCAACCTAGCAAATCTGAATTACCAGTCCTCCTTCAACTGGCACATATCATGAATCTTATCCACACTGGCCTTCCTCCCGACTCCATGATAGATATTATAGTCACTGGCAAAGAGTTCCATGTGGAAAAGTTTATAACAGAAATTGGCCATCGGTTTTTTTTTAACCTTAATATAGAAAATGTTTAATATCTTTCTAGAAATGTCATATACACTCTTTATCCAGGTAATAATTACAATTATATCTGTTAAAACTTCGTAAATAATCCATCAAGTTTTTCCCTAAGTAATTTGGAGAAGGAAACCCCGAACCATCTCTGCACCAGACTCTGCTCCCACCACTTTCAAATTATTCAGGTAGTGTTTGTCAGAGACTGGAGGAGGGAGAAATGGGGAGTTGCTGTTCAATGCGCATACTTTCAGTTATGTACGTTGCAGAGGTGTGCTGTACAACATCACACCTGTAGCTAACATACCGTGCTGTACACCTAAAAATCATTTAAGAGGGTAGATCTCCTGTTAAGTGTTCTTACCACAATACAATAAAAAACTATTTGGAGATTCAGACTGTGTCTGAAGCAATGTAGAGCAAAAGTAACAGTCCAGACTTAGTAATAAGCAGACTTGAGCACACAGGAGCAGGTGTTGACAGTGATCGCCTACTGGGAATGAACAGAGTCGGTTGAATGCCCAAAATGCTGAACTAGAATTCCCCCCATTTATGTACCCAGTCTGTCTCTGTCTCTGTCTTTCTCTCTCTACTTATTCTTCCTTTCACACACAATAATAAAGGTCATAAAAGGTTAAGAAGAAACTTTTCCTCTTTACAACAAAAATGTAGGTTACTATATTATCACAAAGCAAAGTATCTATTTGTTTTAGTAGAGGAGGCCTCCTTTCCCTTTATAAAGATGTAGCTGTAGGAGTCAGGGTGTAGTTAGTTGTGCCTTTCCTCCCTTTAAAGACAAAGTCCCTGTCACCTTTTTTGCTCATCAACAAGAGTTAGCATGGTGATAGGTTATAAGAATGGGCCCTGTGGCTAAGATGCCTGGGCTTGGAAACCTGGCTCTGTCTGCCACTTGTCATACGACCTTGGGTAAGCTATTTAACTTCCCCTCAGCTTCCCATCTGCAAAATGGGAATAATAGTTTTGTTATGAAGATGAATTCATAAAGCATGTAGAAAAAGTGCCCATTACATAGTAAATGCTAGTAAGTATGTGTTGAGTAAACAAATAAAAAATAGATCAAGCTACCTCTTTCCCCATGCCCCATTATATTCTTGTGTTGCCAGTATCTCTTACTCTGGTGTCTCTCTCTATGCTTAGCAGTGTCTATTCTTGCTGCCTTCTCTCCTGTCTTATGATGAGACTCTGGAGAACATTGAACTGTAGGATTCATCCTCAAGCAAACATTTTATTTAATGACTAATGCCTACTCATCTTTCAAGTCTTCTCTTACATACCTTTTCTTCCCAGGAGTCTTCTTTGAGGAATTAAGTCTCCCTTACATGCTCCCATGGCACAGTGTTTTACTTCTAGCCATCATTCTCTGACTCATTCATTCATTCATTCATCAACGGAAAATTATCATGTAAGGCACCGTGTTGTGATTCTAGAAAGGAACACATAGAAGGCCTGGATAATGTGTTGATGAATGAATAAATATATGAATGACTCATTTATACACCTGATCCTTAGCATTTTCTCCCCACGGGAACGGACTAGAAACTGTCCAGGTTACTAAACATTTCTCTGACTTCCGCCCATGGCAAAAGGATGGGAGAGGGTTAACCCACCCCCCTAGGACCCAACGCCACGGAGTCCCCTTTAAGCTGCTGCATTTCTGCAGCCATGCAGCACACAGCTGCGGCCTGGCACATGTGAGTCTGCAGCAGTCATTCACGGGACTGTCAGAGGGACTAAGACAATGGAAATTACAGTGGATGGAGCGGTGTCCCAAAGAAGGGCAAAGGCAAGAATGAAATTGAAGCCAAGCAAAAACGTAAACAAAACTAAGGTTTGCAAATCTAAGGTTTTGTTTTCTCAAGAAACATTATCCCATTGGCTATTTGGCTACAGTTAACTGAATAACTTGGTCAATTTTCATTCACTAATTAAAACATACACATAGGTACTACGGTGCTGAGCCTTTCCCTTCATACAGTCCTTTCAAGTTACTCAGCATAAGCCCTGAAGATTATCCAATAGGCCATCATCCAGTTCTCTAATGAGACATAGAAAGTAGGACATTGATTTTGTGGATTTGAAAATGGCAAAACAGGAAATTTTAAATGTAAAAGAAAAATGTTGCTTAAGCATTAACATTTTTGTAAAGCAAGGAAAGTGAACACAGGTCTTGAAGACTGCAAAGAAATCTGGGTTGTCATGTCAAGCCAGAATTCGGGGAAAGCGGGGCAATCAGAAGAAATAGACAAAAGCAGGTCAGAGAAGAGTGTCGGGTGTACTGTGGAGAAAGCACTGAATTTCAAATCAGAAAACCTAGTTTTAGTCTTGATTTGTCTCGTATTTATTTTCAGAATCACTTATTCTCTCTGAGCCACAGTTTCCACATATATCAAATGGGAACAAATTAGTTTTTAGCTATCTCATGGTCTTGACTAGAATCAAATTAAGTAAATGGGTATGTAAACTTCCAGCAGAGGGTCCGATGTGCAGGGAAGCTCGATAAATGTTCTGTTTCTATTTTTAAACTGGAACAAAATAAATCTCTAAACAAGTGATCAGTTCATGTGTTTCTAACTTGGATAATGTTGAAATATACTAGTGATAAAATTTTCCATCACTTTTTAAAACAATAATAATGAGGACAGCCAAGAACTATGCTAAGTGCTCTGCATACACTTATTTATTCTTACATTATTCCTGATATAGGGCTGTCATTACAGAGGAGAAACACCATGGGGAGATTAGCCACATCCCTAATTACAGCAAGTAAGTGGTGAAACCATTTTTTAAAAATTTATTTAAAAAGAGAAGTTGAAAATTTAATCGAAAAGGAAAGATATGAAAAAATATGTAAATTAATTTGAAGATATATATCCATTACACCTCTCATCACATATCCTACCAAAGAGAGAAGAATGTACCTCTCAGGGCATCTCCCTGCCTTCCATTCCTACTACCTAAGGCTCCTTCTGTGGAGGGTCCTGACCTCCAGATGCCACTTGTCGGTGCTGAGGGAGCCAGCAGGGGCTCTGAGGAAGATGCTGAATCTTCACTTTGCCTTTTAGATCACAAAAAGATTTCTCAAATACAGTATTTTTATATTAAGAGGGTGTTGTATCTATAACTCCAGTTAACAAATTTTTGGTTTTCAATTTTCAGAGAATGAGTTAGTGCTCTAAAAATATACAGTGATTAAAAGCATACACCATATATTCTAGAGCCAGACTGCCTGCCTTCCAGTGCTGGCTCCTGCGCTTCTGAGCTATGTGAGGCTGGGAAGTGGGTCACTTCTCCTCTCAAGGCCTCACTGTCATCTGCAATATGGTACGCACCTCACAGGGTTGTTGAGAGGTTTAAATGAATGAATGCCTAGGAGGTAGGAAAGCAGGACCTGGCAACTGGAAAATGCTCAATAAATATTAGTCATTATATTATTCACAGAAATACAAGGGATTTAATATAAACATGTGAGGTGATGCGGTTCTGTAGAAAGAGCACTAGATGCAGAGACAGAGATCTAGGATCCACACCTAATTCTGCCACCTACAAGCTTAATGACTTTATAACTAATGTTATGAATAAGAGACAAGCCACTTTGAGCCCACAGATACTCTGTAATAGGCCATGGAGTTTTTCCATTTTTAGATATAAATCTCTCAGACCAGGCAGTCTTCCATTGTCTCCCACTCCCTATTGTCTCATGCCTGATGAGGTTTGAGTTCGCAACCCTGATCACCTTCCTTGGGTCTTAGCCCACCACTAAAGCAGGCAAAGGACATCTGCCCTTTCACTCAACTAAATTGTTTGTTGTGAAGAGGTCATGTTTGTAAAACTACTTCACAAATCAGAAAGCACTGTAAAAGGAGAGATTGTTTGAAACACAGGATATTTAAGCCTTATTTTTTATATCCAGATATATTCTATTACGGAAAATAGTTTTGTCTTTAGATGGATAAAATTTAGTGAGTACTGTGGTTTTTAAACACTTCTTAAAGCCAATTTTTGTCAAACAGTATGTCCATCCCAATAGTTTCATTTGGGAGGAGGCCAAAAGAATACGTCTCAATCCTCTACACTTAGGGAATCAATTCATCTATGCCTTCAGATGGAAGACTCCATTGCTTAGAAAAAAATATCCTCTGGGAGCAGATTAAATGATGCTCCCAATGAATTGAAAAGGCATCAGGTCACTTTCCTCACTTCCCAGTTCAGCAGGAGCTTTTGCATTCTCTTTCTTACTTTATCCCAGTGTTTTCTTCACCCGAGTACATGATGATGCTTCGGGACCTGAAAAGAACACCTGGATCCAAAAACTTATTGCCTCTGACTACAGATTTTATTTCCCTCTGAAATGAGAACATGTCACAAGGTCAACAGCGCTAATTATTTGGTGAGAATAAAAGGCCATTTGTCTACAACTTTACGTGGATGGTGCGCACAGACTCACATACACAGGTGTTACAGGTGAAAAATGAGAGCCTCTGAATGGTTCTAGCCCGTCGTTAACAACTGTGGGCAAGCTGCTTTCCTCCACGAGCCTCGGATTTCTTCAACTGTGTAGTAATACTCATGACACTAGTTGCCACTGAGCATTCCTATGATGTGTCACACACAAAAAATGTACCTTATCTACATTTATTATCATTAAAACCTTACCAGACTGTGCAAGGTAAGTATTATTCCCATTTTAGAGAATGAAGGAACAGGTTTTGTGAATTTAAGTGACTAGCTCAGGGAAACACAGGAGGCCTGCAATTTATGGATATAATATTGTCTTGGGAAGATGCTAACTGTTCTGCCTGCCTCCCAAGACCCTTGAGCTAAAATGAGATTGTGTTTGTAAGAACATTTCATTTAAATAGCAAAGCACCATACGTATTTTTTTATATGTATATCCATTTCTTTTGGAAGTAAGCAGTAATGAGCACATTCAATGCTACAATTAATTAGATCAATCACCCAAATAAAATACTTGGACTTAGATGAAGTCAAAGCCCCAGATTAACTGATTACTATACTGGGTCTGTTTCCATGCCATTACTGAAGCACCTCTCCATCTACAGCACCATTTCCTCCTTTACTCAATGTCTGTGGGGGTCATAACAGAACTCCCAGAAGGATAAGGAGGCTAGTTCTGGCTACCTAGAATCACAAGATCTAACCCTGCCACCAATACTCCCTTATACATTCACATAGAGAGAGAGAGAGAGTTTGCTTTTCTCTTTTCTTTTTTTACTTTCTCTTTCCCAACTAGAATATTAGCTCAATAAGACAGGGATTTCTTTGCCTATTTTTAGCACAGTGTTGAATGAAGGCATAAGCCATGAAATATAGCCTGGATAGAGCAAGCAGTGGAGACTAGCGTGGCAGAAAGCCCAGAACATAGCTAACTCAATGAGATCAAAGAGCCAAGAAGGAGAGATTTAGAGCAATGCAAAGAGAGTGAGAAACACATGGTATCCAGACCTCAGGGATGGGCCAGTCATCACTGAAGCCTGTGCCCAGGCTGGAGCCATAGAAGTAGGCTGCACTTCTCACAATCCGGGAATGTTTCACTGCTGAGCCAGAGAGCTGTGTGAAACACAGTTCTGAGAAGACAAGTGCACCATAAAATAGATATGGTGTGCTCAAAGACGATTACAACTGAGACATGGTCTGTAGAAGGCTTAGAAATCAATAAATATCAATTCTGACACACTGCAGAGATAGCCCCTTGAGGCTGGACTTTTTCAACTCATATTCTGTGAATAATCAGTGAACTGTGGCTGGTTGACATCAAAAAATGAACCAATCTCAGAAATAATGCCACAGATCTCTTCTCCATGACCCAGAGCTATAATATTTTCTGAACTCTGGGAGGATGGCAGGAGCCATCAGTGTAAGAGGTCCACCAGGAGTTCCCTCACTCAGCCTGCTCAGTCTGACCTTTCCACATGCTGGACCAAAAATACCTCCTGTTCTCCTCTCCAAAAGCCAATCATGTCATTTTTCCTCCCAGCACCTCCAAGTAAGAAACACTCACAGAAATGAAGAAATAAATCAGAAAATGGATAGAGAACTTCATCAAGGTCAAGCACATGGAAGCTAACTCTAGCATATATACTTGCAATGCAATACAAAGTACTGCTCTGTGAGTTTTCTGGCTCTGTCTGGAAAGTAACTTTATTAAACATATCTTTGGTGCTATCCAGAGGCATCCGCCACAAAGATACTACAAAATATAGCTTATTCCTGGCTTCATAAAGCTCTTGGGTAGGAACAATTAAAGCTATCTATGCCCCAGGGACATCCCATTTTATATCAACAAATGTTAGTTCATCTGTAACCATGCCAATTTCCATTTAAGAACTTCCAATTATTCATTGCTAAGGGTGAATCCTGCTTTTCTTGCTGATGGTTCCATTACCTCTTCTCCATGCCCCTCCCTCCAAAAAAGACAGATTGTAGGCTTTCCTGGGGAAAAAAATCATAAACTGCAAAATCAGCTTTCCAGTACTGCAAAGCTGGGTGTTACTTCCCATTGAAATAACCTCTTCAAAACCACAAGAAATAAACCTATTTCATCTTCACACATGCCACTATTTCCCTGCAGATTGTAGAAAAGCATTTTCAGTCAGTCACCAGTTGTCCTATGTGACTGCAAAGTTTTCCTTATTGTCCTACTACCAGGACCTCTCAGACTTGTATAGGGAGAAGGAAAGAAATAGTGTGGGGGCGGTGCAGGGAGGGAAAAGGAAATGAGGAGATAGGGCTGTTCGGCTGATCTCATAGGTGGCCACTGGCGTAGAGGTGTTTGCAACTTACTGGAGCCCAAAGGTTACAGAGTGGCACCTTGGTGGCTTGAGAATTGTACAGATTATAAAACTCACTTCCCGGGCTCCTGACAGCAATGCTCATAAATTAACATCTCATTCCCTGTGGTCACCACAGTGGCTAGAAGACACAATTGATCTAACATTTGGCCTCCCCAGGAGGGATGTGCTGATTCTCTGCTTCCAGCACTCTCCACCTACTTATGAGCTCAGCTTTTCATCACCAAATACCTAGGCTTGAGAGTTAAGACCATCAAGCATCAGGCAATCTGCTGGTGTAGTTCCTCCACCTTCCTTCTGAGTATCACCACTTAACAGGCAAGGCTAGTGAAACTTAGATAGTCAGTGGACTCAGCAGCATCAGGAACCACAGCCAGTCCACTTTTGAATTACAAGCCTTTCCCACCCTTAAGAGCTCTGTTAATATTTTCCTATGTAAAACTGCACATGTCTGAGCAAAGTGGATCTGGTTTGCAGGCATGGCCAAATTTAAACAAATTCATTTGGCTCATGCCCCTTAAAGTAACTAATAGTTTTCAGTTTGTTTCTTTCATAACATTATTCCTTAACCAACAAGAATTTCTAAGAGCTTTTCTATTATTAGTCATCTGACTTAGTGGCTTGTCTGAGTGTGAGTCCATAGAAGTGCCTGGTGGAGAAGGAAGTGGGGAAGCAGAGAGGGCAGGGAGGGTCTGTTGGTGGGCCCACCAGAGAGGGCTTCTTTCCCACTTTGCATAAGGACTTCACTTACACCAGCAGTAGCCTGAGCTACGCCACCATGCCTCTGATATAAAATCTATTCCATGTCCTCTTGGGACTACAGGAGGGCTCTGTAGTTTGCACACAGTGCAGCTTCAATACATTTTAGCTACCAATTGAGAGAATTCTGAATGTGTTAAATGTAAGCTGATTTCCTTTTTTTTTTGAAGAGTAAGTGGAGGAACGGCTTGAAGTAATTCTTGCTGCATTTTGGCTTATCAAAAAAATATGGATCAGCTCCTGAGAAACTGAAAGATTTGGAAGCAAAGGTGATATTGTCACCTTCTAATGAGGACTGAGACTTGAGAAGAGAATGATATGGAATAGTGCTGAAAATTTGTTTTTCTAGAGTAAGGTTTACAATACTAGATAAATATGCTGCAGGACTGGCTAAACTATGCTCATCCATTTAGCAAATATATATTAAGGCCCTGTTATGTTCCAGGAACTGAAGGAATGTATTTCAGGAAGACTGTAAAGAATGAGTTTGCCTGAAGCTACCACTTACGACAGTCATGTGCAAACCAAGCAGAGGGAGTGATGGGTCTGGGAAAGAGTGAATTAGATTAGGAAACTGGAGTTTGGAGCACTTAGAGGGTTGAGGCAAGCGGCAATGACAACTGTGTGCAAATGAGTGAAGAGCTATTATAGCCCTTAAGTGTAGGATCCATGGGTTAATGTTGAGGAGGCAGAATTTGGGTCTCAGTGGAAAATAAAAACCTTCAAACCAGTACTACTGAAGACTTGTGTGCTAATAATTTTTTTCAACACGGAGATATTCAAGCAGGAGTTAAACAAATACTTGTCCTGCATGTTAAAATGGGGATTCAAGCAGCACAACAGAAGGTGAATGAATTTATAGCCCATTGTGATCCTTACATTCCATGAGATTCTAAAAGAAGATATCTTCATGCTTTTCACATCAGTTTTAAGGCACCAACTCCTTCTCTATCTTCTATTAAATTTGTTTAATTTGAGTAACAAATGTGTTGTAATAAGATCATAACATTTGTTTTATTTTTGTTATTCCCTAACATTTATGAAGAATTTGATTCATGCCTTCTGTTTACTGCATTTTATAAAATAAGAAAATGAAGATCATTTGAGTTAAATACAGCAACAATAAGGAAGAATTCGTTGTACTAATAATGTTCTGTTGCTTGAGTTGGGTGGTGTATATAGATGCATACTTTGTCTGTCTGTCTGTCTGCTTATCTGTTTGTCTAATTGGAATGCTGCAACTAAATTAGAAAGAAAAAAAATAGCTGACATTAGAATACTTAGACTGACTTTCTACTTTAGAGTCTATAACTTAAACTATCCATATGGAAGATAAATCAGGTATCATTTTAAGTTAAAGAATTGTTTAGTTGGTGTCTATACATTTGACCTCCTTAAAAATTCATAATTACTACTCAAACTGTCATCAGACCCACCCACATTTCTCATTGCCTCTCTCTTGGCTTAGTGATTCTGCCTCCTTCCTCCTTCAATTCCCCAAGCCACTCAGGTGTTACAAAATGAAAGCAAACAACTGTCAAATCTCGAATGTAATCAAACGTATCATCCTCCTCAAGTTGCCCTCTTTTTGTCTTTCTCTCCCCCTCACATGACCTACCCAACCCTCTTCAATGCACGCGCACACTCCTCTGGAAAATTCACTGCCGGATTCTTGGTGGTTCTGAGTACTGGCAAATTGCACAGCATCAGAAAATCCATATATATTCCAGTAGGCCGTGAAAAAGAATTTCCCCTGGAATTTGATGAGATGACCACCCAGAATCATAATAACACTTATTCGAGACATTTAAAACAGACTAGACAAAGCACTAGAGACTATGATGTAAAGATCAATTCTCCTCTGGCAAAGAAATGGACTAGGTGATTTAATGTACCTTTCCCATTGTTAATTTCCATGATCTTGAGATTAATTTGAATGCAGATAGAATCCATTTGAATAATGGCTCAAGAAAAGAACTTGGTTGCTAATTTAATAGGTGCCAGGGTGTGAAAAATTATTGTCGTGATCACAGAAACTGAAACTGAGCTTGTAAAAATATTTTTGCAGAATATTAAACAGTTCTACAGTGGCTAAGGCCACACACACATACATATAACATAGCAGACACTCTTTTACCATGAGTTAATGCTTTTAAGTAAAAAACGTGTACACAAGTTGTTAATGGGTTTGGAATTGCCTTAGTACATCATACTCTGATTTGTCATGGTCGCCTAAGAGATATGAGAGACAGTTCCTAAATAAAAATATTACTTAGGATTGAAAGATGACCAAAAGCTAGAACAAAGAAAAAACTACAATGCTGAAGGAAGAACACAGGAATTGGGGTGTGGTAAGGAGACATCTTCAGGATTTGCATTTTGGAATTCATGTTTTTCATTTCTTTCAATAGCAAAATCTATAGATTAAAGAGTCACCTTGCCCTTGTCTCTCTATTGTGAATTCTCTAACAGTTCGGAGAAAATGTTCTCAAAAGCATGTAGTTCAGTGTTTCTATTCACATGTACGTTATGGTATATGTTGTCTGAGTGATGATAAAAACATAATGACAAATACTTCCATATCCAATGAATAAAGATACCCCAAAAAGTGATGTATAACAATGACTTTGCATTTTGTTGTTTTGTTAGTTTGCTTATGGATAAAGAAAAAAGTCAGAAAACAATAAAAAACAACAACAACAACAACAACAGATAAGCGTGGCTTCATCTCTTACTTTCCAAAATCCAAACAAAAGTTTTGTCATAACATCTCTACTGCATTGGGCATCTACTACTTGCTGCATGGTTTATGAGCATTCTCTTAAATATTTATAAAAATTGTGTATACGGGCATTATTATCCTCATTTTAGAGATTAAGTGACTGAGAATCAGAGAGGTTTATTACCTTGCCCAAATAAGTAAGTAACAGAGTAAAAATACCGCCTAACCCCAAAGCCCACATTATTTCTCTTGCATGTCGCAGCGTACACCATGAACATCTAAAGGGAGGTGACCCGTATTGAGCAATGGTGATTCGGCCTGTCTTTCAGAGTTATTTTTAATTTGGACACAAGTTTCCTCTCAAATTATTTTGCCATACCAAGCTTAACTTGATCACTCTTAACTTTGCAAAACAGAGAACAGATATTGGTTTAATTTAAATCTTCCAGACGCTGGCTATATATTAGCATACACACTCACGGACTTGACTCAAAATGCAGATAAGCACTATGAGAATTTCAGACAACACAAAAAGCACGTTGAGGTGATCGGGGTGGTGGGTAGGGGATGGAGGGCATATCCTGGGGCTTGCAAAGTTCCTCTTAGAGAAGTTGTACTAATTCTATGCTATGCTCCCTTTCACGGCTTTCAGAGTTTGCAGCCGAGACCCTTCCTCACGCAGAGGTTTGGTGTGGAGAGCATCCCACTGCGTGAATTCTGTCCAATCACTTATGACACAATTAGATCTAGACTTTACTTTTTACTCTTGTTACCTGCTCATTCAATGACTACACAAGACCACAATGCAAAGACAATCAGGATTTGGTCTCACAAAGAGATCTGCTTTGAGACACAGTCCCAGAAATATTTTCTTCTAAAGCAGATGCTACATGTACCTCAAATATAGCAATCAGTTAACAAATATTTGCTGAGTACCAAGGCAAGGAGGACCCTCGAAAGAAGACAAAGAAGCAGTAGGCCCTGTGTTTTGCCTCATGAGCTGAAAATCTCGGTGGGAATTTAAAAGACAAGTAATGAGAGTAGGTGGCAAGTGATGGTTCTGGCCTGGCATGAGGCCTCTGCAGCTTGGCATGGATCCAACCCAGGAATAAATCTACTCTTAGGCAGAAGGGATTATACAAGCTGCCTCTGAAATAAGATCAAGTCTATAAAGCACCAAACAGTCCCTGGCAGACTGCAGGGACCCAGGGGAGATTGTTTTTCTGTCTCCCCTTTCTGTCCCATTACTCCAGGGAACAGCATCAAGTTCCCCTTGCAGTTAACCCAGCTTCATTTGTTCCCCACTCCTGATTACAAAACTTCTTTCTTTGTGAGCCCTAGTTCCCACTTGATAGTCCAGTACTGGAACTCTGTCCTGTTCTCCATCCTGGTAAGCTGCCTACATGCCGGTCTCTTTACACCGAAGTGCTTGTGCCTTGCTTTTGCTTGGCATTCTCCAACGGGCTAGAGTTTCGGGCCAGTTAACAGCTAAGAGCCTGCGCCAACAATGTCTGTGGCCTGTTTGGCTGCTGTTCCAGATATTGCCTGCTCTGTGATTTCTTATCCCCCTGATGGGTCACCCAATTAGACCACAAGTTTTGTACTGGCTGTCTAGAATAGTTTGTTGAAAAGAAAGTCCAAGGCTTTCTCTAGGTTCTAAGGATAAGCGGTCATGAGCAATTAGTAATGGCTGCCTTGGTGTGGAAGATGGTCACAAGAGAACAGGATCCTATCCATTTCATGGACCATTATCTATTACCCTCCTCACTAAGTACCACATTTAACTTCCCACACGTACCTACTTGCCAGCACTTGCAACTGGATCTGTCCTTCTGACCCCACCTCAAAGACCTAGAATGTATCCAGATCCAAACCCAAATCTCCTCCCTGGTTTCACTCTTCTGCTGCTAAAGAAATCCCAGACCTAGCACAATAAAAATGACAATTCAGACAGAAGAGGTCAGGGCGAGAGCAAGAATAAGACAGTGTAAACTAAGGGAAGTGAATTCAAAGATGTGACAGCCAGAAAGTATAGCATTATTTTCAGCATAAGCAGTCCATCATGAGAGTAACCCATTCATTCAAATCTGTTTTTACAATGTTGCACATCAAAATTTGTACCCTGTTCTCTAAACACCAGTATCAACAAAATCATTACCTCACATCTAAATCTTCCCAAGGAACTTGACATGAGATTTTTACCCCTGAGATATCTGATATCCTAATTAGGGAGATTAATTTGTCATTTACCCTGAACAATGTAAAAATTCAGATCCGCTTGCAATCCCAATTTTCAATTGGCCTTTCATAAACTTGTTTTTCTCTGCCCTTTGGCTAAATAAGAAGCCTAGTTTCCATGAATATTTTTATTTTATAGGTTGGATAGGAAGGTTAATTGTCTTTTCCCTTTATTTGTCTTTTTCTCCTTAATGGGAAAAGCCATCAATGTGTCTGAATTGACAACCAAAATTACTAGAAAAAAAAAAAAGACTAAATGGTGAGCAGAGTTTCGAGTCATTGTACATTTTATTTGGTCTGCAAGTCATGAGCAATATTTACCACACTGAATTTCAAAGATATGAAAAACAAGGACCTACATAGAGCTTTCTGGAGCTTTATTTTATTTTATTTTATTTTGCATTTTTCTAACATTTATTTTTTAGGGAAATAGAGTTTACATGCCAGAAAAGTGGATATCTATCCCTTTAGAAAGTTCTATGGTTAAACCCAACACCATGACGGCAAGATATATTTCTATCAAACCAAACTGCCTCCATTAATGTCTATTTACAACAGTGCATTCTGCTCTTGTTTATAATCCTGCACCACAAAGAAAAGAAAGCTGTTGTGTTGTCTATGGAGTCTTGGAGATACACTTTGGAAGGGTGGAGTAATGATGCCCTGTGATTAGAAAGAACATTCAAAATACTTACACATCTTGGGGAAAAGGATGTTCCCTTCACAACTCCTATTTGGTTGCCCATGATGTTACAACGTTGTTAGTTTAAACTACAATCTAACTATAGTTTGCTCTGCCCTGAATGGAAGATGAATAGTCAGGGTAGTCAGCCACCATTACTTAATGAGAGGCAACTACTACAAGCCTTCAGATATCCTTATCTCTGATAACACCAGCGATTTTGATAATTGGCTTAATAAATGTTAAAAAGGATTTTCACTTATTAAATTAATGGCTTGTTAATTAGCAAAACAGATGCTAGAAATGGGTTACTGTTGGTGAAATTAGAGAAATATATTTGGAATAGGTGGATTGAGACAGTCTCCTACATGTACATGAAAACAGTATGATAATATAATGAGCACTGTAGTTGCTAAACATCATGTAATCGCTAAACATCATGTGCCCAGGCTGTGTGTCAGATGATTCTTGGTTACCCAATATTTCTCTGAATCCTGACACTGAAATAGTGCCACATTAGCCTCAGGTGAATCTTCTCGCAAGATGTTTTCAAGAAGCCAAAAAGGACAGAACTGGGACTTCATCTACCTGCAAAACAAGTTATATGGCTGTGCTTGCTAAGAAATATCTTCATGAGGGGCCGAATTTAGACTAAGGCTTGCTTTCATTATAACCCGGCACCAAGCGTGTGTTTGTTGGGGGTTGGGGGGGGGGGGAGTAGCTAAGCATCATACACCTCTAACTAGTGGGTGCTACTGAGATCTACCCAAAAGCATATCCAAGTTAGCTTAAGCCTACTCACAAAAGGCACCCACCCTCCAAACACACCCAGACACCCTACTCCTTGCCAGACTATTCTATAGTCTTTATTCTATAAAACCCACCTTTATGCTAATGGGTTGATTTAAAGGATAAACCCAATATTGAGATTGAGCCCCCAGGGGGAAGAACAAACCATGCAGTTAATCACACTAAACAATTATTTTACCTGCTGTGTCTTTACTTCTTGTTCTATACCAAATGCATTTGAGAAATTCTAGAATTCTATTGGTCCATGTGAAAATGAAAAATCAAATCAAATGTTACCAGAAACAAAACTGAACCAGTTCAACTTGAGGGGTGGAGGTGGTGAGCTGCTTGCATGAGTGCGTATTTCATACCAGGGAAGCTGGTATGTCCCTCCCTCTATTAAAGGTGACTGAAGAAGGAAGAGAGGCCCAAGTTTTTCTGAGTATATTAATGAGTCTTTAGTTTGCAGAGAGAGGCCTAGAACAGATTTTGGAGGTAGAAGGTAGAGAAAACCAGACTATGAAATAGGGGCACTCTTTTTAGAGTCATTGGGGCCAGTAAAGAACTGAGGAACAGAAAACCAAGGGAATAAAATAGAGTTTGGGTTGTAGGAAATGGCCAAGATGCTTTTTATTAATGGGAATATCAAAACTAAATTTCAAGTTATTAATGGTGTCACAGAAAGGTAACCCCCCTTTGACTCTCTGAAAGGTCTTTTCCATACACAAAGATCTTAGATAACTGGTTTTGATAGGGGTTTTTTTGTTTTGTTTTTTGTGTGTTTGTTTTACATGGGGGAGAGGGATATGGGATGAGGAACTACCAAAAAGATATTTTTTGTTTTCTGTTTGTGTTGATTCTGCAATACTGGATAGCAAATGTAAAATCGTTAGCTGATTTAGAAACAACTAGAAGACAGAGGTGACTGGGAATCAACCTGCCTCAAGGGACTTTGGATTATACTAATGTGTGTGCATTAATTTTGAATGTTAAAAACAGTAATTAGTAATAATATTCTTTGTCGCAGACACTTTTGTTTACATCAGAGAAAAGCCTCCGTGGTATTGTGATATAATAAGAAAAATACATATGTGGAATACACCCCCTATTCCTGGCACAGAGTTCCTAAAACTCTTGTAATTCTCCCAGTGATAGAAAAGAAAGGAACATCTTTTGTTATTCAGAATAAGCCCCTTTAGATCATACCTGAGTTTATGCTAAGAGTAACTCTTGGAGGATGGGGCTGGTTACCAGAGGAACCAACCTCATGATTGGAGGGTTGGAACTTTTAACTCCACCCACCTTCAGGGAAAGGAGAGCCGCTAGAGGTCGAATTCATCCTGCCAATGGTCAAAGACTTACTCGATTATGCCTATATAATTAAACCTCCATATAAACCCTAACTGAAGGGGTTTAGAGTGCTTCCAGGCTGGTGAACAGATTCGCATGCTGGGAGGGTGGCACGTCCAGAGAGAACACGAAGCTCCACATGCCCCTGCCCCTTACATTGCCATATATATATATACATATAAATATATATGTACATATATATTTGGTATATATGTAAATACATATATACATATATATATGTGTATGTGTATATATATATATGTATGTGTGTGTGTGTGTATATATATATATATATATATATATATATATATATATATCTTTCATTTGGCTGTTCCTGCATTGTATCCTTCAAAATAAATCAGTAATAATAAGTAAAGCATTTCCCTGAGTTCTAAGCCATTACAGCAAATTACTGAACCTGAGGAGGGGATTATGGGTACCCTGATTTACAGACCATTGGTCATAAATAAGTACAGGTGACAACCTGGGTCTCATGACTGGCATCCAAAGTGGGGGGCAGTCTTGTGAGACTGAGTCCCTAACCTCTGGGGTCTGCTAATTCCAGGCAGTTAGTGTCGAATTGAGTTGAATTTATAGGATACCTGGTTAGTGTCCTCCAAGAAGTGGAAAATTGCATGATGTGAAAAAAAAACATGGTGCCAGAAGTCTTCTGAATATAGAAAGTGTTTTATTTTAGGCTTTTTAAATAAAAGGTCATTTATTCCTACATATATAACTACACACAGAAAAGAAAACTATAGTATCAAGGAGCCAAAGAGGGAGCATATTAGCTTTTCTTGGAGTTCATAGCTCAAATAATGGAGATACTCCCATTTATGATGTTAAGTCCAAGCCACTCCTCGGAGCTCATTGGCAGATGAGGAGACAAGCAGATGCATCCTCTAATAAATCCAGGTAGACGTTATCCATGAAGCTGTTCCAGTTTGTGGCATATGACTCACAGCCAGAAGCCTGGGCTATGAGTCCCTGCTGACAAAGCTCAACCCCATCATCACCATCTGTCCACAGGGTCTCACTGTCCACCATCCTTCTATACACACAATGCCTTGAGATGGATTCTACTTATTCTTAGAAATATTTCCCCGTGTGGGTACTACCTTAGCCCCCAACTGATGGCCCCTCTTAATTTACAGAGATGAATTTACATAGATATAAATCTATAGATAAACACAAATATTTTCTACTTTATAATTTTCATACTCACCACCTCATATTCCTAAACAATATTTCTACAAAATTCCTGGCCTGAAGGTGAAACCACTAGGCAGGCTGCAGGTAATACGGCATTGTGCTTTAGAGCACCGTCTCAGGAGCCAGATTACTGCATGCACATCCTGGTGATTCTACTTGCCAGCTGCATAACGAGGGCAAGTCAATTCACCTACCTAACGAGGGTAAATGTCTCAGTGTTCTCATCTTTGGCACAAGGCGGTTATAGTACCTAAATCATACGGCTACTGTGAGAGTTTAGTACATATGAAACCTTTTGCCAGTGAGGTGCTAGGGCTGACTCCAATTAGCTCACGAAAGCCTATTGGTAGCTTCTCTTCCCAACTCCCCGTTCAGCGACATCAATTCGTGGCTCGCAGTTGACCATGGTAGGAGCATTTAAACCACAGAAATTGGCAGATGCTACAAATTAGAACTTGTTGTTGTTTTGTTTTGTTTTGTCTTGTTTGTTTTGCTTTGCTTTGTTTTGGAGAACTGATTGTTTACCATTTACCAGTGTATCACTGCACTTAGCATGTTAGCTCTCAAGAAATATAAGCTATTATTAATTTTAAAAGATGATGAAGGGACCTTCTGTCAAGTTAAAGGATTTCTCCCCAACTTTTCCTCACCACAAACAACTCTTTGCAATTACACAAAGAAAACTAAGACAAACTACATTCTGGTGGTAGAAAAACTTCAAGCTAAACATACACCAAATTTCTCTACCCTAGCTAACTTTAACAATTTAGATGTTCTGTCCAGATTCACCTTGCCCATTCCAGTCTATGATATGAAACAAAGTGCCTTATAAAAAATACATTGTACATAACATGAGCACTTTTTCAATGGTCTTGCCAAGCTCAAGATCACATGTTTATACATTTCTATTAAAGTCTGTATATGAATCCCTGCTTGGGTATCAGTTCAAAGACAACACTTAAGAATTCCATGAACAATACATATATCTCAAAGATGATGCAATTTTAAATAAATGACTAATGTAATTTCTCATCACCCCAACCAAGAAAAAAAATCAGTGGAATAGAATCTTGTCAGTTCCCAGTTTGTTTGTGAAGGAGATGGACGCAGAGCAAGAGAAATCAATCAAACACGGTTTTCTTTTCCTTTTTCACATTGATAGAATTTTAAATCAAGTCAACTTTCCTGGAGTACTTACTATGTAGTCTCCTTGAGCAATGTGGAAATGAAGAGAATGGATTTCTATTGCTTTATTTCATTTATTTTACTTTTTTAGTATTAATAGGAGAAATGAGTAAATTTACAAGGCTAATTGGAATTACCAATGGACCAGAGATCTGGCCATATGACATCCTTCTACAGGAAATCCTAAGTATTTCAGAAACATTAATAATAATGTTCTGAAATCTCTTTTTGCCATCCTTCTGCCACTAAGGATTTCACGATGTGACTTGGACCCATAACACACCGTAGGCCAATAAATCACTGCTGATTCCCACAAGTCTCAGCCAAATATTTAGTCATTCATACATGAGAGCTTTTGGAGTTTTGCCCATGATTATGGGTGAGATGTATATTATTCTTATCAGGTATCCAGATAAGTGGGAAAGAAGAAAACCGGTCATTATAAATGTATCAACACACTATCCCTGAGCTGTAACACTTGCACGTTTCTCCTGGATCAAAAACGCAAGTTGCTGTACACATGATATCGTCACTCTGATGACTATTTCTAGTATTGCTACAAGTAGATGAGATTTGAATGACTGGTTGTCTTAATAGGTTAGTGGGTTGATGGGGTGGCACTCCCAGAGAAGAAAGTAAGACAAGGTTCTTAACATTATCCACTGAGAAGAAAGTGAAGAAAAACATTCTGCTCCAGAGACAAAGATGGTCAGGAGGCCATAGAGTCTCAGAAACATACATGGGTGCAGGTGCCCATTTCCCAAGAAAGAAAAGTAGAATACGCACTCTCTTTTCTTTCTCCTCACCAACAACAGAGAAGCCCTGTTGACTATGGGGCCATAAGAGTTCTTTGCTCTGCAGGTTGCCATATACTTTACGCTCACCAGCTTCCTAGACTGGGGAAAGGGAAAAGGAAAGGGAAGGAGTGTCCCAGAAAAAGAGAGGTTTGTTTGGGCCGACAGTGGACAACAGGTGGCTGTCTGAGAAGAGCAAGTCAAGAAACTACTCAACTCAACTCTCACAAAACCGGACTGTTTCTCTGCCCCAGGGCTCCCACCCAAAGGCAATCAAGCCTTTCCCTAGCCCACGTCCTCCAGTGTACAGGAAAGGTACATAAATTAACCCTGCAGCCCACCCCACTTTAAAGCCTATCCATGTAGAGAGGGGCTAAGAAAATAAATGCCTGTATTAAAAATGTAAGTCACTTTTCTCTTACTTTCCCCTGACCTTTTCAAAGAGTTCAATGTCCAGCTATGCTCTTTCTCATATCAGCTCTATCAAAGACCTATGTGAACTTGCTTGTTTCACAGGTCAGGGTGAATGTATCTCACCCCTGACTCAAAACAATTCTTCACTACTGCCAAGACTGGAAAAATAAGTGCTTGGGGTTATCAGCTTCTCTCAGTCATGACCTTGCATACAAGCTTTGAAGTGAAGGGACATGAATTTGAATTCTATTTTCACTACTTATTCTCTCTTTAGCTTGGATAAATTACCCATTCTGAGAGATAGTCTCTACATCTAGAAATGAGAATAAATCCTATTCCCCAGGTTTGCTGTGGATTAAATGGAATAATGTATATAAAATAACCAGTACATGATAAGCTATGAGCCTACTGACTAGGATTAAATGTGGCATTTAATATCATCAAATAACTTTAAAAAATATAAAAGAAGACCTCAAGAAGTCTGAGCCCAGAGGCCAGATTTAGTCTATGAGAAGGAGGAACAGGGTAGAAGAGGAGATGATAGAAAATAAAAGAAGTCTTATGATTGTTTTGAATCCAACATCTTCTCTTTGTTTGACAGTACAGTTGAGTCAGTATTTAAATAGAGAATTAAACTATATAAACGATCTAGAAAAATTGATTACACGGTTAAAGGAAACACTTCTCTATGCTGGATGAAGGGAGTTCATTTAGTGGAAGACCCATGACCTCTCTCTGGGAGTGACCAATCTGATAGATAAATCTGGAGAAATAAACTGGACATGTTCACCTCAGCTGTTCCTTTTTACCTCTAGGTTCTTTTGTGTTCCTCTGAGGCAGGTCCAAGTCATCATCTGTTATCTTCTACCCCTAAGCTGCCCCATCCAAGAGAGTCAAACTTGGTCCAGCACAGCCAACAACTGGTAGAGAGTATAATTAAGTATATCCTCCAACTGAGGCTTTATCAGTAATTAAAGTAGTATTCTGAACTCTCATCTGTTTTACTCTGTTTCATACTTCTTGCCTTTCTTAGCCCTGAAGCAGGACAGAGAGTTTTATTTACTGGGCCCCCTTCGGGGATCCCAGTAAGCCTTAATGCTACTTATGGATACTGGAAAACTACCAAAGCAAAGGGAAAACTCAAAACTTGTCTGGCTATGTCGAAGTAATACGAACTAGAATAACTGGCAGAAAATATCATTATGACTAATTGTCATGTGTATAATAACTACTAAAAATACCATTAATGTAGGTCATCTTATTTTTCTTTGAAATTTTATTTGAGTATAATACCAAATGTGTTTCAATACACTTAGGCTTCCTCTGTTCTTCCAGCACTCGAACATGACAAAACTGAAAGAGAATGGCAACCACATGGGTAGATAGAATTTAAGCAACTTGATTTAACCCTAGACCTTGCCCCTAGCCTAGACCCTCGCTCTGTGGGATTTCCTGCACTGATCTGTAGGAAGTTGATTCATTGCTTAAGTAAGCTTTGTATGCACCAAGGGATCTGCACCTTCCACCCTAGGGAGGTAGTTATTTAAAGAGAAAGCAGTTAAAATGTTAAGTTCATCATCAGTGAAGCTTTCAGGGTGACCCAGAGGGCCTACTTCTTGAAGAGAAAATAGGATTTTAATTGACATATTCGATCCCTGGTTCCTCTCTAGGGCATCCCCATACAGGTCACAGACTGTGATGTAACTGCATGGTTTCCAACCACTTTCAATTCAGTTCACACCCAGCTCTCATGAAATGCATTTCTGCCTACCATCTTATTCTCCTTCCCAATCTAAAATGCTCTGTCCTGCCTCCCAGCCACCCTATGTTTACAACTTTAATATGAGATGTTTAAATTGTGTCAGTCTCTGTTACTGATTATGTATCTTTCATCTAGACTACTTGAATCCTATCTAAAATTGCTCCCTCTGTGATGAGTAGAATCTTTATGCTCATATACAGATATTAAGAATTAGCTTTCTTTACCTGATGACAGTCAGACTGAGAATTTGATGTGGTTTAACCCTTGAAACTAACCAAGGATTCTGACAATGAAGGAGCTCTATTTGGTGATTCGATACTTAAAGTATGGAGCTGTGTTTTGTTCACTTCTGAATCCCCAATGCTTAGAAGAGTTGCTGGCATAAGTGTTTGATGAATCCTTGCAAATTAATAAATGAAGTAATTAACACTTTAAAAGCAAATCTCTGCATCAAAATCTTTAGGGAATGCTCCATAAATTAACAAGATGATGAGCAAGAAGGATGATTAAAGAGACCTACTCATAAAAGTATAAGTGACTAGGACCCCAACTCAGCCAGATTTCATTACTTAGGAAAAGAGTTTCTTTTACATCCCCAAATGTGTTGAGTTGTTGTCATTATTTGCTGGGTTTGACTGCTCAGAATCCACCTCTCCCCCATTCAGCTTGAGTATTTTATCTATACTATATTTTATCTGGTAACCCCACTTTTGAGAAAAGCTGAACACACACACACACACGTATGCATACGCGCGTGCGCACACAAATACACACATACACACACACAGTGCCACATAAACTCTAATTGGCATAAGCTGATCAGCACATTGCTCTCCCTTGGCCACTTGATGGGTTCACTGACGATGCAAGAGGCTAAGACTCCATCTCAGCCAATGAGATGTGGAGAACTGCTCCTTGGAAGCTCCTTTATTCTTCTGCTACTGAGGGTTGTGCTGTCTCTTTCTGCAGGACATAAGCAAGAAAGCATGAAGCCCCGAGAAACTGGTGACAGCTGTCTTCTGACCACAAAAGAGGCTGGCCTTAGGCGAAAGCAGTTTTAGGGAAAATGGAGAAAGATGAGACAAAACGATGGCATCGGTGAACAACTGGCTCCAGCCTGACCTACCTCTGTGACTTCTCAGTTACATGAGCTGATAAATGCCTCATTGTTTTAGCCCATTAGAGACCAGTTTTCTGTTACTTGTACATAGCTAAAGCCAAACTCACTAAATTTATCAACTAAGTTCTTAATAAGTTGCTATATCCTCACTAAGTTGAAAATATAAACACGTCAAGGTAAAGGGATCCATTAGGGAACTTTCAATGCAGGAAAAAGCGTGAGAGGATGCAAAAGCCTCATGACTTCCCAGCCTCTGCCCTCACCTCTAGCCATCTCAGCATGCATCTCGGATTCCTTCAGGCATTTAACTGCACTCATTGCATGATAATTATGTTCAAGCCAGTGCCTGAAGAAGGAATAAAAACATTGTCTCTCCTCTCTAGAAGCTTATAAATAGCTCTATATTGTGTGTAGGCAAAGACTTAACAGTATTAAAAAATTAAATGATTATGATAAGGTGTTAAGATGGTAGATTTCCTCCTAAATTTCTATTCATTTTAAGTCACATATTTTTACAATTACTTTGTAAAACTTTGACTTAAAATAACTTCACAAGAAACTAAAAATGTACTAAAAGTCAGTGTCATAGAGAGGTAACAAAAAAAGCTAACAAAATCTTATCTGTAAAATCTTTTGTTCAGCATAAAACACCATATATGCATGTAATGTCTTATAAAAATATTCAACACTTATTGGACATCTACTATATGTCATGCTGGCACATTCTGAGCACTTTGTATACATCATCTCAATCTCCACCACAAATTATTATTTCTTTCTTATAAATGAGGATCCCAATGCACAGAGAATGTAATTGACTTGCCCCAAATGACACAGTGAGAAAGCAGTGGGTTAGGACTTGAACCAAGCCTGTGATTTCAAATCCTGGGTTTCTCACTACTCTATTATTCTGTTAAAGGATTGCATAGCATGTGATAGGCAGAATAACAGTCCCCCAAATGTCCATGTCCTATACCCCTGAACCTGAGACTATGTCAGGTCGCACTGCAAAGGGGAACTAAGGTTGCTGATGGAATTGAAGTTCCTAATCAGTTAACCTCGAGGTGTGAAATTACCCTGGATTATGCAGTTGGGACCAGTATAATCACAGCAATGACAGAAGCACAAGTCGGAATGATGCAGTGTGAGAAAAACTCAACTCTAAAGATGAAGGAAAGGGCCATGAGCCAAGAAATGAGGGCAGCTTCTAGAAGATGGAAAAGGCGAGAAAGCAGATTTTCTTCTACAGCCTCCAGAAAAGAATGCATGGTTGCCAGTGCCTTGATTTGAGCCCAGTACAACCCATTTTTGGACTTCTGACCTCCAGAACTTAAAAATAATAAATTGTTGTGTTTAAGCTACTAAGTTTGTGGCAATGTGTTACTACAGCAACAATGGGAAACCTATACAGAGTATGTATAAATTTTAAGGTCATTTAGGTAGAAAGATGAATAAAAGGAGATATCCCCAAGATAACCATTTTTAAAAGTGATAAAAAATCAAACGCTATAGGAAAAGAAGCATTGTCCTTGGAGACACCAGAGTCTGGTTCATACCAATAAATAACCAATTACCTTGGGCAACTTACCTGAGCTCTCTGAGTTCCCTCTTCTGTACATCAGGGATTATGACTTTTATAGTGCTATAATAAAGACTAAGAGTTTTTAGAAAGAAGCTAACACATTGTGAGCACTCATAGGATATTTTTCTGCCCCATTCTTCTCGTAGACCCCCAAGGGAACACTGAGAAAAAAACAAGCTCATCTTAGGAAAAAGTTGTATTTCCTGGATAGTAAGAATAGCAAATATTTAAACACCAATGCAATTTGCTAAATAGAAATGATATGCCATTTTAAAAAAGATATCTACGTAACCAAAATTTTAAGGCGAAATTTCTTATACTAGGGGTCATTCTAGAGTTTTCACCTGTCTGTCTGTCTCTCTGTCTCTGTCTCTCTGTCTCTCTGTCTCTCCCTGTCTCTCTCTCTATGCAGGTATCAAGCTAAGTGAAATAGCAACGCAACAAAAAGGATGCAAACAGATTAATCCATTCATTTTGCTGAGCGAATAACTAGCGCTGCTTTCATTACACAGGCGACTTCTAACAATGAACACATGTTTTAAAAACAGTCTTCGCTGGGGCTTCAATTCAGATCTGCATTTCAAGGTTTTACCTTTCCCCCGGTGACCCATTTGTCTCAGGGAGGCATTCCATTAGCCTGCCAGAGCAAACCGATTCAGTATTGACCGGGAAAGGCTTCTCACTTGAAAGACATATTACACAGAGGTGGAGGTGTCGCTGCCACAAGTCAATACACCAAGCGCGAGCACGCGCCTGGATGATTCAGGAATATGAAATGAGGAAGGGCCCTGCCTGGGCATTTGGAGCAGAAAAGCCTCCTTCTTTCTCTTACAGAATAGATAGCATAGAAGTGAGAAGCTCAATAAAACATGTTTTCCCCAAGGCAGGAAGCTGACTCCCATCCTCTGCTGGTAGAAAATGGGAATAAGGAAAATGGGAGTAAGGAAATAAGGCAAAGGTTTTTTGCCTCAAGAACCAAAACGGTGAAGTTTCAGTAATCTTATCCTCAAGTTATTGCTTTTTAGACAATAACTCTGTTCTTTTCAAATACCCTTGCCCCACAGGCCCTTTACTGTGGTCTTGCCTCTACTTGCTTCACAGAGGACAGCCATAAAGCCCAGATCTGACAAATTTATCAAAACTCTCTCTTCACACCCTTCACACGTGATGTTTATCTTTATAAACAAGATACTTGGCTATTTAGACAAGAAATTGAGTCCCCTTATATCTAGAGCATCAAAAACATTATACATCCAATGAGACAGAAATAAATGCTAATCAATGATAAATATGATTTATTTAATATAAAACTGGTGCTCAGATTAAAGGGTGAGAAGGATGCGAGATTGTGGTATCCAATGCTGGCTTTTAATCTTTTTTATTTCTCAAATGATGACTTTGATTTGTTGAAATGTTTTACAGCCTTGAATGTCTGACAGAATAAATTAAACCCTTCCTAAGTGCCTTCCCTTATCCCACTATAAGATTGCCCTCCACATCCAGCTTGAAAAATCGTAAAACTGGCTGTGCTAAAATACTTAGGACCCCCTACGTTCATTTTAAGATTTGACCTCTACATATTTACGGCACTCCTTTTTTATTTACATTTTCGCATTGCTAGGAGAGAGGGACCACTGTATTGTGGCACGCATATTATTTAAATCATGTAGTTTCCAAATGTCACTAGTGAAGGCTGAAATCCATTATCATTTAGTCACAGAAATGAAGCCCATCATGCTGTGCACTTGCAGAAAAGAATAAAGAGGTTTAAGCTGGAATCTGCATAATCCCAGGTAGAGGCGAAGCAGCAGTAAGGGAGAAGAAAAATGCATCATCTCTGATATGCAAACCATGGGAAAGAATGACATTTATTACAAATCAAGCCATCTGAATGCAGAGGACCCAAGAATATGCTTAAACAAGTACACACACTGTAATGAATAGCTTTGAGGCACTGACAATCATTTTCTAAGCCATTTCATAAAGTTCCTCAAATATATGCACAATTCTGTAGTTAAAATGCAGCTGCAATTCCTTCTATTTTCATTTAGAGGCCAATGTCAATAAAATGAAAAACCCCACCTCAACCCTATCCAAAATGATCTTCCTCGAAGAATACTTTCACTTATTTCTTTCCAAACAAATATCTAATATTATTCACATACCTAGATGAAAAAAACATATATTTCAAGTATTAAGTAAAAGGGGAAACAAGGGAAATAAAGAAATAAATGAGCACATACTCCAGGGGGGAAAGGAGAATGGTGTGTCTACTCCAGAACCCTGATCAAACAAAAAGGGTAAGAGGGGGAAGTGTTCCCCCAAAAGAATCTGGTTTTATCATTTTCATTTCAAATGATGGTACATTAACTCAGTAAACTGTTAAATACTGAAATGATAAATATGAAGATTATGAAAAAACAGAAAAGCATCTATAAAATGTAAAAGCAAAAGAAAATATGAAATGGTATCTATACTATTATTGCAGCCTTGAGAAATTATTTATACCTACAGAAAAAAAGTCATAAAAGACTATAATATCTATAGATATGGTGACAGTAGTTATTTTTATTCAGGAGAATCATGGCAGTTATGGTAAGATTTTTTTCTTTGTCTTCTTTATCTACCATTTCTAATATTTCTACAAAGAGCGCATCTTGATTTTTAATTTAAATTTTAAAAAGAAATTTTTTTTAATTTAAAAACCCAAGAGGCTGAAGCCTCTAAACCCTGTCTCCAACTTTTTTGTAGAGAAAATTCTTTTCTCAAAGCACTGAGAAAAGAAGGAAAATGAGAGGCCAGTAGAAAATATCAATAGGGGCTTCATGTATCTGCTGCCAAGTACTTGCTCAGCACAAATGTCTTAAACTGTCATAGGCTGTACCCGCTCAGGAGAACTTGGCAAAAAATGAAAGAACAAGAGAACCCAAGAAGGATGGTACAATGGGGGCTACTGAGCTTTCCTGGGTGTTTACTCGTTGATGGCATTCAGACAGAACACACTACCCAAAATATGGCACCTGGACATAATGAATGTTTGAAGCTGAAAGAACATGAGAAATGTCACTGCAGGAAAGACTTTCAGACCTGCCCTTGAATCATATCATAAAAGCCTCATGAGAAACTGGGAAGAAAGGAACATCTCTATCTCCAAGATGAAGAGAGGCTGAGAGAGACCTGAACAAACAGGTGTTGCTAGTTCCCCAGTTTACTACACTTAGCTCACACTCTCTTTGTCCTGTCATGTTTTCCCATGACTTTCTCCTCTGCATCAAACGTAGCATAAAAATGCTCAGGTTTAATTGTTTCTTTAGGTCTTCACTTCCTTATCAAGACTCCTGTGTCATGTAAAAGTTGTATTAATTAAATACATTTGTAGGCCTTTCTCTTGTTAATCTATCTTGTTATAGGCTCCCAGCTAAGAATTTAAAAGGTAAAAGGAAAAGATATTTTTCCTCCCCTACAGCATCATGAAGAAAAACTATATTCGTGGACCATGTTAAGTCCAGATCATTTTGGAAAAATATTTAAGTCCTGAGAGAAGGGACTAATTCCTTCCCTCTTCACAGCATCCTTCAGCATTGGTCCACACCAGGTTAAGGTAGCTTCTCTTCTTCCAGTAAAAGGTTCAAACACAGGGAGATTACCCAGAGCCAAGGTGCAGGGGGTAATACTGGAGGCTTTAACACCTGAATAAATGTGAGTAAATGTGTGACTCACAAAATTGAAAAATTAATAACAATTGATTTAGACCAGACACTGCAAGATACTGTTAAACTGCTCTCACAAAGTTTTCTTGATGTTTTTAGCTTTTGCCCTATTCCCTTGAAAACAAGAACAAGAATATCTCTTAAACAGAGACTGTCAGTTGTGACAAAATCAGAAAAGATTTCTCATGTGGCAAGTGTCTTTTAGGAAATAATCATAGTAAAAGATAATACCTTTGATGTTTAGGAAAAAATGTAGAGTTCTTATTTGAGTAGCTACACACAAATTAACCAAACAGACACAACAAACAAGAAATACTGAAATAAACAATATCGATATGTAAACAAGATGCCAAAAAGCACAGAAATCTGATAATCAAACTCCCAACTCTATGTTTACAGCATAGATCAAATATTTAAAAACTTGAACTAAATGCCTGAACATGTAATGGTAAAAATGATATACACTCTATGACTGAGCTAAGCAAAGCCTGTTGATATTTTTCATATTTTTCAATGGTAAAAAAAAAAAAAAAAAACTTTTGGAGGGAGATAAAACACATGTAGCTTGCTATTTATTTACCAAAATGAAAATAAAGAACAATCAACATATTGAACTAATACTCTTGATTGGCAATACAATTTTGGTAGAGACAGCAGAGTTCACCAAATATTCCACCTGCTCCCCAACGTAAGGAAAATGCAGCCCAATTATTGAGTTACCATTTGTGTGTCTCCATCCACAGTAGCCTTTGCATGAGCAACTGTTGTGTCAAACCACCGAGATTTAGGGTTGTGTGTTCCTATAGCATGACCTAGCCTAGCCTAGCCTGACTAAACAACAGTCAACTCTTTTCTCTTGCCTTGTAGAACATTGATAATTCGAAAAGAATAAATAATGCTACTTTTGTACACTTATAAGGAGAAGGACTATTCTAAATATTTAGGATTCCAGTACACATTATATCAATTGATATACATTGTTGTCCCATGGGAAAAAATGGGTACCATAGTCAAGTAATTTTGTGAAGTAGAGGTATCCTTTCCTAGAAATTTAAAATGTGTCATATAGTAACGGCCCCAAAAAGTCCTACATCAAAGAAACAGCTATAACTTTGTTTAATCCAGTATTTTTCAAGTGAATGAACACTATTTCCACTAAAGAAAGCTTAGGAAATGCTATATTTTACTCCCCACACCCCAAAAAACTGGTTTGTGTACTAACGAAATCTGCATCCAGCTAATATTTAAATTTATTTGCATTCCCTAGCATATATCATTTGCATTCCCTAGCACATGGAGAAGGGTAATAGTCAAGATATTAACAACAGTAATGCCTAGACATTAGTCAATCAGAATAAACTCTGGGCCCTGGAGATCCCACGTTGTGCCAGGCTTTAATTCATTATTGTTGGATAGTAGAAAGGCCTAGGGTGCTGAGGGAAGTAGGAGGGTTAGGCACTCAGAACGGTGGCTATCTAACAACTGGTATAGTTTATATTTTATATCCAGTACTAATGATGTTAACTGTGCCTATAGATAAGTGACAGGTAACTTATTTATTTTACTATTATATTCTGAACAATTTCTTCATTTGCCTAAAAGGCTTAAGTCTTGCTTAATAATTTATTTCTGAAGACCCTTTAATTTATAGCAGGTTGTTGATGAATTTAACAGGTATTGAAGTCCAGGAAATATTTAATAGGCATCTATCATATAACAGGCACTGTGGTAGATAGGTGCTTTCATAAAATTAAACAAGAAAACATATTTTTCTATAGTCCAGAACATGTTAAGATATTTAATTCATACATCCTTATAGACTAAAATATTGACAGTACTATGTCTAACTAGATATTTGGCAAAGGTAGTACAAAAAAAGTTTAATTCTCTTTCACTGTATTGAAACTAAAGCAGAGAAAGAAGGCCTATCTAGCATATCTTTCCTTGTATGGAAAAAATTTTGGCTTTGTTACAAAGTATCTGAACATAAATCTTATTTTACAAGTAAAAGAGGTTTGTTGAAATAATATTTTTAAAAGTTATGTTACTCATTAGAATAAAAATTGATTCTGCTTACCACCTGGCATCAAGTTATTGAGCTATGCTTTCAATAAAAAAATTTTTTTAATTGGGAATGTTCTAGAACATTATAATGTGAGTTTGGAATGGAGTGAAATAGGAGTCAATTGAGCTAAATTTTACATCTCTTTGACAGCCAAAAATTCATTAACGTCTGATAACAAGATATTTTAAACCCTGTGTTGGATCCAAACATCCAAGAAAATATACGGTTCATGTGACATTTCAGAATCCTATTGTAAATAGACTCCTTTGGATGGATGACCTGATCATTAATGACCTAAAACATTCTCAAACTCTCAGCCACCGCCAAATTTAATTTATGTAAATGAAAAACATGACCAAGGTTGTTCCAAGAAACTTTCTTGGCTTTGACAAGAAGTTGCCATCAGCATTTCTTCTATATCCTTTAAAACAGGGGTCCCCAACCCTAGGGCTACAGACTGGTACCGGTCCATGGCCTGCTAGGAACCGGGCCACAGAGCAGGAGGTGAGCGGCAGGTGAGCGAGTGAAGTTTCATCTGTATTTGCAGCCGCTCCCCAGCACTAGCATCACCGCCTCAGCTCCACCTCAGATCATCAGGCATTAGATTCTCATAGGAGCACTGGTCCCTGGTGCCAAAAAGGCTGGGGACTGCTGGTTTCAAAGAAAGATATTTGAAGTTTTATTCCAGTGAAAGATGAAACCTGGATTTTACCCAATAGAAACTCATTATATTCTCCCATGTTTGCTCCTGATTCTTCTTTACTTTACTCCTTAAATTCTAATCAGGGTTTTATTTTTCACTCTAATGCCTTTGACAAACAAAGGAAAGATCCAATCTTAATGGCTGCTAGTTCTATCATTTATTAATTCTGAGTTTGTTGGGAGCGTTACTCAACTTGGATTGGCCTTAAAAATCCCAATTTATCACTCCTTGGTCCAAAATGCAAGGCCAGACCCTGACATGAGAAAAGATGAAGAAAAATTTTTTCTCAGTTCATGTGGGATAAGGTACTCAAATTTGCTGTTTCGCCATGGTCTGTAATTGTTTCTGTTGCAGTTACAACCAGAGTTCAGGAGGTACTTCCAGATTAAGCAGAATTAGATTTAAAATTCTAACTTGGGAGCACATCCCTGACATAACTAGCAGTTAAAATCAATATGGACCCCTATTGTTAGGTGATTACTGAGATAATCCTCAGCTCTAATGCAATATGGTGAGTGAGGTAGTTTCCACTTAAGTAATTTATTCTCTATTGTGAATTCTTTTGTTCAATTGGATTTACTATAGTGCTGCTTTATATCCTTTCAAAAGTATCAGGGAAACATAGTGTATCTAATTACATAATAAATCAATAGTTCCATCACCATTTATTAATTCTGAGTTTCTTGGGAGGGACGAGGATGTTAAGGTGCATCGAATTTCTTATTGACCGAGAGGAAAGTAGAAGATAATTAGCTAATATCTTGAAAACCTTTCTAAAATGTACACAAGTACTTCCAGTTAAACATGATGCATTGAACACCTTTTGAGACTCCACTTTCAGGAAGGACCAAAAAAAAAAAAAAATAGGAGAAGACAGAAACAAAATATTGGAAAAATGAAAAGCAGGTAGATAAAGACTTGAGAAAATGTAATCCTAATCCAGCAGGGAAAGAAACCAACCAATTAATTCCTCAGAATGATGACAAGGATCAGTAATTACAGTTACCATGTATCTCCAAGAGTGGGAAATTAAGCAGGGCTTAAAACAGGAAGATTGGCTAGGAGTTTGCAGAAGATTGAGTAAGGCATCTAGATATCTCCCTCAACCTGCAGGAGACTCTAGATTTACTCTCTGGAGATGGTGATAGAAAGGATTATGGGCTGGGGAACATTAGGGACACAGAAAGGAAGGGATATCACACTAAAAATAGGGGACTACATATTTAAAACCCACCTATTAAAAGGTAAGATTCCCACCTTATCACTCACCCTTGCTTCCAGAACTCACATAGGTAGCTTTACCCTTAATCTCTCTCAACTGTCAGTAGTTTAGGAAATTTCTGTCTGGAAAGTCACCAGCCCCAGGGAAAGGAGCCACAGGTATTAATAAAGGAGCCACAGGTATTAGCCACAGGGGGATTGCAGGAAGAAGCAGAGGCGGTGAAATGGCCTAGCCCAGTCATCCTGCATTACAGTCCTGAAATTGACAAGTCAAATGCAGACTTCCATTCAGAATTTTAGTGCCCTATTCATAAATACAAAAAACAAGAAAACAATTTTTGTGGGGGAAAAAACTCTAAATGTGTAGGGGAAAAAAGCAGACAACAGAAAACTTTAGAAAAAATTAAGCCATCATTAATGTTCTCTGATTGATAGGAGAAAATACTGAACTAAAAGAAATAAGGAAAACGATCTATATAAAAGAAGCTTTGTCATAGAGAAATTACACTGGACAAGTTAAACAGGAAAGGAAGACTTTATTCAAGACTACTGCAATAGGGTTCAAGGCTATTTATAGTAGGGGAGGACAATTAAACTCCAACTATAATAGGGACAGTTGGAGATTTACAGTCAGTGGGCTTGATGAGGGGAGTCATCAGATGAGAAATTACTAAGGAAATCTGTTAGGTATCAAATGTAGGAGGATGAGAAAATTGATTGGCTATCAAGAGTGGGGGGATTCTCACTAAACTGGCTTAGCAGGTTTCTTGCTAAAACTGAGCTGGCAGACCAAGGAGAGGCATAGTCAAGGAGAGGGATTGGCAGCAGCCTGACTAATGTTCAGTCACAGAGGGAGTCCTTGTCATTCGGAAATCAAAAATTAGTTCTTGAGAATTAAAAATATGATAGCAAATGTGAACGTTTTAATATAAGTAAAAAAAAAATACAATTGAAAATGAAAAGAAAAGAAAGATAACCAAACACAGGTGCTCCTGCTTCTTGCCCTGTCTCCTTTACCTGCACAGCGATAGGCTAACAGGTTCCCAGACACACAAAAGAACGAGTCTCTATGGAAATATTCTCTCTCAGGGGCTGGCCTTCCATTCGCTGAAGGTCGGCTGCATTCTGGGTAGTCAAGCCCTGACTTATAGAATAAGGCTCCCAATTATCGCTCTGTGTACAAGTTGCTTCAGTGCCAACCTCATAATTAAAAAGTCAAAAAGTCATAATGTCACCCCCTAAAGCTCCAAAGGAATGGATTAAATTTTCCAACATTCGGACATGACAATTACAGCCACTGCACACTTCAAGGTTTGCAGGGTAAATGACCCTAGTTAAAGTATTGATTTACTATTTGAAATCTCCTTCCCTTTATTTCTTTTAACCCTTCGTGTCTGTCTCCTCTTGCTTCTGTAACAAATTATCATCAACTTAGTGGCTTAAAACAATATAAATTTATTATCTTACATTTCTGTAGGCTAGAAATCCAACATCAGTCTCACAGGGCTAAAATCAAGGTGTCAGCAGGGTTATGCTCCTTTTCAGAAGCTGTAGGGAAGAACCCATTTCCTGGTCTTTTCCAGCTTCTAGAGGCAGTCTTCATTCTTTGGCTCATGGCCCCTTTCTACCTTCAAAGCCAACCATGGTTCTAATATTTCCCAAATCATATCACTCTAACTTCTGTTTCTCTCTTCCACTGTTAAGAATGCTTACGATTACACTGAGACCTACCAGATATTCCAGTATAATCTCAAGCAAATCTGATTCGCAACTAATTTCATCTGCAACCTTATTCCTCTTTGCTGAGTAACCTAACACATTCACAGTTTCCAGGAATTAGGACATGAACCTTTTTGGTGGTCCATTAGTATGCCTGCCACACATCCTTATTTAAAGTAATTCCCAAAAACTCCCTTGTAAACAAAATGTTATTCTAGAAAGCATGTGACAGTAATAGTTATTTCAAACACTGTTTATTAAATTGAAGTATTAACAAGTGGTAATAGAGCTACATATTAGGCCAAGAATTAACTTAAACCAACACTGGTAAACTATGTCTATAATCTCATGAAAAAGTATAAAAAATAACCATCATAGGAGCTATTTGTGGCAGTCAAAAATATTAATTAATACACTTAAAAGAATTAAGACAATTTTTAGAGAAAATATAAGATGAGAAATGCTACAGGGATAATATGAACACGGTACTTGTCTATTACTAAATCTCAAAGTGCTTTGCCAATTTGAACTCAGTAGGTCTTCTAGGCTGGAAAAAAAATGGCTTAATCCCTAAAGGTTGGGCCTCGCTCAAACTTGATTTCCTCTTCCTAAAGCAATGTTAAACTTTTGTTAAATCTGAATCTTTCGTGAGCACTGGAATCATCTGAGATGTCTGTTAAAAATGCAGACTACCAAAAGCCACCACAAGGGATTGTGATTCAGTAGGTCTAGTGGGGTTCCAAAGAGTCTATATTTTTAATGCACGTAAACAGGATGTTAAAATGGAAGCACCTCTATGTCAGCTTCAACTGAGGTATCACAGGATCATGGCAGGAAACATTGACACTGGGTAACATGAAGAAAGTTTGACAAAGGGAGTAGTTACAGAAGGTGTGGGCAGAACAATAGGAAAACCAGGAGGGATAATGCAGTGCCCCAGGCCTACTAGCAACAAGATGCCTGTTAACATCCCTAGAACAGGAAGACCAGAGAACTGCTACTGGAATCAGAGGGAGGAGACAGGTGGAGTGGACTGCTTGACAAAAGCTATGGCCTTTGTTGAAGATGCAGGCAGCCCAAGGAAGCCCAGTAGAAAGGGAGAGAATTACTTTAAGCCCAGAGAATTTTTGCCCAACCTTACTGCTCCCTTCTTCCTGGCTTCTTCCAGGACTCCCCATTGACCAAACTCAAGAGGAAGACAGGAGGTAAGGAAGCCCATCAGAGAAGTCCATATTGGTCAGCCCCTTAGGCCATACAAGTACATAGATAGGAATGAAGCGTGGGTCTGGAGGGGCAAAATGAAGATACCCTGCACAGGCACCAACACAGTAGATATCGAAGTGAGTGTGAAACACCCCCACACCCACGTCTTCATGTGAAGAATTTACAAAAGAAATATTTCTAACCAGTTCCATGACATTGAATGCCTCATCTGAACAAGGAAATAAAAAAGGGTCAGAGAGTGAAAAAGAGTGAGGCGTCTCTCATGAGATCACTCCCAGAGCTTTAAATGTATTCCCAGTCGTTGAAAGACAGCAGGCTAGACTTTCTTCTAAAAAAAATGAAAGTGCCCTGAGCGGCAGAATCTAACTGGCTGATGGGCTAAGACCAGTCTGTGCTCCCAGAATTCACAGGGCAAGGGATGTATGTGTGTTTCCTTTAGTCTGGATGGGCCACACGGGAGAGCAGGCCTCATACTGTTTTAGGTTTGGCCCAAAAAGGCCTCTTAAAGCAAGAACCAGTGTGGAGTGGACCTCTGAATAAATTCAGGGGCATGGTAGAAAAAACTAAAGCTATATTTAGATTATATCCCACATGTGATGCTTGGTCAGTGCATTGATTATACAATATAATGATTCTAATGCAGGTTCTCTAGAAAAAAGTTTTTGTAAAACACCTCTGGCCTATTTAAATCTGCCTGGTCAAATGGTAAATAGTATGGTAAAGTGTACAGGAAAAAAAATACTTCACCATGGTGTTAATCACTCTTGGCATTAGGAGTTGAATGCCAAGAGTGATTAAACATAAGTTCTAGACGCAGACTGCCTAAATAAAACCACATCTCTTCCACTTATTACCTGGGTGGTATTGGGCAAGTTACCTACCTTCTCTCTCTCTCTCTCTTTTTTTTTATACTCTTACTAATAAATTTTACTTGCCTTTTCTTCCCTACCTAGCTTATTTAAGCATTAAGGTCACCACTTGTAAAATAAATATAATAATAGACTTATCTCCAAGAATTGGGAGAATTAGACAAAATGATCCAGGTTCCTTAGCAGAGTGCCTGGTACACTGTAATAGAGTAGCTATTTTTATAATTCAAAAACATTTATAGTTATTACTACATGCTATATTTAGGTGTTAGTATGCAAATAATCAAATTCTAGTATAAGACTCCATTTCTCTAAACTCATCGTTCTATTTTCATAGAACATTTGTTTTACTCTCACTCGAAACCAAATAAATACAGTTTTTCGATACATGAGGGTTATTTACTGGTTTTCCTACAAGGAAAGGTGAAAGTTAACACCCTCATCCCCTTACCCACAGGGGACAGATGCCTGAATCTGGGGATAGTACTGAACTTTATATATACTGTTTTTCTTACACATACGTACCTATGATAAAATTTAATTTATAAATTAGGCATGGTAAGAGATTAACAACAACAACTAATAATAAAATAGAACAATTATAACAATATATTGTAATAAAAATTATATGAATGTTCTCTCTCTCTCTAAATATCTTATTGCACTGTACTCATCCTTTCACTTAAAGGAAGCACTTCACAGCTTCTCTTTGACAGATCCAATTGCCAGCATCACTACTCTTGAGCTTTGGGGCCATTATTGTCAAATAAGGTTTCCTTGAACACAAACACTGTGATATCATGACTGTCACACTGAAAACTGAGAGGGCTACTGACTGATGGGCAGGTAGTGTACACAGCATGGAGAAACTGGACAAAGGAATGATTCATATCCCTGGGAGGGGATGGAGTGGGATGTCATGAGCTTTTATCGCACTACTCAGAATGGCGTGCAATTTAAAACTTATGAATTATTTTTTTCTGGAATTTTCCATTTAATATTTTCAGATCACAGTTGACCATAGGTAACTGAAACCAAGAAAAAAGAAACCATGGATAAGGGATAACTACTGTAGTCAGTTATTAAGAGCTCAATTTGGACTGAACCCTATGTTAAGTGCAGTGAGAAACATTATTATTCAAATCAAATATATATGTGCTGAGGGAATATTGCCCAATGGCACCATCAGAGGGAGTAAATAGCACTTAATAGGAGAAGACTTCCTGCAGGAATTGTTTTGAGCTAGATAATAGAGATTAACTCTTACTAACAGAGCTGATGCTGGGAGGCTTTTCAGACAGCAGACAATGGCCTGGCAAGGGTGGAGAACTAGGAATTAAACAGTCATGAACTGGGCACAGCACACTGAGAGACGTGAGAGAGGAGCAGATGGGCTGTACTAGGGACAAAGAGATGAAGTCAGATGAGAAGGCCTCTCCTTGTTGTAAATCATCCAAATACATCGAAGTCCACACGTACACAAAAATGTGTATATTCAGTAGTAATCGCTACAGTTTCCAAAATGAGAGCTTTCTGAATCTCTCTGAAAATTAAGTGAAAATTGTTATATAAGGAAAAGTATAGGTCATGAATAATTATTGCTGTTAAAAGCTCAGCTATTTCTGTAGCAGAATACAGAACACAAGCAGGAAGTCTAGGAATTAATTATATCTTCCTGGACTTTCAAGAATTTCTTGGATTCCTATCTTCCTCTCCTGTGAATCAGGTAAAATTGCTAATACACTCCCCTTTCATGGTGAGGCCTAACAATGCACTCATAATAATGATTCTGCGGAAAATGCCCTTGGACTGTGACAGATTTGGGGGGCTAATTAATTCTGCTTCCTTCCTTTCTCACTCACCCCAGACCATGACCAGCACTACTTCTAATCAATTTTAAACTTGAACAAAAATCCATAAGGTTTCAAATGACCAGATGACATGTTTATTTCTGCAGTGATTAATTTCCTTAAAAAAAAAAAAAAAAAAAAAAAAAAGCAAAGTTTCAAAAGAAATTGAATAGGTTTAAATGACACTCTCTGGGTTTGAAGCCAATGAAAACCCTAAAAAGGTTTTTACTTTCTACATTTTCAACCTGAGTGATTTTTAAAACCAAGAAAAACAGGAGGTCATGGAAAGGAAAGAAAGCAACCCTAGCTCACCAATAAGACTGAAAAAAAAAGTGCTCAACATGGCAAAAAGTAAAATCCCCTTATAATTCTGGTGGTAGAAAACAGAACCCATACCTGAATTTTAAGCTAATTGTGCCATATTAATTTTTTTTTTTTAGTAATTCTCATGCTTATAGGGCAGAACAGAAATTGACTCATGGCATGTCTGAAATACATAAAAATTATATATATATATATACATATATATACGTACATATATATATATACGTGTGTGTGTGTGTAATATATATATATATATATATATATATATATATATATATATACTATCATCATATTTGCAAATTAGGAAGTAATGGATCCTAAGCCACAGATATATCCAGAAAAATGAAATGTCTGCATTAAAAAATCCCACCAACAAGCCACCTCCAGCTAGGCTAGTTTCTTTTATCACAGTCTAGTTTCCATTCCATTAACCTTTAGGTCACAGCTTCCAGAAATCTGTTGGCTATACCTCAAGTGGAGACATAAATGTGAAAAACGGAGTGATCAGAGAGGAATTCTGGGAATAAGATGGCAGCCATCATTTAGTATTTCAATCTCCCCAAATCCCCCCATAAAAATAGACAGAACTAGGATACTAAAATCAAAAACTCATGAACAATATTTACATCAAACAGTGACAATTAAATGATAAGATTTCCCCAGGAACCTGAAAATATTAGCAGGTGGAGATAAACCAGCAGCAGCCACAAAACCTATGTGGTATTCCTTGCCATGAGGAGGAATGAGAAAGAAGCAACAAGTGTATAATGGATTTGAGAATAGGAAAAGCCAAAAATCGCCAACAAGGGCTCACTGGAAAGCACAGTGGGCCAATGAGAGGACAGTGGCTGGAACTTCAGAACTCAGTACATTCCCATTTGTAACACAAAAAATTTCTCAGCAAGGTCTGAAGAGGCTGGGGAAGCTTGGTTTCCACAAACGCTCAAAACTAGCCAGCCAAAGCTCCTTTCCATAATAAAACTCACAAAAGATAAACTGCTGGAAGAACATACCAACTTGAGCATGGCAGGAATAACAGAGAGAGGGAGAAAGAGAGAGAAAGAGGGTGGGAGGGCAGGAGGGCGGAAGGAAGGAAGGAAGGAAGAATCAATCCAGATAAAAAGATGGGAAGGGAAACACATACAGTTAACTCAGTCCAGGTCATCTGGTCAATCCAGGGTGGCCATTGATGTGAACCCAGTCATCTAAATCTAATGCTTTTTCAATTTTTATCCAGATGTTTATCATCTGAGACACTAAAGAAAATGAAACTTAAGAAGTTAATAGTGCAATATTATACTTGAGTTTTTTTTCCAATATAAGAGTCCATGAGAAAAATAAATGGATAGTTTATGTCAGCAGGCTGAATACCACAAAATATTTTAATGCAACTGCCATTCCACCTTCATAACATAACATATAATGGCAACGAACATTTATTGAGGGTACAGTCTGTGCCAGGCTCTGTTCCAAGTACTTTCTATGAATGACCTCACTTTATCCTGATAACTATCATTATCCTTATTTTAAAATGAGGAAACTAGAACTAAGAGAAGTAACTGGTCTAAAGAAACAGCTAATAAATGACAGAACCGGGATTCAAGTCCAGCTCTGCTTGATTCCAAACCTATTTATTTAACATTTGTTCATTATTTACAATAAAAACTCAGATAGTAAGATAACTTAATGTTGAAAGTTAAAACTTGGAATTAATAAACATATTCCCAAACGTGCAAACTTTATATTTCACTGTATCTCTTAATAGTTTCCATCTGAAAGATGCAGATAAGCAAAAAAAAAAAAAAAAAAAATTCCTTGAGGTAAATATGTAGACTGATTTCTTAACATAGTCAACACAAAGGTTTTGCTCATTTTTGTCTCTATAGCTCTTTTGTAAGTAAAGGAGGACTATTTCTGACTAAAGGGATGGTACTACCACTGTAAATCCCACTTAACCTTCAAATATTAGTTCCCGTCTTCTTTGTATCTTTTTCTGATTGCTCTGGAAATTACTTCTACTTAATTCCTACAACTATACTTGTATCTAGCACATAGTTTAGCATATAATCATTCCCCAATTGTAATGAGTATTTAGGTAACAGATACCAGATTGACCCTCTTGCCTGAAAACACACACACACACACATACACACACACACATCTATATCTAGATCTAGATATAGATATAGATATGTATATATATGAAATGATGGTTCTCAAGACACTGAATATCAGGCAGTGAAAAACAGTGATCCCTGAGAGACAAGAAACAAATAAGGTGAGGCCTACATTTGTGCCAGTATACTGCCCTGAGAGAGTCGCCAGGTTTCAGCTCAGGGAGAGGAACCCAGGCTGAGCTCCCTGGGTTGAAAGATAGGGCTGAGAGCCTGGAGAGACCAAGGCAGCTAAATTTGCACAAGAGAGTACCAAAGAGAGGAGACTTTCACAGAGAGAGAACTCCAGAGATTTCCAGAGGATCTCTCTAAAATAAGTGAACGGGGCACTGATTTGTGCATGAATGTAAGGCAACATCTGAGGATGAGGAAAGAATCACCTAAAAGGATACCTGAAGTTCACATAGGACTGAGAATAGTGCCTGTTTCCACATAGCAGACAGAGAAACACCATAATGCATGTATGGGTCATTGGGTAGGGTATTCAGAAGAGTGTTACCTCAAAGGTGGGAATAATTAGCCCTAGCAAACTATACTTCTAGATGAGTCTAACAAATCTTTAAAATAAGGCCTGGAAGGAATAAACTATTTCTAAGTAACTTAATGGCATTCCAAAATAAAGCGCAAAAATATTTATAGGAATACAAAAATGTCCAGCACTAAAAAGGGCAATATTTACAATGCCTGGTATCCAATCAAAAACTATCAAGCATGCAAAAAAAAAAAAACAGGAAAATATGAATCTTAATGAGGAAAAAAATTAATCAATTAAAACTGACCCAGAATTGACATGAATGTTAGCATTAAAAGACAAAAACATTACAATTATTATAACTACATTTCATATCCTCAAAAAACTTAATAGAGACACAGAAGATATGAAAAAGACCAAAATCAAACTTATAGAGATGAAAACTACAATGTCTGAAAGGGAAGATACAATGGAAGGGACAAATTAAGTACTGTGGAAGAAAATATTATTTTTTAAAAGATTTTTATTATAATATAGGTAACATACAATATTGCATTAGCTTCAACATTTACATATCTTAAGAAGTGATCACCATGATAAGTCCAGCAACCATCTGACACTGTACAAAACTATCGTGATATTATTGACTATATTCCCCATGCAGTACACCACATCCCCATGACTTATTTGTTTTATACCTGGAAATTTGAACCTCTTATTCCCCTTCATCTTCCCCAACCTTTTTTGATTTTTTAATTACAGTTGACATTCAATATTATTTTATGTTAGCTTCAGGTGTAAAGCATAGTGGTTAGACATTTATACAATTTATGAAGTGAATCCCCTGACTAGTCTAGTACCTACCTGGCACTATACATAGTTATTACCATATTACTGACTAGAAGAAAATATTACTAAATTGAAAACATACTAATAGAAACTTTCCAAAATGAAACACAGAAAAAAAGAATTTTTTAAGTGAATGGAGAATCGGTGAGTGTGGGACATCTTCAAGAGGTCTAATATGTGTGTGTTGGGAGTCCTAAAGAACAGGAGACAGGGAGGGAAAAAATTTGAATAAATAATTGATTGAAATATTACAAATTTAATTAAATTAACCCAAAGAACCAAGAAGCACACTAACTTCAAGCAAAAGTAACAGGAGAAAATGACACTAAAGCGCAACATAATAAAATTATTCAAATGAGTGATAAAAAGAAAATAAATTCAAGTAGCCCAAGAAAAAGACACATTACATACAAAAGAATAAACATAAGAATGATTGCAGATTTCTCATGAAAAACAAGGCACAGGAGAAGATAATGGAGTAACATCTTTAATAAAAGAAAAATATGTCAATATGATTGCCTACATAGAATATATAATGAAATCTAGAGAAAAGCAACTAGAACTAAGAATGTTGCAGGATCAAAGATCAATATACAAAATCAAGTGTACTTTTATGTGCTACCAATGAACAATCAGATATTAAAATTCAAAAAACAATGCAATTTACAATAACATTAAAAATATAAACTACTTAGGGATAACTCTGACAAAAAATGTGCAAAAGCTATACGCTGAAACCTGTAAAATATTTCTGAGAAAAATTTTTAAAGATCTAAATAAATGGAGAGATACGTTGTGCTTATGGGTCAGAAGATAAAATATTGTTGGGAGGTCAAGTACCCCCAAAATGAGCTTTAAATCCCAAACAAAATCCCAGCATGCTTTTTTGTAGAAATTGGTAAGTAAGTTGATTCTTAATGCATATGGAAATGGAAGGAACCTAGAATAGCCAAAACAACTCTGAAAAAAGAATAGCGAAGTGAGAAGTTCTGATTTCAAGACTTACTATCAAGCTACTGTAGCCGAGATAGTGTGGCACTGGTGCAAAGACAGACAAATCAGTGGGACACGGTACAGAGTCCAGAATTAGACTTACATCATATGAACCGATTTTTTTTCTCTTTTGCTTCTTCTTTCTTTTTTCTTAAATAGACTTTTTTTTTTTTATAAAGCAGATTTAGGCTTACAGTAAAATTGAGTAGAAAGTACAGGAGGTTCCTACAGATGACTGATTTTTGACAAAGATTAAAAGGCAATTTGATGGAGAAAGGCAATTATTCTCACCATCAATAAATGGTGGGAATAACTGTATATCTGTATGCAAAAAAAAAAAAAGCAACAGCAAAATAACATTGATCCATATCCCAAACTATGTGCAACGATGAATTAAAAACGAATCAATGCCTTACATGTAAAATGGGAAATTTCTAAAAGAAAATATAGGAGATATCTTTGTGATTCTGGATTAAATGAATATTTTAGATGTAATATCAAACATATGATCAATAAAAGGAAAAAGTATAAATTGAAATTCAAAAAATTAAAAGCTTCTTGTCCAAAGACACTGTTAGGAGGATGAAAAGAGAGCCACAAACTGGGAGAAAATACTTGTAAATCATTTATATGATAAAGTACCTGTATTCAAAATAAATCAGGAACTCTCAAATCTCAATAATAAGAAAAAATCAAAATGGGCAAATGATTTGAACAGACACTTCATCAAAGAAGATATGTGAGTGGCAAATTTGCCCATGATAGGTTATTCACCATCATTAGTCATGAGGGAAATATAAATTAAAGCTACAATGTGATACCTCTACACATCTATTAGAATGACTAAAATTAAAAAGGCTGACCATACCATGTGCTAGCGAGGATGTGGAGAAACTGGAACAGTCACACACTACTTTGAAAAACAGTTTGGCAATTTCTTAAACAAGAAACATACACTTACCATATGATCCAGCCACTCCACTTCTAGGTATCGCCCAAGAGAAATGCAAGTATATATATGCTTGTACATGAATAATCATAGCAACTTTATTTGTAAGAGTCAAAAAACTGTAAACAATCTAAATGTCTATCAACAGGTGAATGAATAAACCAATCATGGCATATCTGTATAATGAAATACTCAGAAAAATAAAAAATGAACTATTATATAATGAACTATTATATAATGAACACAATAAAACAGACTGATGATAAAATCATGAGAGAAAAAAGTAAGATAAAAATGAGTATAAACCCAATACAGAGGGAGAAGACAGAAATTCCCGTCTCCCAGTTTTGCTCTGCAAGAGGTACATTTGCATATTTTAAATGCTGCTGTCTTAGGATCAAGTTTCTATTCAGCCTGAATCTAGGTGCTGACTGGAATCCTCCCCTTTGGGACACTGACAAGTCCTGGCACACTTTCAACTACTGGGAGCCACTAAAAACAAAGTAGGCTGCTTGGACAATCACAAAGGTTTGAAAGACAGCCAAGAGCTAGGGCAGAGTTGAACGAAAGTTTCATCTCCTACATCAGACCACTTGGAGAGACAGCTTTTATCTGATGTATAGAAACCAACATACAGTCAAAGAAAATGAAGAAACACAAAAGAATACGATAATACCTCAGAAAAATTAGTACAAATTGCATGGCTCCACTGATATAAAATAATGGAAAACATAAACTAACCCCTCAAGATAGAATACAAATCTCAGGATACCTGTAAAAGTGAGGAACAGGTGGAGAGATTATAAAGGGGCACAAGAAAGCTTTGGGGAGTACTAAATATGTTCATTATCTTGATTATGATAATTACACATGTGTATGTATGTGTCAAAACCTATCAGGCTGTACATTTTACAGCAATTGTATACTTTCGTAGCGAATTGTTATATGTCAAGTACACTCCAATGAAGCTTTTTAAAATGAGTGTTCATTTTTAAACAAACTAAATTACAAAATAAGAAGGATAATCCAAGACATCATAAATTAATTTTTTCCTAGTACAGTTATGAGCAAATTGTATTCACTTACAAAGTACAATGAATACATAAGTTTAATTTAATGGGTTCTTTTTGCTGTTTTCCCTATTGATATATTCAAATTATCTAAAATTTTTTCCATATTCTAAACAAAATTCAAGTATTCTGATTAATTTTTCAGAGGAGGTACCAAAACATATTTCAAATATTTCCAAAAGATAGTCAAACCAAAATAAAAAATAATAGAAAAAATAGCAATAAAATGTGCAAGAATATATTAAGCAGCATCTCAATCAATCAGGAAGAGAAATAAAATCTGACCAGATAAAACTCTTCTAAGCATAATTTATTAGGGTGGCTATTATTTTGTCAGAAGCCTCAAGATTCTGTCTTCTAAAGCTTGGTACCTTTCCCAAATGTTTTTAATTTAAAAAAAAATGAGTAAACACTGAATTTAAATAGTTAGTTCTAAGATAATAAGGTAGTTTTTCAACTTTGGAAAGTACTTCAAAGTCAGTCAGAATTTTAAGAAGGCTTTCAAAAGACTCAAAGGTAAGAAATGATTCAGAATGTTTTTGTTGTTTTTTTCCCAAATAGAATTTATAGCCCTCAATAGTACAGTTGTTACAAACTAATGAAATCGTGTCCATGTACTCAATAAGTAAAAAAAAAACTCTATATACTTTCCTGTTTCCAAAGGGTTTATGAAATATCATAATACCATAACTGCTTTTTCAAATCAAACCCTTGAGTTCCGTGCATTTACCTCTGGCACGGGTCCTCTACGTTTTAAGCCATGTTTGTCAACCTGGAGTAATGGAAAAAATACATGGATTCTTGTCCTGATCAACCATTACAAGCTACGTCAAATTAGGTAAATGAGTTCAACTCTCCATAATTCTTCATTAAAGGGGAGGAATTAATCTAAATATTTCTTATGTTACCATCAATTTGACAGTATGCTTTCAGCACCACGGACAGTTACACGTATTTGTTAGCCTCCACCTTGGGGAATGAGGAAGAGAACTAATTTGATGAGTAATAAAGGAGCATTGAGTACTAACCCTAGAGGACTATGGTGTAACTTTCTATTTGGAGGAAATGTCATTATAAAGATATAATTTTTACATCTGGGTAAGCATATAGTTGACCATTATCTTTTCAACATATGTTTTTCTTAAAACTCCACCGTCCAAAAGGTAATCAAGCCAATCTTGATATTTAATAAAACAAGGACCCATGTATAACATTTTAAAGAGAATGGTATATACTTTCATACAGAGAGGAAAAACTGATAGTTCAAAATTCTAAAATATGCATATAATATAGTAATGTAATGAGCAGCATTATCCAGGAAAGCAGAATTAGAGCAAAGAGCATCTTAGTGCATTACAAAACTGCACAGAAAACTAACACATCTAGCTGGTGTGAGTCACTGTCTTCATGGATTAGTATCAAAGCACAAAAACTGAAGCCAATAAACAGCTTATATTTATTAGTTTTCAAGGTTTTATGTATAAGAAAATTGAAGTTTCATAGTAAAATTGATTGAAATCATCCTGTTATTGATTTATTTACCTAAACAGTTTCACTTTTTAATTTATTAAAGAGAATATTGAGTTAATAATCCAATTTTCCTATATGCAAACTTAATAGGAAAAAATGTCACCACACTCACACAAAATGTATAGCAAAGTAATGTTCTCGATGTATGAGCCATCTAGCCTAGCAACTGTGATTGGATAAAACAACAGATTATAGACTGACCTCTCTTTCTTATTCCTGAAATACTATAAAAACACCTATTGCAATTTCCTTTATTTATTTGTCAAATATCACTGATAATGTATTATTTTCCCTGCCCACCATATAAAGAAGTAGAAGAGACTATGAAAGAAGTTTAAGTTTTCATTCTTGACTTCAGGAGCTTACCCTTTAATTAAAGGGGTTATCTTGTAGGTCTTCCTAACAGTTGATTTAAGCAGAAAATTTTACCCTGTTTATTTTTCTATTTGGATATAATCTCTACCCCATATCCTTTGCATTAGGCTGCCATTATCTTAAGGGAAGAAACGTTGACACCTTCCATGTAATAACTAATCCTATTCTCAGGGTATACACCACATACGCAATAGAAAATCAAATATGAGAACAGATCAGTTCCCCCAAAAACTCTTTTCATAATGAAATATATTCAGGGATTAGGATAGTTTTTTTTGAGTGATTTTAAAATTCATCACTCAGCCCAAGTATAAATCATTTTTTCTAAAACTGAAAGTACTATACAGCAAAAACTCCTTTATGAATAAATAAATTCTAAAACTCTGTGAACATCTTAATAATATTGTTCTATTTGGCTAAGCTGGTATGACAGAGGGATTATTGTAAACTGAAATTCCTCACTTGCACTTAATTTTCTGTTTGAAATAAATCAAAACCCACAGCACCACTCTCAAGCACATTTCTCGTCCATTGCAAGCTGACCAGTTAAAGTCAAACCTATGTATTTTGATTTATGGAAACTAAATTTAACTGTCTTCCACAATTCAGAGCACTACAATAACCACTAGCTTTACAGTCACATTTGTGGTTCAAGACCCAGTTTTGCCACATACTAGTCGTCTGACTTTAGGCAACTTATCTAACTTCTTGGTGATTCAAATTCCTCACCTGCAAATTAAAAAGTTGAGATGCAATGCATTCAGCATCCCACTCCATCTCTAAGAACTACTCTTAAGATGCTGGCTGGCTGGCATTTACTAAAGCTCTAATAATATCGTCATTCGACCCAATGACATTCCGTTTAATCAGAGCCAACAAAACATCATTATATGTCATTCTTGTGAATTCATGTACTTTTACCTGAATATGTAATGACACACAGATTTTTATGCATTGGTAGAACTTTTTATAAACCAGTAATTCAGATGGTCACTTTGATCTTTCAAAAGGAAGTTGCTATTGTTCCTCTATCATTCAGGGTTCTGGTAGGAAACAGATGACATTCACATTGAGTAATTTAAGGAAAGTTCAGTAAAATTTTGACTATCTACGAAGATGCAAGAAAAGTGTAAGAAAAGCCATAAAGTATGGTACATAATATCTTGGGGTTAGAAACATGTCCGATGGCCCCAAAGCAGCAAGAGAAGGGAGATGGAATGAAACTGGTGATGGACTATGTGGAAAGGACCACCTTACAAGAACTGTGATCTTAGGCAGAGCGACACAGCCAACTCAAGCTGACCTTGCAAATAGGGAGTTGGAGTTATAAACGTCTTACTCTCACAATCTCCACTCCCTCCAGTCTCTGACCAATGCTCACCGATGGCCAAACCCAATTAGAAGCTAAGGCCAACAGAACCCTGTTAGGTAGATTTCATAGAGTACAGAAAGGTCAAAACCTGGAGGTATAAAGGGAAATATCTAACACAATCCTCTTCTCTCTAAGTAGCTTAGATTCTCAAAGAATTATACTTTGCCTGAAGCCCCTTTAATGGTGTCATTACGAACTACTTGTCTAGTGAGTTCATGTAATGTCCTGGATCCCTTCTAAATTATGACTATGTATTTAATGTTCAAATGCCATTTATTATAACACCAAGAACCTATTAGAACCCTCTAATGTAGTCATCTGGGATAATTTTAGATCCCAACAGGTTTTCACAAAGAATGTAAGCAAATCAATTGCTTAAATTTGAAGAAATGTCAATGTTAGTAAAGATCGATTTTTCTATACTTCCTTCCTCTAATTAGTTGCTTTGGACATCAATGAGTTGCACAAAAAGAGCCACAATGATTTGTCTGATTAAGTAGTTTCAGCAAACCAGAAAGGCTAGAACACAGCATTATTAACTCTTTGATGGGCTATGCATGTAAAGCCACACTGAGCTGCAGAAACATTGAAATGCTCCAGGGAATAGCAGAATTAAAGTGGATAACAGGAGGAGGTGCTTCAAAGGAAGACTTAATTTAAACCTCTGGTCTAGAAAAGACAAGGAGCATATTCATCAATGTAGAAAGAAAAATGTTGTTAATTGGATATTTGCTACCATGTGCCAGGCGCTATGCTAAGTGCTTTCACGTCATATTTCATGCAATTTGCATGACAGCCCAGTAAGATATTTTTATTTACAGCATTTTACACATGAGGAAAGTAATTTGCCTAAGGCACTAAAAACCAAAATTAGAAAATCCAATAAAGAGGCAAAGTTTTCAAAAAGTTTTACATCTGATACGACCTCAAACATAATCCCACCATTTCACCATTTTTAATTATTGTTTGTGTCTTGGAAAGTGGTAAGATACAAATGATAACTTATTCTGCCTATTTATGGAATCAATCTGGAAAAACAGAATTTCTTCTGAAAATGACTCCTTCTTTTGGAAAACATTTTAAATGGTTGTCACAGTACTTGGAAGCATTCTGGAGAAAGACTTAGCCTGTGAAATCTTTTCCCCAGAATAGGCATAATGGTTTCCTATCAGACCTCAACTCAGAGTAGCCCTCTGTTTTTGTGCTTAGGAATCAAGCCTCCTCAGGTAAACCTGGGGCAGACACTGTGTGTTGTTCTTTTTGTAATCCTTATAGCACCAAACACATGAATAGGACACATAATTGGGATTGAATAAAAAACTTATTCAATGAGTAGTCTGCATAACACAGTACGTAATGAGCTAGAGAATTCAGAAAAAGAGAGTAAACACTGGTTTATTTACCCATAAAAAAATAATCAAACCAATCTTTTATCACCCCTAGTGATATCTATGGTACCTAATTTGGTTTTCATGTGGGCTAGGGACAAAGTATATAGTTAGGTCCCTTTTCTTAGGCCTTTCCCGCTTCTATCATATGTTCACTCCATATTCATCTCACTCTTAAAAATTAAGACACAAAGAACCAGGCAAAAATGTAAATCAAACTCAACCATGAAGTAAAAAATAAAATGAAAAACAGAGAGAGAAAGGTAACATCTAATGTTAACTATATGCCAGGCAGTGCTTAACACTTTATATATATTTTCTCATTTAATCTTCATAATAACCACTCTTCTCATTTTATAGATGAAGACACTGAAGCTTAAAAAAGTTAAGTAACCTGCCCATGGTCACACAAATAATAAGTGACAAGTGACAGAATAGAGATTTAACTTAAACTTTAGAAGATGATCATTAAAGGGCAGCCTTTAATATCACTAAAGGTATAAGAACCCGGGAAGACCTAGAGCTAAAGCCCTAGCTCCATCGCTTTCTAGCTCTGATTATCTTGAGACATTCACTTTATCTCTCTGAACTTCAGCTTCCAAACCTGTCATATGGGGATGATAACATTTCAAAAGCTGTTTAAGAGAATCCAGTCAAAGTGCTTCGAATCGACAAGACACTGTGCCAGGAAATTGTCAATTATTCTCTTCTACTGATAGCCACCAGAACAGAAGAACGGAAGACCCCGTAACATAAAATCCTGGGCAATCACCCCAACATGCTCTGCTTTAGAAATGGTTTGTTAGAGAAAAAAAACACTGTATTTGCTTTCTGCAGTCACAGCTTGGGAGCTCTTCATCCAGTGATATAAGGAACTTGAAGGAAGAGATGGTGATGGCTGGAGATGGCAGGTGGGATTTACGCTAATTTTGTGAGACAAAGAAGGGCTTGGACATGCCTTTGAAAACAGATCATTGAAGCTGTTCCCATTGGTTACCACGTTCATCTGCAAGACCAAAAATGGGAAGGACCTTTACTCAAAATGGAATATTTCATTTAAATCATAATACTATTTTATGGTATTTAGGTATACCCTGCATGGTTGTTCTAAACTGTATTTGAGGTCAGATATCTTTTTTGGTACCACTTAATGATTTTCAAAATTTTTCATTTTGATAATTTTAGTTGATGGTGTTTTTATAGTACTACATTCTAAATTCTATTAAGGAGGGAGACATATCTAGAAAAAAAGTGATAAATTATCTTTATTATCTGCAAGGCTGTTTGACAATTTTAGACCCAAGCTGTTTTCCAAAAGTTAGCATTTTTAATTCCCTGTTCCTTAGTTTCATCTGTAAATAGAATAAAATAACCCCCTACTGTTTCTCTATTTCTAATAAAAGTCTGAATGTAAGATGTTTTGGTAAATTCTAAAGAACCGCTATTATCACCTATTGTCCATTAATTTGGCTAAGTGAGGGCATATGTCTTACTCGCTTTAACCTACAGCAATTCCAAATCAAAGATTCAATGCAAGGTAAGCCAAGTCCCTCTATTTATCTAGGCACTATTCACACATAAGGGAAGTTCACACAACATGCAGAGAGAGGGGGCTGCATTAACTAGGAACCCCAGAGGGTCCACCCAGCTGCTTGGACATCAAAACCTGGCACCAAGCAAATGGACTTCTAAAAATCACAGTCAGCATCAGGGAACTCACCCAGCCATCTGACTCACTCACAGCATCTGGGCCCAAGAAAATTTTATTTCCCAAATCTCGCTTTCCTTCCCCCATCTTCCCCAGCCACACATACAATCTGGGCAGTCCATAAGGTAGAAGATAATTTTAGGGGCTTCCCCAGGGCCTGGCTGGATGCTTTCCAATCATTTATTTCTGGCCTGTGAAATCAGATGTGCTATTTCTTTATACATGAGAAAAAATGAAATCAGTTTCTATTTGCAGAGTGAGATGGAAAAAATGAAAATCGCACACAGCTATGTCACAGACTCTTAGAAAGGATCTCCCTAAAAGTTGGAGGAGAAAAAGATAAAAGAGAAATTCAAAGGAAAGGAAGTTCAATTTGTCACCCCTAGGAAGTGCCCCACGCACCTGACTTCACATATATAAGCACATTTAAGGTTTTGGAGCTAAGCTGATACATAAAATCGGTGAGATTTCTAGATTCATTTTAACCTCTGATCATGATGTGGTGTGATCATCATGGCCATTCCAGGAGCAAATCACTGTATATCTGTGTGTCTTCCTGTCTCTCTGTGGCTCTGTATGTATATCTGACCTCTCCCACACCACCCCACTTTCTCCTACACGACACATTTTAATGCACATAAAATTTGGTTAAAAAGAACATCAAGAATAAGATCGTTGGGAAAAAAATAAAATCAAAGCTTGGAGGGTTAGATTTCACACTGATTCAAGAATGAAAAAGGAAAGAAGAAAATTGACAAGATTATATGAACAGTTTTCATGTACCCAAATGTGGTTACAAATGAAGTCACCTTGTCACTTACACCCAAATGTTCCTAGCCACAAAACCACACCCCCACCCACCCTGAGAACATCAGATTCGCCTTCCTTTGGTATCAGCTAGTGTCCTCTGGGGAAAATTGCATCATATGAACCAGTCAGGGCAGCCACTGGACCAAGCTGGCTCCAGGTTACCCATGTGCTTGTACTGCTCCCGCAGCTAACGATACATCACTGCTCTGCCCAGGACATCAGTGCTCCCCATGCTTTAAAAAAGTTCCCTCCTAGGAGTTCTGCTCTCTGAAATGGTCCCATGGCAGAATCACTTGAGTCATTATATGTCAATCTCTTTTTTTCTGGCACAGGGTAGCTAGGCTCAGAGGATAGAAAGAAAGGGGAGGGAGTTCAAACAATGGTTAATATATGTTTTTGCAGTCTACAATCCTAGCCTCTCAGACCCTCCTTGCAATTTGCCTTCTGTTACTGATATCTGCATACCCCCACCACCACCACCTCGCCACATTGATAGAATTGCATTTATATACCTGGTTCGAGTTTAATTTTTAAGATTAGCTTTATCTCTATCTAAATACAAATAGATTCCAGGGGTTATTACACAGCGGCTAAAGCTCTAGTTGTCAATTATGACTGCTTCATATTTTCTTCTCAATCTTTCAAATAGAAGCATTCTACTTTTTACCATTCATACCATCCTAAAAGTCCATTCACCAGCAGGCTCCTGCATGCCCAGGATGCCAAGTATGCACCTTATGTTTCTGTCCCCTTTATCAGTATCAGTAATGGCAACTCACATGTGTATAATGGTTGACATTTTATAAAGGACTTTCATGTTTATTACCATACCAGAGCCCCACATCATTTCTGCAAGGAAAGTAAATTGAATATTGATACTTTCATTTTAGAGCTATGAAAATTGACATTCAGAGAGGTAAGGAGATTTTCCTCAATAGCATTCATCCAACGAGGAGATGAGCCAGGCTCAGAATTCAGATCTTAAGACTCCTGATATGGGTTCTTTCCAATTCATAACACTGCTACTCTTTAGTTTTCACCCCATGTGCCTCTCTGTAGGTACCCTCACTTGACTTCTAGCCATGAAACTAAATTCTCATACTTTCAGGCCATCCAACAGAGTTTCCAGGGAAGCGAGGTATCATTATTCCCTCTTTCCCACTGGAAATGCAATAAGGAAGCAAACTGGGTAAGTATTCTTTGGAGTAAATTAATTTTGGAATAATCTAGCTGACTTCCACCCAGAACTCTCTACCAACAGCATGGAACATAAAGGTCTAATGAATAAAATCTTGACTTATGGCATGAATTTGCTTCACTTGACTTATTTTGAGGATGTATGGTTGTAGAACAATTGAAAAATAAAAAATAACCTGTTTAATTATATTGAAACCTATAGTTTAATTTTATTTAAATGGCATTTATAATTGGAACATTTTTAAGAACTGCTTCTGCCAGAGTTGGATGAAAAGTATATTATCACCATTTGTAGACTCCAGCCTAAGTTAGCATCAGTACACATCCCACAGATTAGGGGCAAGTCATTAAAAGACAGTGGCTGTCATAGTTTCATGAAATACAATTAAATATATTTAGAAATAAATTGGTTCCTAGATTTTGCTAAAACAGCATATGGCATGTGTTCAAAATTAATAAGTATTGATTCAGCACCTATATTGTGCTCAGCAGTGGAGAATTCAGAAAAGTGTAAGGTATTCTTAAGATAGTCAAAGAAGAGAGATAATTCAGAGACTTTGGAATCAGGATGAAAGTATATAATAATAACAATAATTATTATTGTTATTATCATATATTATTTATCAATTACTACATACCACTCTGCTAAGTATTTTATTTGAATTATTGCATTAATAATGCAATGAGATAACTACTATTATTATTCCAATTTTACAGAAAATAAAAGTGAGACTCAAAGAAGTAATTTATTTAAGGTCACATAGCTAAGAAGTAGGGGAGCCAGGATTGGAAGCCAAGTATTTGATTCTCCAGTCTGTATACTCTTATCCTCTTTGCTGTGGCTTTGGGGAAGATTTCATAAAGGGCTGAGTCTTTACTATGGTCCTGAAGGTTAGGTAGTGTTTAGTTAGGAAGAATGAAAAGAATGAGGATAGGTCATCATATTACAGGATAAATAAGTAACATAAACGACAAAAGCACAGGGGCAAGAACTTGTATTTGACAAGTTAGGATCAGTGGAAGAAAATCAATGGCAGGAAGTAAAGTTGGTTAGGCAAAGTGAGAGAGCTAAGAGAATACCTTAGAAATAACTTAGAATTCAGAGACTTGAGACTTTGGAAATAGAAAGTCAGATAGACTCTTATGTAGGAAAGCAACAATGAAAAGGCATTGTGGTATGCTAGCAGCAAATTTAGGCAAAGTGGAGAGAAAGGAGATTTAAGGAAAGCAAACCAATTAGTGACTTATTGCGAAATCCCTTACAGACTCTATTGCCCCGTGACCATGGTACATACTCAATAAAGGTTTGTCAGAACAGTAGATAAAGACTAAGAGGAATAAAAAGAAAGGTACAAATCCAAAACAGAATCTGCAAGAGTCACTGGCAGGTGGTTCATGAAGGAAAAAGAAAAAAAAGAAAGCAAAGATGACAACTCTAGGTAAAAAGATGATGTATGGTGCTTTGACTGACGCTAGAGTTGGAAAGCAGAAGTGGGTTTCAGATGGCTGCAGGGAGGGTGATGAGTCCTCCATTTGGGTTTGAAAATGTAGCAGTTTGAAAGGGACATAGAATACTGTTTGTATAGTATAGGTATTTGGAGAAATAGGACTAGAGTGAAAGAACAGTTGTTACTCATTGCAAAATTCAGATAAATAAAGGCTGTCATTTTTATGTGTGTGGACCACTTCAGTAGGTAACTCTAAGTAGGTAGAACTTTCCTAATATAAACGTCACCACTTGACCCATTGTATTTCATCAAAGATTTGCAAAGTAAAGAAATTCATAATATACAGGAAAACCATTATAAATTGAAAAGAACTAAGCAAAAGGAAATAAATCAAAGAGTTAAGCTCCTATCCCTGCTTCCTATGACATGCAGCAAGCACTGGCCATTTGACAGATATGAAACACTAGCCTTTCCTTATCAAAATACAAAAAGGAAAAAATGTAACCGTTTCTCAGCAAGAAGCCATTAGACAGATGTAATCACAATGGAACCAAATATTCCTATAAGTGAAATGTGTGCATTTAGGACCACATGCAGAGTTTAAAAGCAACTAACACAAAAGGTAAGTAGAGTTGACCTGTGTATACAATGGCTCATATGTGGCAGAGCAATTCAATTGGCCCTCAAACCAACTGAATTGTGAATTTACAAGATAAACTCAGAATCCATGAGCTTAAAATTCAAATAGCCCTCATTGAAAACCCAGCTGTGGAAACAGGAGCTATTATTCTCAAAGTCAACCTCTCTCTTATGATCATCCACCAACATCCAATCACTAAAGTTACAAACCATACTTGTCTAAGTCATTTGCTTTCAAAAAAACAGCCTGACCACCTGGTCATTCTTTAGAGGCTTGAAGCCAATCAGAATGACCAAATGGATGAGAGTGTGTCATATTCATGTAAATAGACAAAGGAGCTTGTTATAATAGACAAATTCAAGAGCTTTACCAGGAAAAATGAGGGGGAAAAAAACTACTTGAAAGTATAACTTCCTTCCAAGAGAAGGGATGGGGGCTAATCAAAATATAAAACTGGGACAATCCATAAAATGTGGCCTCGGGAGTCACTCCAACAGCAGAGCACATTTGTTATTAGTGAATGCAAAGAGAGAAATAAATTCAAATTTAAGTACAAAATAAAAAGCATGTCATAAAATATGCTCAGGTAACATGCCAAAGCTTTTAGGGGCAGGATACTTATCAAAAGTTATTTGTTAAGTTAGTTGTTTGAAACTCTGAAAATATTTTCTACAAAAAAATAATGTTATGCATGGTGGTTGGCTTCCCATGATAGACTACAAAAATCTTCTAATGTATCCTGTAACAAAGGGTAAGTGTAGCACTGGGATAATGAGGTAATACAAAATGGTCTATAAAAATAGAATCTTACTATACTATATAGCAGAGCTTTTCAAATTATGAGTCGCAACTCATGAAATCGATTCAATGTGTCTTGCCCCATTTAATTCTTAATAGAATCGGAAGAAATAGAATGGAAAGGAGAATTGGAAAGATCAGAGTACATCCCCTGTCATAAGGAAAGTTATTATTCTTGAAACTTTGATTCAGTGTTATATAGGTATAAATAGCTGTGTGGATTCAGAACTGCAATGTAAAATATGTTTGTTACTATGAGTCAAAGTCAAAATAGTTTGAATGTTTCTTAGCAAGGCTTCCATAGGGCACCTAGCACAATGCCGACACATAAATGAATGAATGATTCCATGAACTGGTGAAAACACAAAGTACAAATAAATAAGATGCCAGCAATATGAATCTCTCAGTCGCAGCCCTGACACTTGCAACGGAAAGCTTGCTCACTCCAGCATTTCCACACTAGTGAAGCAGTGGGGACAGACAGTTGCCCAGCTGCAATTTCCTATAGGTGGCTCCTGTGGCCTGGAATAGGATCTCTGACGTAGTAGGGGCTATAGAGAGGGAAGAATGGGGACAAGGCTTCCAAAGTTGAGTGGGACTGGACTCTAGAAGCTGGTTTCTGAGGGAGGAGAAAGAAGGTAAGATAGGATTGCCAAATTTAGTGAGTAAAAACTACAGGGTACTGGTTAAATTTGAATTTCAGATGAATAATTTAAGGGCAAAGAAAATTATGCACCTGCAGAGCTGGAAGATCAATTTGATCCATCAGGCATTTGTTTGATGCAAAACTAGGTGTAAAATATTATGCTAGGTGGTGTGGAAGGAAAGCACACTTATTTCCTAAGGCTGAAGAGGCCAGAGACACACAGCAAGGGACGTCAGCAATGAGTGTACATTGACCACTGTTCTAACCTTCTTTACAGGGATTAACTCTCTGCATTCGGCACAGCTATTATTCCCACTGAAGATAGAAAACTGAAGCATAGAGAAGTTATAAGAGAAAGTTGTCCACAGCCTCATATGGAAACAAACACAAATAATATTCAGTGGGCCTGTGGTAAAGGGCTGGATGTTGTCCAAGGGGTTGGATCTGGAGGTGAGATTTGAGTTGAACATCGATAGGAAAATATTAGGCAGAAGAACAGCTTGGAGGTGAGAGCATATGATCAAGAAATGAGAGTAATTGCTGGAATACTAGGAATATGGTAGGAAGAAGGAAAGATTGGGTAAGAAAATTAGGTAGTAACCACACTGTAGAGGGGAATTGCATACCCTGCTGAATCTCCATGAAACGGAGAACCACCAAAGAATCTGGCGTATATAAATGAGTACTATGCTAAGTTGGGCTTTTAAGGAAGAAGACTTTGGCAACAATCCAAAAGATAGAAAGGATGAGACAGAAATCAGAGACCAGGAAAAGATAAGGCAAGTCAACCCAACTGGCTGGCAAAGCACTGTGGAATCAGAGTGCAGGGTTTATCTCCCAGATAAGATCCTTGGTAGGTGAGTGACCTTGGACAATTCGTGTAATGAGTCTGGGCCTTCGCTTCCTCACTTATAAAACAGGGATATGACTGGGAAATAAAACAAGACAACGTATAGGAAATGCTCTGCAAATGGAAGCTCTCTGTAAAGGGTCATGGCAATCGAACTTGAATCTTTCCCTTAACAACTCCTCTGAATTCAGTCGTTGATTGAATATTTCCAGGAGTGAGGTACTCAGACCATTCCAAAAGTAACATAGTGCCAAGTGAAAGAATGAAAGCAAGTGTGAATAAATGGGGTTTCCTTTCCCTATTTCCAAAGGAAAAGAGTATATCTAGGAATGAAGCTGAGGGAGAAAACAAAAAATATATAAAAAAGAAAAACTAAATACCAAGTAGCCACAGTTAAGGGAGGGAGGTGAACTTTGGGACCCTCCCTTAGCACACATTACTAGAGTGACCTAATGACTTAAACTCTAAACCTTAATTTTCTCAACTGTAAAACATGGTTGTTAATACCTATATCTTGAAGCTATTGGAAGGATAGCTGAGATCATGTATATTATGCCCTTAGAACATCGCCCACAGTAGGCGATAAATGACAGTTATTATGTATAATGTATAAATTAAAGCTATAGTCAGTTAGGCAGCAATGCTGGTAAAGAAAGAAAACAATGTGGAAATGAACAGAATATACATGAGGTTTGACACTTCTAGAGACCACATTCATGAACAGGGATGTGGAACTGAACGTCCTTTTTCTGGGAGCCAGATGTGTTCTGCCCAGTGGATTTGGCTCCTGGAAGGTACCCCACCTTAATACTACCATGAAGGATGGCAGTATTAAAAAACTGCAAGTTTGTAGCCTAAGGGAAGACAGACCTGCAAAGAGGAGCCAAAGCAATCACCACTGACTATGTAATTCTCCTGCCACTTCCTGTCCTGGAGCCAGACGCCATCACTACAACTAAGGCACAGCGTGAAACAACACTGAGTCTAGAGGTGGGAGCAGGTTCATAATATATTGGAGCTTAAAGAGGAAGGAATGGATGGCAGGGCCAGCCATCCACTCATCCAAGCTTACAGGACTCATATATGCGGGACCTGTTTGGTCTGAAACCACCAACCTGTGTGCTTAGAATGCCCTAACTTCCTAGATGTCAGAATCCACAGCAAGCCCACCCTTTCCACAGGAGCTCTGCCTTGGTGTGACACCAACATTATTCCAAAAATCTAGCTCTATGCTCAGGGCACCGCCATGGCTATGGTAAATATTATCCTTTGGTCTTGTTTCCTCAAAATTTTTAAATTGTTCCTCAAAAATTTGGTTTGTAGAGTTAAATACTAAGAAAAAGTAAGGGAAAGTTTAACAAAATGATCATGAATGACACTGTTTCAAAGGTACACCATCTGTCCTTAGCCTCTGAAGATGACGACATTACAAAGCACCGGTTGGAGTTGTTTTTCAACCACAGTGACTTTCTGCCCCATGTTCCCCATAACCTGTCACCCTTTCTCCCTAGTCAGACAACTACAAACACATAACAGGTCCTGTCAGGACTCAGGACTCATTCGACAGAAGCTCCTCTGTGCAAACCTAATTGGTCTGGGTGGGAAGAAACTACATTCTTGGCCACTCTTAACCAAAATGAAACCAAAGGCCATCATTACGAAAACATCCATCTCTTCTCTTGACCTCCCTGAAACTAAAGGTAATCTCCAAAGTTAAAGTTAGAGCATTTGGTGGAAAAGAAAACTGCCTAGGATTTCTCACATCCTAGCACTCTCATTTTTAGGAAATAAATATTTAGAAAGGATTGCAAATATCTTTTCTACACATTTCTCTCCCTCCCAGGTATAGAGAGCTCAACAACTGCCTCTTCCTTTATGAGTAAAAGTGTTTTGAATGCGGTTATTGCCTGAGAAGAAAGCATCCTCAAAACACATCCTGACTCAGTTATTCATCTCTTTGGGCACAGGACTTCATCCTCCTTCGGTAGGAAAGGGAAGGAAGATCACTTAACTCCTCCAGCACATTGATTAAAAGTGATACTTTTAGTGGAGTGTTTTTGGATGATTGAGCCAACACTGAATTAATCATTTGTAGAAAGGAGACAGCAGATGCTACAGTAGCTCCTGCCTCTCAGCCTCTAGATGGAGAGAGAAAAAAAACACACACACACACACAAAGCAAGATATAAGGAGTTACCGAGTACGAGTACGGGAGGAATGCCCTTTCCTGGAGCTCTTCAAAGGCAAAACAGCCGCTCACTTTCATAATTTTCTAATTACGTCTCTGACTAGTTTTTTTAAGGCCTCCTCCAACCAGCAATAATTGAGAGCCAATTCTAAGAAATAAAGATGGAGTATCTATTGCTGGAAGATAAAACAGGCAGAACTAAACAAAACCAAAAGGCAGTGCATACAACCAAAATCATTTAGTGTGGGTTTTGGTAATTTAAGAATAAAAATCCAAATACAAGTGAAGAGCAAGCCAAAGAGAAAAGCAATTTCAAAGGAGCACCTCAGGTGCCTGAATGACCCCCAAAGGCTGCCTAACATTTACATCACAGAGAAGCAAAGGGGCAGAGATGTTAAACACCGTAGGAGACAGCTGATTTTAGCTGCAGGCCTGGAAATTTTTACTTCTGTGGGCTTTTTACTATTTTTTTAGATCCCGGTCCACCAAGTGCCCAGTCTGGCATTTCAGCTCCTTTTGTTTTCCCAGCTCCTCTTCATCACCTACTATGGGGATCTCGCTCCTTTTAACATATTTGCCACGCTGCAGAGATTACAGGTTGGGCAATCTGAGCTCCAAAATAAAAGGAATGTGGCTGTAGAACGTCAGAAGGTAAGAACACCTATAGTTGCTAGAGGTGAGAAGAGACTCACACGCAGCCAGGGAGCCGCTAAGAGTTTGATTCCTCAAGAGCTGCTTTGCTGAAGGACAAGTGCCTGAACCCAGGAGAGAAGAGACCAAGTTCTGCTCTCTCTGGCCAGTCGGGAAACTGCAGACAGACAGGGCTGAGGCAGCTCCTGGAGTAGCCAAGAGGCTGGCAGGGAAAGATGTCAGTCAGGCCCAGGGACTGAGTGAAGAGCGCTATGCAAGCACACACAGCAGCACTGGCCAGTCTGGTCCAGGCCTAGTCGTAGGACAGCCTGTCGGGGGAGGATGGGTGGAGGGAGAGCCAAAGGACACTGTTCCCACTGTAGAGGCAAAGGAGGGACTATGCACAGTGTAAAGCTGTCTCGATCAAGACGCTGATAACATAGGTTTCCTATTGACAAAGTTGATGCCACCATTCTCCCCAAGAGGACAAGCAAGACAGCCTTCCCATAATCAACTCTTTGCCTAAGATGCTTATAGCAGCATCATTGCTATCTCAGGCAGGTGTGAGCAATTAAATATACCCGCCTTCCCAAATGCGATTTGTTCACCTGATTTGGCAAATCCTATTTTAACCTTTCTCATTCCCAATGTATCTCGCTCACAGAAGAAGAAATTAACTTTTTGAATTTGCAGTGTGTTAGAGGTTGGGGGGGCATACTTGGAGGCAGGAAGGTAGAAACCTTCTGACCTAATGATTTTACTGTTAATTATACCTTCAGATTAAAAGGAAAAAGGAAACAAAGTAGGCAGCAGAGATAGACTGCAAGATTCTTCTCATTTTCAAACATTCCTGGCATTTTAGGGAAAGACCAACTCTTAAAAAGTCTTACAGATTGACAAAAAAAAATGTGTTCGCCTGTCAACTAGGGAAGAAAATAAATAAATAAATAAATAATAATAAATAAATAAATAAATAAATAAATAAATAAATATAAATAAATAACTGAGGTCCAGGGAAGCAAGAATTCCGGCTTCTGGTCTCCTCCTCACCATCCTCTCTCTGTCCCACCCCAGACATCCATGTGGCAACCAAGCTAGACTGCACACTTGCCAACTCCTGGGGACCCCAAGACCCGGTCAAGGGTCGCGCGCCACCGCAGACAGCGGTCGCTGCGGGGACACACCCTCCACCTACCTCGAACATGGGAGAGGCGCCCTTGCTCGGCAGTGTGCAGCCCAGGAGCTCCGCGAGAAACTTTGCCATATACGAGCAGTGAGGCAGGGTCCCTCCCGAAGCGCTGGATCCGTCCTTTCCCGGCGGAGGAGCCCGAGCCGCGAGGTCGTGCCCGCAGCTCGCGGGCCAGCGCGAGCGAGCGTGCGTGAGACGCTGCCCGCAGCGGCCAGGCGCCGGGGGCGGCGGGCAGAGCGCGCCTGCCGCCCGGCCGCCGAGCTTCGGAGCGCAAGGCGCGCACAGCGCCGTCCGCCCACCGAGCCGCCCGCGCCTCGGGAGCCGGGGCGCCGCGGTCCGCGCTAGCCTTTCCCGCTGAATGTCACTATTACCATAGTAAGGGAAGGGCCCCGCCGAGGGGGTGGCGGGAGGGCCAACGGCGCAGCGGGACCGGCGGCCGCACGCCGGCAAGGGCAGCGGGCGGGCAGAGCGCCGCGGCGCAGGCACCCGCCGGCGCGGCCCTGGGCACCGACGCTCCAGCGACACCGCCCGGCTGGAGCCGAGGCCTTGCGCTCAGCGGGAGAGCGGGAAGCGAAGGCTAAGGAGAGGCTGCTCCTGCAGGCCCCCGGGGCTGACCCACTTCCCCACTTCCCTCCGTGCTGATGGAGATGAAAGGGCGCTGCCTCTGGCCGCTGCCTGACCCGGGCGAGTTACTGCTGCAGGGCGCCCGCTGCCCACAGGGGCACCACTAAAGGCCTGCGCCAGCCCCACCCTCCCTTCTGGAAGGGAAAAGGCTCCTGAAGCCTGGGAAGAGAACTCGCACTCTTGTTCTACATTAACCACTGTGATTGAATGGGACAGACACAGGTCAACCCCAGAAAGGGAAAGGTGGCTTTGTAGGCACAGGGGCTAGGCCAGATATACTCATAATCACGGTCACGGCTCCCTCCTTGGCCTTGGCTGGGGTCAGGTATTGAGGATGGAGGAGGATGGGCATGGCCTGGAGACTGATACAGACCGGTGTGGACCAGTTGTTCTTTCCAAATCTATAAGCCTTGTCTTTTAATAAGGGAGATACTTTTAGAACGCCAGAGCTATGTCATATATTTGTTGCATCCCTATAGCTGTGCACCTCAAACTTCAGTGTGCGTAAGAATAATCCCAAGAGGATGGGGGTGGGGACAAATAAATAAATAAATAACTCCAAGAACTTGTGTAAAACCAGATCTGCTTTTTTATTAGGCACCCCAGGAGATTCTAATGCAGGTAGTGCCCAGGCGGGACTGTGAGAAATATTGTCCTGCCTTGTGAAGTCCAGAGGTCAGCACATACAAGAGTTATAAAGGCATTAGACTAGTAACAGAGACCCTAAAGAAAGTTTTGTGAAATCACCTATTTTCATCTGCAAGCAAACAGAACTGGAAAAGTTTGTAATACTTCATCAAGTCACACTGTATTAGAGACACTCCAGGCATATAGGACCGTTCTATAAATGGATGGTTGGATAAATAGTGATGAAGAGCTGGGTCCAGATTTCCTGAATCTCATTCCAGAATTCTTGCTGGTACAGCAAACTCACCGAATTTAGGGAATAAAATGGGAAGGAAAGGTGTTAAATTAGTTTGACTATGTCAGCTCAGTGCTTCTGAAATTTTTTCAGTCAAGTATTTTTTGCAGTAAAGAGATTATCAAAAATATAAAATTTATTTGGAATCTCTGGTGTTATGTTTTGCATTTTAGGCTGTGAAATAATCAGGTTGGTTATAACATATAACGACCTACTCCCATGAGTCAAACTAATGCTCCAAATATGCTATCTTTATCCAGAACCGCCTGCCACAGCACCAAATAAACCCCAGCAGCAAAATTGAGAATGTGACAGCTAGATACCCTCTAGGCTAAAAAAAGGGGGGAGAGGGAGGAAGGAAACCAATATGCAATGAGTACCTACAAATGTCTCAGGCACTGTATCCCTAGGTTAGAACATGAGATCTGGGGAGAGAGTGCCTCGAATTAAATCCACTTCTGATATTTAAAAGCAACTGACTTTACTTCTCCGCACTTCAGTTTCTTCATTTGCAAAGCGGATATAATAATAAAGGTAGCTGCTACATGTGGTTTATATTAATTTTCCATGGCTGTCACAACTTAGCATTTTAAAGCAACACTCATTCATTATCTCGCAGTTTGTGGGTTAGAAGTTAGGGTGGGCTTAACTGGGTTCTCTGTTTAGGGACTCCCAAGGCTAAAGCCAAGATGCCTGCCTACTGGGCTCTGATCTGGAGGCTCTGGGAAGAGACCCCTTCCAAACTCATTCAGGTTGTTGGCAGGATCCAGTTTCTTGCAGCTGTAGGTCTGAGGTCCTGGTTTCTTTGTTGGTTGTTGGCTGGGGACTGGCCTTCTGCTCCTAGAGGTTGTCCGGGCTCTTCTCATGTGACCCCCTCCATCTTCAGAGCAGCAACTACCCTGAGTTTTTCTCATGCTTCAAGCCTCTCTGACCTACTCTTTTGCCAACAGCCAGAGAAAACTTTGTATTTTTTATTTTTTTATTTTGATGATAAGCTATGATTTATATATACGATGGAATATCACTCAGCCATTAAAAAAATGAAAACTTCTTGCTTTTAAGGGGCTTATGTGATTATATGATTATAATATCCAGGCCCACCTGTATAATCTGGCTAGCTTAAGGTCAACTGATATGTCATTTTTTATATCTCCAAAGTCCCTCTGGCCACATAATATAACATAATCACAGAAGTAACACCAGGGGTGAAAGCCATGAGAGCTATATAGAATCAAGCTTACCATGATTGCTTTGAGGGCTAAGTAGATGTATGCATTTGAAACATTTAGAGCAGTGTTTTATTTTGTGATTTTATATTAAGAATTCAATAAGATTAACTGTTATTGTTTTCTACTCATGTCACCTAATTTGTTGTCATTACAACTCTGTATTATTTTAAAGGTGGGAAACTGAGAATCAAAAAGATCATCCAGTGCAACACAGCAAGTTACTGGCAGAGCCAGGAATCAAACCTAGGATAGCTGCCAACCAAGTCTGTGCTTTTGCTATTACATGATACTGCATCCCAGAAAAGTGGCGAAGGACAGGCAACATTCATTTGGGGAAGTGGGACTTGAGAAGGAATGTGACAATAAGGAGGAACAGAAGGAATATTTATAGATAGTCGCTTGCCATACATGAATAATTTATGGTTTAGGTGCAAAAGAGGCTGTCCTAAATACTAATTGAAATGAGAAAACCTAACTGAACTGGTGATTTTTAGTGAGCAGCGGCACTTTCTTATGATGATATTCATCTTAAGAGGCTATACGTTCACCTGCAATCTAGACTCATTCCTCTGATGAGCTCTTCCTCTCCATGCCTTCTCCCTTGCCATCTTAAATCTTTCAGTGTCAAGAGGAAATAAACATTTCTGAAGGGCAGCCACCCACTGACGCAGGCTTGAGAGCAAGAACATGGCCCAGACCAGGGCCTACCACTGTCATGGCTATTTCCTTCTCCATCTTGCTGGTTGAGCAAGAACAGAAACTCAGGAGGAGAAAAAAGCAAACAAATAAATAAGTAATCTTATCACTGTTGGCTCATTGGTCCTCACCCATTTAAGACCTTGACACAGTATTATTCATACTTTTTGACTTCATATTCCCATTTCTAGAATTCATCCTTAGAAAATAATCAGAGAATCACCAGAAGATTATTATATTTAAAATTGTTTTGTACCCAATGGGGCAAATGAGTGTCTATTTTATTAAAACAGTAACCACTATGGTTAAAAGAGTAGGACTGGATTCAGGCTGCCTGGGTTTGAATTCTGGCTCCACTATGTACCAGCTAAGTGACCTTGGGCAGGTTGCCTTAATTCTCTTTGTTTCCTTATCTGGAAAATAGGAATAAAAACATCTACCTCATAAGAATTTCCTTAGCTAATATTATATTATACTAACTTATGAGAATGATTCTCATAATAGTATATATTCATATAACTAATATACTAATACGACTAAAATACCTGGTCCATAGTAACTAATAGTAACAAATACTAAGTATTAGGAGGGTTATGAATAATGATATATCTTCAAATCCTGGCTCAGAGCCTGGCACATAATACTCAATAAAAATTGAATAAATGGCTAGACGGACAAACAAATGAGCAAAGAGACTTGATGCAGCATTATGTCAAAAGTTATAAATGATATAAAGTTCAAAAATAGATTATTTTAATATATCATGATTCATAAATATAGTCAGCTTCTAGTATGTTCTAAAAGAATATCTATTGCCCTAGAATATTTCCTTTATGCAATGTTGGCAGGGAACACCATACGGTGCATGTCATATGGGCTATCTTTGTAAAATGTTCACATGTATACACTGGAGGAAAATGGAAAGAAATATATGAAAAGACAAATAGTTCTCTTTGGGTGATAAAATAATGGATTATTTTTATTTTCTTCTTTACATTCCTGAACTTTCTATTCTTTGAAGTGAACCTGAGCAAAACATCAGTTCTAATACTTTGCTTTTTAAGATCTCATCATTAAGAACTTGGATGTTAAAAAAAAAAAAAGCTATCAAACTAATCTTACCTGATTTAAGATCTTAACTCTTTAATAAAAGATTTAGAATGGACCAATTAAGACAACTAGATCTACTGCCCTGCCTGATACTCTCCTTAAAAATTCTGTCATCCGAAATGCAATTTTAAAGACATTCATCTTTGCTAAAAGATCTAATGTCTAGGTATCAACAATAGCCATGACCTTGGAAATGGCAAAGTCATAAAAAGCAAATATAATCTATTTTTTAAACATACCTATTTCCTCTTCTCATTTAGTTCAGAAACGTAGGTGGAAGTTGAAGAATAAATCTCTGGGAATGATCATTTGCCCAGAATGAGTAATAACTTTTCTTTGCCAACCCATAAGGAATACTACTTTGATTTACCTTGCTTCATTTGTGACTCTCAGGGAGAGCTGCTGTTGCAGTTACTGTAAAATACTACACTTCAATATGGTCAGAAAACAGAACAGTCTGATTAATCAACTATTCCAACTAATTATAGTCTCTACAACACATGAATTACCACTTTCCAAAAAATTAGGCTGTCATAAATTGCAATTAACACTGAAACTCTACTGAAGGTTCAATAATTCTTTGATGATTCAGAGGCACTTCTGTGTCTCTCAAGTTGTCAGATTCACCAGCATAAATATCATTTATCCCAACAGGACGGACAAGGGGAGACACTGGTTAACAGGAATTTTTCAAATGAAAGAAATGTAAGCAAGCCAGGTTTTACTATGTTTACAAGGCTCACTGAGTGTCTATTGAGCTCTTTAAGCACCTCCTGAGAAAGGCACTGTATTTGTATGAGATGTTATAATTATTATTCCACAGGAATACAATAGTAACATTCTATTTTACAACAAAGAAAACTAGATTACAAGTTATCCTACAGCCGCCATCCTCCCAGCTAAGATCACACACCGTATAGAGTTACAATGGTGCCAATTACATCTTTTCATGCACTGTATGTTCCTTTGGCTTTGATGATCTGAATGGATTTCATACCAAATAGCAGCTACTGGCAGCAATCAAAACAATTGGGGGAAAATAGTTCCATCTTCTGTGTTCAAGCAGTGCTGTTGACTTAAACTTAATATTTGCCTCCTTTCTTGGTACAATAAGTGAGTACATGACTTGAGTCTGGGCCCCCATTCTGCCTTACCAAGAATGTGGGTGGGAAAGCCTAATACATACCAGGCCTTTTCCATCACTACTTGCTAAAAGCCCATTTCCATCAAAAAGAGAGCGTTTTTAAGAATTTAGTCCAATCTACCACTCTCCTTCCCTGCACCCTGCTTTATAGAATCAGAGACACAGAGACATTAAGGTTTTTGCCTAAGTTTATACAGCTATTCCATTAGCAGAGCGGGGCGGGGAGCAGGGAATGGGGGTGGTACAGATTCTAAGTCTCCTGATAGCCCGTGGTCTTTTCATTGAATCATTTCCTCAATGTCCATTTGGGTGGGAACTAAATCCGTGCCAGGACACTGAGGTTTTGCCTGAAAAATAACTTCTTCTTTGAGCTAGGTGCAAAATGAGAGAAGAAAGGAGGGAGGAAGGGAAGGAGGAAGGGAGGGAAGGAGGGAGAACCCAGCATCAGGTCCTTGAGGTACCACTCCCACATCACAGCCAAGCTTATTACCTCTATGCAGGAATGGGGCTTCAGTCCTGGCACAGTGAGCTGCCAAGGTTTACTTATTTGAAAAGCTACAATGGGGCCCCCTGGAGGAATCTTTCAGGATATTTAAAGCTGATGGCCAGAGGTTCTTTAATGAATAAAGAAAGAGCTATGCTTGACCCTCCTAGCCCAGCCCTGACTATCCAGGATAAGAAAGAGACATATTCTAATGTGGGAAAGATTCAAGGTCTGGGCCAACTGGCTGATGATTAGCACAAAATGAAGTTAGGTTGTTTAAGGAGTATATGGTTCAGTGTGTGATATCAATCTTCCAAGCCAGCCCTGGAGGGAACTTGTATTATGACTCACACATGAAGTGCATCCTAGAGAAACCAAATCAATAAATTGAAAAGTTACAACATTACAAGTGTGAAAAGAGATTAAGAGAATAATCTATACCCCCCCCCATTTGGAGCTTAATATAAGAATCATTATTCTTATGGGAAAGGACCAGGTTCATCATGGTGATGGTGGGAGTACTTAAGTCAACACTGATGACAGTGAGGGGACTGACTCAGCATAACAACAACAAACTCATAGTGGCATCAAGACAATGCACATGCCTAGGAGGGATGGCTCAAGGACAGAGAGCCAACGTCACTTGGGAAAGAAGCGGAGTATCAATTTGGAGCCACCGGAGTAGAGGGCTAGAGTGCACCAATGAGCAACAACAAGTAGGACTGCAGCCAACACCAGGCAAAGGAACATCAGGGCCAGGACCACGGCACCACCCAGCAAGGAAGGGTGGCCACAGAGGCCGCAGACAATGGAACTGAGAGAGGGAGCCAGCACTGAAAAGCAGAGTTGCTACAGGGAGAGAGCTGAACACATGACAGTCTGGATCCTCTATGGGAACAGGGAACCAGAAAGCTAAAGATCCAAAAGATTCTCTGGGAGGGGCTTGAGGCAAATGCCACTTCCATTTGTATTTCATGATTTCACACCCATCCTTTGGCTGGTCTGCCACCCTAATTGGTGTGCTATCCACCTGTGAAAGCCCACATGCAAGACAGCTGGGACACGTGAATGGACAGGCTCTTGGCTCCGGCCAAAAGAACATCATTCCTCAAAGGCTGGTTCAGTTTTAACTATCTACAGAGGCCCAGATCCGCTCTGCATTAGATACTCACTGACATTAAAGAGTTATAGAGAAGGTCACCCCGAGGGCTCCATCAGTCTCACGACAGTGCAGTTCAAAGATGACTCAAAATCAGAACAAATCTAAATACCTTGGGTTTGGTGAAAAGAGAGATCAAGGCTAATCCTGCAGCTGCCTGAAAGGAAGGGATGGTTTCCATCCAGCCACATACCTCCATGAGTTCTACAGCAGCCACATATCCAAACAAAGCCCTAAAAAATGTACTATTTCTATTTTCTTTGTTCCTATCCCTATCAGCCCTGACCTCTCAATTCCCCATGGTCAGAGGTGTATTTCGGAAACATTTCCCACAGCCAAACAGCACAAGTCATGATGTGGAATCCACACTCCCATTTCTCTCCAGTCTTCATTTCTACGGTAATGACAGCAACAATAGCCAACATGGGAGTAAGTGGGAGGCACTATGCTAAGTACATATAATGCATACGCTATAATGCATATATCATTATGCATTATAATATTTGATCATTTCATCAACTCTTTGGGGTAACACCATCCTAACCCCTTCTTTACAACTGAGGGATATGCAGCACAGAGGTGCTTATTTCCTTCCCAAAGTCATGTAGCTAGAAAGAGATGGAGCCTGGTCAGGCATCCAGGCAGTCCTCCAGAGCCCACATCCTTCCCTCACCTCCCTGCATCATTAGATAAGAAGAGCAGCAAAGGATTGGGCTCTTTCAGACTCCCCCATAGGAAAAACTAAATGTGAAATGGGTTTAAAGAGGAAGCAGTTTTTAAATATACACTGCCCAATGCAAGACAATGCAAAGTTTGCTGCCTAAATAAAAATGAGCAGAACCGAAGAATTTTAACTCCTATGCCCTCAAGCCTACACAAAAGAGTATTCCAAGTTTATCTTCCATTAGCCACCTCCTGCCCAACACTTGATTGCTGAATAATGCTAGAAGAGTGCCAGTAATGTTCATACCCAATTTTCATGTAAATTAAACAGCTTTCCAAATCTCCTGCCAAATTTCTCTAATGTGAGATTTTAAGTTAAGAACTCTGATTGGCATAACTTATTTTCATCTCTTTCAGAGTTTAAGATTCCCTTTTGTCGTTTACCTTAAACGACACAGTTCCAGGTCAAAGATACCCAATGCCCAAATAATTTTAGTTCTACAATGAGCTCTAGCTACTAAGACAGGTCCATCGATAGCCACAAGATTTCCCTTGAAGGAGGAAAAAACTTAGAATTACATCCCTCAAAAAAAAAAAAAAAACAGCATTCAAATTTAGCCTAGGAAGAATTGTCAGATGTCCAGGGTCTAATGTGCCCACTAGGAATGCCTGCAGTTTAATCCCAACCACCTCATGAGTGTATCACCAGAGTTCACAGACATTTATTAATTTCAAGGATACAGTTCTATGGGGGTACATGGCGATCAGGAAAGGGGAAATCATTTATTTAAATATGCCAGAGGCATCAGAAAACAGAATGAAAACAAATATAATTGTAGAGAGGATGGCCCAACTAACCTACCCAAAAGACAAAGAAAACAGAAATGATCCAAAATAAAAGACTTTGAAAAAAGAAAGAAGAAAGAGGGGGGGCGGGGGAAACAGGCTCTTTGTGTTTGATTCCTGAAACATATATTATGCTCACACTGAGAGCTGGCAGGCAGATGGCTGAAGCTCATACACGGAATATTAAATCTATTTGGAACCCTCTTGTCCTCCTGATACAACATGGCTCATGCCTACAGGGCAAGACAATCAGCACAAAAATGCCTACAAATCACTCAGATTCTGTCACTAACTGGGAAATCCTCACCGCATCACAGAGCACAGGGAGCATGGTTTGTCCCATCTCTCACAGGAGGTCAGACAGAGGGTCAGAAGAGAAGGCGAAGTCACACACACACACACACACACACACACACACACACACACACACACACACACAGTGTCTCTCTTTGTATTCAGACTGGTTTCTGCCATTAGAGCCAGATATGAAATGAAATGGCACATGAAAAGCACCCAGCATAGAAATTGTTTATGTGGCTCAATGTGTTTTTGCCATTTTTTCAGAGGAATAAAAACAGATCATTAGATTTTAAAGGCCAGGAGAAATGAAGAGCCAACAAACTTTTACCTTGCCCAGTTTTCCTTCACTTTTTGTATTTTACAGTGGACAATCATTCAAAAACATGGTGAAGGTCACACACATTCCACTGATTCCACCTGAAAATGGCAAACCATGAGACAGAAGACAATTATTCCAAAAACAAAATGAAACTGGCATATCACTGTGTTTAACCTGAGCATCTAAATCTCAGTGGCTTGGGGATATTTGGAAAGCAAGATGCTTGAGAGCCTGGCTACTTCAAGTATGGTCCACAAACCAATTCCACTGGCACCACCAGGGAGCTGGTTAGGGATGCAGAACCCCAGGCCCCATGCAGACCTACTGAATTAGAATCTGCCTGTTAACCAACTCCCCAGGGGATTCATTTGCTCAAAAAAACATTGTTCTAGAGCACTAATCTCCACTGAGAGGGGTGTGCATGTCAGGACAACACGAAAGAGCTTATTAGGGTGTGCAAAGAAATTTCACAAGTCCTATTTTAAATTTTTGCTTATTTTATTTTTATTTTTGTTTATAATTATCTCAAAAAAGAAATTCAGTTTCTCTACTATTTTACATTTAGCTTGACAGTGGTACATGTACAAACTTAAATAAATATACCTATGTTGGAAGTGTGGACTCAACATTGTTTTAACTGATGGGGCTTTCCATTGTGGGATGATACTTTTAGCTCTGATCTAATAAGGCTATCTGTCTAGGAAGCTTCCATTATCATGGCTGACTAGATGTCCCCTGCCTCCTCCTAATCATCTTATAAATATATATAGAGGTACATAACAGGGTCCTTCTCTGGGAGCACTTCCACAACTGGTCCAGCTGTGCCTAGACTAGCATGTATCTCAGCCAGTTGGTCAGAGGACAGGGGCACAAGTACCACACTGACCCTTTTGCCTGTGATTTTCCCATAAACCTTACTTTATACCATACTATGTGATACTAATGTATTCAAGTCCTTTGAAAGACCCATATATAAATAGCCAATCATCCTCCAATAAAATAACTTGTAATGACTTCATTTGTAGTAAGTGCTATTAAGAAAAAGTATAGGAGGGCCAGGGAAACCTCTGTGAGGAAGTGACATTTGAGTGGGGACCTAAATACAAACATGATTTCGGTGCATTCAGTGAGGCAGAACAAGTGCGAATGACTTCTGCGAGGAAGGAATTTGGAACAGATTCTGAATAATGGCTGGTATGGATGGATGTTGGTGATGCTATCGATCAGGGATAAAGCTAGAGGGGAAGATAGGGTCCAGATGTCTGGGGCCATATGAAATCTTTTGGACTTTATCACATAAGATTCTTGAATCTAGGGTAATATCCCAATTTGGGCTCATCCCGAAGCAGACCCTGAGGGAAGGACTGGGTGCGAAAAGTTTATTTGGGAAGTAAACCAGGAATGTTGATGAGCATTGAAGATAAGGTGACAAAGACAGACAATAAAAGGGTCACAAATGAGTGCCTTGGCCAAGTAGAACTCAATCCTGGAGGGGACCCTCTGAAAGACTGTATGAAACATGCCTCAGAACATTCCCACCAATGCAAGGAAGCTGGACACATATCTGCCAACTCTCAACCCTCATTGTTTGCGAAATGCCTCTGCAGTGTTAACTCCCAACATGTATGTAAGATGAGAAGTGGCCTATGGCCAGAGACTGTCCTCATCATAGCCAGATGGAAGCCCATGTACAGGTAAACAACCCATCTTGGCTTTCCCAGGAATTTCCTGGTGTTAGCACTGAAAGCCTTGCATCCTAAGAACTCCCTAAATCCTGGGCTAGCTGAGATGCCTGGTCACTCTGGTATAGAAACTATCTGCAGATGTCCTCTGGGGTAGATCGAAGGGATATGGGTAGGGCACTGATAGTATCTGAAAAATAGCGTCAAAAGATTCCACAACTATACCTTGTGTAGATCCTGATATATAATGACATTTTGCTACCAGAAAGATAAAGTCAATGACATACCTTAGCAGTGCCTAAGAAGATTATGAAACCAGACATTAAAAATTTCCAAAATGTAATACATGTTATTGCCTTTAATAACATGCCTATATTAGTTTCCTATGGCTGCTGTAACATAACAAATTTCATGGCTTGAAACAATACAAACTGATTATCTTGCAGCTTAGGAGGTGGAAGTCTAAAATGGCTGGCAGGGCTATGTTCCTTCTGGGGGATCAAAGGAGGAATAATCCATTTCTTGCCTTTTCCAGCTTCTAGCAGCCCACATTCCTTGGCTTGTGGTCCCACATCACTCCAACTACTGCTTCCATCATCAGATCTTCCTCTCTGACTCTGACCTTTGTACTCCTTCTTACAAAGACCCTTGTGATGACATTGGGCCAACCCGAATAATCCAGGGTAATCTCCCATCTTAAAATCCTTAACTGAATCACATCTGCCAAGTCCCTTTTGCCAGGTAAGGTAACATAGTCACAGGTTTCAGGGATTAGGACATGGACATTTGGAGGGGGCCATTCTGCATACCCAATGCCTTTGATTCTAAGGCACATTACATCGATTTAGTAGCAACATCACTACCTAATTAAATATATATTCTTAATGTGTATCTTGATTTCAGAAATGTGAAAATGTGAAAAAAAAATAATTGCATGTCTCGAAATAGAGCATCCGTGATAATGCAACAAGCATAGCAGAGCTATATTTTTTAAAGGCCTGGATTCTACAGGCAGAGCCTAAAGTGAGAAATGAATGCATTGATTCAATAAGTACTTGTTTGATCTCTACCAGATACTAGACCTATAGCAGGAGGAGACACAGTCCCTACACTCACACAGCTTACTTCTGGTGAGAGAGGCAGACATCAGGCAGCTCCCCAGGGAGTGCCGAGTGCCATGAGGAAGAGGAAAGCAGAGTGCGGAGACTGAGGATATCGCAGGGCAGGGAGGGGAAAATGTAGTTCAGTCGAGCAGGTCAGGGAAAGTATGTAAGAAGATAATGTGTATGCAGAGATTTCAGTGGAGGCTTAAAGAATAAGGTTTCAGTCAAAGGTTAGCCCAACCGCAAGGCCTGTGAAGCAGAAAGAAGCTGGATGCCAGAACATTCGTTAGTTCCACAGGAAGATATTTCCCAGCTACCACTATCCCCACACTAAAACAAAATACTGCTCAGATAACATTAACTTTAAAACTTTACAGAAAATTCCATTTTTTTCTCTTTTTCTTAAGGTTGGGTGAGAGGTATGGTGGGACGAGAAGGGGAACAAAGTTGGAGGTGAGAAAATTATTTGCTCTAAAACTTACTAGCAGAAACTACCATTTTGTTCCTAATTTAAACTTACATTAGGCATCTAGCCTGAGGTTAGCATAGAGATAGGCCCAAAAGAAACAATGCTCTCATCTTCTTACTTTCTGTTCCCTGAACTGGTTCAGTTATTTTAAAAATTCAAATGGGCATTTATTTTTTTCTTCAAACTTACACTTGCAACACTCCAATACTTCTACCACCTCTGACCTAATACACCCTACTCTTACCCTCCTGAAGACTTGTCCCTTTATCAGAAAGCCAGACCTCTGATAAGCACGTGTGCCTGTCCTAGGGAAAACAAGACACAGGCCTGACCCCAACCAGAGATGAGCCAACCAAGTCCTGTCCCTACTGTGGGTCGAGGAACATGACCTATGTCTGCTTGATCAAAACCCCATCAAAGAGAATACATATAAGTCTTAGCCTTCCTCAGGAGAAAGGGAAAAGCCATCTGGAAGATCCCCAGCATCATTATGACAGCTACAAATTGCCAATTATTAATGGCTCTCAATCTAACAGCCAGACTGCCACGGGGACTGAATTTGTTAGGAAATGCTGGCGAGGACCAGTTCCCCAAACAAAAGGGCAAACACACACACACAACACACACACAACCACAACACACACACACACACACACACACAGCAGTTCAGAGGCCTCAGAATCTTATAGTAGAAGAAGAATTAATCTTCAGGTTCAGAGGCTCAGAATCTTAATAGCTTTAGAAGAAAATCTGGAGGAGACTCATTAATGGTAGAAGGGTGAAGCTTCAAGCTGTGGCTCATGACTAAATCATATAACAGAATGCCTTCTTATTAACCTTGAATTATATATCTCAACAATGTTTTCTGACAATAAATTTATAATCAAGGTAGACACAATTAATATGAACAACTATTCAGAGTTACATAGAAATAGAAATATGATTTTTCTGATCTCATGGGTTTTTTATAAAAGTATTTTTAAAATTGGTCACCCACATGATTGTGAATCTGAAGGTTATTTTATAAATTATTACAATGACAAAAACATAGTCTGGTAACTCAATTGTCATGGATGTTTAACTTAAATTTTAACTTTTGGAAGTAAATCTACATGATTCCATTATTGTTAGAACAGTCATTTTAATGTCATATTATTCCACATATAAAGTATCTTGACCTGAGCCTGGAAATTTTTAATTATACTTGATCTGAATGTGAAGCTATAGCCAAGAAACACAAGAAATTTTCAATAACAGCCTGGACTAAGCTGAATACTTTCCAAACCATAAGTCATAGGTTTGTCGGACACCCTCACAGGTTAAATGATGCGAGCAACGTTAGTGCAGGCTGGTGTGATGCCCACAGAAATGAAATGGGAACCAGTACCTACAGGGAGATGTTCAGCCTGATCCATGAAGATTTAACCATAAGTCACTCATTAGTGTTAATGGAGTGTGGCTTTCAAATTCCAGATGACACCTTGGAATTTTACTGCCCATAAAAAAAAAAAAAAAAAAAAAGGCAAATCAAGGCAGCAGCACCAGCTGTGACCTGGGGAAACTGAAGGTAAATAAAGTGTTTCCACCCATTAGGGTTGGAGGGCACTAGAGGCTCAATCTCTATTTAGACTAAACTTTCAATAAAGAATCTGGCAATTGTCATCAAAAACTACCTTCTACTGTGGCTATTCTGTCCCCTCTATACGTAACTAAGCTGCCTAAACACATACGGAGGGCAGCAAGTCTGTCTTACACTTTTGGCTCTCTCAAAATTTAGCTTAGTGTTTTTGCTATAATAGATGCTCAGTAAATAATTCTTGATGAGAATGAAAAAGTAAAAGGAGGAAAAAAAGGATACAAACCAGCCTCGATTTAGTCTTCAAGAGGGAGAATAATTATAGGTAATAAATAGGCCCCAAATGAAGGAAAAACTTTCAATAGTTTTCCTCTCGTGATTTCAGGTAAGAATGCACAACACCCCTCGTTAGACTCAGGTCTAAGTTTAGAAGCTTCCATTTTATCATTCAAAGTTGGCTCTTTGATGGAGTGTTTCCCACGGTTCTTGCTCATTCAACTGAGGTTAGTGTAAAACACTTAATCTTAATGGCGTTTACCCTATAGTTGCTCAGCTAACAGCAAAACATGATGACTAGACTTTTAAGTGTTCTCTTGGATGGCGTCTCAGTGAGATAAGATAGAGCAAAAGAAATAATGTCTGCAGGCACACATCACTAATGAAGGGCAAAGTTAATCGGTGTGTGTGCAACAGTACTCATTCCTTGCTTGCAAAACCAAGGGTCATTGACAAGATTCTAAACCCCAATAGTGCTTCGTAATACTTCCTATATTACAGAAGTTTGTAACTTCCTGTCAGAGTTGACATTATTCTTGAGAAAGGTTGATTTTCCTAAAATAAGTAGTCAAGGATATTAACTAACATGAGGACTTTTCCATCTATAGGCATTTTTTCAGCTTCAGTAGTAGCTACATGTGCCAAGTACAATGGTAAACATTTTATGTATGTTACCTGCTCAAAGCAACCTTGAAAGGAAGAAATTACTTTCTTATACAAATTAGGAAGCTCAGAGAAGTTAAATAATTTGTCAAAGGTCACTCAGCTATCAAGCGGCAGAGTTAGGAACTGAAACCAGCTCTTAGATTCTAAAGCCTTTGCCCTTATTGGGTACAAAACTCATGGCTGAAATATCATCCCACATCATGAAGCAAGGCCTGAAGTCTCTCTCATTTCATTTGGAACCACTAACCAAGTTTCCCTATTCCTGGGGTGGGGAATGAGGTTGGGAATCATATTGACAGGTAGAAATCTAATTTCTCTCAACACTCCCCTCCATTTTGTAAAGGCACTATTTATTATTATTATTATTATTATTATTATTATTACTACTACTACTACTACTACTCTACTACTACTACTACTACTACTACTACTAACTACTACTACTACTAAATTCCAGGGCAGCACTATATTTTTCAAAGTTGGACTAAATTAAAAAGGTGAAGCTGAGCTCTCCATTGGATGAGTTATTGTTCTAAAGAAATAAATGAAACACACCAATTTATAAAATAAATCAAGCCAAAGAATGCCTCCATCATAAAAGTGAATGTATTATTTGAAAGGAAGTTGAAACCTGCCTTTGAATGAAAAGTCCTATCAATGGCAGAAATCTCAAGCCGTGAGAGCACTTAGCACTCGTTATTAGTGTAGTTTCTAAGTGTCTTTGTAGGCTAAATATGATATTTAGAAATTTAGAAAAAATGTAAACAAAACCTCTTGCTCTTGCACCCTATTAGCATTGTGTGTAATTTCTTTCTTCCTATTTTCTCCACAGTTTTTATTTAGCTGATTTCCTACCACAAATATAGCTTTTAAATTCTAAGGAGATTTGGGAAGCATATAGGAGTCCAGCTTTAACCTTAGCATATTAAAACAATAAACACTGGTCAGAATTTTTTATGAAAGTTTGACTTTCAAATTACGTATTACTTTAAATTCACTGACTTAAACAAGATGACCCAAAGAAACCTAAACTTACTCATATAGTGCTATTACAGAATTCCTTCAAGTTTCCTAAGCTGCATAACTTTATAAATTTCTCTAATGACAGGAAAACCCCAGTGAGGATTACAGAATTCTGTAAAGTCAGGAGTAAGCAAAAAAGGAAATTAAAAATTGGGAGGAAAAGGACATTAAACAGACTTTGTTCACTTGTTTTAATTAGTACAGCTGAATTTTAATTATCACAATTCTTCACCAGACACTAGTAAATGTGCTGAAACCATCTTATAATATTAACAAAGTTTTCACATTGCAAGGCCTTGTTTAATTTTACTTGATTCTGCATTTTCAAAATAAAAAGTGATTTAGGCAAGAAGGTAGGGAGGGCATTTGTAGCAGGCAAGTAGAAGTTTTGCATCACTTAAGTCTATTCAACTATAATCTCCATGAAGGCAATGATGGTTCTACCTCATTTATTGTTAGAGACACAGCACTTAGCATAGCTAATGAGGGGATGAATGTAAAAATGAACATACGATTATATCTCTCGTCTCCACAAAAGGGGTATAAAATTCTCAAGACATCAGTAGAGGGTTAAGAAATTAGGAATTGGTCAATAGATACTCTTTAGCAAACACATCTCCTGGGGAGGAACAGTTTTAACCATCGCCTAATATGGACAGAACAGTCCAGACTCTGATCACAGAACCCAACCCGGCTAAATTAGTGTGAAATCCAGGAGGTGCAGAACTCTGCTGCTTCTCCCCTCACTCCCATAGGAAAAAGTTTGGGAGGGGTTAGGGGGGGCTGTATGAAAAAAGGGAAGGGATTAACGAATTAGCAGTTACAAAATAGTCACTAGAATGTAAAGTACAGCACAGGAAATACAGTCAACAATATTGTAATAGCTATGTATGGTGCCAGGTAGGTACTAGACTTATCGGAGGGATCACTCAATAAATTATATAAATATCTAACAACTGTGCTGTACGCCAGAAACTAATACAATATTGAATGTCAACTGTAATTGAAAAAATAAAAATAAAATCAAAAGTTTTAAAGGCAGAATTGTCCATTGACTATCAGAAAAATGTCTTATTATTCTCCATGGCAGTATACTCATGAGGTTAACACCAGGGACCGTAAATGCAACTGGGGTCAAGTCCATCCAGATATTTTCAGTTGCCTCTCCTTATGTACATTTCAGTAGGTTTCTCTCTGTCATGGGGATTATTTTATTGAAAAATACAAACGCACCAGGGGGATGAGGTAGAAAGCTGCCTTACCTAGGAGGGTCTCCTGATTTACCATCTGTTTCCTGATATGTTTCAAATCAGCTCTCATTGATCACCTTTAGACTAGATCCTGGATTATGCTACTGGCCTGACACCTTGATTTTTATCATCACTTAATTCTTAATATGTTCATTTAATTTGCCCATTATTTGGCTAAATTTGCTGCTGAGTTTGCTCTGACAGGCCTATTAGTTTGAAAGCCCAACCTCACTCTGACCCCTAACATCTCCCTAACCTACCACTTACATCTGTGCTTTATCACTTTCTGTCCATTTACCTACGACCGTCTGCCTCCCATACCACCTCTCATTCAGAGACGCAGCCACAAACACTAGGTTCTGCACAGGACTAAATTTACATTCCTGAAAACGAAAGGCTTTCAATTGTTATGAAAGTAGCACTCACACATTTTAACAAAATTTATATGTTACAGGAAACTACAACATAGGATATAAAGCTTTCTTACAATCAGACAGTCATAGAACAATCACTAGCATCATCTCATTGTACATTCTTATGAGTTCCTTCCTAATTCAACATCTTAGTTTTGGCAGAAGATTTGTGTTTCATCTGTGTTATCTATCAATTTGGATTGAGAATCACAAGAAGAGACCATAGTCTTATGAGCATATGATATAGT